>JALAZF010000028.1:14060000-15310000 GCA_022829125.1 Lathyrus tuberosus | reverse complement strand
ATCATTTTAATCAGTGTTTTTTTATTGTCAAAGGATTTTCGATTCCATTGTGAAAAAATAAGTTGGCTTTATATTATAAATAAAATAGGTTTTTTGATTTAATTATTCATGTTAATAAAATTGATATATTTTCTAATCAGTTAATTAATAAATAAATAAATAATAAAAATTAGAGATTAGAATAGGGGTGCAAACATAACTAGAGTGTGAAAATAAAAATCATGAGGCCCAAACCTAAATGAAAAAACCAAACCTAATTTAGACAATAGTTAATTAATAAAAAAAGAAAATAATTTTAATAAAAAACTGGGGAAACTGTAACACACTAATCCCCGAATCGACTTTTAATAAAATAATTAAAATAAAACTCCATAATTAGAGTGTCACACATGCTTCACCATAGCCTAAAACATCAAATACAAAATAGTCATGTAAAAGTAAACAGCGAAAATAAACAAGTTCGACATAAAGGTCTCAACAACCAAAAGCTCCAACATAAATAAAGCATAACACAAATAACGAATGACATCTCATCCCCAGTGCTACATATCAGAGTGAATCCTCTAAGACCCAATGATAAAAGCTAAAGAGGCATTGACGCCGTTCTCTAACTTAAACGGTTACTCCTGTACCTGATTGTTTGTACTCCCGAAGAACACAAACGCCACAACAAAAAACAGGGGGTGAGAATTCATCCAACAAATGTTAACGTTGAAATTCAGCAAAATATGATAGTAATAACGAGTTATATAACATATCAATCACACTGAAAAGCACAACCAAACATATAACAATGTAAATACAATGCTAATGCCACCAACTTCTTCTTAAAATGCATGTGGTACCAAGTCACTAGGATCAAAGGTATGCTATTGATTTTCCCACGTCTCTGATTCCTCTATGAATTGTGTCTCTTTATGGACATGAGACCGCCATAGTTCCTATCTGAATCGTGTCATCAATGGACCGAAGTCCTACCTATCTCCAAAATAAATGAATTCAAGGTTATGAACAATACAAACATGCAACAACATCAACATCACAAAATCACAAAATCATACATCTTAAACCATCCTAAAAAAGGTTTCACTCTTGAACCTATAATTTGGCATTCACATGTAATCATTGTAATCTCTCTCTGAATTACTATACTCAATTCGCCAATAAATGCCCCATACCTCTCTGGATTATTATGCTCAAAATGTGTTTTTAAAACAATTTCAAATGTTTCTCCTAAAAAAGGTAAATTTATGTTACCCTAAACTTCAACTCATCAAAATAATCAATGAACTCAAAACGTCTTAAAACTCATAATTTCTCAAAATTATCAAAAACTCATAATTTCTTAAATTTCTCAAAAACTCATAATTTTTCAAATCTCTAAAAAAGGTTAAAAAATTTCACGAGTGATAACTCTCATAGGATAATGACATGCAATTTTATCAATTTACTCAAAAGTGACTTTGAGGTCACAAAAAGGACTCTAATGTCACAAGATGCTCAAAAATACAACCGAAGGACTCCCAAACTCAAAAAACTCCAAAAAAATGCCCGAAACTTGAAAACACAAAAAATGCCCGAACATTGAAAAAAAGTCGAAAAAGCCCAAAATCGGGAATCGCCACCAGAATCGGCTGACAACCGCCACAACATGGCCTTCGCGCGACCCGCACTCTGCCGCCTAAGCACGACACAACACCCAATCACAAAGATCAAAAATTGCAAAAATGCAAAAGGGTCGATCACGGAAATCGTTGATCGTCGGCTGCCACCTTTCCAGCGGCGATGTTGACCATTGCCTTTCCTACGCGGCTAGGCCTCCGTCGTGCGGCTCGATCACCACGGCCTCGCGGCAATCGTCGCACAACTGCGATCACAATGATCGTCGACCATCGCCTTTCTGGGATGACCCGACCTCTATCGACCGACATGGCCCTCCTAGCGCGGTGCCGCCTCTATGCGGCTCCTCCACCCTCAAAACCGATTTTCTGACTTTTTCCAAAAAATTAATTTTTCGAAAAGTGAGTTTTCGTAAAATAACCTAAAAATTAAGTTTTTCAGTAATTTGGGGAAATGCTAAAATCAATCGACTCAAAAAAGTTTTAGGGAAACAGAACAAAGGTGTCAAATGACGCATTTAGGAAATCAAATGACCCCAATGGAGTCGTTCAAAATCCCTGGAAAAATATCAACTATGCAGAAATCAACTAAAAAATCAAGCAACTCATACAATCAAATCATCACTAATACAAGGTTGTAATACATAAATTATAACTTATAGAGACCTTAGGGGATTTATCCCAAATCTCTTATTAGGGTATCAAAGCAAATACGTATCAAATATTCTTAACAGATCATAAGCAGAAAAGGCAAAATAAGGGAAAACTCATATTACCCTTAAGTCACTGATAAGCAGATAAGGAACCCTCGCTATCCTACATGCCTTAAATCACCGAAGAGTAAACAATCCCCTTTTACCTTAGATTTACAGCAAGGTTGATGCTCCTATAAATTCTTTGGATTCCTGCTCTCAAACTTTGCCTTATTCCCGAAATCTCTCTGTTCCTTTTGCCTTTTTACGTATGCTAGAAATTTATAAACCTAGGTTTTCCACACCTTTTAGTATTTATATGGGCCTTATTTCTCAAATTTACTCTCTTTGCCCAATTACTCTCTACTTCTCTCCTTCCACCTCACACTTTCCTCTAATTACACAAATTGTCCATCCTCCAATTTATTCAATTAAATTATCATTTAAATTAAATAAATATTTAACTTAAGTAATTATTTAATCAAGATTCTATATATTTTTTTATTATTTTATCTTATCACAAAATAATTAATTATGCCTAATTATTTGCAATGATTCAAATAATATTATTTTATTTGTTCTCAAGTCTCAAATCCCCTGTAATTAGTAAATTACCAAGTTACCCTTACGCTTCGAAAACACCAAAATTAAATGTATTGAATAATGCTCTAATTATAAGTTGAGGTGTTACAGAAATCGTCCCCTTTCTTTCTCATTTTTAATTTACAAAAAAAAAAGTTAAAGATGGGGAAGCGTTGTTAGAAACTGAACATAGGTTGGAGATTAGAGAAAAGGAGAGAAAGTGGATATTAATGTAACTAACTCCTTTCATTTCATAAGAGAAAGAGAAATATTATACACCAAACAGTTAGGGCTAAACTTATATAGATGACATTCAATTGTGCTAACTCAACATAATTGTTTTACACATATACCCTTACTCTATATATTACTATTACTTTAAAATCTTCCCCTGAAGCCCAAAGTCATCTCTGAATAAGAGAGGACTTGTCTTGTACTTTAAATTTGTCTCTGATTTGTAGAAACATTAGAGGAGAGAATGGCTTGGTGAGTAGATATACATATTGATCAAAAGCAGGTATGTGTTTGACTATAAGGCTCTTGCTCAACACTTTCTCCCCGAGGAAGAAGATATCCAGTTCCATATGTTTGCTTTTGGCATGAAGAATAGGATTGTGGGACAAAGCCATTGTGTTAAGGTTATCACAGAGCAACACTGGGGTGGTAAAATGCATATTTAACTTTATCGGAAGATTGAATCCATAACACTTCTGAGGCAGAGTTAACAAGGCTCTTATGCTCGACTTCTGTACTAGACATGGCCACCAAAGTTTGTTTCTTGGACCACTAAGAAACAAGGTTAGGACCCAGAAATATGCAGGAGCCAGAAGTGGATTTTCTGTCATCTGGATCAGCCCCTTATCTGCATCAGAAAAAGTCGTTATAGATAAAGGAACTTGAGTGTTAGCACCTTGCAAGTGAATACCATGATATAGACTTCCATTGAGATATCTCAGGATTCTCTTTACAGCTACCCATTGACTTTCCTAAGGATTAGCTAGGAACTGGCAAGCTTTATTAACAACATAACTTATCACAGATTTGGTTATGGTGGCATACTGCAGTGCACAAACTATGGACTTATAGTATGTAGCTTCCTGAAGAAAATAAGTGCTATGGTTGGTGAGTTTGAGGCTTGATATCATAGGTGTAGGAACTCCTTTTGCATCATTGAGTTTAGCTTTGGCTAGAAGATCTTTAATGTATTTCGTTTGGGATAAAAATAGAGACCCATCCTTTTGATGAGATACCTCAATGCCCAAGAAATACTCAAGTTCACCTAGTTATTTGAGAGCAAATTGAGAATTCAATTTTGTGATCAGTTCCTTAATGTGAGGTGGAGAGTTTCTACTAACAATGATACCATCAACATACACTAACATAATGATAGTGTATGTGGGTGTGACCAAAGTGAATAAAGAAGGGTCACACCTACTAGAGGTAAACCCAAAGCTCCTGAGAGATAGATTTAGCCTTCAAACTAGGCTCCATGTGTCTGTTTGAGGCCATAAATGGACTTATTGAGCTTGAAAACCAGATGAGTTGAGTTACTACTTTCAAAACCAGGAGGGTGCTTCATGTATACTTCCTCTTGAAGTAAGCCATTGAGGAAGGCATTGTTCACATCCAATTATGTTATATGCCACATTTTTGAAATAGTAGTGGTAAGAATATTTCTAATTGTGACAAGCTTAAATACAAGGGAAAAAGTCTCAGTAAAATCAAACTTATCCTGTTGGTGAAACCCGTTTACCAATGGTTGGCCTTGTATTTGTTGAGAGTTCCATTATGATTTTGATTAACTTTAAACACCCATTTACATCCTATAGCCTTCCTATTAGAAGTTAATGTAGCTAGGGTTCAAGTTTGATTATTCAACAAGGCTTTATACTCATCATTCATACCAGCCAACCACTTAGAATCTATAAAGCCAGCTTGTATAAAGAGGGTTCCAGTTTAAAGACTATAAGAGTGGGATGCAACCTATGTCTGACTATGTCATTCTTCCTTCTAGTAGTCATGGTATGACTGCTTTGAGGATGTAAAGGGGGTAAATTCTAAGGTGATTGGCTGCTGGAGCCAGGATAAGAAGAAGAGAATGATAAACTGACAAAAGAGTTGTCAGCTGAATTAGAGGATGAAAGAAGAATTGGGTTTGGGATGCTGTGAGGAGAACTAGGTAGGGACTGTGATATATTGTTTGGAGGAGTGGTTGTTTTAGAAGCTCATACAATGTGAGAGACATTGGAAACCTAATTGGAAGATCCAGAAATGTTACTTTGGAAGTGGTCAGAATGGCATTAGCCTTTTTTTCTTCTATATTTTTGGTCTAGGTCTTTTTGTCTTCTTTCCATAAGCTAAATGACTTTTATTTATAGTGTAGAAATATATACTTTTGGTATAATTGACTTTAACTGAACATCAAAGGAAATTGAAGGAAAAATCATTTATTTTGGTATTTTTATTCAATGCATTAAATGCTAAAATCTTTTGCCATTTTGAGAAAAAAGATGCCATATAAAACTAATTTTGTGATTTTCTATTTAACAATTTTTTTAATTTTTAAAAAACCCAATTAAATGACTAAAAATATATATATTTTAATTAATAAAAATGAAAAAAATCAATAGAATAAGACAATATTTTTGTAATTTTTTATTAAATAAAAACAAATCAAATTTAGGATTTTTTTATATATATTTTTAAAAAATAAAATCAAGACAAAATAAATTGAAATATTTTTAGATTATTATTTTTAAAAATAAAATAAAATCAACCTAAGATCTTTTGGTATTATTTTTATTTTGACAAATTTTGGTGATTTTCTTTTCCTTACAACTAAAAACTAGAACAAAAAGTGAAAGTAATTTTGTACGTAAATAGAAAATAACATATTTTTGAGAATTTTGTAATTTAAAATAAAACGCTAAAATAATTATGTTTTAACCTTCTAGTAAAAACAACAAAATAAAAAAGAAAGGCATCGAGGATCAAACCCGCGACCCTGCGCTTGACATTCTGCTTTTAAAATGCCACTAAAGATAAGATAGTAAAATACTGGAGGCAAAGTTTAAGGTATGACAAAAACATGCTTTATCCAACAGTCAACTGTGCAATGGTAACTCAAATCCTAAAGAACTCTGAAGCAAAAGCAATGAAAGACATGAGGCCTATTTCTTGTTGCACTACAGTCTATAAAATTATCTCAAAAATCCATACAATAAGACTGAGCAAAGTGATCTCAACATTGGTGGATGATAGTCAATCAACATTTGTGCATTGGAAAGTCATTTAAGGTAAAGCGTCATTATAGGCCACGAGTTGTTAATAAGTTACAATCGAAAACACATATCACTTAAATATGCTATTCAGATGCACCTGCACAAGGCTTATAATACAGTGTAATGGGTAGCCTTGGAAGTCATTATGAAAGAAATGAACTTTTCAACAAAGTACATCAACTGAATCATGAAGTGTGTGACTACAGTTTCTTACAAATATGTCATCAAGTGTAATATCTAATATTCCATTAAATGCTTAATTAGTTGCCCGTTGAGGCCAACTGAGCTCCTATGCACTCTATCTCTTGTCAGTTGGAACAATTTGAGCTCATATGTGCTCTAAATATTGTCAGTTGGGACCAATAGAGTAATCAGTGGACTCTGAAAGAGATCAATCCTTATTAAAAGAGAATGACCATTATTAATAAGTACAAGAGGGAACATTTTGGTAATATTAATAATTGGTCAATTGATACTAGAAGACAAAATATCAATTGAGATATTTTGTATCATTACTTAATATTATGTATATATATATATATATATATATATATATATATATATATATAAGGTAAGAGAGAAAGAGAGCTACCAGAAAGAAAGAAAAGAAAGGAAAGAGGAAGAAAAGAGAAAAGAGAAAGAGGAAGAGAAATAATGGAAAGAAGAAGAAGAAGAAACTCGTGGAGGGAGCTACATATCATCATCTTTTTCATCATCATCATCATCACCAACTTCGTCTCTATTTCATCATCTTCATCATCAAACCAATGTGGATTCTTAGTTAGAACTTGAGAATTTAGAAACTCTTAGGGTTCCAAGGATCTAGACATGGTTTTGTGAATCTACGATGAATTGTGTTGTTGTTGTTGATCATAACATGTTGTGCTTAATTATATGTTGTTATTGTTGTCTTGCTCCTATGGTTGTAGTGTTATTCATATTGTGGGATGTTGTTGTTATTATGATGAATATGTGGTTGTTAGTGAAGCTATGCCATATGATTTTTCGTTTCATGTGCATTGCATCTATTACAAAAGTTGTAACATGAAGAGTTTGGGAAAAGAAGAGGTTAGAAGTATGATTTTGGGTAAAATATACATGGACCAATCGATTGGTCCTGAAAGTTTCTGATGCACAATCAATTATTTAGGCTTGTTATGTGAAGAAGAACTGATTTTGTTTCAAAGACTAATCGATTGATATCTTCAATCAATCGATTGTCCCCCTTTGTATTTTGGATAAATTGGACAAAAGAGAGTACAACCAATCAATTAGTTCCCTCTTCAATCTTGAATTAATTCTTTGAAAAATGAAAATTATGCCACTAGTGGGGGTTGAACCCAGGACCTCCTTGTCATGATGTACGCCTTACCACTAGGACAAGGCTTTTGCTATTGAATACTTGTGCAATGAATAAGTGTTAACCTAAATCATAATTAAGTTAGATTGTTAGATAATTTGAGTGTTGTAACTATGTTTTGGATGCAGACGGATGTGTTAGAAAGATAACGTAGATGACTATGATTCTTGCACCATGTTATATTACCTCATGTGCCTTATGAATGTTATGAATTATATTATGATGTATGTTAAATATTGTTGTTGTGTTGAATATGGAATAACATGATTAAAACCTTATGAAGATGAGTGAGGAAACCCTAAGAGAATAACTTGACTAATAACTTAGAAAGATAAATTATGTAATGGAAATGGGTATATGGTGATGCTTGGACGCAAAGGTGCCTAGGTGTGTATCATGGACAAGTATTTGTTTGTATAACAGATCAATATGCTTTGTATGGAACATGTGGAATAATATGTGAATGGGTGGTTATGAACACCTAATATATTATGAACACCATGAGATTGGTTTGATATTTGATGAGGAACCTTTGTTCTAAAAGTCCTATTTGGTGAGGAGCTTTGCTCTGAAAGTCCTATTTATTGTTGAGACCTTATGAAATATTCAGTTGTGTTCGTGCACATACTACGTCAAAGGCTTAGATAAAGTAGTAAGTGGGATGTGGCACCAATGATTTGTGCATCAATTGGGTTTTATTCCCAACCATGGTGAACATGGGGGAAAGGTGGACACCTAAGTGGGTTAAAGTCCCATATGGTGAAAGATACCATTAGTGGGTTAGAGTCCCATACAAGTGGCATTTACTTGAATTGAGTTTAAGTCTCATAGAGGGGTCGATATCCACCGCAAAAGTCGAATCATACGAGAATGCGTGAATCGAGCCTAACTTAGACGTAGGTTCGTTCATGGATTGATGTTTCGTGAATCCGAATAGTGATTGTTTGAGTTACGATAACTCACTGACATGTTTCTATACATTAAGAATATCCCTTAGACACTTAAGTCTTAGTTATCTTGTGTGAATGATACACAAGTAACAAAATGAAGACTTGAGTTAGAAATCAATTAGAAAATCATGTAGAGTCGGTGGACCCATAGGATAGGAGAACTAACTGAGATTATTATCTCACCCTAATATTTTGTTGCTTTACAATTTTTATTTGCATATTATATACATAAGAGGAGTTGTGCATTGATGTTTCAAGGGATGTTGATTATTATGATCTTCCGTTGTGGATTGGTGTACAATGAAGATATTGTACATAGTTCTTAAATTTTATTTTTAGGCTTTATTCTATAACATGTGCCATAGATGTATTTAGTTTGGACATGTGTATATAATGATGTTATTATGCTCTTATGTTATGTCAGTACTAAAATTTAACACTTGTATGATATTATTCTAGATATATATTATACGGGTTGTTACAATTGGTATCACAACAGGTTGATTCTCGACCTAGCCTTGAAACATCATAAGTAAATCTATTCCTGCCTCATATGTGTGTTATGATAACATGATTCTTAATGTCACGTTATGTAGTATTTGGCCTGATCAACCTAATGTTATGTGCGTTGTAGCTAGGATCATGGTTGAGTGACCACGAGGACTCCAAAGTTTGGTATGTCAGGTGCTTTGGGAGTGATATCAAACTAAGAGTTTGGAAGTAAGGAAAACTAATTAGCTCAGTTGAAGTCTTAGTAGGAGTTGTGTTTATGATAATGTAAAATTGAAGGGAGGTGTATTGTTCAGGCAACCCTTTAGTACTAAAGGAGTCTGAAGTATAGGACTTTCTATCAGATGAATTTGTCAAAATTTTGAGAAATATGGGAATCTAGGAGTAGAACAAGATTGACCCACTGGTATGGAATAATTATTGTAAGTAATTCCATATAGTGAAGGAGAAAGGACATTTTTGTTGCATGTATGACATAAGGTCTGGAAGTGAGGTAGCATATTAGTGTTTTAGCTTCTAAGGTCACTAAAGAATTTTGGGAAGAATGAAAGTACTTCATGGAGTACACTCAGAATGGTACCTTCCAAGTGGTTGAGTGCTTGAGAGATATGGATGTTCAACATCTTTGTTAGGGTCTAAGGTAGTGGCGGAGTATGAGGAGAGGCTCAAGGATATGATTGCATATTCTAAGTGGAACACGTATGCACCACGCGAAGAGTAGGAGATAAGCCAAGTATACCCAGTCTTAAAAGGGAGATCGAGTTTAGGATGTATAGTTTGAGATTCAGCACTCAGTGATAGATCATTATGGAAATGTTGAGTTACCCAAGGATCAGTTGGAAGAGATTGTGTCGAAGAGAGAATAAGCATTATACAGAAACAGAAGCTCTAGCAGTATTGGTTGAAGAAGATTTGTGTTGAGAAGAATAAAAAGTAATTTGGGCTTGAGGAATACTAGTAGAATGATTCTAAAATTGGAATTAAGAGAATTACCTTAGGAGAGAAGCGAACACATAGTTGGGAGTAGTGTAAAGCTAGCAGTACAATTATGGTAATGGAATGCATTTTCGATAAAGAAACTATGGAGTTATCAAGGTTTTATTGGGGATAAGATATGGGCATGTAGTTGATGATTGTTTGCATACAAAGATTTAAAGAGAATGAAGTGCAGTGGAGAAATTTAAACCTTGGTGTTAAGATAACTATGTGATGGGAGCATTATGGTCATAAGTGTGTGTGATTGATTACCTTGTTCTGAGACGGATGTGAAGTATCACACTTTTTACTATTGAGTGATAAGTCTCGCGTACTAAGAAGTTTGAGCTTGTGGTAAGCAGTGGAAGACAGGCCAAGCTTGAGTACGGAAACTAAGTATGGAACATGAAACAGACTATGTCGTATGAACTCATATGGAAGCAATAAGGTTTGTAAGTAACAGGTCGCCTAGATAAGTAACCCTGTATACTGAAGTGTGTAGTGGATTTTGGGTTGGGAGATAATTCCAGTTATAAGTGTGTGATAATGTCAAGGTTCATCTTGAGTGCATATTATATGGTTGACAAAAGTAGGAGTGACTTGTTAGAAGTTGGGTTGTTATTTATCTTACTAAGTAGTTTTTCGTTTGGCTGATCACAAAATATGAAGTTCACTCCTTGTTGGAGCTATGTGAATACAAACTTTTAGTTTTGTGTGGCATGGTATATGTGTGATTTAAGGAAGGAGTTACAAGTTATTGCAATGTAGATTGATAGTTTTGAAGTTGAAATGTTGATGATGTATTACGTTGTTGATCATTTTCATAGATGTCAAAGAAATTAGACATTTGGGAGACCAACCATGTGAATCATACTTAATGTGAGTAAGTCTCGAGAGTATTACCATTATGACTAATGAGAACCATAAGAAGTGAAGCGGGAATATACTTATCAAGTAGTGATCTTGGGGAGGCTAGTTCAGTATCTTGCATATATGTTAGTAAGGCATAAAGTGGTTAGTCAGAAAATGGCATTGGTTAATCCTCTTGGCCTCAAATATAGATCCCATGAGATTGGTACTTAAGGTATGCAATGATACTTGGAAGAATTTGTGAGTTATACTTACAGGAAAGAGCGAGAATCTGATATTCCTGAAGATAAACATGTAACACAGACTGTATATGATTAAGAGCACGAGTTAGGATTATGGAAGATGGAACAGGACGATTGAGATGATTGAACTTGAATAAGAAGTGTAATGTTATCTCCAGATGTATGGTGCGTTGTGTAACTCTATAAGTAGTATGGAGACTCACAATTACATTCTAGATTGCTTAAGGCTCCTTGGAAGTGGTATCTCGTTAATAACTTGAAGTTCTTTGGTGGTGTTATTTTGTTATTGGTTAAGATCCCGTGTCAGCTAAAACCTTGTATGAATCAAAATCTTATAAGAGGATTTGATATGAAGTATAGTAACCAGAGCCAAATATCGTCAAACTAACTTGGATTAGCTGCTTCGAGCACATGATGAATCTGGATGTTGTACACTTTTATGGTAGTCGTGTGACTCCTGCATATTTATCTTTGGGAGATTATTGCTTCTATTCTAAACTTTTGTGAGTCAACAAGGAAGTCAGACTACTAATAGATGTCAGTAAGGTTCTAGTACCGTTTTAAGTGGTGGGCACTCTGGACGATAAATGTGTTTTCTATGCAGATTGTTAGCTAACCAATAGTGCCTAGGGATCCCAGGTGTTCCACTGTTGGAATAAAAGTAGCACAATGGAATGTGATGGATGAAAGAACTCAACCAAGTTTATGAAGGATCAAAGAGATAGTTACTCGTAGGAATGGAAGTAAGACAATCTCGTGTGAAGTGCCTTATTTTATTAGAATAGCACGAGAGGAGTGAAACATAAGATGTAGACGCTCGTAATGGTATCTGTTCAAGTGAATTTGATAAGGATATCAATATATGGATTATAAAAGTTGTTATAATTACTGGAGAATTTATAAGAAAATAGTCGCCAGTATTATGTACAGTCAAGGAATCAGTAAATTATCTCATGAATATTTAGCAAATATTGACTATTTATTAATCAATCAAAATGAGGTGTTATGGTTGTATTTTGTGTAACTCAATGCAAGAAAAAGAAGTTGTGGTTTCCGGAGGGAGTTGTGATCAGGTGGTTCAGAGTGGTATGACATGTGAACAAAGTAGGAGAAGTTAATCAAATATTGGAATTAGAATATGATTAATACCAGAAAGATTTAAGAGTTTGTGAAGGAAGGAAATTGCTAGGGAAGATAAGTGGAAATATTGAGTATGTTAGAGGATTGAACTGAAGCAAAGTCAATAGTTGACTTAGGATGAGGACATGAGAAGTGGTTCTTTGTTGGATGGAGGAAATTCAAGGGAGAATTTCAATTTAAGGGGGGAGAATGTAATATCACATATTCCTTTAAATGCTCAATTAGTTGTCATTTGAGACCAACTAAGTTCCTATGCACTCTATCTCTTATCAGTTTGAACAATTTGAGCTCCTATGTGCTCTAAATATTGTCAATTGAGAATGGCCATTATTAATAAGTACAAGAGGATACATTTTGGTAACATTAATAATTAGTCAATTGATAATAGAAGACAAAATATCATTCGAGATATTTTGTATCACTACTTAATATATATATATATATGTGTGTGTGTGTGTGTGTGTGTGTGTGTTTGTGTGTGTGTGTGTTTGTGTGTGTGTGTTTGTGAGTGTGTGTGTGTGTGTGTGTGTGTACATGCCAAATATATTTGGAGCCGAGTTGTATGGTCAGCCAAGGTTAGACGTGAGTTTGGCTATGAAAGCAAGAAGGGACGAATAGCACCAAGAGCTAGACAAGAGTCATTATCAACCCGGGCCAGTCAGGGAGCCCGACTCCCATCAGCTGAATCCTTACGAGGCCGACAACTATACCCCATCAACCCGATACCTACGCCGATCGTGAACTCAACAAGGCACATCAACAGTTGTAATGGTGACGGCGCATCAATGTGGATGTTACCAGGTCTTCAAAGCATGCATTCATGAAGAGGAGTTACATAAATAATGGCCATGCAACGTCATAAGGCCAAGAGACTTCTCTTAATGGCATACCTTAAATGAAGTTTGATAAAAGGCTATAAAAAGGGCTCCCACATAAGGGTTAAGCAAGAGATTCATCTTGAGACAATATACAACACATGTATAGCTCTCAAATCCCCAAAGATACTCATACAGTATAGACAATGTAGTCTTCCCTGCCCTAAAGTAGAAGACTAGCACTTTTGGTGTATCTAACCATTTTTGGCTAGAACATTTAGCGTGCACCGTGGGGCCTAGCTAAAACTCTCCCAGGCCACACCTTACATTAACAACATGTATTCTGAAGGAGATCCTCCAGACATGGCTCAACTGCTAGCCATGATGAAGACCATGCGTCAGCAGAATGAGACACTGCAAGACAACATACAAGTTCAACAACAACAAAGTCAGGCTGACGGCGATTGTGAGGAGGAGGTTCTCGAGCCACAACCTCTTTCTCAAGAGATATGGGACGATCACGTCCCAGAAAACTTCAAAGCACCATCACTAACCCCCTATGATGGGAAGAAGGATCCTCAGGAGCATGTTATTACCATTAACAATCAGATGGCCATAATTGCCTCTTCGGATTCACTGAAGTGCAAACTCATGGATGGTACCTTTAAGGATGTAGCTCTAATATGGTATATGAGCCTTCCTCGGCTCTCCATCGTAAGCTACCAAGACTTGACTAAAAAGCTACTACAACACTTCTCGGCAAGAAAACGCCTGAGGGTGACCACAACCACACTGTTTAGTGTTCGATAGAAACAGTCAGAATCATTATGTGAGTACCTGGCTCGATTCAATGAGGAAACCCTCAAAGTTTCTAATCCAAACCATGAACTATTTGTGGGAGCTTTTCAACATGGACTACGAGCCAGACAGTTCAATGAGTCGTTAGCTCAGAAGCCGGCTATCAACATGGACGAGATCACTACTCAGACTGAGTGTTACATCAAAGGAGAAGAAAGTAACCAAGAGAAAAAAGCCAGGGATAGCAGTGAAAAGACAAAGAGCAAGGAAGAGGTGTCGAACAGGAGAAAGGAACATCCTCGGGGAATTATGCGCGAGCGACATGCTCCCAGACCATACAGACAATCATATTAGTCGGACAAAGACCTCAGCCCAATTGAATGCAAGCAGGGGAGACATCCTTAAAGAATTCGGTCATATGAACCTGTTACCAGAGACTCATCGTCCCAAAAGAGCCAACACTATCATGGGAAGACAACCTGAGGCTTGGTGTAATTACCACCGTGTATGGGGACATCACACTGAGGACTGTCTACAGCTAAAAAAAGAAATTGAAGCTCTAATCTAAAGAGGTCATCTCTTGGTGTACGTGAAGGATTATCGACCACAATAATAATAGAAGTCCTCGTCGAGATGATCCGGGATCAAAGAAGTCAGCCCGGAAGAAGAGTTCAGATGCCGAAGAGGGTCACGAGACAAAGACAGCTCGACACACACTAAACACCATCGCTTGAGGATTTCCTTGCTCCTGAGATTTTTATTCCAAAAGCTCGACAGACACTTACACACTGCCGATGCTTATTTTGAAGTACTTTACTTTTATGCACTCATATCATGTTTCTATGCACTACAATACCAATTTTCTTGCTTAAACTCTTGAGGGAGGGTGATGAAGGGAAAACGCAAAATCTTTGGTTGTATGCTTTTGGATAAAACCCTGTTGATGATGTACAAGCATTGTTTCAAATTCACAAACACCGGAGATATAAGGGAGATAGACCTTTGTCAACCCTGTTGAGCCTTGAAGTAGGAGTTTATTTTCACTCGAAAGACCCTAACATCTAACCTAGGGGCAGGGTAGTTGTCAGTTGATTTGACCCAACGTTCAAATTCCAAAAGGAGTGTGCATCTGAGGATCCATTACCTTTCTATTCCAAACCATCAAGAGGTCAAGAGATGTGAAACCACAATGGTTGTCCATCAGCAATCAAGGAGTAAAGCAGTCACAACCATTTCAAACAAGTCAGACAAACCAGTGTCGCACGATTTGGTAAAAAAAGAATCAAAAGAAAAAGAAAAAAAGCCCGCTAAGTCGAAACTTGAAAAAAAGCGACTTAGGAAAAAGTTAGGGCATCCCGCTGGACTTCAAAATCTAAAGATTCAAAAGAATCAGTCCGGGCAAAAATTAGGGATCAAAAAGTAAAAGAATGAGAAAAGTGAAAAACAAAAGGATTACAAAAGAAAATCCTCGAGCAAGAACAAAGTCGTGTGACTACGAACAAAAGACAAAAGGGGTGACTGTTACTCCAAAACCTCATTGAGTCTCAAACCATCAGTTGCATGGATTCCTTAAAGATCATAAAACCTTTTTAAGAGATGAGCGCTTGTGCCGAATTAGCTGAACGTAGGACTGGAGAACATCACGAAGAGGGGGTGGGCACCAATAAACTTTGAGCCTATGAATCTTTTTTTCTTAAAACCGTGATCCAGGCCACGATACAACCCTCAAAAGTCCTAATTGAAACAGGGTCTATTTCGAGAGCGTACTCTGATGAGATAGTGTTCTTGACTCCCATGAGTGATGCTAAAAGATCTTATTGGTATTGCATGTGCATGTTTTCTTTCATTCAAAAATCAATGTCATATTGTAAGCAGTGATTCCTCTTCCAAAAGCTCCTTCAACTCTCTAGCAAACAAAAAACCAGTTTCTTCCTAATCATCAGGAGCAAAAAACCACACCGAATTGTTATAATAGTTAATATGAACTGAAATTCTAGTATCAGACGTGTGATGTTAAGGTACGATGTCACAACAACATACTCTGCAAATGGACAACAATAACAGTAACAAATAACACACCAAATTGTTCACCCAGTTCGGTCTAACTACCTACGTCTGGGGGCTACCAAGCCAGGGATGAAATTCACTACTTGTAGAATTAATTTACAGACTCAACAACCCAGTTGACAATCTCCTAAACTTAATTCCTACTAGTGACTTTCTACCTAAGAAACCACTTAGATATGAGAACACTACTCAATCCCCAAAACAATACTCAAGGAACAACCTCTTTGAGCAACCTTGATCTTACTTCACAGCTTTGATTAAGTAACAACTCTCTATTGCTTCACAACTTCTAAGAGAGGACAGAATACGACTCAGCAATTCACCCTAGAATTCTGGATACAAGACTCGTACAAAATACTCAAGACACTCAGCCTATGCTCTTGATTCTTTCTCTGTATCTCTGTCCCTTTTTCTTTTGGTCTTGTGCGCTTTATATAGCTCCTTGAATTGGTCTTGGTCTTGCTACAATATCTGACCTGATTTGTTATTTAAAACTGAATATTTAAAACAGATTTTCTCCTAAAATCTTTTCAAATCTCCAACCTTTTAAATCTCCTACAAATCTGCACCAGATCTCCTATGCAGCAGAGAATATTTATCCCAAGATATTCGCATCCAATGAGACAACTTGCTCTCCACAATTCCAGCTAACATGCAAACCCTAACAACATCACAACCTGATGTTATTAATTCTGCAGATCTAATGTCACAACATCGCCGTGTGACATCAGACATCCAACTTCAGCAAATTAACTACTTAACACAACCCTGTGTTAAGACTCAATGTTGCAACATCAGCACCTTGACATCAACATTGAACATACTTTGTTTTACCAAAATTCCAGCCAATCCAAGAACTAACAATCTCCCCCTTTGGCTAATTTTGGCTAAAACAATCTCTGCACTCTGCACCTTCAGAGACTTCAGCAGCGGAAAAAACTTCAAGCAATGATTTTGAAACTCCAAGCAGCATCATCAGCAGTAACATCTTTTCTTCACAAAACTCTGCTGCACACATTTCAACATTAGCAGCAACTTCAATTCACTTCAGCATCACAAAAACTTCACTATGGACTTTGCTTCACTGCAGCACCATCCGAACAGCAACAATGTTGCTCCCCCTCAATCATGAACCAGCATAGCAACCAGCACAGCAGCTGTTCAGCAATTACTCCCCCTGCACTTCTGCACTACTGTACAGTATCACAACAATCTCCTTTGACAGCATTTGACACTTGTACTTTTGGCTTTCTTTCCTTGGCCACTTCTCCCCCTTTTTAGCCACAATTAGACAAGCTTCAATCAGAAGCCCTATTAACTACAGTAAGTACACCCTAGCTCTCATTGTTAGCCTCACAGTTAGCAACTAGGCAAAACAAATCATAAAAACATAACCAGTGCATATAACAGCACAATATTCAAATTACATAACCAAGCACATTAAGTGCTGAAACAAAGACAGAAAATAAAACTAAAACTATTAATTAAGAGGAACATTAAAAGCTTTGATCATCTGAGCTGAGATCATCATTTTCTTCATCTACTTTTGGACTGTCATTGTCAGACTCATCTGTCTTATTAGCAACTACTTTCTCACTTTCTTTTTCCTTCATCTTCAGGGACATAAGTAATTTTTTAAACTTGTCCTTCCTTTCAATGTTTACTCTGATGACTTCATCAAGTTCTTTACAGGCTTCCTCCAGTTCAGAAATCATATCAGTCTTGACATGAGTATGATTAGTATATGTTGAGGCAGATGCTTTGACATTATCAGCAACATGTCTTCCTTTAAACAGCTTCTGATGAAACGACAATCCAGGCTTCCTTCTACACACACTATCACCCTGGTTAAGAATCCCAGGATGATGATACAGAATTATCCCACAAATAAGGGATGGAAATGCAATAGGCAGTTTCACAGCTCTTGTTGCAGCGTGCTTGATAGTCTGATTATAGATGTAAGAGCCATAATCAATTAGTTTCTTTGTTCCAATGGCATAAACTAATTTTCCCAGTCCAGCAGAAACAGAGGTCTTGTGGTTAGTAGGAACCCAGTTAACCGCACCTATTCTATGAAGAAGAGCATATTTCACACTTAATAAACTTGCTGACAACTTTCCTCTTGAAGGCCAAACTTCTACCTGACCAGTTGTGATCTCTTTGCAGATAACATTATTAGAAGCTTCTAATTCTCCAACATCTTCCTCACTTCTTCCTAAGTAGGCATTGATCACTTTAGGATAGAACCAGACACACTTACCCCTGACGGTAACTCTTCTGAAGGTTAGGCTTTTGTTGTTATCAATAGACTCAGGGATATTCACTATAAATTCTCTGACCAGTCTATCATAGCAACTAGACAATCCTTACACAGTCCTTATGAGACCAGCAAACTTAATTAGATCTACAATTCCAGTAGACTCTAAGTTATCACCTACTAGCTCTCTTTCCAGAGCTATCCTTCGTTGGCTCACACAGTTCCACATGGATGCACTTCTGGCACAGTGAAACAAGATGTTATCAGGTACTTGATTAACAGCTCCTTTCATCACAGGGTTGATGTCTTGAACATCACACTCTGAATCTGATTCTTCCCTGATTCTCCTCTTCTTTCCAGACCTGGCAACTTTGCTCCACGACTTGGGAGAGTCTGCGACTGAAGTCCTTTTCTTATCCTTGACCCTATCTTCATTAGGAAGGGACTCCACTCTTTTCCCTTTCCTATCCTCACTATCAGATGAGTCCTCAACATCTATAACTCAACCTGATCCTTCCCTTTACACCTGTGACTTTCATTCCAAGGGGACGATGTTCTGACATCAAAGAAGACATCAGTATCTTCAAGATCTTCCACTTTCAGCATCTCGAATCACCGTCAAGGCCAGTCGTTGAAGATTTGTGTCCTCACTTTGAGAGTCTACCTGTTCAGCAGACATTTGCCTTAATGGGACAGAAATCCCTTTCACCCGTATTTCCTTCTAAAGAATTTTGGTGGCAATCTGCTCTAAATGCATGTCCACATCATACTTCTCCTTAATAGGTTGAGAGGATGATGACCTAGTTTCAGTTTTATTCAGCTTGGTTGAACGTTTAGAGTTACCTGAGTCTAGAAGTGCCATAGGAATGTGTTCTTTGTCACCAA
Source organism: Lathyrus tuberosus (assembly GCA_022829125.1). Lineage (NCBI taxonomy): Eukaryota > Viridiplantae > Streptophyta > Magnoliopsida > Fabales > Fabaceae > Lathyrus > Lathyrus tuberosus. Next base: position 15,290,957 of record JALAZF010000028.1, on the reverse strand, counting down.
GTTCCTTTTCCAAAGAAACCCTAGTTCGTACATGCGCAGGTCTTTGAGAATCAGAGTTCTTGGATGGGGAAGACATCGTTCCTTTGTAACAGACTAGGTTTAGAGAAGATTTTTCTATTCTGTTGAGGGAGATGAACCGTTGAGACGAAAACTCTTTGATGAATCTTGATATAGAATCAATGTGGTAAGGCGCCTGATTTTGAGTCCCTCTTAAAGACCAATTACTAATTTTCTCCCTCCATAAAGACTTTCCTTTTAAAAATTTAAATAAATTCACATCAGAAGTCATTAACTCTGAGTGACCTTTCAGCATCCTGACGTCATAGTCTGATGTTATAACATCAACTTGAGCATCATTAGTTAAATTACCTTCAAGGGAAATCCACTGATAGCAGTTATCTTTGGTTCTGGCACCCTTCATAACAACCTGATTATGCTCATTAGAAACCACACACTCATCTTTAGTGTAGTTAACTTTGTACCCTTTATCACACAATTGGCTTATGCTGATCAAATTTTCATTTAAACCATTGACAAACAGAACATTGTCCAGTTCAGGTCTACCATCACCTTTCACTTTTCCAACTCCTGCAACTACACCTTTCTCGCCATTGCCAAACACGACCTTATTTGCATGGCAAGGATTGAACTCCACCAACTGCTCCTTTGATCCAGTCATGTGCATAGAACATCCACTGTCAAAGTACCATGCATCCATGGCAACAAGTCCATCTGAGGTGTGGGCTAAAAGACATTTCACCTTCTCCTTAGGAACCCATTGTTTAGCAACTTTAGGTCTGACCTCCTTTGGTTTGCCTTGAGGAGCAGATTGTGGATAACCATGCAATTTAAAACAAGAGTACTGCATATGTCCAAACCTTCCACAATAGAAGCATATTACTCTGTCATCTCTAAAGTGGTTAAATCTTTTGCCACTTTGATGATAATGCTGTGGCTGCCACCCATAATGTTATCTTCTTCTTCCATAGTTGGAATGTCTTCTTCTGTACTGAGGATGTTGTCTTCTAGGCTGTCTCCTGTGGTGATGAGGCTTCCTTCTTCCATAGTTATGAGGCACAATATTGTTGAATCCATATCCATACCAGTTTTCCTGATGTTGAGACATCTGATGAGACATGTTCTGTTTGAACCTTGCAGCTTGCATGCTCTTGTGATATTGGGGAGGCATATACTGACTGGCTCCTTGAGACTGCATCTTCCTCTGATGGGGATCATTCCTTTTCTCAACATTCTGAGGCTGAACAACCCTCTTAGGGGTAGGATCCTGTCTCTTTGTTTGAGACATTGGTTGGGACGCCTCCTCCTTTGCTCCTAAAGTGCTTGCCACATATCCTATACCAGACTTATCACCAACAACCTTTTCTGTCTGAAGGATCTTATCAAGTGTGTCTGTACCACAGCTCAGCATCCTAACAGACTTGATCATTTGATCAAGGTGAGCTTTAACTAGTACAACTTCATTTTCCAGATCAGGTTTTTCATTCTCAAGCTAAGAAATCTGTTGCTTGTGGCACTTGTTTTCTTGACAAATCTCAGCACTTTTTAAACACAGCTCTTGATAAGTAGATGCCAACTCCTCATACGTTATTTCTCCATCACTAGAATCATCATCAGAAACAACAGTTCCTGTTAAAGCTCTAATATGCTTTGCTGACTCACCTTCACTTTCACTTTCAGAGTCAGACCAGGAAACTGTCATGCCCTTCTTCTGCTTTTTCAAGAAGGTGGGACACTCTTTCTTGACATGACCATACCCTTCACACTCAAAGCACTGAACTCCTTTATCTTGGGCAGTTTTCTCTTCATCCTTCTCTTTTGACTTGCTGGTGTCAGAAGATATGTTCTTGACATTAGGCCTGAAGTTATTATTCATTCTCTTGAACACTTTGTTGAACTGTCTTCCCAACATAACTATGGCCTGAGATATATCCTCCTGGGATTCTGAACTCTTTCCTTTTTCTTCTTGATCATTTGACACCAAGGCTATACTCTTTGGCTTCTTTTCTGGTTCTTCCTCATTCAACCCAAGCTCAAAAGTTTGAAGAGATCCAATGAGTTCATCAACTCTCATCTTGCTGATGTCTTGTGATTCTTCAATGACAGTTACCTTCATCTTATACTTCTTAGGAAGGGACCTAAGGATCTTCCTTACAAGCTTTTCATCTGACATTTTCTCACCAAGAGCACTGAATGCATTAGCCAGCTCCAGAACATTCATGTGGAAGTCATGAATAGTCTCATCTTCCTTCATCTTCAGGCTTTCAAATTTTGATGTTAAAATCTGAAGTCTTAACATTTTAACTCTAGATGTACCTTCATGAGTGGCCTTCAAAATATCCCACGCTTCCTTAGCAACCTAACAGGTATTGATTAACTTGAAAATATTCTTATCCACTCCATTGAAGATTGCATTTAGAGCTTTGGAATTTCCAAGGGCAAGCTCATCTTCTTCCTTTGTCCATTCTTCTTCAGGCTTTGGCTTTGAGGTGCCTTCTTTATCTTTTTCACACACAACAGGTGCTTTCCACTCTTTAATAATAGCCTTCCATGCCCTGCTGTCCAAGGATTTTAAGAAAGTAGTCATCCTTGGCTTCCAATAGTCATAATTGGATCCATCCAAAATAGGGGGTCTGTTGACGAATCCTCCAACTTCTTTGTCCATCTTTACACTAGAAGGTAACTTCCCTAGATCTCACCCAGAGACAGACAGGATGCCTGCTCTGATACCAATTGAAATTCTGGTATCAGACGTGTGATGTTAAGGTGTGATGTCACAACAACACACTCTGCAAATGGACAACAATAACAGTAACAAATAACACACTAAATTATTCACCCAGTTCGGTCTAACTACCTACGTCTGGGGGCTACCAAGCCAAGGATGAAATTCACTACTTGTAGAATTAATTTACAGACTCAACAACCCAGTTGACAATCTCCTAAACTTAATTCCTACTAGTGACTTTCTACCTAAGAAACCACTTAGATATGAGAACACTACTCAATCCCCAAAACAATACTCAAGGAACAACCTCTTTGAGTAACCTTGATCTTACTTCACAGCTTTGATCAAGTAACAACTCTCTATTGCTTCACAGCTTCTAAGAGAGGACAGAATACGACTCAGCAATTCACCCTAGAATTCTGGATACAAGACTCGTACAAAATACTCAAGACACTCAGCCTATGCTCTGGATTCTTTCTCTATATCTCTGTCCCTTTTTCCTTTGGTCTTGTGCGCTTTATATAGCTCCTTGAATTGGTCTTGGTCTTGCTACAATATCTGACCTGATTTGTTATTTAAAACTGAATATTTAAAACAGATTTTCTCCTAAAATCTTTTCAAATCTTCAACCTTTTAAATCTCCTACAAATCTGCACCAGATCTCCTATGCAGCAGAGAATATCTATCCCAAGATATTCGCATCCAATGAGACAACTTGCTCTCCACAATTCCAGCTAACACGCAAACCCTAACAACATCACAACCTGATGTTATTAATTCTGCAGATCTAATGTCACAACATCGTCGTGTGACATCAGACATCCAACTTCAGCAAATTAACTACTTAACACAACCCTGTGTTAAGACTCAATGTTGCAACATCAGCACCTTGACATCAACATTGAACATACTTTGTTTTACCAAAATTCCAGCCAATCCAAGAACTAACATAAACGTTATTGAACTCCAACCAGTTCATTCCCAAGATAACATCAAGATTTCCCAACAGCAAGCAAATTGGATCAACACCAAAATCTCTATCAAAGATCGATAGAGGACAATTCAAATAAACTAGAGAAGTAGTCACTGATCCCTTAGCAGGAGTTTCGATAACCGATTCTCCCTTCATAGAAGAAACAACAAGGCCAAGCCTTTTCACACAATTAACAATAATAAATGAATGAGTAACACCAGTATCAGTAATAGCAATCAAGGGCGTGTTATTAATATAACATATACCTCTGATCAACCTGTCATCACTGGAAGTGTGGGTTCTCGACAGAGCAAACACCTTTCCTCCAATTGAAGCTTGCTTTGGATTCTGGCAATGGGTACTGATATGTCCAGGCTCTCCATAATTGTATCAAGTCACCATATTAACCTTGCAGTCAACAATCAGATGTCCAGACTGCCCACACTTGTAACACTTCTTCACATCACTCTTGCACTCACTGATACGATGACCCAACTCATCACATCTATAGCACTTAAGAGGAGCAAGAACACCTCCCCCACTTGGCCTCTTACCATCAATAACTCTTTGTTTACCTTTATCAGTTGGAGCACTATAAGGCTTCTTATAGTTCACATTCTACTTTCCCCTCTTCTCACTCAGACTCTTATAATAAGCTGACCGAGCTTTACTATCCTCTTTATAAATTCTACAGCTATCCACCAATTATGTAAATCTTCTGATTTGTCGGTATCCAACCGCCTGCTTGATCTGAGGATGCAAACCATTCTCAAATTTAATGCATTTTAAGAACTCAGTAGTCGCCTCGCTATAATACGAATAGAACTTAGTAAGTTCCACAAATCTGGTAGCATACTCAGTAACAACTGCTTCAGCTCCAGAAACTCAATCAAATTCTTACCACGAACATCCTCAGGAACTCCCTATGAAACACAACCCATGTAACTGTAATACCCTAATTTTTACCTCTAAGATCCCACATGTCATTTGCATTTCATACCACAAACAAGATCACACATTGGTTCCCTCTTCTATAGGTTTGTGCCTTGCAGGGATTTTTGAGTTTGTGAGTGTTTGTTAGTTGTTCATTGTTTAGTTTGTTTATGTTTACTAACCTTTAATCAAAATCCAAAAATATTGGGTTTTCTTTCACTAACATTTTTCAGGGGAAGAACAGGTTAAAAATACCAAAAATAGTCCCTCAGCTCGAATGGATTTCATCTGAATAAAGTTAAAGTTGATCTGTGATTCATTCAAAAATTATCTGATCAAGAGTTTCCAAGATTTAATTGACTATTATTCAAGGGATTCCGAAGTTCATGTCTTTATTTCCATGCCTTCTTTGACAAGCAAGAAAATCAAGCCAGAGCCAAGACAGCACGTCAAAAAGCCATTTTCCCATTTTTCATTGTGTTAATCGATTAACCTAATTACATTGTGAAGTGGTTAATCGATTAACACGTGCAATTTTTGAAAAAATGTGCCAAATTCAAATTCTGCAGCAATTGGCTCCAATTTTCACTATTTTGATCACATGTGGAATATTCTAGACCATCCCATTTTAATTCCCTACATCATCATAATTAATTCCCACCATGTACCATCACTAATCACCACTCTTTTGTGATTTCCCTCCAAATTAGAATTCCAATACTAATTTTGATCTTCCAATCCTAATTCCAAACCACCAAATTTTCCAAGCCTAAACTCTATAAATAGAGCCTTCATTTCATTCATTCCACAAGCTTTTGATAGCCAACAAACCTCTTGCAATTTCTCTCCTCAACCACCAAAATTCACTAAAAGCTCACATTTCTTCTTTTGAAAGTTAACAAGAATTCACATTGAATCTTGTTCAAATTTGAGCTAAACCTTCATCCATTCTTGTTTTTGTTCATCAATTATAATAGATCAAGGTTTTGGAGTGTAGATCTTGAAGCAATTTGAAGGAATTTTCAGATTTGAAGTGGTAATTCATCTTTCACCATTGTTGAAGCTTCATCTTCATCTTCCATAATGTAGATCCTTTGTTGATCTTGTTTGCTTGATCTTTGGATCTTGCAATTTGTGTTTGATTGCTGGCTTTTGCTGTTATTTTACTCAAAAATTCGTGCACAATTGAATCCTTGATCCTAAGATGTTTGAAGAAATGAGTGATCAAGGATTTGGCAATTTTCAAACTGATTTTCTGCTGTTTTCACAGTGTTAATCGATTAACCAAAACCAGTATAATTAGGTTAATCGATTAACAACTTATTTCTGCGTAAAAATTGGAAGTTTGCACTGGTTAATCGATTAACATAATTACACTGTAAAGTGGTTAATCGATTAACCAGCATCCAGAATGTGATTTTCACTTGTTTTTGGGGTTGTTTTGGTTTTTCTTCCACTTTCTTCCCCTTTCTTCTTATTTTAGCCTTGAAGCACATTGTTGAGATTAATTTCTCTTCAATTTCAATGAACTTTGGATATGGTTAAAGTAATTAAACATTCATTAGTTCAAATCTATCTTTTAATGAATTGTTGAATTCATTTGAGGTGCTTTGAATTAGTGATATGTTTTCACACTTAAACTTATCAATTAAAAGTGATTGAACTTAAAGAATGAAGATGAAAGGTTCTTGAAAGTGTAATTAATTTGGCTTTCTCTTCATCTATTTCCTTTATTATTTTGATCGATGAAAGTCTTATGGATCTTAGAATTTCTTTGTTGAATTCTTGATCAAGACTAGATCGTTACCTATTTTCTTTTCGTGCGGTATTGCTTTCGGATGACGATCTACATATCGTCCATCTAGCATGCATTAGCATAAAGATCTATTGACCGACCTCATTGTAGGGTAATTGTTTCATAAATTACTCGGCGATTGCTTAACATAGTGCAATATTTGTCCCTCTTTATCCAATTCAGAATTTGAACTTTCGTGGTCCGAACCTTGATTGGTCACGTCAACCCAATGTTGGTTAAACTTTTGTATTAGGTCCATAATCTTTGAAGCTTGGCGTTGTAGAGGCTTTGGTTCTACCAATCTTCTGTCAAGTTCATTAACTTTGGCCTAAATGCATTGTTTAATCGCTATAGTTCATAACGCGAAACAGAATAATCGGTGAAGGCTTATGGCACTAAAGCATTGTGCTACTAACTACTAACTTCTAACTTCTTTATTTTTCCTTATCGCTCCCTATCTCTCTTTATTTTTTTTATACTTTATGTCATTATATCATATCATATTTATGTTTATGACATTTTTCTTTTGTCCACTTGGACCATTTTATCTTGTGTTTTATTTTTCTTTTGTCCATTTTGGACTTAAAACATTAATGAAGGATTAAACCACTAAAAGACTTGTGCTCTTAATATTGGACTATGGCCACTATCCCTTGCTTTAGAGGACCTATACTCTTGATTATGGACTTATGGACTTAGAATTAGGATCATAACCTATGCTTGGGAGTTTGTGATGGAAAACCTTGGATTTTGGATACTTGGAGTCCTCTTTTGAAGACTTATTTTGAATTAAGACCAAATCAAAAGGAAAAAATGCTTATGTTATGGAGCTTGTCCATGTGGTTAGATCTTTCTTATCCTTAGCTTTTATTTTTATGCACTAGGATAGTCACTTCTTCTCCACCCCTTCTTCAATTTTCAAAATCTTCCTCTCTTTTTCAAAACCTTCTTGTGTTCAAAACTTGAACCGCTTTCATAATAAAACCTTGACTTCGGTCAAGTGATTTTTAAAATTTGTTTTCTTTAATAAATGTCAATCCATGTTAATCATATTTTGACCATTTCAAAAAGACTTTAAAAAACACCAAACTCGTCAATCTCTTTTTGTGCTTTGTGCACTTTTTCTTTTAAACTTTTTCATAAGTTTAGACATGATTCATTTCTTTAAGCGGAATTATTCACTTGGAAATGACGACTTGTCTTTACACTTAAAATCAACCAAAACAAACAAATTTTTGTTCTATGTACCACGAACTACGGGGTTTTAATCCTACATTGCACATCGTGGGTACGTAGGCATGAGGCGATAAGTCTCTCCAAACACAAAAATCTTAAAAAATATTCCTCTTCTCCTCTCCCCAATCTCTTTTCAAGCAAACCATTTTCAGACCAAAAAGCGGTAGATATTTCAAAGGATTCTTATAGAGTACTATAGACGTTTTGGGTGCTAACACCTTCCCATTGCGTAACCAACCCCCCTTACCCATTCTCTGTTTGTTCTTGTTGATTTAGAACTCTTTAGGTTTTGTTCGCTCTTTTTCCTTTCCCTTTGTGGATAAAATAAAAGTGCGGTGGTGACTCTTGCTTTATGAGTTAAGTTAATCAATAGCTTACACTCACGATTTTTACCGCTACAGAAAAAGTGGCGACTCTGCTGGGGATAATCTCTGGTTGAGGGGTTTAGTTTACTTTGATTTATTTACTGCTTTTTGTCTGATTTGCTTGTTACTTGTTTGTTCTGTTTGGGAGTTCCTCTATGTGTGAGATATGTCTTATACCCGGACCAGAGTGCACTTTGAGATAGAAGGATAGTATAGTCAAGGGAACTTTGAGGGAGTCGAATCCTGAAAAAGAAGAACTTGAGAATCTATACACTCGGTGGTTGCCTTTTTGGAATTACTGATGTCGATCGAGCGATCGTGAAGGCATTACTTTTTTCATAGAAGCCTATAACACTGAGGACCGTAGTAACCCTTAACCCATCCTAGCCTTTTTAGGATCGTAGCGCGAAAGCTATGAAGATGCAAATCTGACTTAGCTGTCACGCGATGCTACACTCAGGTTAGATTCTCTTGAGGATAACTACCAACCTCCGAGCAAATCGGTGTGCTGGTGTGTCTGATAGTGGATTGTGGACCCTGGGCACTTTGTTAGAACCGCTATTTTCTGCAGGTACAATGAAGACAAAACCTTAGTACATGCCTTTGTGGGATTGGTTCTTACCCTTGGCTTCATGCTCGTGACTTGAACCTTTACTCGTGTGCTTTGTGTGATCTTGTTTGTGGTTGTTGCATTCATGCACTCATGCATTCATGAGCATTCTTTTGGAAGGTTTCAAGGAATTTAAAGGTGTTATTGCAAACATTGTAGGCACTTTTGTTATGGATTTTGGAAGGAGAAGTACAAAGAAGTATACTTTCAAGAGTCCTAAGTTAGGGGGTTTGAGAGAGCTAGGATCTTTGGTTGCTAATACCAAGAAGTTCGAGTCCAGATATGGAAGGCTTTTATCTCTCTTGAAGGTTGATATGGCTGAAGGATTGCTTGCTACTTTGGTTCAGTTCTATGACCCCTTGCTGCATTGTTTCACCTTTCCTGATTATCAGTTGTTACCTACGCTAGAGGAGTATTCTCTCCTACTTGGTTTGCCTGTTCATGGTCGGATTTTCTCTGGTTTGGACCCCGCTCCCGAGCATGATGTTATTGCAAAGGCTACTCACTTAAAGGTTTCCGAGATTAAGGCTCGCATGGATACCAAAGGAAAGATTCTTGGGTTACTTGCTAAGTTCTTGATGGATAGAGCTCATCACTTTGCTAGTGTGAAGAACACAGTCGCTTTTGAGGCTATTCTTGCCTTGCTTATTTATGGACTGTTCCTTTTCCCGAATGTTGAGAACTTTGTCGACATCAACGTTATTCAGATCTTCTTGATTGGGAATCCAATTCCCACTTTGCTTGTCGATGCTTACCATTCTATTCACCTTAGGAATTTCCATGGTGAAGGGATTATTATCTTTTGTGTGCCTTCGCTTTACAAGTGGTTTATTTCTCACTTGCCGAAGTCTGCAGCTTTTTGGAATCTTAAGGATGGTTTATATTGGTCGCGAAAGATCATGTCTCTCACTCATTCTGATGTTGATTATAGTCGTGTTCCTTTTGGAGCGATGGTTATTGATAGTTGTGGTGATTTTCCCAACGTGTCTCTTCTTGGTACAAAGGGAGGAATAAGCTACAATCCGATGTTGGCTCGTCGTCAGTTAGGATATCCTTTGCGAGAGGTACCGAAGAACATTCATTTGGCCGATCTCTTTTTCAATGAAGAAGAATCTCAGGTTGCTCTCAAGAGAGAAGTTGTGGAAGCTTGGCGCAACATTCGTAGAAAAGGAAAGGAAAGTTTGGGAAATCCGATTGTGTCGCTTCAGAACCTTACCTCCAGTGTGTTAAAAATAGAGCTATTACTTTGAAGATGCCTTATGCGTGTCAGGAGCCTTTATCTCTAACTGATAAGAAGCCTATTCTCTACTTTATGGAAGACGCATAGAAGCTTCAGATCGCTTTGGCCGAGATGCAACAAGAGAGAGATGCTTGGAAGAACAAGTATCAGATTGTTGAGTTAGAGAATGCAAGACTTCAAGAGCACTTCAGGAAGAAGAATGAAGATGAAGTTGCCAACAAGAAGAGAAAGGCACAAGAGGATTTATTTTCCTCTCGCATTCAGCCAGTTTCCGATATTCTGAAGAGTTCAGAATCTCCTTGGAAGTTGATCGTTGATCAGTTGCTGATTGAGAAGACTCAGATGCAGGCCCACATTAAGAAGTTGGAAGATAGAGTTGGGACTTCTTCTCATAGGATTCTCTAGGGATCTAGTTTTCTTGAATCTGTACTTCCAAGATGTAATCTTTTCCATCATTAATGAATGAGATTTTGGTATTTCAAATAACAATGTTTGCAATATGCCTTATATTTCCTTGAAACTTTGCATTTGCATCTTGCACATCAAGCATCATCTTTTGCATTGTTTCTTGCCTTTTCCAGGTGTCTTATGTTTCCCTTTGGTCTTCATTCAGTCAAGTTGTCGCACCAGTATAATACTCGGGCTAATCTGAAGAAGAAGATGGATCATATGCAACAAGAGAACCGTGAGCTTCGTGAGGAAGTGACACATTTGAAGGATAGTCTGGAGAGACTCACTGCTATGATGGAAGCAATGGTTGCTGCTCAGAATCAACCTCTTCCTCCTCCTCCACTTTCAACTCATGTGCAAAGGCCAGTCATTTATGAGATTATCTCCACGCCCATCTCTGTGGCGCCTGCTAGTGTTCCTCAACACTCCATGCCTCCTGGCTTCCCCTGGGGCATGCCTCGAAACTTTGTTCCTGATGTTATCAACCACCACCACCTCCTGAAATTCCAGTTGTTTATACCGTTCAACCTGTGATGACTGTGCCACTGCCTGTGGTTCATACTGTTCCTTTTGGTGAAGAACAGATTTTCTATACTGCTCCAAGTGAAAATGCCAGTGCTTATGATAGAATGGAAGAGATTCAAGACCAGTTTACTAAAATGTAGAAAGAAATCAAAGTTCTGAGAGGAAAAGAACTGTTTGGGAAGAATACTCAGGAGTTATGCTTGGTTCCTAATGTGAAGATCCCGCATAAGTTCAAGGTCTCTGACTTTGAAAATTATAAGGGTAACTCTTGTCCGATGAGTCATTTGACTATGTATGCTCATAATATGTCGGGTCAGAAGGATAATGATCAGCTTCTCGTTCACTACTTTCAAGATAGTTTGTCTGGTGCAGCTTTGAAATGGTATATGGGACTCGACAGTACTCGAATTCGCACTTTCGAAGATTTGGGTGAGGCGTTTGTAAAACAGTATAAGTATAATGTGGATATGGCTCCTGATCATGACCAGCTCCGAGCCATGGCTCAGAAAGATAAGGAAATATTCAAAGAATACGCGCAGAGGTGGCGCGAGATTGCTGCTCAGATCAACCCTCCTTTGGAAGAGAAAGAGATGACCAAAATTTTTCTGAAAACTCTGAGTCCTTTCTATTATGAGCGTATGATTGCTAGTGCCCCAAGTGATTTCACTGAGATGGTTAATATGGGGATGAGATTGGAAGAGGGTGTCCGTGAGGGACGTTTGCCAAAAGATGGCAATTCTACTGGAATTTCCAAAAAGTATAGTGGAGGATTTGCAAAAAAGAAAGAAGGAAAGACCAATGTCGTTTCTCGAGAAAGGTATAGAAGACCTTGTAATAGAAACAATCAGTGTCAGTAACATGTTACATTTGTCACTCCTGTTATCAGTTCAACTCCCGTTATTCAGGCAGCGCCTGCTCAACAACATTCTAATCAACAGAACAATCAACGGAACCGTTTTCGGAAAGATTTTAATCTGATTCCGATGACCTACACAGAATTGCTTCCTTGTTTAATTCAGAAGAATCTTGTTCAGACCCGTCCACCACCTGTTGTTCTAAAAGATTCACCATGGTGGTATAAGCCTGAAGCTCATTGTGCTTTCCATCAGGGAGGAGCGGGGCATGATACTGAGAGCTGTTATCCATTGAAGATAGAAGTTCAAAGGTTGGCTAGGAGTGGTATTTTGTATTTCGAAGATTCCAACCCTAATGTACAATCGAATCCGCTACCCAATCATGGCAAGGCATCTGTCAATATGGTTCAAGATTGTCCTAGTGAAGATCTTTCTACAGCTGTAATTCTTGAAGATGACTCTGTAGGCTACATCCTATTTGGTTCTGAAGATGATGTCATTCCTGCTGAAGATTGGGAGCCTTATTTGGAAGACCCCGGGTATATGTCCCCAGAGGATGCATATGTGTCTTTTTATTCCCCTTGGAAGAAGTTTAAGGAACCTGGATATGAAGTCACTGCCATCATTGAAGATGATGAAGAGGAAGAACTTCCCAACTTTGTGACACATGGACGGATCTGCCAGGATTGGATAGTTATTGATGTTCCCACTGTTGTTCATATTTCAAAGTAATTTGTTTTTGTTTCTTTCAAAAATCCTTTCACTCTGCCCAAGGTGAAAGTGAATTTGTGAGGGCTTTGTTTCAAATTTTATCATCATTAATAAAATGTTATTTTGTTTATCCATATTATGATTTCCCTTTTTGCTTTATTTCTGAAAAATGGTAACATAAAAAACCAAAAAATAATAATAATGTGATAATCACTTTTATCTGCATGATACTTGCACTTCTTGTTCATATTCTAAGATCAAACATAAATCATTGTGCAGATTGATTGTTAAACTCATTGAAAACAATGACCCTATGCCCTTTCCTAACTTTGAGTTCCCTGTGTTTGGAGCTGAAGAAGAGGATATTGAGAAGATTCCAGATGAAATTTCTCGGTTGCTTGAGCACGAGGAAAAAGCTATTCAGCCTCATGAAGAGCCGGTGGAATTGGTTAATTTGGGTTCAGATAATGATAAGAAAGAAGTCAAGATTGGGGCACTGTTTCAGTCGGATGTTAAGAAGAGGATTATCACTATGCCATAAAAGCATTTAGACAACGCTTTTTTTGGCATTACACAACGCTTAAAAGCGCTGTCTAAACTGGGGCTGCTAAAAGATTAGACAGCGCTTTGGTTAATGTAAAAAGCGCTGTCTAAATGGTGCTTTAGACAACGCTTTTTGTTTTTTAGACTAACATTAGACAGCGCTTTTTGCCTTCTTTTTAGTATACCTTAGACAGCGCTTTTGCTTTTTTTGGTATACCTTAGACAGCGCTTTTTGGACTAAGCGTTGTCTAAACCCTACTTTATTGCTTTTTATTCAAATTACTGAAAAAAAGCGTTGTTTGTTTTATACAGTTTATATGCGCCTGTTTTTGAACCACAATTTGCACCAGGTTTTCAACCACAATTTGCACCTGTTTTTCAACCACATTTTTGCACCAAAATATCATAAATTGGAGCTTCAAACCAATATATACTCATAAATTTTGCCTATTTATATATACAATTTTCATTCAACAAAACATTTTGCTTCAAATCTACATATTACTTATAGAAATGCTAAGCAAAAAGCAATGCACATCAAGATAACTCTATCTTCTACTTTGCACATATAACCTGAAACAACACAAAAAGATTGTAATTCAATTAAAACAATAATAAACAATGTCTATAGTTACAAAGTTATACATACTCAAAATTCTCATCAATAAGTAAGAGTACAATATACCTTATAAAACTCCGAGCTCAATAATGAATTGACACCAATCCTCTTTAATTTCATCCAAATGATCTCTTGAGTAATACGCACACTTGAATTCATCAAAGTACTACATAATAATATAACATAGTTTGATTTAGTTTCAACTATTTAATTATATGAGAAATATGTGTTAAATATTAAAATAACTCATAAGTTAGAAATACATACATCGGATGGAATCTCTATTCGATCCAAAAAAAAGAGTTTCTCTCATAAACCTCAACATGAAATAACCGCAATCTATACTGTTACGTTGCCGAGGAAACTACACATGAAAAGAAAATATGGATAAATCCTTAGTTTTATCAAGTATCATCACTAATATAATAAAAAATGTGATAATTAATATACCTTCACTCTAATCCATGTAATGTTGTTGGCTCTCCTCTTTGTTACTTGGATATCTCTTTGTGCTCGAAAAGCTTGTATAATGCTAATAAAATATAAATGAATATTTAGAACAATTCACATAAATAAATAAATAAATAGACACATGAATATTTAGAACAATCTAACTTACGTATCAATCATTTTCTTCATATCCGGGTATGTTGTCCAATCATTTCCTAACGAATCCAGATAATACACAACTTCTCTGATAGGATTAATCGCGATCAACAACCAATGTCCACTGTAAGATTAAACAAATGTTAGATGGAAACTTTCTACACGACGTCAAAATACAAAAAATTATAATAGATGAATTTAGAATGAAAATCTAACCCAGTATTAAACGGTAAAAAGAACAACTTTTCTGTATCTTTGTCGGCCATAAAGCGGTTGAGTACATACACCATGACATCATCTGGTTTATTTATGATTAACCCTAAGTTGATACTCGCGAGACTTAAGAATGCGAATCTTTGCTCCAATCCACGTGGGCGCATCAATTTGTCATACATAAACCTTAAATAAAAACATCATTAACATTAGACTATTCATTTGAAACATAAAGTAAATAAGTTGTTCAATTAATATAACAAAGTAGATCGGATATACCTCACGTATGCATTGACAACACTAACGCCTAATTCTTCATGACGAAAAACTTGCTCAAATTCCTCATTACCAATTGATTGTTCATATTGAAAGCCATAAATACCTTTCTCCATAGGTACAAGACGAATACCTCCATTCCGAATATTTGTCATTTCTAAAAATGTCTGAAAGCACGACCTATACTTGGAAGTAGGTTTTTTTCTAGGCGCGGTCTTCTTAGCAACAACCTTTTTTTGTGTGGAAACGTTGCTAATCTCTTTACCATGAAGCTATATATCATATAATTAGTTAGATGAAGTATAAGGTCACAAATTTAACATTTTCCATGCATGAATATCATATAATTGTGATGTACCTCTTTTTTTGAAACAACGGACTCGGTATGCTGCGGAATCCTCTTATCTTTTGCTTTGGATGTTGTTGGAGTCTAATTAACATTACCATGTAAAAAATGTATGTAAAATGCGCGTAAAAACTTTGAATACTCAAAGGTTCATAATGGTTTTAAGCATACCTCATATCCTACGCTAATGAGGCCTGACGGCCATGTAACAAACGAACCTATTGCATCTCCCACCAATGTTGCATCCGAAACATCGTCAGGATATGGTAATAATGCATCCATCTCTAAAGCAATATCAACCAAGACTTTCAAACATCCAGTAGGGAGCGGTTTAGTGTGAAGTAATTCTCCCAAAGTGTTATACACTTTTCCCTTGCCAACCATCCGATAAGTTGGTGACGATAAGTAGAGGTGACAAGGGGAAATGCCCTAAAACCAATAATATATATATCAATTAAATAATTTAAGCTAATAATTTAATTTCATAAAAATATATATAATTACCTCTGGAATATTCGGTTGAAAGTTACAGTTGATACTATCTTTGTCCGAAGCGCTATCTCTTTCTTTTTCCTTTCTTAATTCACGAACTTCAGCTTGTAGTGCTTCCAATTTTTGCTGAAGTTCTTTATTATTAGGAGCCTTTTGTTTTTTAATATTCAAGGATGTCGGAGTGATCCCAAAACCCTTACCCCTCACCCGACCAGAATTCTCACGGACATCTAATGCCCGACTAAGTATGCTCCTGGGATCATTGGCTTCATCTGGAGATAAAGACTGAGATAGAGTCTCCTGAAAATCAGATGAATATCGAATATTTGTCAAATATTTGTTAATAAAGTTTTGATTTAATTAAAGAAATAATGTTAAACTTACACATTTCTCAAATACTTGTTGAACACCTTCTTTAACAACTCCATCCTTGCCCACACGGGCTTCCTTCCACAAAACATGTGCCGGAAGAGATGCTTCAGAACTATTCTCCTTTTGTAACTACACATTAAGCCAAATAATATGATCAAATATAACTCATGATGAACAAGTATATCATTGAAATTTATAGATACTTACTATAGACTGTTCTAAGCGTCCATATCCAACACGTCCTTTTCTATATGGATAGGCGGGACTTGATGCTCTTTCCCGATTTGTTTCACTTACACTTTGAAATTCTGGGGTTATTCATTTGGCTTTAAACGTGTCCCATTCTTTTTGTGAAATCAAAGCTCCATATTTAGATAGAAGCTCTGCATCAACAAAATTACCTTCTGCATCCCTAAGAAACTTGGTTGATAAAAATGTTTTAAACCCTCTTAGTAGTTTTCCGGCCAATTTGAGACAAAAAGGTCTTCTATCATCATCATCAATGTTGAAACACCTCTAAGAAAAACATACACATTGTGCGTTAGTACAAGTAATTTAAAAGACATAATTAGTTGGCATAATTAAAGACATAATTATGGTACCTTTATCTCACTCCAAATTTTTTCTTTGGCTTCCTTCAACTCTTTATTTCTCCAATCATCACAAGTAATTGGAACCTCATTCCTTACAAGTGCACCAATAAAACTTGTCAACGTATAACCGTTAGGCTCAATAAGAAGGGCTTGTGGGCTCCAATGCACATCTAATATGATGCCTCGATCTCTATCACGAATCACTTTCTTCATAACTGTTATTCCTCTTTTAATTTCCTCTTCCGCATTAGCTACGTTCTTACCTCCATCATGAATAGAATCATCATGTGGGTGATCCTCATTAGTAGCCATCTAACTTGTAATAAAGAAAACAAGGATTAACAACATTATGAAATCGAATTGAAAACTAAATGCGATAAATAGAAAACCAAAACAGATCCGCAACCGACAATTGGAATTATTCACACAACAAAATAAACTGATACATAGTGATCAAAAGACGCATTCAACAGAGTAATTCGCACAACGCACAACTTAAATTGACAGGTTACCGAAACCGCAAACAAAGCAACAAATTGTAAAATCTCAGCAAGATAGTATTTACGTAATAGAATTTGTGACATGAATTGCAACAGCAACATCACATATTTATACTATTTATAAATATCAAATTGATTACAAGTATCAAACCAAACCAAAATAGATGTACAAATTGGGCGCAGTAGTAACAATGTACCCATATCAGTACAAGACCATTACCAGTTTCTGAAAAATGAACATATCAATTCAAATATTTCCAATTTCCAAACAAAACTATCCTTTGCTCAACATACAGAAACAAACCATAAAACCAACACATCAGTACCAAGCTACATTCATGAGTAGAACCACTATTTATCATCTCTAACGTTAACCATAACAGAAAAGAAGAAAACATACCTAAACGGTGGAGAACGGTGGAGTACGGTGGAGGACGGTGGAGGACAATGGAGGAAGGAAGACGGCGAAACTGTAACTGAGACGGTGGAGGAGGGTGGACGACGGTAGCGAGAGCTGTTCTTCGTTCGTTCTTGTCGTTCGCACTTCGCAGCAGAGAGGGAAAGAATAGAGAGGGAAAAATAGAATACTGATACTATTCCATTTTTTATTTTAATTAATAAGACCTTAGACAGTGCTTTTGAGAAAAAGCGCTGGCTAATATAGGCCTTTAGCAACGCTTTTGAAAAGCGCTGGCTAATGTTGTCCTTTACCAGCGCTTTACAAAAAACGATGTCTAAGGTAGGCCTTTTAGCAGCGCTTTAACTCTTTTTCGTGTACAGTTTCCGTGTTTTATTTTTTATTTAACTTATAGCAGCGCTTTTTCATAAAAGCGCTGTCTAAGGTGCGCTAGTAAAAGTCATTTTTGGCGGAGTGTATGGAGCTTCTTAGAGAATATGTTGATGTGTTTGCTTAGTCTTATCAAGACATGCCTGGTCTTGATACTGATATTGTGGAGCATAGATTGCCATTGAAGCCTGAATCTCCACCTGTGAAGCAGAAATTGAGAAGGACTCGTCCCGACATGGCTGTGAAGATCAAAAAGGAGGTTTAAAAGTAGATTGATGGTGGTTTTCTTGTGACTTGTGAGTGTCCTCAATGGGTGGCCAATATTGTGCCTGTTCCAAAGAAAGATGGAAAAGTCCGAATGTGTGTCGACTATAGAGATTTAAATAAAGCTAGTCCAAAAGATGATTTTCCATTGCCACACATTGATATATTGGTAGATAATACTGCTAAATTCAGTATCTTCTCTTTTATGGATGGATTTTCCATTTATAATCAAATAAAGATGGCACCCGAGGATATGGAAAAAACAACTTTCATTACACCCTAGGGAACATTTTGCTATAGAGTGATGCCCTTCGGTTTGAAAAATGCTAGTGCAACGTACCAGAGAGCTATGACTACTTTGTTCCATGATATGATGCATAAATAAATTAAGGTCTATGTGGATGATATGATTTGTAAGTCAACGACTGAAGAAGATCATATTGAGTACTTATTAAAGTTGTTTCAATGTTTGAGAAAGTTTAAGCTCCGTTTGAATCCTAATAAATGCACTTTTGGTGTCCGTTCTAGAAAATTGTTGGGCTTTATTGTCAGCCAAAAAGGCATTGAAGTTGACCCTGGTAAAGTTAAAGCTATTCAGGAAATGCCTGCGCCCAAAACAGAAAAACAAGTAAGAGGATTCTTGGGACGTTTGAATTACATCTCCCGATTTATATCCAATATGACTGCCACTTGTGCTCCGATCTTCAAGCTTCTTCGCAAAGATCAGGGTTGTGTCTGGACAGACGATTGTCAGAAAGCTTTTGAAAGAATTAAAGAGTATCTGCTTGAACCTCCGATTTTGTCTCCTCCTGTGGAAGGAAGACCTTTGATCATGTATTTGACCGTGCTGGAAGAGTCTATGGGCTATGTTCTAGGTCAACAAGATGAATATGGTCGAAAAGAGTTTGCGATTTATTATTTGAGCAAGAAGTTCACCGATTGTGAGTCTCGGTACTCAATGCTTGAAAAGATATGTTGTGCTTTAGCTTGGGCTGCCAAGCGCCTCCGCCAGTATATGTTGAATTATACAACTTGGTTGATATCCAAAATGGATCCAATCAAGTATATCTTTGAAAATTCTGCTTTAATTGGGAGGGTTGCTCGTTGGCAAATGTTGTTGTCAGAATAAGATATCAAGTATCGAACTCAAAAAGCGATAAAAGGAAGTGTTTTGGCTGACCATTTGGCACACCAGCTAATTGATGATTATCAACCTATCAAGTTTGATTTTCCTAATGAGGATGTGATGTATCTAAAGGTTAGAGATTGTGAAGAACCATTACCTGATGAAGGGCCTGAGCCTGGATCCTGTTGGGGTTTGATTTTTGACGGAGCTGTTAATGAGTATGGCAATGGTATTGGGGCAATAATTGTTACTCCTCGTGGTTCTCATATTCCTTTCACTGCAAGGTTGATGTTCACTTGCACAAATAATGCGGCTGAGTATGAAGCATGTATTATGGGTTGGAAGAAGCTATTGATTTAAGAATTAAGATTCTTGATGTATACAGAGATTCAGCCCTAGTGATTAATCAGATTAAAGGAGAATGAGAGACATGTCAACCTGATTTGATTCCTTATCGAGATTATGCAAGAAGGTTGTTAACTTTCTTCAATAAGGTTGAGTTTCACCATATACCCATAGCAACAAATCGAATGGCGGATGCTTTAGCCACTATATCCTCCATGATTGTGGTGAATCGGTGGAATGATGTGCCTAAAATCGATGTTATGCGGCTTGATAGGCCAACTCATGTATTTGCGGTTGAAGAGGTTGTTGATGATAAACCATGGTATCATGATATTAAATGCTTTCTTCAAAATCAAGAGTACCCGCTTGGGGCATCCAAGAAAGATAAGAAGACTTTGAGAAGATTGGCTGGTAGTTTCTTCTTGAATGATGATGTGCTGTATAAAAGAAATTATGACATGGTCTTGCTCAGATGCGTGGATAGACACGAAGAAGACATGTTGATGAAAGAAATTCATGAAGGATCTTTTGGTACTCATGTCAATGGGCATGCAATGGCTAAGAAGATGTTGAGGGCAGGTTACTATTGGCTGATAATGGAATCTGATTGTTGCAAATTTGTGAAGAAGTGCCATAAGTGCCAGGTTTATGCTGAAAAAATTCATGTACCACCAACTCCTCTCAATGTTATCTCCTCTCCATGGCCTTTCTCCATGTGGGGCATTGATATGATTGGAATGATTGAGCCTAAAGCGTCGAACGGACACCGTTTCATATTGGTGGCTATTGACTATTTTACCAAGTGGGTTGAAGCGGTATCATATGCCAATGTGACCAAGCTAGTAGTGGTTTGGTTTATCAAGAACCAAATCATTTGTCGGTATGGTGTTTCGAGCTAGATTATCACTGATAATGGGTCAAATTTGAATAACAAGATGATGAAGGAATTATGTGATGAGTTTAAGATTGAGCATCATAATTCTTATCCTTACAAACCTAAGATGAATGGGGCTGTTGAAGTTGCTAATAAGAATATCAAGAAGATTGTTCAGAAGATGGTTGTTACTTACAAGGATTGACATGAGATGCTCCCTTTTGCTTTACATGGGTATCGTACATCCGTCCGCACTTCAACAGGGGCAACCTCTTTCTCTCTTATTTACGGTATGGAAGCAGTGCTTCCAGTAGAAGTTGAAATCCCTTCTATGAGAGTTTTGATGGAAGCTGAAGTGTCTGAGGCTGAATGGTGCCAAAGCAGATATGACCAGTTGAATTTGATTGAAGAGAAAAGAATGACGGCCCTGTGTCATGGCCAATTGTATCAACAAAGAATGAAGAAAGCTTTTGATAAGAAGGTTCGACCTCGTGTGTTCAGAGAAGGCGACCTCGTGCTCAAAAGGATCTCGACTTTTACCAATGATTCTAGGGGCAAGTGGACTCCTAATTACGAAGGCTCATATGTTGTCAAGAGAGCCTTCTATAGTGGTGCCTTACTTCTTACAACTATGGATGGTGAAGAGTCCACTCGTCCTGTGAATGCCGATGCAGTCAAGAAATACTTCGCCTAAAAAATAAAAGAGCAACTCGCTAAGTTGAAAACCCGAAAGGGCGGGTTAGGCAAAAATGAGCGTCTCGGTGGGCTAAAAACCCGAAAGGGCGGTCCAGACAAAAATTAGAGACAAAAACAGAAATAATCATCCCGGTAGATTGAAAACCCGAGAGGGAAATCTAGGCAAAAGTTAGGGATTATGGCAAGTAACTGCATCTGACCAGTCTTGATCGTTGAAAGCAACATTGTCTATCAAGGATTCTGTTTCAACCATTCTCAACTGAAGTTCTGAGCACAGCGGAATTCAAAGTTGTTAGGGAGAATAGTGGTCATTGTACTTCAATGTAACCTTTTCCATGTATTTACCATTTTTCAAACTTTGTAATGATCCATGGAGTTACGCCATTTACGGACTTCCATTCTATTAATAAAATTTGGGCCTTTGTCCCTTTGTTTGCAATTCTTATTCTGTTTCTGTTTACAAAATTTCATTTATTTTTGACGATGATTTTTGAAACAAAATGTAAATAATTGATTTAAATTTTTTGAAAATTATAAAAACATTTTCCTTTGATTTATGAAATATAAAAAAGAATGTCAACGGTTATTCTAAGAATGGTAAGATCGATATTTTCCTCAGCAGGGTTCGTTCTCGCTCCTTTGGCAGAATTTATTGACAAATCCCCTAGTAGAGTTTGTCGATATATCCCCAGTAGAGTTTGTTGATATTTCCTCCGCAGAACTTGTTCCTATGAATGGGATCAGTTGTTGACAAGGTGATGTGTTTGATATGATGTGTTGAATTCATAAGGTCCAATGCTGTTTGGTTTTTCCCCAACTGGGTCTTGATCCGAATCTTCTCCAACTGACTATGTTATGGTCAGGCAGTTGAGTAGTTTTGAGGTCCACTTCTCCTTAATGGCGGTCCCCACGCAGAGATTCATTTTTGCTGTCCCCAGCCGAAATCATATGAGGAATCCCTACTCAGAGTTTTATCTTCTAGATGTGTTGTTGTTACTTTGGATGTCCCCAAACAGATAGCGATGTTATTCTCTTCTAAGAAGCATTGACATGGTGATCGCTTGTCATATTTCATCTTGTCTTGTGGATGTTTTCCTCTCCAGGTTGTTCTACCCAGGGATTTATCCTTGATGATTCTCCAACGGAGGCAGTGTATTATCATTTCCAATCATAAAGCAGTGAGGTTAATTTCTCATTTCCCCCGGCAAGTCCAAGATGTACTTCTCTCTGGATTGTTTTTCAGAGATTTATCCTCCTAGTGAAGATTATGCATCACTATTGTGGCTATTCCCCTGTGAAGTCGCTCATGATAACTATATTCAAGGAATATTTATATACTAGTCACCTGTGGGGTTTTCTCTCATTCATGATGAGTATTGATCTAAAATCCCCCATAGTTTGACCTTTTGCTGTTTTCCCAGCAAGTGCAGGATGCTTTGCTTAGAATTGATTAATCCTCTGAGAGTGTTCTTGTATCTCCAGCAGATTTGCCTTGTTTTCCCAGTGGGCTTTGCGTAGATGTTTTTATGTCTACTATACCCAGCGGATTCATTATTTTTTCGCAACAGATCTCCTCATCTTATTGAAGCAGAAGTTCCTGTGAATTCTTTATTATCCCCAGGAAGATTCAGAAATATTTGGGTCGTATGATTCCCCAACAACTTTCCTGCCATCCTCAAAGCAGAGTTTATGTTGTCATCCTCTTTGTGGATCATCTACGTTAAAAGATTGATATTCGGGTTTCTCCCCGAGGAGTATCTTCTTTTCTCCAGCAAGATTTGAGCCTTGTAGTAGGATATATTTTCCTTTGATGGCTTTTGTTTATCTCTTGCAGGATTTCTTCAGCTAAATGCCTAGCAGAGTTGCTAATGACATCTCCATCTTGTTAAGATTAGCCGAGTATTCAGTGGTGTTGTGATGTTTATTCCACCCTCTATTTATCCTTTATGTCTGTTTTGTCAGCATATTCATACTCATAAGCATTGCATGCGCATTCTTTTATTGTGCATAGCATATCGTTGTTGCATTTTGCATTTTTCATTTGTGTTGGTGCTTCTTTGCTCTCTGGTGTTGTTATCCCCGTAGAGCGTGTGTGTCCTCTCTCCATTTAGAGTGTCGACCCGTAAGCAAAAAATGCCTATCTTTGTTAATTCCCCACTGAGTTTATTTCTCGTGGAAGATTTTGATTCAGTTTCCTCTCCAGTTCATTATCTGGATGAAATTAATCCCCAGTTGAGATATATCCTCCTCGGGATGAGTCTTGTTTGACCGTTTCTCTCCAGCTTGTTCTTGGATTGAACTTTGGTCCCCTGCAATATTTGTTTGGATCTCTAGGCTGTGAAACCTGTATTGAGAGTGCATTTATTTTGCACCTTTGAGGATTCTGCGCCATTCAGCTGAAATCTGCGTATGATTCCTCTTTTGGAAGGTTCAATGCTCTTTCGTGGCTTTCCTTTATTTGAGAAGCCTGAGACGATGCAGTTAATACCTTTTGTGACTCCAATGAATGGTAAGTCTCTTCGGTTTGATGGGACAGTTCGTTGTTGAGATTTTTTGACTCCAATGAATGGTAGGTCTCTTCGGTTTGATGAGACAATTTGTTGTTGAGATTTTGTGACTCCAATGAATGGTAAGTCTCTTCAGTTTGATGGGACAGTTCGTTTTTGAGATTTTGTTACTCCGATGAATGGTAAGTCTCTTCAGTTAGACGGGACAGTTAGTTGTTGAGATTTTCTTTTCCATTGAATGATAAGTCTCTTCGGTTTGATGGGATAGTTCGTTGTTGAGATTTTGTGACTCCAATGAATGGTAGGTCTCTTCGGTTTGACGGGACAGGTCGTTGTTGAGATTTTGTTACTCCAATGAATGGTAAGTCTCTTCGGTTTGATGGGACAGTTCGTTGTTGAGATTTTGTTACTCCGATGAATGGTAAGTCTCTTCGGTTTGACGGGACAGTTCGTTGTTAAGATTTTTTGTTACTCCAATGAATGGTAAGTCTCTTCGGTTAGACGGGACAGTTCGTTGTTGAGATTCTTCTACTCCGATGAATGGTAAGTCTCTTCGGTTAGACGGGACAATTCGTTGTTGAAGTTTTCTACTCCGATGGATGGTTAGTCTCTTCCGTATGCAAGAGATAGTTCATTGTTGAGGTATTGATTTTCCCCAGTGGAGCCTTGCTGTGCTAAGTCTTCCCTATTGAGTTATATCCTTGTTGTGTTGTGGTTTATTTTCATATACAGTTACCCCCAGTTTGGATCTTTTCCTCAGCTGAGTCCCAATAGTTGTGCGGTGAGTTCCCCGGCTGATTGGTGGTCTCCTGTGATGTGTTTCCCCATTGGAGTTTTATTCTCCCGTTCTTCTTTTTGTTTATCTCCTGTGGCATATTCTCCCCACAGTGGTATTATGTCTGCATACCATTTGCATAATCATATCATTTTGTGGTCTCTTAGGGCCAAAAATTGGGTTTATTGTTATATTTAAGTCTCTTCTATCTCGTTGAGACAAAGACGTCTGTCTTCGTATCTCCGGATAGAAGAAACTTAAATAGGGGCAGCTGTAATACCCTAATTTTTACCCCTAAGATCCCACATGTCATTTGCATTTCATACCACAAACAAGATCACACATTGGTTCCCTCTTCTATAGGTTTGTGCCTTGCAGGGATCTTTGAGTTTGTGTGTGTTTGTTAGTTGTTCATTGTTTAATTTGTTTATGCTTACTAACCTTTAATCAAAATCCAAAAATATTTTGTTTTCTTTCACTAACATTTTTCGGGGGAAAAACAGGTTAAAAATACCAAAAACAGTCCCTCAGCTCGAATGAATTTCATCTGAATAAAGTCAAAGTTGATATGCGATTAATTCAAAAATTATCTGATCAAGAGTTTCCAAGATTTAATTGATTATTATTCAAGGGACTCCAAGGTTCATGTGTTTATTTCCATGTCTTCTTTGATAAGCAAGAAAATCGAGCCAGAGCCAAGACAGCACATCAAAAAGCCTTTTTTTTCCCATTTTTCACTGTTATAATCGATTAACCTAATTACAATGTGAAGTGGTTAATCGATTAACACGTATAATTTTTGAAAAAACGTGCCAAATTTAAATTCTGCAGCAATTGGCACCAATTTTCATTATTTTGATCACATGTGGAATATTCTAGACCATCCCATTTTAATTCCCTACATCATCATAATTAATTCCCACCATGTACCATCACTAATCACCACTCTTTTGTGATTTCCCTCCAAATTTGAATTCCAATCCTAATTTTGATCTTCCAATCCTAATTCCAAACCACCAAATTTTCCAAGCCTAAACTCTATAAATAGAGCCTTCATTTCATTCATTCCACAAGCTTTTGATAGCCAATAAACCTCTTGCAATTTCTCTCCTCAACCACCAAAATTCACTCAAAGCTCACATTTCTTCTTTTGAAAGTTAACAAGAATTCACATTGAATCTTGTTCAAATTTGAGCTAAACCTTCATCTATTCTTGTTTTTGTTCATCAATTATAGTAGATCAAGGTTTTGGAGTGTAGATCTTGAAGCTATTTGAAGGAATTTTCAGATTTGAAGTGGTAATTCATCTTTCACCATTGTTGAAGCTTCATCTTCATCTTCCATAATGTAGATCCTTTGTTGATCTTGTTTTTTTGATCTTTGGATCTTGCAATTTGTGTTTGATTGATGGCTTTTGCTGCTGTTTTACTCAAAAATTCGTGCACAATTGAATCCTTTATCCTAAGATGTTTGAAGAAATGCGTGATCAAGGATTTGGCAATTTTCAAACTGATTTTCTGCTGTTTTCACAGTGTTAATCGATTAACCAAAACCAGTATAATTAGGTTAATCGATTAACAGCTTGTTTCTGCGCAAAAATTGGAAGTTTGCACTGGTTAATCGATTAACTTAATTACACTGTGAAGTGGTTAATCGATTAACCAACATCCAGAATGTGATTTTCACTTGTTTTTGGGGCTGTTTTGGTTTTTCTTCCTCTTTCTTCCCCTTTCTTCTTATTTTAGCCTTGAAGTACATTGTTGAGATTAATTTCTCTTCAATTTCAATAGACTTTGGATATGGTTAAAGTAATCAAACATTCATTAGTTCAAATCTATCTTTTAATGAATTGTTGAATTCATTTGAGGTGTTTTGAATTAGGGATATGTTTTCACACTTAAACTTATCAATTAAAAGTGATTGAACTTGAAGATGAAAGGTTATTGAAAGTGTAATTTAATTTGGCTTTCTCTTCATTTATTTCCTTTTTTATTTTGATCGATGAAAGTCTTATGGATCTTAGAATTTCTTTGTTGAGTTCTTGATCAAGACTAGATCGTTACCTATTTTCTTTTCGTGCGGTATTGCTTTCGGATGACGATCTACATATCGTCCATCTAGCATGTATTAGCACAAAGATCTATTGACCGGACTCATTGTAGGGTAATTGCTCCGTAAATTACTCGGCGATTGCTTAACATAGCACAACATCTGTCCCTCTTTATCCAATTCGGAACTTGAACTTTCATGGTCCGGACCTTGATTGGTCGCGTCAACCCAATGTTGGTTAAAATTTTGTATTAGGTCCATAAACTTTGAAGCTTGGCATTGTAGAGGCTTTGGTTATACCAATCTTCTGTCAATTTCATTAACTTTGGCCTAAGTGCATTGTTTAATCGCTATAGTTCATAACGCAAAACAGAATAATCGGTGAAGGCTTATGGCACTAGAGCCTTGTGTTACTAACTACTAACTTCTAACTTATTTACTTTTCCTTCTCGCTCTCTATCTCTCTTTATTTTTTTTATGCTTTATGTCATTATATCATATCATGTTTATGTTTATGTCATTTTTCTTTTGTCCACTTGGACCATTTTATCTTGTGTTTTATTTTTCTTTTGTCCATTTTGGACTTAAAACATTAATAAAGGATTAAACCACTAAAAGACTTGTGCTCTTAATATTGGACTATGGCCACTATCTCTTGCTTTGGAGGACATATACTCTTGATTATGGACTTATGGACTTAGAATTAGGATCCTAACCTATGCTTGGGAGTTTGTGATGGAAAACCTTAGATTTTGGATACTTGGAGTCCTCTTTTGAAGACTTATTTTGAATTAAGACCAAATCAAAAGGAAAAAATGCTTATGCTATGGAGCTTTTCCATGTGGTTAGATCTTTCTTATCCTTAGCTTTTATTTTTATGCACTAGGATAGTCACTTCTTCTCCACCCCTTCTTCAATTTTCAAAAGCTTCCTCTCTTTTTCAAAACCTTCTTGTGTTCAAAACTTGAACCGCTTTCATAATAAAACCTTGACTTCGGTCAAGTGATTTTTAAACTTTGTTTTCTTTAATAAATGTCAATCCATGTTAATCATATTTTGACCATTTCAAAAAGACTTTAAAAAACACCAAACTCATCAATATCTTTTTGTGCTTTGTGCACTTTTTCTTTTAAATTTTTTCATAAGTTTAGACATGATTCATTTCTTTAAGCGGAATTATTCGCTTGGAAATGACGACTTGTCTTTACACTTAAAATCAACCAAAACAAACAAATTTTTGTTCTTTGTACCATGAACTACGGGGTTTTGATCCTACATTGCACATCGTGGGTACGTAGGCATGAGGCGATAAGTCTCTCCAAACACAAAAATCTTAAAAAAGATTTCTCTTCTCCTCTCCCCAATCTCTTTTCAAGCAAACCATTTTCAGACCAAAAATCGGTAGATATTTCAAAGGGTTCCTATGGAGTACTATAGATGTTTTTGGTGCTAACACCTTCCCATTGCATAACCAACCCCCTTACCCATTCTCTGTTTGTTCTTGTTATTTTAGAACTCTTTAGGTTTTGTTCGCTCTTTTTCCTTTCCCTTTGTGGATAAAATAAAAGTGCGGTGGCGACTCTTGCTTTATGAGTTAAGTTAATCAATAGCTTACACTCACGATTTTTACCGCTACAGTAACAACTTCACATGAAGTCCCCAACACCTGACGAGTGTTGACCCACCAGTCATCAGCCTCTTTAGCTAGCATATGAGTACCAAACCGTAATTTTTTCTCTTCAGAACAGTTCATCACTCAAAATATACTTTCAATCACCTTGAGCTATGCTTGCGCTCCATCTGAATCATACATTGCCTTGAAAATAGGCGGATAGTTCTTGTGGAACTTTCCCAAGTGATGTAACTCATCATTCTCACGAGCATTAGATTAATTCTGAACACCTTGAGCAATAACCTGTAAAACACCATCAATAGCAACATCGTTCATTCCAGTCAATTATGTTTTTCCACCATAAACAACAACAATGGTTAGAAGACAATAAAGACAATATTCAGCTGTCTCAACACTACAACTCAACAACTTGGCAGGACAGACCGACCTAATCTGATACCACTAATGTAACACCCCAAATATACTCTGCGTGATTTAAATATAATCAGAGTAATTACATAAAATAATATTCAAGATGTCACACAATTCATACAAAAGTTGCTCATATAATAAGATATGTAACACAATGAAATTTATTTTAAAAATTATTTATAATAGCCATAACGAATCAACATGTCTAAAACCTCTAACTTTCATTGAACAACGGAAGCATCAACATAAGCAATTATTCATATCATAATTTATTCCTCAAAACAACATAAACAACAAATATTCTAGAGATATCCAAAAATCTCTATCAAACATATCAAAACACAACGTTCCCTGACCCCGGTGTTACACATCAGTGCAGACGCCGACGCTAAAAGGAAAACAAAAGGCTTCATATTCTACTCACTTCAACACCTCTACTGTGAGTTATCTGCACGATGCCCACATAAAGGCAACATTCAAACAGAAGGGGTGAGATATCATAATTAGATAAAGAATATCATGATAATTAAGCAAGCATTAGATTTCTCATGCACAAACACCCATTCTATAACATACAATCATACAACAACAGTTACAACCAACCAGACAACAAATCCAACTAAAATGCAATGCATTAATACTCACAACCCGACTCAATGCATATGGTACCATCGATTCATATTTCAGAACCCAACCCCTATTTCAGGATCACAATTCCTGTCGGAATTTCCATGATATCGCTCACACCCCACACGGGCACATGACTTCTGTGATCACTCACACCCCACATAGGCACAAGATCACCTCAACAACAACAACGATACGATTCCGCAATTAGAATCTGTATAAGACGCTCACACCCCACATGGTCACACAACTTATATCAAAACTCACACAACCATGAAATGCATGACAAGACAACGACAACCACAACGACCATCTACACAATGCAACATGCCAATACAGGCCAGTAATAACGACATGCAATACAGTCCAGCAACAACGACATACAACATAACAAGTATTAACAAGGCATTTTGAATCATGTCACACCACAATATAATGATAATAATGCATTTAATACAACCAATAACAGAATTATTCAACTTCTGACACCGAAACTATTTTTAGACTAAAGTTCGGCGCGTCAGCTTCCTGACGCTGCGAATGACACCTGAATCAGACTCCCGGAACGAAAGTTATGATTTTTTAAAGATTTTTCAAAAATCAGCCTCAGTGTAATCGGTTACCCCAAATGAGGTAACCGGTTACACCCTTGGTAACCATCCAAACAACACAATTTTCACACAGTGTAACCAGTTACCTAAATAAGGGTAACCGATTACACCCTCACAAATTTGCCTAAAAACACTAATTTTTAACAGTGTAATCGGTTACACTATTTTCGGTAACCGATTACACCTGCAGCATAATCACTTTTCTGTTACTTATCAGTACGAAAATCACTTTTTAACCCTCCCCAAAATCTCACTTTTCATACAAATCGTATAATCCATAATTTCACTCAAAAATCAGTTTTCTACAACACAAAAACTCCAATTTCTTTCCCCAAAAACATTCAAAACAATCGTTTTGACTCTTACTCGCAATTTCATACAACAACAACAAGCAACGAATAATTAATCGATTCAACAACAGTAATAATCCAACAATTTTATCAACGAGAACAGTCCCAACAACATCATACAACATTCATCAGAATCAATCAAATTCAACAAAACCATTCCATCAAAAGTATGAACAAAAAGAGAAAACACAAAACCTACATGATATAATCTACCCACCATTATCATCATACTAACCCTTAACTAATTAGAAACCCCTTAACTAATTAGAAATCCACCCTTACCTTAGAGTTCTTGCAACGATTTTCTCTTCCTCAACAATGGATTCCTCTCCCCTTGCCCTAGCTCTCACTTCACTTTCTTTCTTCTGTTTCTCCTAAAAACACGTACTGACTAAATTCTTCTCAACTTCCCCTTTTCCATTCTTATATTATTATTATTATTATTATTATTATTATTATTATTATTTTCATTATTATTATTATTCCACAAATTGGATAACAATAATAATATTCACGAATTAATAATATTCAACTAATATTACTAATATTATTTTAAATTAGCCATTCTCACCATACCAACAAGTTCTACGCAATTGGTCACACACCTCTCAACCCTTAAAGTTTATAATTCTAAGGTCACTACCCTCTACCACAGGGTACCCCCAACACACCAAAAATACCGATAACACACACACACACACACACACACACACAACAACAACAACAACAACAACAACAACAACAACAACAACAACACATAATTAAATTATGGAAAACAAATAAAATAAGTCGGGGTGTTACAAGGAAACCCTGGGAGAATAACTTGACTAATAACTTAGAAGGATAAACTAGATTATGGAAATGAGTATACGGTGATGCTTGGACGCAAAGGTACCTAGGTGTGTATCGCGGACAAGTATTCGCCTGATTAACAGATCAATATGATTTGTATGGAACATATGGAATAATATGTGAATGGGTGGTTACGAACACCTAGTATTTGATTAACACCATGAGTTTGGTTTCATATTTGGTGAGGAACCTTTGTTCCACAATTCCTATTTAGTGAGGAGTTTTTCTCCGAAAGTCATATTTGTTGTTGAGACCTAATCACGTATTTAGATGTGTTCGTGCACACACCATTTCAAAGGCTTTGATGAAGTAGTAAGTGGAATGTGGCACCAATGATTCGTGCCTCAATTGGGTTTGAGTCCCAACCATGGCAGACACGGTGGAAAGGTGGACACCTAAGTGGGTTAAAGTCCCATACGGTGAGAGATACCCTAAGTGGGTCAGAGTCCCATACGGGTGACAGTCGCTTGAACTGAGTTTGAGTGTCATGGAGGGCCCAATATCCACTGCGAAAGTCGAATCACATGAGCACGCGTGAATCGAGTCTGGCTTAGACGTAGGTCCATTCAGGGATTGATGTTTCGTGAATTCGAATAATGATTATTTGAGTTGAGAGAACTCAGTGACATGTTTTCATACATTGCGAATATCCCTTAGACACTTAAGTCTTAGTCATCTTGTGTGAATAATACACAAGTAACAAGATGAAAACTTGAGTTAGGAATCGATTAGAAAATTATGTAGAGTCGAGTGGACCCATAGGATAGGAGAACTCACTGAGATTATTATCTCACCCAAATATTGTTGTTGCTTTTCAGGTGTTGTTTGTAGGTTATATACATAAGAAGAGCTGTGTATTGATGTTTCAAAGGATGCTGATTATTGTGATCTTCCGCCGTGGATTGGTGTACAATGAAGATATTATACATGGTTCTTAGATTTTATTTTTAGGATTTATTGTATAATATGTGCCATAAATGTATTTAGTTTGGACATGTGTATATAATGATGCTATTAGGCTTTTATGTTGTGTCAGTACCAAAATTTAACACTTGTATGATATTATTCTAGATATATATTATACGGGTTGTTACATCAAGGGCCAAACTAGTGAACTACAGAAGGCAAAGAGGGGGACTCAGATAAAGGGATCCAATATCCCCCTCTCTGTCCTTATTATGGAGTACTTGCATAGAACTTTGAAGAACCTTCATAAAAGACCTAATTTCAACTACCATCCAAAATGTGAAAAGTCGTGTATTACTAACATTTGTCTTGCAGATGATCTAATCATGTTTATAATAGGGGATGAAACATCTATAAAGCTTATGATAGAGGAATTCCAAAGATTTTCTGATTCAATAGGGCTGAAAGCAAACCCAGTAAAATTGTACAGAGAATTCGTCATTGGACGATCAAACTCCTGAGTTATGCTGGAAGACGATAATTGATATACAGTGTTTTATTTTATATGTATGCCTACTGGATGCAGATTTTCCCCTCCCTAAAAAAGTTATCAAGCACATAGAAGCTATTTGCAGAAGCTTTTTGTGGAATTAGAAAAAGATCATTAACATAATAGCTCTAGTGGCTTGGGAAAAGGTGTGCGAGTCAAAAAATGCAGGAGGTTTGAATATGACATCTCTGTTAGAATGGAATCAAGCCGCCATTGATAAGTTGTTGTGAAACCTCTAGGCCAAGGCTAATAAGCTTTGGGTGAAGTGGATAGATGCTTACTACCTCAAAGCTCAAGACATTATAAATTGGAAAGATCCTAAGAACTGCTATTGGATATTCAAGAGGATCATGAAGTGTAAAGATATGATGCTGCCAACACGATATTGGATGAAGGTTAATTAACAAGAAAAATATAAAACTCCTAACATGTACAAAGAGTTAAGAGGTGTTAAGGAACAAGTGAGGTGACACAAACTGTTATTCACTAATAATGCTAAACCAATGGCTAAATTCATTATATGGCTTTCGTGTCTGGGAAGACTACCCACTAAAGATAAATTGACAAACTTTGGGGTTCAAACAGATGGAAGATGCAATTTTTGTAATGAGACATAAACCGTACACCACATGTTATTTGCTTGTACCATCACACAACATATATGGCGTGAAATAATGGCTTGGGTGGGGTATGTGAGAAACCCAACAGGATGGAACATAGAGAAATGCTGGCTGATACAAGAGACCACCAAAAAGGTTGGAAAAGACAAATTTTAAATATAGCCGCAACAGAAACGATATATACTATTTGGAGGATGCGAAATGATATGGTCTTCAATAAACAAAAACTAGAGGAAAACATAAAAGATAAAATCATTTTTATGACAGTCACAAGATGCACACTTCATAGAAACTTAATGCAAACAATGACATCAACCTTGCTGCTAATGAGGTGATTCTTTTTTCTATTTTCCATTTTTTCACGCTCATTCTCTTCCTTAGGATTTTGAGCTGGTATTATTACTAAAGGTGT
The DNA here is from genome assembly GCA_022829125.1 of Lathyrus tuberosus. NCBI lineage: Eukaryota > Viridiplantae > Streptophyta > Magnoliopsida > Fabales > Fabaceae > Lathyrus > Lathyrus tuberosus. The sequence continues at coordinate 15,257,564 of JALAZF010000028.1, read as the reverse complement.
TTCAGTGAATTCTTTTTGTAAGTATGAACAATAGTATTATGCTTCTTATTTCTAGCCAGTTTGAATGGATAATTATTTCTTCAGATTGCTTGGTTATGGCCACTCTGCAATAACATAGATTTGCTAACAATTTTGAGATTTTATAGTGACATTAGCAATGAAAAATAAGTAATTGTATACTGCAAATTAAAATTACTTTGAGCTCTTTCCTTTTACCAAATAAGTGTTTTTTACATTTTCCCGTTGACTTATGTTTGTCATTTATAGTAATCTTTCCATTTACCAAGTGCAATAAATGACCATGGATAATGAGTGAGTTCAGTATCTTAAAAAAACACTTTTTTATGCAAGGGTTAAAAAATTTGAATTTGATGTGGATGTATTTCAGTTCACTTAAACATACATGTGTTTGAGAAAATGTTGAATATCTATTCAAAATGTATAAATGTTCTCAAAGATTCCTTTATAGTACATGTTGGTTCTAAAATTAGAATAGTGACATTCATATTTGAAAATCCAAAGAATTGAAATATCTTGCTTACTTTAGGTAAGAATGGAAATAAACAAAATATTCCAATAAAAAGTATTTTATTTATTTATATATAAAAGTAAACAAAATATTCTTATTAACACTTTAGCTAGAAAAAGTGTTCCCCTAAAATTTAACTAGAAAGATATTTCTATAAATAGTTTATAATAGAGGAAGAAATAAAAAATTTATTTTTTCCATATCTCCCTATAATTATCTAATTAATGTACCATTTTATTAATTGATTTTTAGTAACAAATCTAAAAATTAAATATTAGAAATTTTACAATAAAAAAGTGTTAATATTTAGTCTGACAATTATAATTGTATATTAATTTAATATTTTAATATAATTATAAAATGCATTTTTATAAATATTTTATTAACTTTTATTATTTTTAATTTTTGATAAAAGTACTCTAATAAAAATGATTAACTGTATGAGTAATGAGTAATAGAAAACAAATGTAGGGAATGTTGAGATATTTGTAAGCAAACAGAGGCGGTGATTACCCACTGTCTTTGTTATACTCCAGCCCACATGTTATTAACCAAACACCATCCCCATTTTTCATTTTCCCTCAACCTCTCTCTTAACCCCCTTTCTCATTCTTACCTATATTCCTCGCCACTCGTTTTTTTTCTTCTTAATCCCCCTTCTCCACTCACACACCAACTAGCAACACTTATTACACCACACCAATTCTCATTTTCCATTCCGATTATCCCAATACGCACCGTTTCGTTCTTCATCTTTCTTTCCCATGGGCTGAACCTGAACCTGAACAATACAAATTCAGTTTCCAGCAGAGAAATTCAATGGAGTGGGATAGCAATTCCGATCTTAGCGGTGATGAAGACGACGCCGTTTCGTCCTCGTCGTTCCTTCTAAACGACGACGTTGGACCGCTTCCTTTTCCGGTTCTTCAAACGGCACCGTGCGGATTCGTTGTCACCGACGCGATCGATCCGGACCATCCTATTATTTACGTCAACGCCGTTTTTGAGATGCTTACCGGTTATCGTGCTGAAGAAGTTCTCGGTCGTAACTGGTACGCTTTTTATTATAATTTATTTTTTTGATTTTTTAATATAATTAATTTCGGAATTTTTTTGCTCTCTTAATGGTGTTGTTTAGGTTTAGCTATGTGAGTTTGGTAATTAGTTTTTTTAGCTATGCTTGATTGAAATTTGAAACCCTAGGTTTTCCCTTTTTCTGTGGTAGAAATGGGATTTTGGTTCTGTGGTTAGGTACTGTAATAATATGAGAAAATGGAAGTGAATGAAAGTAAACACATGCAAAATGGTGTTGTGTTGGTGTCGGACACCGGACATGCAAGCGATGGGGGCTACATAATAAAAACTGGAAATTCTGTGATGTGTTTTTATGCGTTATATTTTGTTATAATAGATAGATAAGAGTGAATTTTAAGTTCTAGATAGATAAGAGGGAATTCTAAATTCTGTTTTGTGTTGATCTTGATCATGATTTGTGATATTTTTTGGATGTGTTGTCTATAAGTAAGTGCTGGGAAATGAGAGGAAATATGGTTCTGCCAATTTATTCCTATTCTTACTTGAACTGCATGCGTCTGCGATTGTTTTGAAAAACTGAAATGGACCGTTGAAATGGTTTGTGAAATATTATTAGACGAGTCTTGTTTGATGCTATGGTTTATGGATAGTATGTATGTTTTGTATTTGTTTTAGTTGGGAGTAATATGGCAAGTAGTAATAAGATCGAGTTTTTGACAATCTTTCGAAGTCCTAAATTAGAACAAGACCCCACTAGTTTTGATTTAAAAGTTCAAATAATTTGTAAGTAAGAAATATCCAAGAAGTATATGAGAAGTATTGTATGCTTCTCAGCTGATCAGTCTTTAGGTTCTGTAGTATATTCTGGAAGTTGTTAGCAGTTCTCCATGTAGGTAGGAGCACTGTCATCGGAGAAGGAATAAAATTGAGCTCAATCGTTTGATGGACTAGAGATGATTTCTTCAATGTCTCGCGTATGTTTTATAACTCAATAACTTGACGATATATACTTCTAGAAATGCATGCATAAACACTTTGTTATTACCGTTGCACCATTGGAATTAAATAAACCTATTCTACCAAAAGTCCTTGGAATTTGAGGAGACTCAAGAGCCGACGAAGAAAACCCAACAACCTATGAAAACTAAGTATTCTTCCTAACCTCACCCCAAAATCATTGTTTAGATCCCTTATCTAATTTGTTATATTGTAAGAGCCTGGGCAATCCTTATTCTTTGAGATCAGTGTTGTTGGTGGCAGATGGCGGTCCATGGCGGAGAGGCAAAATCCCGCCATACCGGCCGCTTTGCGGCGCCGTTATTGCGGATTATGGCGGAAAAACCCGCAATAGCGGCCGATATTTACCATTGCGGCGAGGCCAAAAACCGCCATGTAAATCCGCCATAGCGGCCATGGCGGGGCAATTTGATAACACTATTTGAGATAGCTTTTTGAATTGAATTAGGCCCAATCTCTACATGACACCCAAACCTATTCTAAATCTGATAGCAGGTTACCGCTAGATGTCTAGCAGTACAAACTTCACACTCTAGATATCTTGTCCTGGCCATGAAGAACATGTGTTAAGATCCTAGACTGACTACATATAGCCAAATTACTTCTAATTGTATCCAAATTACTTCTAATTGAAGACTTGAGCAATCATCAACCATTGTCTTTGGGTTCGATCAAGTATGGCCAAGATTCTAATATTGATAGACTCATCTGTTACTCCAAACTCCATCACAAATTGTGAATTATCAAACCTTCACTGTAAAACATAATGAAACAACTCTTCTACGGGTCATCCAATCCCACAACCAACTCTGCCGTTTTATAAATGTTTCGCAGACACAAATTTTGACAAGGTTGAATTTCTTAACTATTATTTTCTCTCAATTTCGTTAAAAAATATATTTATTTGGTGTGTATTTTATACAAACTCGGGTACAATATTAGTTTTTTAAAATTCAAATAACACTCCTTGTATTATTTTTATTTTGAAATCTTAAATACTTTTTTTTCTCAAAAAAAAGTTCAAGTTGAATAACAAATAAAACAAATACAATTAATAAAAATGTAAGAATAAAATATAACAATAATATTTCTTTATCAAAGTTAATAAAAATATACGGATTTTAAACCTGAAAAGAAAAAAATATTGTCGATATTATTTATCGTTTTATTTGGGATTTTGACACATTTGCATTTATAAGCAACATGGTGAATCAACATTCTTTTACATATGAAGTTGTATAATATTACAAATCCGTCATTAATAAAAATTGTACCACTTTTCCTTGTTATTTTCTCTTCATAATTTCTATAAGTAAAAATTAAAATCTCTAAACTTATTTTGGTGTTTTGTCTTCAAAACTTAAAAATAGAATATAGTTTTTAAAAATAATTTTGTAAAATTAGGTAACCAAAAGAATTTTATTATTTTCAAATTTTAAAAACTAAAACAGTTTTTAAAAATTAAATCAAACAAGCTTTTAGTCATTCACAATCTCACAGTGATTCCCCTTACTAACAGAAACTATTAACAGAGCCAAAATTTGGGAGAACACCTAATCCATTCCATACAGAATGGCGATCACTGCTGATTATCCTCTGTCTATCGGTGAGTCTTCTGCTGTTCATCCATCTTGGACACCCTACATGACTGCAGCTGCATAACCTTGTAATCACTATTCCACAACCCATACTAGCCACTGGAACTCAGATGAACCAAACTTAGATACTATTTACTTCAATCAGAAATCAAAACCAAGGGATTTGGATTGCAGTTTCTTAAACATGTATGTAAGACAAAGTATCTGAAATGTAAGATAGATGTATGCTTTTTGCAGATATATAGTCCTATTTAGAGAGTTGAAGGAGGATTTAAGTGAAAGGTTGGAGACGAGTCTCAGAAGTGTATGGCTTTCGCCCATACAGAAGTAAGATAGTACTACCTCCATTCCTTTTTATAAGAGACAACTCACTTTTTAGGTTCATTGAATAATCAATGTATTTGGTTAGTTTTTAGACTAGATACATTGATTATTCAATGAACCTAAAAAATAAGTTGTCTCTTATAAAAAGGAACGGAGGTAGTATTTGGAATGTAAGTTTAACCAAAGGAGAAGCATTTCTAATTTAGTGGTGAAAGTTGGAGATCATATCATATCCAAAGTTGTGCAGTTTAAATATTTTAGGTCCATAGTACAAAACAATAAAAAAATAGAAGGAAGCGTAAACCACCAAATTCTATTTGGATGGTTGAAATGAAGGAGGCTTTCATGTGTTTTATGTGACACAAAAGTATCACTCAAACTAAAGGGAAAATTTTATCAGTCAATTGTGGACTGACAATGTTATACGAGACAAAATGTTGGGCGGTAAAGAACCAACACGAGAGAAGAAGTTGTTACGAAGTGTTTTTTATTACCCTATGTGACTAATAAATTTGATCATTGAAAATAAGAAAATGAATTAAATGAATTCGTTTTTTAGAGATACTATCATTAAAATATGAAAGAAGTTGTTATGATCTGTCCATATTTTCATTCCTAAAACTAAGTTAATTTTGTTTATATTTCGTTTTGGAGAAAGGAGCACCTGTTATACCTGTTTCTCGTGTCTGTTGAGTGTGATAAATGTTTTGTTGGACAATTGCTGTGACTTCTCTAATGAGAATTTTCCTGCCTTAATAGTTGTGTTTATGTTAGGTACTTGGTTTGGGCCTAAGCCCAACAATTGTGTCAAATAGAGGAATGCGTTATATTTGCTGACGTGGCTAGTTGGTTAGAGGAAAATGATAGTTATATAAAGGATAAGGATAGCAAGGGAGAAGGCATTGAGAATTATTCAGTTAGGAACCATATTGGTTTGGGCAGAGAGAGAATTGTCTCTTCTATGAGGAGATTTGCTCTAGGATTGCAGGGGTTAATCTTCTGTAATAGTTACTGTTTTTCCATAAATAATATAATTTATTTTCTCTTGAATATTGGGTTCCTAACATTGGTCTGACCTACCGGTTAACTGCTGGAGTTGTGTTATTCAAAGAGCTTCTTTGTCATTTATAGTCATACTTGTCAATGGCATGCTATTTTTTAGGCTGTCTCATGGAGTCGCCACCGTCATGTCCACTGTAGTGCTGGAAACTAGGATAAATCCCACCGGTTGAGACACGACATTTTAGCGCACCCAAAACCTTTTCGCCCATAATCAAAATGGTGAGACATTTTTGTGGAGAACACTCTGACTCAATTCCTCTTTTATTCAGAAAAAAGGGTTTGAAAGAATTGATGCCAATGTTAACTGTCTCATGTGGTTTGAAAGAATTGATGCCATTGCCAATGTTAATTGTCTCATGTGGTTTGTATGAAAACCATGGCTAACTTCCTACACATGATTTGCTCTCATCATTCTGGTCAAGCCTGGTGTTTTTTGTTCAATTCCTGTATTTCGGGCTAGGCTATCTGATCTACTTTGCACACTCCTTTCCGTGTTTTCAATCACATCCTTTGTTCTTACTGTGCAGGTCTCTGACCATCATCTGTATCTACTGTTACCTTTTTTGTTCTCCCGCATTATTTTGCAGTTTTTCATTCAAATCCTGTTCTTCTCTGGCCTTTTTTTGTGTTTTCTTTAGTTACTCTACCTTTTTTAAATCAAGGTAGTAAATAGTGGCATTTCTCGCATGGTGCGGAAGAATGGCTGGCCACCATGTTTAGCAACACAGATATTAATCTTCTCTCAATTATTGTTTGTTTATTATCAAATTTATCTTAACCTGTTGATATATCGTGTTTGTTGGTCTTCCTCCACCTCTTTAACTAACTATTGGACAATTTTCTATCTAGCAATTCTCATTCCTGTTTAAGGGTTTTCTCTAAACATTGCTATCCCACTTAATATGGACAATATCATTTTTTTCTAGTGCATCTTACCCCAATTCATCTATTATATATTTTCACCGAAGACACTTTGCTTACTTGTTATTCTTTATTGCTCAATATTTGGTTATGTATAGCACTGCAGATCTTATAGGTGTAGTGAAAAAATTCTTTGAGCTAGAGAAGTACACTGCTATAAAAAATCACACTCAACATTTCTCAAGTTCAACCATCTTGGTCTTATAGTTGTGTAAAAATGTTCTTCGAGCTAGAGAGGTACATCCTATCATAGACCGCACCTAGAACATTCCTCCATTTCATTCATTTTGTTTGGACTCGGTGTGGCATTTTTTTTTTAAAAAATGCGAGACTAGTATGATATTTTCTCCATTTTTCTCCTCTAAGGTAGGGTTTTGTGTCTTCTTAAATTTACGTGCCATGTACTTTCTTTTTGTTACTGGCAGACCCTCAGTTTCTGTCTAAACCGTTGGCATAAAATAATTGGCAAAAGAGTTTAATCTTGTTACTGGCAGAACCTCAGTTTCCGTCTAAACCGTTGGCATAAAATAATTGGAGAGTCTATTCTGCTGCTTAGCTAAAGAATGGCATATCTTTTTAGAAGAAAATTGAAATTCAAAAGCAAAGCTCATTAAGATTGCTTTGTATACCCTCTGTTCTAACCTGGTCCCCACACCATAGCAAGTCTTATTTTATACTACTACGTTTCAAAATGAATGTCGTTTAAAGTTTTTGCACACAGATTAAGAAATGTAATTGTCATAAAACATTACACTTTTACTAAATTAATCTTATTAATGTGTTGGAAGTAGTGTACATAGTAATAATTATAGGACACAATTGGAAAATAGCAATCATTTATACATTGAAAAGTGCGAATGACAGTTTGAAAAGTGAGAATGAGTCATTTTGAAGCAAATTTTATTTGCTAAAACGACAGTCATTTTGAAATGGCGGGAGTACCTCTTTTCTACAAGGAAAAGTTGACAATTTTCAAAGAATAGGAAGATAAATGGAAAAGAGAACAATTGGATGTAAAATTTTCAAGGAACAGAAATCCTGAATCGTAAATTGTTTTTACTTGAACTGATATTTTGAAGGATGGGAAAAAATGTGCATGTACTTCAATCGGTTAATTCGATATAACTTTTGCAATATAACTTGGGATTTTTTCGATCTCGTTCCTTAGCAAACAACAAGCAGAATTAGGAGGGTGACAGTTAAACATTGACTATAACTTTAGAATGAGAAGAAGACCATTTTGATTTCCACAGCATTTGTCACAGACATAACCATACTCGCTCTTGCCCGCTAGACGCCCTACTGACACGACCATTTGGATGTCTTCTTAGGAATTATCTTTCTTCCTGTGAAAGTATTTTTTGAACTCTCCTATAATTTTGCCTTCTGTTGTTGCAGCCCTACTTACTGACATATAACTCATACACACTAATGATATTTGATGCTTTCTTTATTTCTTGTTTGACAAAAAGCTTAAGAGGTCTTTTAGCAGTACAACTTTCTTTTTCTATTATGTATTGCAAGTTGCAAGAACAACTTTATTTTGTCATTTTACCAAACTAGAACTAATGTTTACTATCCAAGTTTCAAAATTAATATTACTCATGTGATATTTATTTACCTATCCCTTTTTATTTCGATGTTGGAATTTTCCTTTTTTTGCTACACCTCACAATTGATACAACAGTTTTGGTCACTTGTGCTTATGCAAAATGACCTACTACCAGCATCATTATTGTACAATGTTATAATTATTGATTGCAAGTTTTTATTTCTGAATTTTTTATAATGATGCAAATTGGGGCTAGGTTGTATCATAATAATATTGATAAGTAAAAGAAGATTTAGTGGTAATTTGTATGAAATTTTTCATTTTTCATAATGTATCTATTATCTCGTCTTTTGCTAAAGATTGAAAAGTAAACCTTGAATTTCAAAGCTAAGAAATGCAGATAGTTTCTTGACAGTAGTATATCTGTAGTGTGATTTTCTCCCTAATCTTTCTTCTACAATTGTTTTTTGTTTGTGTGCACATAAAGATGCAAAGAGTTATCTGCTTCTGTTGCTGGGGTGTTAAAACCAAATTTACTTTATTAACTCGGGGCTTGTAGTTACTCCATTGAGAGTCACTGTGGTGCATTTGGAAGTTTGTGCAGACAAAAGTTTATGTTATATTTTTGAAGTAATTGTTTTTCGGAAAAATGAAGGAATAATGGAAAGAAAAGAAGGAAAAAAAGCACTCTATTTGGAAAAATGAAAATTACACGTCCCTTTGTAAAATTTCATACATGATTGAGTCTATTGTTTGGTGTGCATCCTATTTGGGTTTACTCTAATCATTTACCGGCATTTTGCAGCCGTTTCTTGCAGTGTCGAGGTCCATTTGCTAAGAGAAGGCATCCATTGGTGGACTCATCAGTAATTTCAGAAATTAGAAAATGCGTTGACAAAGGGGTTGAATTTCAAGGTGAGTTGCTGAACTTCAGGAAAGATGGATCTCCACTTATGAACAGACTGCGGCTGACACCTATATATGGAGAAGATGATGAAATAACTCATGTCATTGGAATTCAGTTATTCACAGAGGCAAACATAGATCTTGGTCCTGTTCTCGGTTCTACAATTAAGGAATCTGTTAAATCATCTGGTCGGTTTCATTCTGTGCTTTCCTCACTGCAACCTCTTCCAGCGGGGGACCGGAATGTGACCCGTGGAATTTGTGGGTTATTTCAATTAAGTGATGAGGTATTGTCTCTCAAGATACTTGCTCGCTTAACTCCAAGAGATATTGCATCAGTTAGTTCTGTTTGTACGCGATTGTATGAAGTAACAAGAAATGAAGACCTTTGGAGGATGGTATGCCAAAATGCATGGGGTAGTGAAACTACCCGTGTTTTGGAGACTGTTCCTGGTGCAAGGAGGCTTGGATGGGGTCGATTAGCAAGGGAACTGACCACTCTTGAAGCAGCAGCATGGAGGAAACTAACTGTTGGAGGTGGTGTTGAACCGTCACGCTGCAATTTTAGTGCTTGTGCAGTTGGGAATAGAGTTGTCCTATTTGGTGGTGAAGGGGTTAATATGCAACCCATGAATGACACCTTTGTATTGGATCTCAATTCTAATAATCCCGAATGGCAACATGTCCAGGTTAGCTCTCCTCCCCCTGGTCGGTGGGGCCATACACTTTCCTGTGTTAATGGTTCTCGTTTAGTTGTATTTGGAGGCTGTGGAACACAGGGTTTGCTCAATGATGTGTTTGTTCTGGACTTGGATGCAACCCCTCCAACTTGGCGTGAAATTTCGGGACTGGCACCTCCACTTCCAAGATCATGGCACAGCTCTTGTACTCTTGATGGTACTAAGTTGATAGTTTCTGGCGGCTGTGCTGATTCTGGAGTACTTTTGAGCGATACTTTTCTTCTTGATATGTCAATGGAAAATCCTATATGGAGGGAGATACCAGTGACATGGACACCACCTTCCCGTCTGGGCCACTCACTATCTGTTTATGGTGGTAGGAAAATTCTGATGTTTGGGGGTCTGGCCAAGAGTGGTCCCCTGCGTTTCCGGTCAAGTGATGTGTTCACTATGGATTTAAGTGAGGAGGAACCTTGCTGGAGATGTGTCACGGGGAGTGGAATGCCTGGTGCTGGCAATCCTGGAGGCATAGCTCCTCCTCCTAGACTTGATCACGTGGCTGTTAGCCTTCCAGGTGGTAGAATTTTGATTTTTGGGGGTTCTGTTGCAGGTCTTCATTCTGCCTCCCAGCTTTACATACTTGATCCAACCGATGAGAAGCCTACATGGAGAATCTTAAATGTACCCGGGCGCCCTCCAAGATTTGCTTGGGGACATAGTACATGTGTTGTTGGGGGGACAAGAGCTATTGTTCTGGGTGGTCAAACCGGGGATGAATGGATGCTAAGTGAACTGCATGAACTTTCCCTAGCAAATTCTGTCATCTAGATCCAGTGGATAAATTACGTGCTGTAATGACGGGAACACTCATGTTTTAAAATCATTTTGAGCAGAATTGATGGCAAAGGTATGTGTTAGTCACTGACTATCTTGACAAACATTGCTCTGGTCAGAACATTTGTGTGTTGTTTTGACAGTGGCTTTTATGGTATGATTGGTTCTGGCTCGAGAAGAACTTTTTTAATGACTGACGCAATACCATGTTTGGTGTTTTTTGAGGTTGTGTGAAACTTTGCCCTTCTGTATGCACAATGAATTGTTCTTCCTGAATAGATTAATAGTGTCTGATAACAAGTAGGGAATACATTAGGAGGATAGTTTTCCTCACGTGTCTTTTTTTTAATTGTGTAATTTGAACCATGACAGAGGACAGAGAAAAATGCATGTTCATACATAGTAATGTATTAGGTGTCTTCTGTTGTATTTGTATGTATGGAAGTTTCTACTTCTATTTTGTGCTTTTGAACACGAGTCAGCTGACATGGTCATAAATTGGGTGTACTGTTTTGCCCCATTACAAACAGGTGTACAAGGTAGAGGACGGTGCGGTTTGTACATATTTCCCTTAAATAATGTAATACATGACATGGAGTATGTCAAAATCTGCATTGTTCATTGTTCCTGGTTATCTTGTGTAACGATGTTGTTTAGTTTGTCACTGCTGTAAATTTGCTTGTGGCCATGATAAGTCAATGTATTTTAGATTATATAGTGTAATGCTGTTGTGTGGGTTTATGGCATGCTTTTAGATTGTATTTTGGTTTACAAGTCAAGAGGATTTGAAATTTTTATTTATTTTTAAAATTTTAGTTTCCATAAATAATTGTTTCTTTTAAAATTTATTTGAATTAGTTTAAAAAATTCATTATTTCGACAAGATAATGAAGTTCATATAATTTATAAAATTTTTACTTCTATAATTTTTTTTTTGTTGTTGATATAACCAGTTAGATAAAGTAGTTTTTTTTCCTTATAATATTTTATTTTCGATTATACAAATTTATACTATTTTTTTTGGAATTAAAAACACAATTGCAAAAATAAAAAATATTTAAATAATAGAAATGTAGTAAAATTAAAATTTGTATTATAACAATTGTATAAACACATAAATCATATCCGAAATTTCTGAAGATTGAGATTGTAATAAAATAGTAGAACTAATGTTGATAAATTGAATTTGAATATTATTTTATTTTTACTATGATAATATAAGATTTAATTTTAAATATTATTTTTTATTGCTTTAGTAATTTGTTCAAGGTTTTGAATTTATTTTGGTATTGCGGCGTAGTTTGTGATTGTGTTTAAAGTTACATGTTAATCATAATGTAAAAGAAAATAAAAGAATAGAGTAGAAGTTTGATTAATTAAAGAGAATTTTTTAATTTACCATATAAGTTTTATAGGTATTATACGAAATTTTAAAAATGTTATCTAATTTTGGAGATATATTTTTAGATGTATTTCAACACATATTCAACAAAGGCGGAAATTACTACATCAACGTCGATGGTTACTTAGAACGTGGGACGCGTCGGGAAGAAAACCGCTACATGATGACGTGTTATCATAGAGATAATTTAGTAGTCTTATACAATTATTTAAACTTGCATATATGGCACTTTAAGTTTATTTTGTAAGAGGTGTACAAATTGTATACATTTCCGCTATACGCAAAGTATCTGCACTGTGAGAAACGAGTAAGGAAAAAATATGTATGCGTTCCACCAATTTAATACATTATAACATTTTTATCTTAAAAAGTCATTCTTTTTATGCATTTTAAACTCTTCTTTATTTCGACTGCCTTTATATTTCATTGCACTTTATTTCGACCGCCTTTATCTTTTCAGCAAACTTTATTTCTTCCGCATTTTAACTTCAAACCTTTTATTTTATCTTACCTTGCATTTTATTTGCATATTATATTGTCTTTCTGTTAGGTTTCTTTATTCTCGAAAAATCACAACGTCGTCCCAGAAGTTTGCGTTAACTTCGACGATCACTTTTATTTTTAACGAAAAACAACATACAAATATGTCTGGAAGATTTTCGAATTTGACCCCTTAAGTATTACTCCCTCCGTTCCTTTTTAAGTGTCACTTTTAGAATAATTTTTTGTTTCTTTTTAATTGTCACTTGCAAAGTTCAAGGAAGTATCGATTGCACTTTTATCAAAATTACCCCTGTGTATTTATTGCAGAAAGAGAAAAAGTAAAATAAATTTAATAAATAAGTAGGGGTATTATAGGTAAAAGGATAATTATTGTGTGAAAAGTAGCAATATTAATTAGTTTTTTTGGTATGTATAAAAAATAAAAAAAATGACACTTAAAAAGGAACGGAGGTAGTAATATAAATCTGCATTTTGTGAAATTCCATCGCAAACATGTGGTTGTGTCGATCAAATCTTCACTGACGCCTAAGCTAAGAAAGATTGCCAAATATCACATTGAAAGCATCGAACTGCAAAAACACGTGCAAGGGAAGTCCATCCGAAAGATGTTGCGAAAGCCCGAGAGGATCGGTTGATTGCTCTGTTGACTTCAGTCAAAGAAGCAGTTTGTGCTGCAAATGGTTTGAATTAGACTTTTTACTTCTTTGGTTTTCCAACTGATGATCAATTTCTCACCGACCTACCTCCATCTTAGCCATCTTAGCATGCATATCATTTCAATCCGTATCATATCTAGTGTGGTTTTAGCTTAGTGTTAGTTCCTAGTTTTTATACCGATGTTTGCAAGTTGATGACTTGTTAGCCTTTTGTTGATATATCCATACTATTACATTTTACTATTTTTCTTATTTGTTATTCGTTATGTTATTATTATTTTTTTATTTGTGTTTTTATTTTTTTTTATTTTTTTTATCTTTGCTATACTGATAGTATCGTACTTGAAATTGCGTATATTCGTTGCGTTTAACTTAGTAATGTAATTGTGATGTTTTATTCATTTTGTATTAATGCGGCAAGTTGTAGTGTGATTACATGTTGTTGATGTTTCTACTGTTGTGCGTTTTTAGTCATATTTTTGCTCCTTCTCAATGATGAATCAAAATATTCTAAAATATCTCAAATTTGCCAAACATAAAAAAAGAGAATGAAATTGTGTGTCGATAACAATGTGATTTCTTTTGTATCAGTGTTTTAAAAACTAGACCGGACCGACCGGTCGAACTAGGAATCAGAGGGCTCATTGGTCCAGTTTGATTGTTGAATCGGATAAGCTATTGAACAAATGAGAACAGGTCAAAACCAATCAAAATAAGTAAAAATCAACGAATTGGCAGTTTTGAAAAATTGACTAGTTAAATGCTTGATTTTTTTCTCAGACGAAAATGACGTCGTTTTGATAATTAACAAAATAAAAATTATAAGTAGATTTTGTTTAAAATTTATTTAGAATAATTTTCCTTCTTTGGAATAAAATTTATTAGACATTGCACTTATTTTATTATTCAGTTTATGTTGCAATTATGCATTGTTCAAAATTTATTTGAACTTATATTTAACGAACTTGTGAAATTATAATATTTTAAAATTTTATAGGTGTTATGATTTTTTTTAGAGATCGAGTCATCCGGTTCGATTGATTTAATAACTATATAATTTTGTTATAAAGAGAATTTTTTCAACCGAGTTATATAGTTTAATCTGATTTAGTCACATAGTTCGACTAGTGACTGAGTTGTTCAACCAATGAAACAACGACGCAAATTTTTAATATTTTTAATTTATCGTTTGTTGTAATTTTGATATTATTTTCAAGTATTTTTCTAATTTGAAAATGATATACCCATAAATTTGCGGACAACTCATGTAGTTTTTCTTCCTAACTTGATAATCATACCGTCTATCTAAATTTCAAGTGGTTTGAGAGATTTTGAACTTTTTCTTGTCGCAGAGTATATTTGTTGTCCTCGTTAGAGAATTGTTTCCATTTTTTTTTTTGCTTATGTTGACCTTTATCTTGTAAGAGTATTTTTCCTAGATTCATAACCGATTCTTTTACCAACATGCCACTCTTTTGAAAGTAATGAACTAAATTGCCACAACTTGAAAATAAAATACCAGAATGCCACTTTTTTACTATGGGCTCGGCCGAGGAAAGGGCGACCCACTACTGAAAAAGATTCTCACCTGCATGAGCTCGGCAAATGGTTGGCCGAGCCAAACGTTTTTTAATTTTTTTAATTTTTAAAATAAATAAAACTTATATAATATATATTATTATATAATTTATATTATAAATAATATAATTTGTATTACATTAATATTGTAAAATTGTGTAAATTATTTAAAAATGATTTAAATAATATAATAATATTAAAAAAATAATAATTACTTTTTTTCAACTAATATTATAATATAATAAAATATTTCTGTTTTGTAAAAATATAATTTTATAATAAATATTGTATAAAATATTATTAAAATTTAATTCATATTATCAATTAATATAATTTTAATATTTTATGTATATTAAAATTTAATTTATTTTTATCAATTACACATTAATAATTGCATGAAGAAGCTCGACCATCCATTGAGCGAGCTCGACCATCCATTGACCGAGCAGGAGAATATTTTATAATTTTTAAATTTTCTATATATAACATTGTTGGGGTACCTCTAGTTCTCAGATCATCCACATCCATTTCATCATTTCAGTCTGGAAAATTTCATAAAAAATAGAGTATTTTACCAATCCAAATACTCTTCTTACCAAAAGAGATGCTCAATTGGTTTTTTCACCAATAAAGCCTCCGCTGAAGATCCGACTGTGGAACACAATGACATTAGAGCATTTTCAAAGAAGCCTGGTGAGATGGTTAGAAGGAGAAATTGCTGAAGGCGAAAAGATTAGAAGAATTGAAAGGCTTGTTAAAGATGGAGATGACAGGTCTTGGAAAGCTGTAAAAAACAATTATGATTGTGTTATGATGATGTATGGACAAGCATATATTGTCTTGATGGTTGTAATATCCCATGCATGTTTAGATGTTTAATCGATATAATGTTTATCGTCTTGTTTGTTTAGGTGCGATTTGTTTATTTTGTTATTGTCGAAAGCTGAATGAAAGTTGAATGAGACAAATGAAAAAATTCCACAAAATTAAAGTTATATTAACTGAAAGTTAAATTAAAAAACAAACAAAATAATCTAGACAGGTCGATTTGACGGGCCTACTACATTTGGACATTTCATACGTATATGGCCTATTTCTCGACAAATCCCACACCTTCTCTTTTCTTTCTCAACATTGTCCATTTCGATTCTAATTCTTGTACTATTTGGACGTCCTTTCTTCTTCCTTCGCATTATCTCATCATGACAAAGAGTATATCCTTCATATGTTGGCCAATTTTCTTGGTGTGGAAGTCCAAGGAAGCTTTCCTGGTAGACTTTGAAAATACTCAGAACCTTGAAAATATCTGGTATGCGTATGTTGTGGTCCTGACGTATACTAACACATGCTGCGATTACATGGGAGCAAGGTAAATGAAATGCTTGAAACTTTCCACAATTGCACCACCCCTTTCTGAGATCAACGCTAAAAGTACCTAATGGTCGACCATTGTTTTGATAAATTCTTTAGGCCACCATAAAACAGAATTTCTCGCGATCAAATTGAATGACATTATGACTGCTAGATTTACTCGCTTCTTCAGCCATTCCCTATTACAGTTATCTGTGAAAGGTTGACCAGAAGCCAACATATTTTTCATCTTCAAATTGGTGAATGTACCATAACGTTGGAGGATGTAAGTATGTTGTTTGATCTTCGTGTAAACGGTAGGGCTGTTAATGGTCCTACTCAAGTAGGGAGTGATGTATATATGGAACATTTAGGTGTAGAACCTTCTATTCGGATAAACATAAAGCTTATGTTAAAATTTTTTGGTTACAAACATTATTAGCACAATTAAGACAAAACGAATCGCCAACCGAAGAGAAGAACATTCTCCATGCAAAAATTTATATATTACTACTCATAGCAAAATTTTTAATGCAAGACAAGAGTCATAACCTATTACATTCTTCTTGGATACCCCTAGTAGGAGATTTAGATAAATGCAATACATATAGTTGAGGTTCTGCTTTTTTAACTACATTATATAGGCATATGTGTAAAGCAAGCAAGATAAGAGTAAAAAGTATTGGAGGATGCGTTCTCATACTCAGCATTTGGACATATTGACATATACCACTAATTGCTCCCGAAAGTTCCGTCGTGCCATCTCATCCTTACGCAAAAAGGTAAATATAATTTAGACTTTCTCTCCTTTTATATACATATATGTTTATGCTCATCCCTTTATTACATTTCTTTATTTTGTAATTGAAAGATTTGTTCAACGAGGCATGACTTACCAAAAAAATTCTTGTCATCACCTACGTGGATATAGATTCATACTAAATAGATAGAGGACGAACGATGTAAGTTTGTTACCACTACAATATCTCTAAATAGATGCTAAAATCTTTATTTGTACTTTAACTATTAAATTTTCTGTAACAGTTTATTTGGAGGCCATACCCGAGCTATCTACCTTGCGTTCTTGATGATAGCCAAATTTGGAGCGCGACAACTTCAATCATCAGTTTTCATATTGTCGAAATGCATCAAGCTGATAGGGTCAAATTTCAGTTTGGATTTGAACAAGATATCCCTACTCAGCCAAGATGTCTAAGCGAACACCATGAAACTGAAATGCCTAATACATGGGGTGATCATTGGCACAATCTGAATAAAGAAGAGAACAACGAGCAGAGAAACAGAAAAAATTTGACTTTGAGAGGAAACATGGTAAATGGTGACTATGTGCATAGCGCTGCATATATGCAATGGTTTTTATCAATTCCATTTATGCATGCTTCTCAAGAACAGTTCCTAGACGACCCCCGTCAATATGCGTCTTCTTCATCACATCAGAGAGTCTCGCCGTTCATGCATCAGGAAATCCCCCAAATGAACCCATCACAATTTCAATCGCAAACATCTTCATTCCCTCAAAACACCTACCATCCCACCCAAGCCACACTACCCCAACCAACATATCAACACACCTAACCAACACTACCCCAACAAACTTATCATCACACCCAAACCACCCAACAACACACATTCTATGCCACCTCCTCTCAACAAAAAACACCTCACACCCCAACTCCTTAAGCTAACTTCTTCTACCACTAACAACATCAACAACAAACCACACTTTGACCATCCTTTCAATTCACTCACATTCCTCCACCCAACTTTGATTTCTCTTACCCACAATCACAACAACAAACATTTAAACCTTTACTCTCTTAACCCACTTCTACCTACCACACTAAAGATGTTTATTAACCTCCCATTCAACATAGCCCTCCAACCACCTTCAACCCACCATCCCAATCACTCCCCAATGTAGCGCGGTTTTTGTGACAGCCCACATCCGCCTGCGAATGGGATTGGGTGCTACTTTCTGATTTCTTATTTATCCTGTGAAGCTGGAAAGGAAAGGGAAGCTATCTCAAACTAACCTTGCACACAAATGTGTTCTTTAACAAATGCTAAGAGATTGGGGGTTCGGGGCCAGGTTATACAATGGGGAGTTGTCAACTACCCATCCTATACATGGTTATCCATGGGTTATTAGCAATTTTCCTTACTGCTTTCTTCTTACTGGTGTTTATCTATCGTAAATGGGAAAGTTTCTCCTTTGGGAAGGTTGAGAGATGTTGAAAAGATATTTTTGTTGTTTTCGGGTTTTTCGATGTTTTTGGTAAGGTACTGGATCTAAGGTTTTTTTTTGTTTAGTGTGCTCGCTAAGATTTCGCAATCTTATGCCTACGTATTCCCGTTAAAGAAAACAAGGAAATCAGAGCAATCATAGTTCCTCCTATTCTATGGGAGGAAAAGATGTCTGGTGTCTTGTTCAAAGCCCAAGATTGAACCTAAAAAAGGTTTGTTTGTTTGTGTCTTGTTCAAAGCCCAAGATTGAAGCTAAAAGGGTGTTTGTAGGAATTGATTTGAAAGAGTGAAAAGATTAAAGATTGAGATATAAATATCCGGGAAAAACATCGGATGAAAATAGAAGGAATATCCGGGAAAGCGTCGGATGAAAAGAAAAGGAATATCTGGGAAAGCGTCGGATTTTTAAAAAAGAGGAAAGGGTTTTTTCCTGTGTTTAAGGAGATAAAAAGGGTTCTTTGAAATCCAAAAGCAGATGAGACTGTCCGAGTCTACTGGGTTGAAAAGATTTATCTTTGTATGATGCCCAAAAGGAGGCTGTTGTATTAAGGGATGAGAATCAACCCTAAATTGGTTTGATGTTTTGACTCTAGAAAGACTGCTCTAACAAAGGATGACTAGGTTCTGTTCCTATACCTTTAAGAGGTCGTCGGGTTCTTGTATTAAGCCCAAGAGAAGACATGAGAACTTCTAAGAAGCCGAAGGGTCCTTGTACAACGCCCAAGAGGAGGCAGGGATGCTTTTAGGAAGCCCGTAGGTCCCCAAACCAAGAGAAGTTCAAGAAATGCAATTCACCGAGAAGAGATCATTCCAGGAAAGTTTGAGGATTTGGAAGAAACTCAAGAGATGCCATTCACGGAGAAAAGATCATCTCTGGGGAGTAGAGTTTCTTTGACAATTTCTAGTGGTGACAGTCTGAGAAAAGGTTCATCGAGAATACTGCCTTTCTCTTTGTTCCATATTGTTTAACCCCAAGAGAAGGAAAGACTGTATCTGGAAATCCTATGGGGATCTAGTTTTGTTTGTATTTAAGAGTGACCAACAGGCTTTACTTAGTTCTAGACCTAATTGCCAGGGAAAACTCTAAATAACTATACTAGTATATATACAGTTAATATATGACAAGTATTTTAAAAGGTTATGAAAGAAGACTAACCATGCACAACTTCCCACAATACAGTTATATACAGGAAAGTAATAAATGGAAGCGGATAAACACTTACCCGTTGTAAAGTTTCCATGCTGTTTTGTTAGTTGTTCAACAAAGAAATTAAAGAAAGTTTTGATAACAACTGTATATTCCAATCTAAATCAAAAGGAAAGTTGTTTTAAAAAGAAATGATACGAATATCCGGGAAAGCATCGGATAAAAAGAGATAAAAATAAAAAGGTCGCTCGCTAAGACTTTGCAGTCTTATGCCTACGTATTCTCAAACGGGATCTTAAGAAGTCAAAGCGGTCGTAGTTCGCCCCTACGGGGCACAAACTATAGAAAATAAAGTTTAAATCGCACGGCGACGAGAGGGGAAATTTAACCTAAAGTTATCATGCTTGGTTGAATATTCTAATGTCTGTCTCTAATCGAAAATTAAGTTTGAACTAAGAGATCCTAAAGAAACATGCATACGTGGCAAAACATCACGGAATAAATGAATACACAACAAAGCATTGTGGAATAAATGAATACACGGCAAAGCATCGTGGTAACTAACATATATAATATACACGGAAAAACATCCGGAGAATAAAAGTATATACACGACAAAACATCGTGTGAAACTGAATACATGGAAAAACATCATGTGATAAAATATACACGACAAAACATCGTAGCGGATAAAAGTATATACACGGCAAAACATCGTGTAAAATAAACAGAAACTTCACGGCAAAGCATCGTGGAATCAGAGATATACATACATGGAAAAACATATTGTGATAAAATATACACGGAAGAACATCGTGATATCATGGCAATTAAAAATATACACGGAAAAGCATTGTGAAAAGATATAAACATTCACGAAAAAAACATCGTGAGAATAAAAATATGGATAATGAATTCAAGAAAACTTACCTATTGGAGCAAGGTCCAATGCCTCTTCTCAGATTTCCAGAAGCGAGATAACGATTCCCAAAGTATATAAGAACTCCTGTGTCAGGTAAATGACAAAGCAGAGAAAACCAAAGATCATAGAGAAATTCCCTAAGTCTTATCAAGTGGTTATAATCGAATTTGAACATTTAATTAATTATTTACAAAAGTTTTACTTGAAAATAATCCTAAGAATAAATTACCAAATAATTAGGGGTGGGAATAGGGCAGGCCAACTAACAGGGGCCTACGGCCTAGCCTACATAGGCTCAGGCCAGACCAGGCTTTTTCTTAAATAGAAAAGGCCTAGGCTTTTTTATAAGCCTATTTAGCTAAAGAGCCTAGGCCACAGGCCGTAAGAAAAACCTTTTAAGCCTATCAGACTGGCCTTTTTAAGAAAAACTCAATAAATTTATTATTATTGTATTCTATTTTGTACTTTGAATTAAAATACGAAAATAAAACTTAGTTATCTTGAAGAACTTGTGAAAATAAGTTGAAAAAACATTATAAACAATGTCATAAATTGCTGTCATAAGTTTTTCTCATAAGTTCTCAACAACAAATAGTATCACCAAACTTATGCTAATAAGTAAACTTGAATGCGACAATGAAAACAAACATTTAATCTCATTGATCTTTTAATTTGTTAGTCTATTTAACATTAGTTAAATTTTTTATTTACAAATGTTCAAATGAAATAGGCTTTTAAATAGGCTAGTAGGCCAATCAGGTCTTCGAAAAGGCCAGATTCAGACCTAAAAAGAAGCCTATGATAGGCTACAGGCCAGACTTAGGCTTTGAATTTTTTAGCAAGCCAGGCTCAAGTTTGGCAAAGCCTAACTCGGCCCAGCCTATTCCCACCCCTACAAATAATTGAATAAAATAATTTAAACAATTAAATGATTAATTACAAATTAATTAAAGCAAATTTAATAACTTATAAATTATTAACATATTTTAGAATATTTAATCAAGATGAACTAAACTAAAAAAATAAAGTTGTATTAAAAAAAAAAAATGGGCCACAAGAAGAATTATCAATTAATTTAAATATTAATAATTAATAAGATTAATTAATAATTTAATTAATCAATATTAAATAAAAATATCTAAATGAATTAATAATTAAACAATATTTACCTAATTAAAACTAGAAATAAGAACATTAAAAATAAATAATGAAAGAGAGAAATATATGTGTGGGAGAGAATGGAGAGAAAAACAAGCATGAAATTTTTTTTTGGTGTGAGAATTATGTGAAAATGTCTATGCTATTTATAGGAAAAAAATTGCTTGAAGAACAAGATAACAAACTTAAAAATTAAGCTAACTTAAATATCTATATAATAGAATAATATAAAAACAAAATTGTATTAAAAACAAAAGTTTTTTTAGAACAAAATATATAAAAAACAAAAATTCATAAAAAAACAAAATATATATAAAAAAACAAAATATATGAATTTTAAAAATAATATAAATATAAATAAATAAATAAATATATATATATATATATATATATAAAATATGAAAAATATATAAAAAATATATAAAAAATAAAAAGACAAAAACACACACACACACACACACACACACACATATATATATATATATATATATATATATATATATATATATATATATATATATATATATATATATATATATATATATATATATATATATTATTTATTATTATTTTTATTTTCATTTTTATTTTATATATGTAAAAATAAAATAAAAATGAGAAATCGATTAAATCGTGCGAAAGATAGATGAATAATGAACATTTGTAAGTTTAATTGAAAAACATGTTCGTTCATCGATTTTCGCATAATTAACCAGAAAAGACAGAGATTTTAACGTATATATTCTGACTGAAAATTCAAACAATGCGCATAACAAAAATAGATGATATGATATACAGATGACACGAAGTGAAACATAATCAGATAAACAAAATTTTTACAATGAGTTGTCAAAATTTGGGGTATGACACCGAACTATAACCTAAAGAATGGTCAACTCATGGATTGACCAGATTTTTCTGTTACTGATGTGGATATGGTCGATACATCACATCAAGATGAAGATGTAGCTGAAAATGAAGATGAAGAGTTGTCTTCCGACGCTACTCCATCTCCTCCAAGACGGCAAACCCAAGACTTGGGCAGGGGGATGCGCATTAATACAAGAATAATATTAATTAATTAAGTAATTAATTAATTAAATGTTAAATATTATATTATAAACTTAATTACATATAATTTAAAAAAAATTTCTTAATATATTCAAATAATAATGGAAATAAAATATTATTTAAAATATTTTATTATATTATACTATTAATTAAAATATTTATTTATTAATGTTTAAAACATAAAAATTATTCTTAATTTTTAAAAGTTAATTAAATATTAAAAACTAAAATAAAACAAATATAAATAAATAAGATAAAAAAGTGTCTTCTGGGGCTCGACCAACCATTGGTCGAGCTCATGCACGCTTGATTTTTATTCTATGGATCGTCCTTTTCTTAGTTGAACCCTTAATAAAAGAGTGACATCGTAGTATTTTATTTTTAAGTTGTGGCAAATTAATTTCAAAACGTTGGCATGTTGGTAAAAAAATCTTCTTAATCATGATTGGTATTAGTTCTACAATAGTTTTTTTATCATCATTCATTACTATTATTTCTCTCTCTATATCCATTGTCCATCATGAAAGGCTAAAAGTAAATATTAAAAATTAAATTAAAAAAATGTAATTGTTGTCCATCAAGATTTTTATGAGATATTTAAGATCTTTAAGTGATCATTGAGCGAATGAAGAGATAAACACAATATATTAATAAAAAAATGTAATTGTTGTCCATCAAGATTTTTATATGAGATATTTAAGAACTTTAAGTTATCATTGAGCGAATGAAGAGATAAACACAATATATTAATGTACCTTAGAGACATTTAACAATAATTTAATACTCCCTCCGTCTCACAATAGGTGTTCTCTTTCATTTTTTTATTTGTCTCAAATTATTTGTCCCTTTAGAATACCAATGTAATATTTATTATTTTTTTCCACTAACTTATCCTTATTTATTGTATTTTAATTCATTTAATTACTCCACTATCTATTATTAATAAGGTTATTTTAGTAAATGACACTCGTTTTATCATTGAAATCAACACAATTAATCATTATCTTAAAAAGTATGAAAATCTCAAAGAGGACACCTATTGTGAGACGGAGGGAGTATTTATCAGTTGTTTATCGCAATATCTTAGTGTTAAAAGCTGTTTAATGGCAATTGAAAATACATAGTTTTTTTTCTTATAAAGGTCCAAACAATTTTCTATTTATTACATGTATACAAAAATGCATTTAATCACAACTTTGTTTTATGCTCTAATAATCTTTAGTTCTCACTCTTTTGCTATAAACAATGACAATAAATAATTTTTCACAAAATTATCATCTTATGCGGACAATCCTATTACATGTAAGAGAACCACAGATTGTCCACAAAATTGGTGCTATCCTCCTCAACAACCAAAGTGCGTTAAGTTTAAATGTGATTGCTTGTATTATATAGATGAAAAATACTTCTAATCACCTGTAATTTCATAATTGTGTTGGTACTCTCTTATATCCCTCCTATCAGTTTATTTATGTTTCTTCGAGTCTCAAATTTCTTTGACAATCTTAAATATGTATTATTATATTAATAAAGTTTGTTATCTTCATTGAGTAATAGAAGATAATGAAAACAACAATATCATCTCATAATTATATGTACTTGCTAAAAGTATATCTTATGTAATCTTACTTTGTGTAAAATCAATAAAAGTTGTATTTAATTTGTGTTAGAGATACACAAGCGGTGTGTGTAAGTAGGCAATGTAAAATTAATTAGTTGATGAAAAGTGTACATTACTGTTAATCTTCTGGTAAGAGCTTGTTAGCATTTTGTTGTGAGAAAAGCTAACAAACTATATTGGTTTTGTATTGTATAAATAGTACATTGCCTTGACTTGTTGAAGTTAAGTTGAATAATAACAAATACAGAACTTTCTCTCTCTCTCTCTCTCTCTCTCTCTCTCTCTCTCTCTCTCTCTCTCTCTCCCTCTCTCTCTCTCTCTCTCTCTCTCTCTCTCTCTCTCTCTCTCTCTCTCTCTCTCTCTCTCTCTCTCTCTCAGAACCACGATTCCGCTTCATTTAATCTTCTTCAGAGGAAATTTCTCAATCACCTCCACAAGGACGGAGCCATTCATATGCTTATGTGGGCATACACCCCCGCTAATGTTTCAATTATATAAATATTACTCTACTAATATATAATATTCACACCTACATATTCCGTCCATATACATTGTTTCTATAATACTACTTCCGTTCTTTTTTATAAGAGACAAATCACTTTTTAGATTCATTGAATAATTAATGTATCTAGTCTATAAACTGACCAAATACATTGATTATTGAATGAACCTAAAAAATAATTTGTCTCTTATAAAAAGGAACAAAAATAATAATATATAATATTTACATCTACATTTTTTATAGTGGCACGTATAAGAGGAAAATCAAATTGATTGTGCAGTTAAATACACCAATATTATAAATGAATTCTTTAACAAAAATCATAAGTAAACAATATATATATATATATGCACAATCTATTATATATCACCTAATTAAGTATATTTTTAATGCAATACTATTGAACACTTGTTTTTTATTTATTTATTTTAAATTTAGTGCAATTTAACTCTTGTAGAAACCACTAATAGATCATCATTATATATATATATATATATATATATATATATATATATATATATATATATATATATATATATATATATATATATTATAATATTTATTTTTTTAATAAAAATGTTATAGAAGTAATTTTTTAAATAATATATATTTAATATTTAAAGTAATATATCATATCATATTTTAAATATAATTTAATTGGTATGCATATTGTTAATATATAAGCACTTAAGTGTATTTTGTATGTGATTTTTTTAAAGTAACATAATAAATTAAAAATTAATTTAATATATTATATATAGACAAATCATTTCACTCAAATATAAATTTAATATTACTTATATATCGTGCCCCCACATTCTAAATTTTCTGGTTCCGTCCCTACACCTCCGTGTCTTCAATCTGCATTATCAATGGCGAACTCTGAAAATCAAAATTCATTCACAGAGAATCAAGAACTGTCATGCAACAACTCTTCGAGCTTCTTCACACCAAACTCTAACAACACCTATGGTCCGAAACTCTCAATTCAGATTAAGGATAACAACTACCTCCTATGGAATCAACAAGTAGAAGGAGTAATTCTCACTCAGAAGATGCATAGGTTTGTTGTGAATCCCCAAATCCCTGTTAAATTCAAGACAGATCAAGATCGATTACTCCACAATATTTTCGAATAATACGAATCGTGGATCGTTCAAGACCAAGCTTTGTTCATATGGCTTCTATCAACCACATATGAATCAGTTCTTCCGCGAGTGCTTTCTTGCAAACATTCCTACGAAGTATGGGATAAAATTTACAAGTTTTTCAATGCTTAAATGCGAGATAGGGTTCGTCAGCTAAGAGTGAAATTGAAGTCCACCAAGAAAGGCAATTAATCAATCACTGAATTTGTATTCAAAATCAAAGCCATTGGGAGCTCTCTTCTTGCTGTAGGAGACTCGATTTCGGAGCAGGATCAAATTGACTCAATCCTAAATGGATTACCAGAAGAATGCAACCCATTTGTGATGCAAGTGTATGGCAACACTGAGCCTCTTTCGTTGTGTGATGTAGAAGCTCTCTTGTATGTACAAGAAGCTTAGCTTGATAAATTCAGGCAAGAACTAGCCGTGGCACAAGTCTCGACTAATGTAGCTCATGCTGGTCATGGAGCAGGTGGCTCTCATGAAAACTTTAACAATAATCGGGGAAGAGGTCGAGCCTACGGAGGTAGAGGGCGTGGCAGAGGCCGTATGCTAAAGGAAACAAGCCTTTATGTCAACTGTGTGGGAAACCAAGAAATGTTGCTTTGAATTGATGGCACAGGTATGATGAATCTTTCAGCCCTCATAACTCTCAGTCAAAAACCAATGAGCCTCAGAATGACAAAGAGTCTAAAGGAGAAGCTACAAGCTCAGGCTCTCAAGCAATGGCAATGACAACTATCACAACTCAGCCAACTGCATCCACTCAAGAGTACTCAATACCAAATGAGCTTGACTCCCAGGCTTCGTTTGTTGACTCAGGTGCTTCCTATCACCTTACACCCTTTGGAAATTGTTTGCAAGATAGAAAACTATATAGAGGTAAATGTCAAGTTTATGTAGGAAATGACCAAAGTGTAGCGAGCGATTTTTGTCGGTGACGCGACCACCTTATCACTGGGTTTTCCTCACTGCAATGAGGAGGAGGGGGTGCTACTTTCTAATTTCTTATTTATCCCATGAAGCTGGAAGGGACAGGGAAGCTATCTAAAACTAACCTTGCACGCGAATGTTTAACTGAACAAATGCAAAGAGATTCGGGGAGTCGAGGTCAGGTTATACAATAGGGAGTTGTCAATTACCCATCCTATATGAGGTTATCCACAGGATATTAACTTTAGGTTTCGTTTTGTACTTGATGGTGTTTATCCGTTAATGGGTTAGGAAAAATTCTTGGGAAATATGAGTGAGTGAGTTTTTGTTGATGTTCGGTGTGTTTTTGGTAAGGTACTAGACCTAAGTTTTGATTGGTATGAAGGTACTGGACCTAGAGTTTTTGATTAGTATGAAGGTACTGGACCTAGAATTTTTGATTAGTATGCTCCCTAATATTTCGCAATCTTATGCCTACGTATTCTTGTTTAAATGAAACAGGGAAATCAGAGCAATCATAGTTCCTCCTATTCTAAGGGAGGAAAAAGATGTTTTGGTGTCTTGTTTTGAAGTTAAAAGGTTTTGACTGAGAGAGAATTTGTCATCTCTAAAGAGGTATTGTTGATTTTTGTGTGCCTTGATCAAAGCCCAAGGTTGAAGCTAAGAGGTTGATTGACTCCACTGGGGGAATCCTTTCCCAAAGCCTAAGAGGAGGCTGGATAAGACCGACTCAACAAGAGAGTGCATATATTGGTGTCTTGTACAAAGCCCAAGATTGAGGCAAAAAGAGACTGACTCTGGGGATATCATTATACAAAGCCTAAGAGGAGGCTGGAAAAGTTTTGACTCCGTCGGGGAGGCTTATATGTGTCTTGTACGAAGCCCAAGATTGAGGCTGAAATGGGAAATTTAACTGACTTTGCTTGGGAAATCATTCCTCAAAGCCTGAACGAAGGCTGGGAGGAAATGACTCGGCTGAGGAAGATATCTGTCCCCAGTTTAAAAGATGGAGATTTGTGTCTTGTATAAAGCTCAAGATTGAGGCTAAAAGGGTTCGACTCAACAGAAGAGTGTTTTTATCTGTCCTGTACCAAGCCCAGGATTGTGGCTGAATAAGCCGGAGAAATTATTCTACACATCTTAAGAGGAGGCTATCTCCTGCTAGGGGAAATCATTATACAAAGCCTAAGAGGAGGCATAAAAAAAGATTGACTCAACAAGAGAGTGTCTTTATCTGTCTTGTACAAAGCCCAAGATTGAGGCTGAAAAGGTTGACTTAACAAGAGTGTGCTGAAATGTGATTGACTCAACAAGAGAGTCTGAGAAAGTGATTGACTCAACAAGAGAGTCTGAAAAGGTGATTGACTTAAAAAGAGAGTCTGAAAAGTGATTGACTCAACAAGAGAGTTTGAAAAGTGATTGACTCAACAAGAGAGTCTGAAAAAGGTGATTGACTCAACAAGAGAGTCTGAAAAGGTTAGCTCCGCTGGGGAGAATCATTATACAAAGCCTAAGAGGAGGCTAGCTTTCTGTTGAGGAAAAGTCTTTATACAAAGCCTAAAAGGAGGCTAACTTCTGCCAGGGATAATTGAGATCCCGAGGTAGGTCCAAATGGGGGTTCAACTCTTGCTGAGGGTTCCAGAAGAGTTGAGACATCAGATGCCTTGAGATTATGATGATAAACTGACCCTGGTTTGGGAGAGAGACTGGGTTTTAGAACCCACAGGTTTTAACTCGGCTGGAGATTTATCCAAGATGACCAGGGTTTCACCTATGTTTGTAGGGAACTTGAGAATGTCTTTGAGACTAAAGGGGATTTAGACTGTCCAAGTCTATTAGTGTGGAAGAGTTTTATCTTTTGTATGATGCCCAAGAGGAGGCAGGTGTATTAAGGGATGAGAATCAACCCTAAATTGGTCTGTGATTTGACACTGGAAAGACGGCTCTAGCAAAGGATGACTAGGTTCTGTCTTATACCTTTAAAAGGTCTCCAGGGTCCTTATTTTAAGCCCAAGAGAAGGCATGAGAACTTCTAAAAAGCTGAAGGGTCCTTGTACAAAGCCCAAGAGGAGGCGGGGATACTTTTAGGAAGCCTGTGGGTCCCAAACCAAGAAAAGTTCAAGAAATGCTATTCACCGAGAATAGATCATTTAGTGAAAGTCCTGAGGTTTGAAGAAATTCAAGAGACGCTATTCACCGAGAATAAATCAACTATGGGGAGTAGAATTTCTTTGACAATTTCTAGGGGTGACAGTCTGAGAAAAGGTTCATGAAGAATACTGCATTTCTCTTTGTTCCATATTGTTTAAGCCCAAGAGAAGGCAAGACTGTATCTGGAAATCCTATGGGGATCTAGTTTTTGCTGTATTCAAGAGTGACCAACATGGCTTTACTTAGTTCTAGACCTAGTTGCCGGGGAATACTCTAAATAACTATACTAGTATATATACAGTTGATATATGACAAGTATTTAAAAGGGTACGAAAGAAGACTTACAGTGCACAACTTCCCATAATACAGTTATATTTATATCAAAGCGAGTAAATGAAAGCAGTCTACAACTTACAGGTGAGCAAGCTTCCATGTTGTATTGTTAGTTGTTCAAAGAAATTAAAGAAAGTTTTGATAACATGTATATTGTATCTAAATCAAAAGATTGTTGGGGCTTATACTAAAGGGGATACCCAGGGTTTAATAGTGATTGCACCGTTGTTTTGAAGATCGTATCAACACTTATACAACGACTGAGGCCCAAAGAGGTTTATTTACAAAAGGGTTGGGTCTTACAACTCAAGGAGAGGCCCAAAGAGTTTGAAAATTAATAAAGACGGGTCTTATAGCTCAAGGAGAAGCCCAGTTAATTTTGTTAAAAAGGCGACGATCGCGCCAAACTTTTGAAAATATACAGAGGGACTTATACAATGTGTGAGGCCCAAAATTGTCTATTTACAAAGGGGCTAGGTCTTACACTCTATTAGAAGCCCAAAAAGGTTTTGAAGAAGAAAAGTGGGACTTACAACACGAGGGGAGGCCCAGATGATTTTTGCTTTGAAATGGCGATCGCGCCGAGATTCTTTTAACGCCGAGGGACTTATACAATATCTGAGGCCCGAAATGATTTTGGTTAAAAGGGGATTGGGTCTTACACTCTATTAGAGGCCCAAAGAGTTTTGAAAAAGATTGATGAGGGTGAAATCAATCAAAACCCTAATTTTGTTAAAAATGGAATTAATTTTGATTAAAAATTAATAAAATCATTGAAAACATGTGAGAAATGAGTTGTGATTTTGGGTCAATATTTCAAAAATCATGTTTTTATCCACAAAATGATTGAAAACCATTTAAGTTTGGAAAATCAAGAGAAAGAAATTTTTTAAAATGTTAAAAAACAAATAAAAATTAATTCTTTGTAAAAATATCAAATATATGAAATAAATAATATTTTTGGGAAATTTTTGTAAAATAAAATATTTTAACATTTTTGTGAATTTTGAAAAAAAGAAACAACTCAAAATCATTAAAATTCAGAGAGAATTAATTTTTGAATCAATTAAATAAAATAAAAATATTCAAAAATTCAAAAGTTTGAAAAAGGGCGCCAAGAATACCTTGTTCTTGCCCGCGTGCCCTGTTTTTGGCTGATTTGCATTTTCTCATCAATCTCACTGAATACTTGATGAAATCACACAATCCGCATATCAATATGCTCGTTTTCAACTCACGATCATGTCTATGGTCTTTAATTTCATTTATTTTAAGTATGGAATAAGAAATCAAAGAGAAACCTCAAGAACCCTAATTTCTACATGAAGGCTAAGAAATTCCATACATGATTCATACAAAGCAATCAATTGAGGGGAAACACTCCATACATGATTATGAACATATGGCAAAATTATTGTGCGAGGAAATATGCCTGAATCATGAGATGACCAAGTTTAGGCTTACTTGAATGTCGTGGCAGCAAGAGCAACTTGATTTTTGAATTAGAGGTGTTACAGATGAGTTGTGATGATCTGAACAACTTCCTTAGGTGCTATAGAGTGTGTCTGAACACTTGGAGTGGATTGAATTGAGCTGGAACTTGATTTCGCACCTCAACTGCAAATTTGTTAAAGGCTTTTGCAGATGGCTGGTGATTTTGTGCAATTGGTGTTCCAGATGTTATGTGAGGGTTTGGATCACTTCTATATGTTATATGTGAGGGGTGTGTGTGTGTGTGATTGGTTTGGTTGGAATTGCTCTCAAACTCAAGACCCGATAGTGACTTGAGTTAGAAGGCAAAATTGGAGTGAAAGAGGTGATTTTGAGGAAGCATCAGTTTGGGTGCTTTGGTGTACTTAAACTGATCACAAATGAGGTCTATTTATAGTGAAACAAGTTTGTTTTGGCTGCAATAGTGTATGGCAACTGGTACAGGTCTGTGGCCAATTGTGATCAAATGGAATCTCAAGTCTCCTCTAGCCATTGACTTGAGGTTAGAGCACATGCCTAAGGTTCTTTGGTTCAAGGATATGTCTTGAATGAACTTGGATAACATTGTCTTGATGAATGCCACCTCTATACATCAGTTAAATGCTTTGAAACAAAATTGAATATTTGAGGTATCTTTGAATTTAAGAGTGTTATGCCAAAACATAGCTCCATGGACTTGTGAGGCTGATAGATCAGTTTTTGTCCCTTGGTTGTTCCCCCTTGAGGTGTGTAGATGGATAACCATGCTTGTTGTTGCACAATTTGATCAAATCGAGTCCTTTCAGTTTGCAGCAAGGCATGTTGCAACTGTCATAACTCCTAGCCCAGGTGGAGTTTTCTCATGTTTTTGGGCTCATTGGAAAGCGCTTCTATGATACAACACATGTGTGATCATAGTTTGTCTTGAAACTATTTGGATCAAATTGAAAAATCATCATGAACATTGATGTTCAAGACTGCCAACTTAGGCAGATTTTCACTAAGTGTTGGAAAAGTGTCATTTTCATGTTTTTTGCCATTTTGATCATTCCATAACTAAAAATCTATGAGGAATTGGAATGAGCTGTAGTTGAAGCTTTTGTAGAGTGTAATGAGAGCTACAAATCCAGCTTTGGACCAGCCAAAATGGTTTCTTGGATCTCAAGTTATGGTCCATGGAAGTTGGTACCCAAGCCACTTTATTTCATAACTTAGAAAAATTCTAAGTTTTTTATGGTTACCCCTTTTACAAGTTAACTTACTTTCTTTGATTTTTCTTGATGAATGATGATTCAAATCACATATTAACATTGTTTTAGGGTTAAAGAACCTTGGTTGACCAAAAATTCAAAAAGTCAAACTTTGGATTTTTTGTATTGTTGACTTTTTATCGGACGAAATCGAAACTGTGCGATCCGTTGTGAAATCAAGCCCTTGACCTAAATCAAACCTAATGGATGGATTCCATAGGTGCTATAGGGTGTATTGAATCATTTCCCAAGGTTTGGGAGCATGTCCTGGTCAAAAGTCAAAAGTACAGATGACTTTTTCCTCGAAACCCTAATTGTGGGCCTGATGAAATTGAAACTTGTGCATCAAGCTTCTTGTATCAATCCATTGTTGTAAATGGATCAATGTAGTGTATTGGAGACCCTCAAATCATGTCTTGAGGTCTTGGCTCATGTTTTGTCCCAAAAGTCAACTTAGGGGTGAATTAGGTCAAGAAACCCTAATTCCTGATTTTTGGTAAATGCATCCTCTGAGGTTAAATTGACTTGATGATTGGGTCTATGAGGTCCTTGGATTATCTTAGGTTGTGCTTTGAAGCCTTGGCTCATGCCCAGAAGAAAAATTCCATCTGGAGGCCTCAGTCGACCAAAACCCTAATTTGGTGAGACTGACGATCTTGAGGCTTAATCCACTTGGAGTGTTGCAACCTTGTGCTTGATCCTTAATGTGAGAGTCCTCTTGATCCTTTATGGGTGTTTGAGAGGTTAGACAAGTTAAAGATCATGTCATTTCTTGATTGATCCTTTGTCCAAGTGCCCTGAGAGGGCTCAAAACCCTAATCTTTGATTGTGGTGAATGCTCAAACATCTCTGAGGATGTTGATGAGACATGAAAGTGCATCCATATTGTGATGATGATTGGCACAATAATGGGAAATCATAGTGGTCAAAATTTGGGGTATGACACAAAGCTTATATATTAAAAACATTGGTACCTCATATGTCATAAATAAGCTCATTCTTAGTGATATCTTACATGTACCTGTATCACCAAGAACCTTTTGTCTATCTCTAAGTTTTCTAATGATAACCATGTTGTGTTTGAATTCCATCCTAACAAATGCCATGTTAAATGCCAGGGTTCTAAAGAATTCCTTCTTGAATGGCTTCTTAAATCCAATGGTCTTTACTACTTCCCTAATCTCACACTGAATAAAGCCAAGTTTGTTGGTAACTTTACAAGTCACCGTTTTTCCTCTATTGTCTCAAGTACTAGTAGCTTAGCTGATTCTGATGTACTATGGCATTTTGGACTTGGACGTGCCAACTTTAATACTGTCAAAAGCATTCTTAAACTGTGTAATATACCAATTCAAAATAAAACTTCTCTTGAATTCTGTAAGTCTTGTTGCTTAGGTAAATCTCATAGATTACATGCTCTTATGTCTTTAAATACATATGAAAAACCTTTTAACTTAGTCTATACTGATCTGTAGGGTCCTTTCCATTTCTCATTAATTCATGGTTTTCACTACTATATAGTATTTGTTGATGCCAAGACTAGGCACACTTGGCTCTATTTACTCAAACAAAAGTCTGAAGCCATAAGTTCTGTTAAATTGTTATTTAAGTTTGTTCAAACATAATTCCATATCACTATAAAAGCTGTTCAATCTGATTATGGAGGGGAATTTAGACCCTTTACTAAATTCCTTAATAACTTAGGTATCACACATAGGCTGACTTGTCCCCACACATCCCACCAAAATGGATACGTGGAAAGAAAACACAAGTTCATAGTTTAAATTGGTCTTACCCTATTAGCCCATGCTAGTCTACCACTACAATACTGGGATCATAGCTTCTTAACAACAACATATCTACTCAATAGACTCCCCACAATTGCTTTACCTAGGTTTAACTCACCATTTCATGGCTTGTATAATAAATATCCTGACTATAGGTCCATGAGAGTATTTGGCTGCTCTTGCTTTCCACTGTTGAGACCTTATGAACTTGAGCTCAAAAGTACAGAATCTGTGTACCCAGGACCATCTTCCCAACATAAAGGCTATAAATGCCTAAGTCCAACAGGTAAAATGTATATCTCTAAGGATGTGACCTTTAATGAAAAGAACTTCCCTTATCTCTCTTTATTTTCTGACAAGCCAACTTCAGCTTTACCTTATTTGTCTTTACCTTTTCCCACTGCCCAAGTTCCTAATTCCACATGTACAACCATAAATGAGTCATATCAGGCTGCCTATAACTTATCTCCTACCCCATCTAACAATAATGATAACACACTAGCCAATGTGTCGCCTTCAAACTCTAAAAATTCCTTGTCATAAATTGAACCTTTATCTCCTCTACCCGATAATTCTTCTCCACTTGACTTGGGCTCAATCAGGGTCAACATAGTCCCTCAAACTCATTACCTACTAGTTCTGTCAACTCCTCTAACACCACCTTGGCTAGCTTACCAGTCACCAACACTTATGCATCATTGTCTCCTTCTATTCACAGACTGCAACCTAGAAATCCTCCTTTACAAAATAATCACCCTATGCTGACTAGGGCAAAAATAGGTCACTCCAAGCCAAAAGTATTTATAGCACTCACATAACCAACAAGTGTGAAACAAGCCCTACTACAACCAGAATGGGTCTAGGCAATAAAAATTGAATATGATGCTCTCATGGCCAACCACACACGGACTCCACAAAACTACCTCCTCACAAACAAGCAGTGGGTTGTAAGTGGGTGTTTAAGGTAAAAGAGAATCCTGATGAGAGTGTGAATAAATATAAAGCCAGGTTAGTTTCCAAGAGTTTCCATCAACAACAAGGTTTTGACTTCAATGAGACTTTTTCACCTGTTGTGTAACCAACAACAATCAGAGTCATCATCAGCTTAACTCTCACTTACAAATGGGATATCCAACAAATAGATATCAAGAATGCATTTTTGAATGGAACCCTTCAAGAAGAAGCGTACATGGTTCAACCACCAGGCTTCACTAAACAAAATAAGGATCTGGTGTGAAAACTTCATAAAGGTCTATATGGGCTTAAACAAGCCCATAGGGCCTGGTATGACAAGCTTACTCAAGCCCTATTGTTGTTTGGCTTCACTCACTCAAGGTGTGATCACTCTCTATTTGTGTATTCCAAATAAGGTATAACTCTCTATGCTCTTGGGTATGTAGATGATATTCTCCTAACTGGTTCATCCTCACAACTAGTACATGACTTGATCATTAAGCTTCATAAAGCCTTTGCTTTAAAAATGCTTGGTAAACCTGAATACTTTCTGGGCATAGAGTTTATTTCTCAGGCAAATAGATCCCTTTTGTTGACACAAGAAAAGTACATCAGAGATCTCCTTGAAAGAGAAAAAATGGTTAATACAAATGGTGTTCCAACACACATACTCAGTACCTACAAACTCAGCAAGAATGGCTCTCAAGCATTTTCTGATCCTCATATGTACAGGTCCATTGTTGGTGCTCTCCAATATGTAATATTGACTAGACTTGACATTGCCTAACAAGGCCTGTCAGTTTATGTCAGCATCACTAAATAATCATTGGGAAGTAGTTCGCAGAATCCTTCGCTATCTCAGTGGTACTATCTCCCATGGTCAGGTTTTCTCTCCATCTCCTTTAGCTCCTAAGTTCTCCTTAAGAGCATATAGTGACTCAGACTAGGCAAGTGATCCAGATGATCACATATCCGTATCAGGCTCATGTATATTTTTTGCTCCTAACATTGTGGCATGGAGTTCCAAGAAACAATCCCTTGTGGCTAGGTGATGTACGAAAGCAAAATATAGTGATCTAGCTCACACTACCTTTGAACTGTTGTGGTGGGAATCTCTCTTAACTGAGCTTCGAGTTCCATTCTATCCTCTTGCCTCGCTAAGTGATAACTAGAGTACAGTAATGTTATCTCATAATCCAGTGCTGCATGCTCGCACCAAGCATATCGAGCTTGACATACACTTTGTAAGGGAATGATTTAAGGCTAAGAAGCTTGTTATTCAACATATTCCCGCATTTGCTCAGCTAGCAGACACACTTACAAAACCTCTAGGAACTGCAGCGTTTCAAGCATTGCGAAGAAAGCTCAAGGTGATTTCCCCCTTAATCTTGAGGGGGAGTGTTAGAAATACACAAGTGATGTGTGTAAATAGGAAATGTAAGATTAGTTAGCTGATGAAAAGTGTACATTGTTGTTAATCTTCTATTAAAAGTTTGTTGGCGTATTATTGTGGGAAAAGCTAACAAACTGTATTGGTTTTGTATTGTATAAATAACACATTGCTTTGACTTGTTAAAGTTAAGCTGAATAATAATAAATACATAATTATGTAGAGTTATCAATCTCTCTCTCTCTCTCTCTCTCTCTCTCTCTCTCTCTCTGCAGTTGTTCATTTCTAATAATTTGTGAATGAATTGGTCCTTCTCTTTGTTCATTATTGATTCGCAAATATACATGCATGAATAGATTCCATAATTAATGTCATTTTATGGTCATTATAATGACTTTGTTCCCTTTTTGATCAAGATCAACATGCCATTAATGTCGTTCATTGTCTTGTCTGGATTTTATACTATTGAAGTCAAGTGAGAAGGGGTATCATGGGTCTACACCTCCTTATGGAGGCCAGATAGCTTATCCATGTTCTTTTGGAGGCCATATAGCTTTTCCATGTCCACTTGTTGGAAAAGATGTCATGTTTACCCTTTCAATGGTCTCTCTCCTTTGAAAGGTACCTAGAAGCAAGTACCTCTCCATGACCAACTTCTGTTAAGGACATCAAGGTGGCACTGTGATACATGTGAAAAGTCGTTTATGCAGTCAACTCTAACTTAGTTGTGTGAGAGAGGCTATAAAAGTAAGCACAATCCTATTCATGAAGACATGTATGGAATTTTATACTAGTATGGGCACCCGAGAAGAAAGGAGTGTAGGGAGGTCTAGAAGAGTATGACTTGTTTCATTGTCACTCAGGACATTCCCTTCGGAGCTGGGTCCTGATGGTTTGGATGTCTTTGGCAAGACCACCATCTTAGGCTTAGTTATTGCCATGTTCCCTTCAAATAAGAAGAAAATCAACCATCTTCATGATTCTCTTTCCAAATAGATTGTCAAAACCAAGTTGAAGAGGAACAAGAAGTTAAGTATCAATGGCACCAACAACATTGACGACATTATCAAAAAATGTATTACACTTTGTAATAAAGTTGGTTTTGCAATGGTTAGTGTTAGTTAAGAAAGAAAATTTGTATAGTAGAATGGAGCAAACTATTGATCTATGTTGCTAAAATGTAGTTGTAGTTGGAGTTGGATGGAGCAAACAAGCCATGATATAATATGATATGATATGATTTTCAAATTTTCATATCACTCAAATGAAATGCTAACTGAAAATGACCCACATGATAACAATCAAGATTCTTTATTTGAAAGCCAAAAATTAGGCAAGAGCTGTCGACATTGATTTGTTCTTAAGGTGGATTTTACTCACCCGTCTAGAGGTAATTTGGGTAAACTTCATCATGAAGGTAGAGAAAAACACAAGAAAGGGGGTTTGAATTGGGTTTTCAAAACTTTTTCAATGAGGCTTTCTACACACACCAACAAGATATATAAAACCAAGAAGCAAAAATGACACGTTTGGTTTATACAAGTTCGCCTATAATGAGGCTATACCTCTTATCCACCTGCCAAGGTGATTTCACCTTCAATAAGGACTTAATCCACTAATCCTAAAAGATTACAAAAAGTTAGTCTAAGTTTTTAGAAAAACACCTTAGCCCTCTCAAGTATACTGACTAACACTTAGTCACTTGAGGAAAAATAATATCAGAGAAATTACAAAGAATGTCTTCACAGTGATGCTTCTAAAATGTGAATGAATAAATTTAAGAATAATGTTTACACAAGTATGAGCAACAACTCTTTGTGTTTGAGAATCCTCTTGATAGGCTTTTTAGACTGTGCGTATTTCACTCTTGTAATACTGATTGTTTTTTTTTGCAATGAGGTAGCGACTCCTTTATATAGGCTGGATGGTTGAACGTTGGAGGGTACAAATGTTAATATTAGTGCTAACTATTGCAATGGTAATACGAAGACTGAGAGAGACAAGAGTAGTAATGTCTCACCATATTCCTTAACAATACTGGCGTAAAATCAATTTTTACCATATTGGGAATGAACTATTGTACTGATTCTTTCAGTACAAGTTTCTGTCTTGATCTTATCTTCTGATGAAATTTATCTGATGTGAAGTGTTGATGAGTCCAGAAGATAAATCACTGAGAGGTATCAGAGTCTTCAGAAGTTGTCTTCACTTAATTCTTCATAGAGGATTTTGTCAGAAGCTCGAATATTAGAAGAGAATGGACGACTATTCAGAAATCAGAATCTTGACTCCAGAGCTGAAAGCGAAGCTTATATGAGAAGCACGCAACTTTCTTTTTCTTCAGAGGAATTCAACATTCATCAGAATTGCTGATGTTTCTTCAGAAGCTGTAGAAGTATTTTCTTGAGGAGTGATAGAAAGGATTCTGATGAAATGTCTTGAGAGTTATCCAGAATAAATTCAAGCTTTATATCTGCATACTTGAGAGAATTATTAGAGTTCAAAATTGTTACATATAAAATATATGGATTGTTATCATCAAAACTAGAGATTATATGTAGAACGAAAATCTTTTTCTAACAATCTCCCCCTTTTTAATGATGACAAAATCATGTATTTTGATGGAATAATGTGTACGAAATTATATGCACAAGATATCAGAATTGCAAAAATTTGACAGAGTTAAGTAAGAGAACTCCCCCTGAGATGAACAATCTCCCCTTGATTTAGAACCTGGTTGTCTTATAACGATCTTATCATCAGAACCTGTTTGACTTGTCATAGCTTGAACTATCAGATCCTTTTGCAATACTTTTATCAGGGCTTAATCCAGAGTCTATTTTTAGAAAGTTCCTGAAAGAAACATTCATATATATATATATATATATATATATATATATATATATATATATATAAAGTTAGAGTGTAAGCAATGAGATTTAGAGAATCAGATATGTATCAAAATCATTACCTATTCTACTCTCCCTTTTTGTCATAGTCAAGAAGTCATAATATATTAAAAATGATGCAAAACGATAAAAGTGGCAAAAACAACCTAGAACACAACAGAATGCTAAAAAAGAAGTCTAAGTGCCTAGGGTTGAGAGGGAGGAGGAATCCTCTAAACTAGTTGAGCAAGCATTTTCTAAATGCTGGTGTTGACTTCATATGGCTTGTCGAGTCTAATTCTGACCTTTTGCTGTTCTTTCTGCATCTCTTCTAGAATCTTCATCAAGAGAGGGAAGAGATCAACTTCAGAGGTAAGTGTTTTATCAGATCCTTCTATAATATCCTTTTTAGCATCAACCTTTCTAGCAGCTTCTTGTTCTCCATCTTCCATCTCAGCGGCTTCTTTCTCATCGGCTTCTCTCTCAGCGGCCTTCTGAACTTCTAACCTTTCTTCAGCATCCTTGACAAAGTTTTCTTTGACTTGGAAAAAGAGACTTCTGATCTTGGTGAACTCTATTGTCATCCATCTGTTAAACCGATTCCAGCTAGCATTCAGATGAGAAGGATTGTTGCTAGAGCTGGACTCCTTGTAGAGCTTCTTAACTCTCCTTTATGTATTTTCCTTGAAACTAGAAATTGCTTTATCAAGGTTTAGGCTAGGATTTTGAACTTCAGAGGTATGATTGTCAGAGTGGATTTCTTCATCAGAGTCATGTTTATCTGAAATGGTTTTGCCAGAGTCATTGGTCAAGGTTTGATCTACGTTCAGATCAGGTGAGTTTGGGTCAGAATGTTTAGAGATGGTGGTGAAAACTTGGAATGCTGAAGTGATGTTCGTTGTAGAGATGGAAAAAGGTAAAGGTTTTGAGGTAGGTATAGTTTCCGAAGTTACGTTTTCAGAGATTGGTTGAGTGGTGTTATTGAAGAAAGTATATGGAAAGCATGTGGAGTTAGTTGTAGCAGCAGACGAGAAAGCAAATGACATTAGTGATTGAGATACTGCTGTGATGGTAATAAATGTGGGGATGAGGATTTCAAAAATTGTTGTTGTTTGGGGGATGGTTGATTTAGGTGGTGTGGGTGGCACGTTGGATTTTCCAGAAGGAGCTGAAATAGTAGATGGTGAAGGTGGGATAAATCTAGTTGTAAATGTGGTAGAGATAAGTGGAGAAGGTGGAGGTATTGATGAAGTGAGGGTTCTAGTATCAGAACCAGATGCAGTAGATTGAGAGCCAAAAGGCTTACTTGAAGGAGCTGGATAAGATACCAGTGCAGAAGACTTCTGAGATTTTATAGATTCTCTCAGATTGAGTTTCTTCTTCTTCTTCTTCTTCTTCTTCTCAATCTTCTTCTGTGATGATTCATGTTGTCTTTTCTTTAGAACTTGAGGAGCTTCTAGAAGATCATCATAACAAAATCCAGATAAGTCATGGCCTTCAGCTTCAAGCATTTTGAGATATTGTTCTATGACTTCTGGTGGATCAATCTTGGTGAAAAGAGGATATTCATCAACAACCATCCTTCTATCCTTTAGACTATCCC
Organism: Lathyrus tuberosus; assembly: GCA_022829125.1. NCBI lineage: Eukaryota > Viridiplantae > Streptophyta > Magnoliopsida > Fabales > Fabaceae > Lathyrus > Lathyrus tuberosus. The sequence continues at coordinate 15,217,023 of JALAZF010000028.1, read as the reverse complement.
AATTTGTAGGAATACTTGGTTTAACCAGAACTTTCTCAATGATTCCCATACTCTTGAGATTTCTGTCATTCAACGTTTTTCTAGTATCCACTATGATGTCATCCATCAGATTCAAATGCATTAAATGATCTACCAGAACATTTTCGATGAGAATATCTGAGATGAGTCTGCCTAGAGGGATGTAGTTTCTAGGTTTTGCATTGTTTCTAGTTTCTTTAACATCATCTCTGAGATATTTAAAGAGAATGGAAGAAAGGTGCATCGGTTCTCCCTTCATCAGATAGTACAACATAAACTTCTGATCAGTGTTGTCATAGTCAGAAGAGCTGGATCCTGGTCTGTGATGAATGAATCCCAGAATGATCTTGAGCCATATCCGGAGGTTGTTGTGTAGTTCCTGATTCTTGGATGATGATTTGCTTTAAGAGGCTTGAGAAAATATTGTAGGGTTAACCTCCTGAGTTAGAATTTTTTACCTAGGGTTCATGTTGTAAACCCGTTTCCCTTTTGCTTCCTCCATTCTAAGAAAAGTAGCAATTGATTTCTTAGTGATGACACACTTAACACCCAGAACATAAGAGACAATATATTAGTCATCAACATCAGCGTATCTCCAGAATTCCTTTATCAGATTTATGTAGATGGGACCATAAAGATAATCAAAATAGTTACTCCAGCCTTACTTGTGTAGTTCCTTAGTCAAATCCAAACCATTATCCCTTAGGTTATCAAAAACTACTAGAAGTTTATTGAGTACTTCTAGTTGCTCAAACGGTATTGCCAAGTTGATGTGAGCCGGACGATCAAGAATATGTTCAACATGAAGTGGTTGAAAAGTAGACGAAGGTTGAGATGATTCACTTTGTTGTTTCATTTGTTGAGAGAATTTGTAAACTTATTCTTGTTGAGCATCCATGGATGAAGATAGTTACAGAGAACAAGGGTTTTGGGTTTAAAGAAGATGAAGTATGGGGAGTGAGTAGTGTAGTGTGTGAGGGTGAGAAGAGTGAGTATATATATCAAGGGAAAAAGAAATGATTACTATGCATTGAAAATGAACAATAGGGATAGTAATAAATAGTAATGATGATTTCAAAACATATTTTCAAGACATCCCATCGCTCGAGGTGTCGCTTCAACCGGTAACCTATTATTTAAGATAGACTGGTATCTAAGCAAATCATATCCACATGTTTGAAAATACACGGTTTAAGGCTCTCAGAGTCAAGAATACCAAGAGGTTTCTGACTTGATATATTTCTGACGAAGACATCTTCTAACTTGTAGAAGTAACATTGAATAAAAGGATAAAGCAAGAAAATATTTGCACAAGTCAGAATCACATATTTTACAGAGACAGTTGACCACATTAGAAAGGAAAATTCATTCTAGACAGAGTTCCATTTTTAAATGTTTCAGAATGAACATAAATCTATCTTCAGCTAAGGGTTTTGTGAAGATATCAGCCCACTGGTGGTCTATATCTATGCGTTTTAAAACAATAATCCCTTTCTGAACATAGTCTCTAATAAAATGATGTTTGATTTCTATGTGTTTAGCTCTAGAGTGTAAAATAGGATTCTTACTTAGGCAAACAGCAGTTGTGTTGTCACAGAAGATGGGGATGTCACTCTCATATATCTAGAAGTCTTCAAGTTGATTTTTCATCCAGAGCATCTGAGTGTTGTAAAGTGATCCTGAGATGTATTCTGTTTCAGTAGTTGATAGCATAACAGTTGATTGCTTTTTTCAAGCCCATGAGACGAGATTGTTAACCAGAAACTGTCAGTTTCTAGAAGTACTTTTACGTTCTAATCTATCTCTGGCGTAATCTCCATCACAAAAAACATGATAGCTTATATTCTGATGTTTTGTCATAGATCAAGCCAAGGTTATATTTTCCCTTCAAATACCTTAGAATTCTCTTAACAACTATTAAATGAGTTTCCCTTGGATCTGATTGAAATCGAGCACAAAGACATACACTGAATAAAATATCTGGACGAGAAGCAGTCAGATAGAGAAGGGAGCCTATTATACCATGATAGAGCTTATGACAAACCTTTTTACTTACCTCATCTTTCTCTAGAATGCATGTAGGATGCTTGAGAGTCTTTGCTGGTTTACTATCTGGCATGTCAAATTTCTTCAGGAGCTGTTTCGTGTACTTGCTTTGATGAATGTATGTTGCTTTTGGAGTTTGATTTATTTGTATTCCCAGAAAGTACTTTAGCTTTTTCATCAGACTCATTTCAAACTGTGCCTGCATTAGCTTAGAGAACTCTTGACACACAAATGGATTACCAAAACCAAATATTACGTCATCTACATAGATTTGGCATAACATCAGATCATTTCCAAAGTTCTTACACAAAAGAGTAGTGTCCACATGACCTCTGATAAAGTCATTTTCTAAAAGGAAAGAACTTAGTCTTTCATACCAAGCTCTGGGAGATTGTTTCAGACCATACAATGACTTTTTAAATTTAAAAACATGTTCTCGAAACTTGACATTTTCAAAACTCGGAGGTTGGTGAACATATACTTCTTCAGAAATGTATCCATTCAGAAACGCGCTTTTGACATCCATTTGATATAAGATAATACCGTGATTAACAACAAAAGAAATTAAAAGACGGATAGATTCTAACTTGGTGACTAGAGCAAATGTTTCATTATAGTCAATACCTTCTTGTTGACTGTAACCTTGTGCAACCAGCCGTGCTTTGTTTCTGACGCCATCTCCTTTCTCGTTCAATTTAGTTTTGAACACCCACTTGGTTCTAATAACATGCATTCCTTTGGGCTTTTGTACCAGATCCAAAAAATCATTTCTGGAGAACTGATTTAGCTCTTCTTGCATTGCCAGAATCCATTCATTATCCTGAAGTGCTTCTTCACAAGAGGTTAATTCTATCAGAGACACTAATCCTAGAAGCATCTCCTCATTTTGTTTGAAGGTGGATCTTGTTTTGACATGTTCATCTCTGTCTCCCAGAATCAATTCTTCAAAAATGGTTTGTCTATGCCTTTGTTTTTTCTGAGCAGGAGGACATTTAGTTGCTTATGATATGTATTTGTCAGCGTTCTTTTAGTATTTATCCTCAGAGTTTTTTTTACCTTTTCTCTAGAACCTACAAGGGTTATTTCTAGATCTGCAAAATCCTCAACTTACTTTGACTTTTCTGAGTCAAGATTATCATCGAATCTAACATGGATTGACTCTTCCACAATACATGTTTCTGTAGCCCTTAGAACGTTCTGAGTATCCCAACATAATACACTTTTGTGCTTTGGATTCAAACTTGTTCAGATTCTCCTTAGTGTTCAAAATAAAACAAGAGCATCCAAAAGGATGGAAATAAGAAATGTTGGGTTTTCTTCCATTACACGATTCATAAGGAGTGTTCTCTAAAATAGGTCTGATAGAAATCCTATTCTGAATGTAATACATTGTATTCACAGCTTCTATCCAGAAGTTCTTAGCCACATTAGTTTCATTAATCATAGTTCTGGCCATCCCTTGCAATGTCTTATTCCTTCTTTCTACAACTCCATTATGTTGTGGAGTTCGAGGACAGGAGAAATCATTGGATATGCCATTAGAGTCAAATAACTCTTCAAACCACTGATTCTCAAACTCACCACCATGATCACTTTTGACTCTAACAATCTTAGAATCAAACTCATTTTGCACTTTGGAACAAAAACTAGTAAACACAGAATGCGACTCATTCTTGTGCCGTAGGAATTTTACCCATGTCCAACGACTGTAATCATCTATGATGACAAGTTCATACTTCTTACCATTGACTGACGCCGTTTTTACTGGACCAAACAAGTCAATGTGTAGGAGCTCCAAAGGTCTAGAGGTGGAAACAACATTTTTAGATTTGAAAGATGTTTTAGAAAACTTGCCTTTCTGACATGCTTCACAGAGAGCATCTGAAGTAAACTTCAGCTATGGCATGCCTCTGACTAACTCAAGTTTATTTAGCTGAGAAATCCTCCTCATGCTAATATGACCCAAGCGTCTATGCCACACCCACTACTCTTCGTTAACAGACATTAAGCATTTAACATCTTGGTTTTCAAGATCAGAAAGTTTTATTTTGTAAATGTTGTTTTTCCTCTTTCCAATGAAGAGAACTGTGCCATCTTTCTGACTAACAACCTTGCACATTTTTTGATTAAAAATAATGTCATAACCATTATCACTTAATTGACTTATGGATAACAAGTTATGCATTATACCACCAACATAAAGTACATTAGATATAGAAGGAAGAGATCTGTTACCAACTGTTTAAGATCCTTTGATTCTTCCTTTCTGGTTTCCTTCGAAACCTACGTACCCCGAATCTTTAAGTTCCAGGCTTTAGAACATATGCCTTCTTCCTGTCATGTGTCACGAGCATCCAGACTGGTGTTTTAACTCTACTGCATAGGATATCTGCAACATACACAATTTTTTCTTTTGGTACTCATAATCTTTTGGGTCCTATTTGATTAGTTTTCCCAGAGTTTCTGTGAACCTTGAGTTTTTATGCAGTAGTAAATTTTTGTGTCTGTGATGGTGTATAATGATAAGAGAAGGGAGATTTTGGTTTGTTTTCTTGAAGTGGAATTTGATCATCATTGTCAGAATTATAACCAAATCCTCTCTTCCCATTGTGACTATCACCATAGATCATGGAAGCCATTTTGCTTCTATCTATGGTATTGTCCAAGAATTTATGAAATGTTGTATAAGATGGTTTTAAAAGTCGGAGAAGTTTTAGAAAGAGTTTCTTCAAGTTTTAAACATTTTTTGTTAAGAAAAGCATTTCTTTTTCCAAAACAAAATTGTTATCTTTTTGTTTAGAAACTTCTTTCTCTAGCTTAACAATTTCTTCAACTTCAAATCCATGAGCCCTTTTCAGGTCCTTGAATTTGCGTTGAAGTTTCTAATACCTATTCAGAGATTGTGACAAACATGATTCTAAATGAGCACGAGAAAATTTAGAAAACACCTCTTCTGAGTAAGACTCTGTTTCAGTTGTATTTCCTATGGAAGCCATGAGTGCTACATTGGTATGCACCTCATCAGAATCAGATTCTGATACTTCAGAGTTAGAGACATCCCATGTTGCCATGAGACCTTTATGTAAGAACAAGATTTGGTTCTACATCCGGCCATTAAGTTTTGATGATAACTGCACATGTTATCTAAGAGAACAATTATGTATGGTATGGTTTCTGTCTAGTGTGTGGCTGTTGTCAATATGATTCTAACTCTGATAAGAAGTTGTGTGACGTCATCAGACTCCATTATCAACACTTTGGGAAGAAAACATATATGTGTACAAGTTAAAGTCAAGATTCATGAATTTTTATAATACAACGGTTATAATGAACGTTAGTCCTGGACATTCTAATTAAGACTTTATGAGAAAGGTATACAAGACTTTCTAATGAGATGCGCTTCTAATGTTTCAAGTTATGAAGATTCTGAAGACGTGGTTCAGGTGAACAAAGCTCTGAAGATTCTGAAGACACAATTTATGAAGATCAAGTTCTGAAGAGTTTCTGAAGACAAGGTTCTGATTAGACAAAGTGCAGAAGACTCTGAACACAAAGTACGTGCTCAATGAAATCTGAAGACTCTAAAGACTGTAAGAACAAGATTTGGTTCTGCATCTTGTCTCTATGTTTTGATGATAACAATGAAGTATTTATGTGAGAACAATTATTGTGCTCAAACGTTTGTTACTATGATAGTTTTAGCAAACAGGTTCTAACTTTGATAAAGACCAGGTGCTATGTCACTCTGATATTCTCTATGGTCACTTCCATGTGAAGAAGCAAGAATTGGTTCTAATCTACTGTGCGTCAGAAAGATTCTGAGAAGACACTATGTTGCTATTGTAACATCTCTTGGATCTAATCTCTGATCGTGACTTTGATGTTCTATTGCTGAAGCTTGTATAGCTTTTGAGGCCGTTAACTTCAGAAGACTATGTGCTGAAGATTCTAAAGACAAGGTTCTGCTGAACGAAGTTCTAAAGACTTAAGGATTCTGAAGACTAAGTGCTGAAGATTCTGAAGACAAGGTTCTGCTGAACGAGGTTCTGAAGACTCTGAAGACTTAAGTATTCTGATAACCAAGGGTTCTGAACTAGAAGTGCTGAAGACTCTGAAGACAAGGTTCGGTTGAACAAGTTCTGAAGACTCTAAAGACTCAAGACCCCAAAGACCCGATGATTCATTCTTCTGATCATTCTTTAATCAAATCAACTCAGAAGCTTCTGATGAATAGAAGAAGATGAAACGTTTGCGTGGGAAAATAGTACATAGTACAGATAAAGCACGTTCTTTTCCACTACCCTAATTTGGTGGTACAAAGGACAACTTCAGTGTACGATTTTCAACCCAGCATAACGACTCTATTTCAAGTCACCAGTACTCTCTCTAATATTACTGATCTGCCATTCAACGGATCTTTTTCTGGCTTTATATAGACTTAATTATTCAACGAATCTGAGGTTGCTGAGCATGAGCATAAGAGAGCAGAAACATGTGTGCAAGCATGATTGAATGTGAGTGAGCAACAAACGATGTAATATTCAGTATAAATCAGAAACACTGATGTATATGAAGAAAGCAACTCAAGAAATGAAGAAACTTATGAGTGAACAGTAAAGCACCACAATACAAAGAAGAAGAATGTTATTACTGTAGATTCTCTCTAAGTTAGATTGAGCTTAAAATGTATGCCTACCCTGCTTATGTAGAAGCATTATTATTGTAAACAAACCTTGAAGCAGACAGTTGTTTGCGTTCCCTAAAGGACCAGTTGGGTCAGAATTTTTAGGGAGACTAAGACAGTGTGTCTTAGTGTTGTTAGTCACTTGCAGTTGGCTTGTGCGTTGTATTCCCTAAAGGACTAGTTGGGTCAGAATTTTTAGGAAGACTAAGACAGTGTGTCTTGGTGGTGTTAGTCACTTGCATTTGGCTTGTGCATTGTATTCCTTAAGAGACCAGTTGGGTCAGAATTCTTAAGAAGTCTAGGACTAGTGTGTCTTAGAGGTTGTTAGTCACCAGCAGTTTGCTCGTACGATTGTAATCAATTTGGTTATAGTGGATTAAGTCCTTGTCTAAGGCAAAATCACCTTGGCGGGTGGACTGGATTAGCTTGAGAGTTTTCAAGTGAACCAGGATATGTCGTGTGTCTTTCTTATTGTTAGTTTCTTTATGATATTTGTTTGAGTTTCATAAAAAGTTTTCAACATGGAAAACCCAATTCAAACCCCCCCTTTTCTTGTGTTTTTCTCACACCTTCAATTGGTATCAGAGCCTGGTTCTGATTGTCATAAATGTCTTATCAGCACTTAACAATGTTCAGTACCTATCCAGTATTTGTGTGAGATAACATGGCGGTTACTGTTAATACCACCACTGAAGGGGAAGATCATTACAGTGCCAAACCACCAGTCTTTGATGGTGAAAGGTTTGACCACTGGAAAGATAAATTAGAAAGGTTCTTTCTTGGTTTTGATGTTGATCTTTGGGATTTGGTAGTTGATGGCTACAATCACCCAGTTGATGCTACATGTGCTAAAATATCCTGAAGTGATATAATCAACTAACAGAAGAAAGATTGTAAGAGTCATCATAAGGCAAGAATTATATTGCTAAATGCTATCTCTTATACTAAGTATGAGAAGATGATGCCAAATTTATTTTTGATTCTCTTAAGATGACTAATGAAGGAAATGCTCAAGTTAAGAAGACAAAAGGCGCTTGCCTTAATCCAAAACTATGAGGCATTCAGTATGGAGGATAATGAGACAGTTGAGACCATGTCTTCAAAGTTCAAATGCTAATAGCAGAAATCAAAGTTCTGGACAAAGGCTACCCAACTGCTAGACATATGAAAAAGATCATCAGAAGTCCTCCTAAGAAATGGATACTTATGGCAACAACTCTAAAGCTATCAAAAGATCTCAATAGCATAAGTCTTGAAGAACATGTTAGTTCATTGAGAAATCATGAGATAGAGCTGGAGGAAGAAGAAGAGTAAATCCATCGTTCTTAAGTCTGAACCTGGAAAGGAAAAGGCTCATCAAGCTAAGGAAGAATCAGAAGATTCTAACGGAAGATCAGAAGATGACATCAGAAGAATTAGTAAACTCTAGAAGCATAGGCAAGGAAACTTCAGAAGAATTAAAGGTCGCTCAGAGTCATCATCTGAATAGTAGAAGCATAACTCTGGAAAGGAAGTTATCTGCTACGAGGGTAATGAGCCAGGTCATTACAAGAATGAGTGTCCAAAGGTCAAGAAGGACAAGAAGCCTAAGTAGAACTTTTCCAAAGCGAAGAAAGGTCTATTGGCAAATGGGACGACTCTGATTCTGAAGAAGATGAATCTGATGAAGAACAAGCAAATGTTGCGCTAGTAGCAACAAGTGAAGATGAAGTTTCTGGAGAACCAGAAGACTAAATATCATCAGAACCTGAATCAGACTCTTGTTTAAAGATATCCTTAACAACTCAGTTGAAACACCAGGCATGGTAACCAAACAGTAGTTGCTCGCGACTTATGACGAGAAGAAGACATACGTTTCAAAGTCTGGAACTTAAGCCTGGAAGCTTTGTCAGTTTCTGAGGAAACCAGAAAGAAGAAATCATTGGCTCTGGATTCGTTGCTCATAGTGTTTATTGTTAGGATATTCTGAATGCTCTAAAGACTACAAAATCCATAACACAGAAACAAGAATTGTAGACGAATCAATTCATGTTAGACTTAATGATAAGCTTGAATCAGAAAAGTCAAAGCTAGTTGAAAGGTTGCAGCTCTGAAGATTATGTCGTCAGAATCTAAGAAGTAGAAGATTCAAGAGAAGCAGACAAAGATGCAATTCTCCAGATCCAGACACAACCTTATCAAAAGCTGGGAACAACCCATTTCATAAGAAGAAGAATAGATTAAAGAACTGTCATTCTGAAGAATTTATTCTGGAAGATAAAGCTGATCCAGTCAGAACTTGCTCATCCTTCAGATACTCCGAAGAAACTCTTCTGGGTCTAGTGTCTCTGATTAAGTCAACAACAATTGATGTAGCTTCAAGAGAAAATGAGTAGTTTCTGGCCATGCAAGAAGAAATGAATCAATTCACCAGAAATGACGTCTGGGATCTTGTTCAGAAACCCAAAGGTGTCCTCATCGTTGGAACTAAATGGGTGTTCAGAAACAAGGTAGATGAGAAAGGATGAATTCAAAATGAGTCTGATAGAAGAATTCAGATTCTTTCTAGGAATTCAAATTGATCAAGATCAGAAGGAACATACATTCATCAGAGCAAGTATGCAAAATAACTTTTGAAGAAATTCAACATGATTGACTGTACATCAGCTAAGACTCTGATGCATCCAACGTATATTCTGAAAAAGGAAGAGACAGATCAGAAAGAGAAAGCACCTCTGGAAATGTCAGGCTATCTGGAAGAATCTGATCTTATGATCAAGCAAGAGACAATCATCAATTTCTCTCTCAACTGTAGAAGCAGAGTACATATCCACGCCTCTATGCAGTAGTCAGATGCTAGGGGTAAAGAATCAACCAGAAGATAATCAGATAAAAGAGAGTAACATTTCTTTCCTTTATAATGCTGTTATATGTTTAAGTAAGAATCTAATTTTAAGTTCTAGGACTAAGCACATAGAGATCATTTTATTAAAGAATATATTCAGAAGGGATTTTTATGTTTAAAATTTATAGATTCAGACCATCAATGGGCTGGTATTTTTACAAAACCCTTGGCTGAAGATAGATTTCTATTTATTCTGAAGCATCTGAAAATGGACTACTATCCAGAGTAAGATTTCATCAGAATCAGATGTGTTTAGTCAGAGTCTGAAGATATAAGATTATCATTTAAACTAGGAAGTATTTGTTTTAAACCTTAGTCATCAGAAGATGCTTTGTCAGAAGTGTCTCTGATTAGATGGAAACCTTTTGGTTTTCCAGACTTTGAGGATATCAAAGTGTGTCCAATATTAGTCACCTCGAGCGTTGTGATTTTGTGACTAGGGTTTCAGTAATTATTATCTATTACGCATTAATATCATGTTTAACAATGGATTTGAAAAGTTATTTGATAAGTATGTAAATCTTTACGTCTTCCTTTTTCCTTAGGCATTCATAAATATGCATGTAAGACAAAGACTTCTTGGAACTTAACACTTGTCTTTCCTCCTTTATTCTATGTCAGACTATGCCCTCCCACCTTTGAGTAAACATTTATTTGTATTTATTCACTGATGTCATAATATGAATAACGTATACTGATTTATGATCTTTTGGAGACTGATTCACTTCTTCATTGTTCCCTACTCTAGTCTGTATTGCTTGTATTAGAAATGATGAATATCTTGTTTTAATTTATTCAGTCTTTATTACAATTTATGGTGTAGCACGATTTTTGTGGTTTCGAAGCACTATCGCTTGGGTACTACGGTTTGATTCATTTTTTATCCTATTAAAGCTGATGAAGGAAGGGAAATAGATGTCTCCAATTAACCCTGCTTGCAAACTGAGGTTAAACAGTCAAAACTGTTGGTTTACAGATGCTATCAAAATAGGGAGGTTCGTCCTTTGGGGATATTTTGCTGAAAATAATGTTTAGGTTCTGGGTAGGGTGTTGGAACTGATGCTTTTCGATTGATGTATGGGATTTTGGGTTTTTGATTAGTATGCTCGCTAATATTTTTCAACCTTATGCCTACGTATTTCCGGGATAGGGAAATCAGAGCGATCGTAGTTCCTCCTATTCTATGGGATGAAATGGTGTTTTGGTGTCTTGTTCAAAGCCCAAGACGTGAAGCTAAATGTCGTTTGTATCTTGTTCAAAGCCCAAGATGTGAAGCTGAAGGTGGTTTGTTTGTATCTTGTTCAAAGCCCAAGATGTGAAGCTGAAGAGTCTATTTGTATCTTGTTCAAAACCCAAGATGTGAAGCTAAAGGGTTTTGACTTTAGAGAGAACTTGTCATCTCTAAAGGGGAGTTGTTGATGTTTGTATGTTGTGACCAAAACATGATTTGATGCTAAAAGGTTGATTGTCTCAACCGGGGTCTCCTTATACAAAGCCTAAGAGGAGGCTAAAAGGTTAACTTTTCTGGGGAAAATGTTCTTTCTGTCTTGTACAAAGCCCAAGATTGAGGCTAAAAGGGTTTGACTCAACAAGAGAGTCTTTTTTGTGTGTCTTGTACAAAGCCCAAGACGGAAGCTAAAGGGGTTTAACTCAACAAGAGAGTCTTTTATACTCAACAAGAGAGTGATTATGTGTCTCGTATGAAGCCTGAGACGGAGGCTAAAAGTTGTTTGACTCAACAAGAGAGTCTTTTATACTCAACAAGAGAGTGTTTTAGTGTCTCGTATGAAGCTCGAGACGGAGGCTAAAAGGGTGATTCACCAAGAGAATCTTTTATACTCAACAAGAGAGTGTTATGTGTCTTGTACGAAGCCCAAGACGGAGGCTAAAGGGTTGGTGACTCAACAAGAGAGTCTTTTATACTCAACAAGAGAGTGTTTTTGTATCTCGTACGAAGCCCCAGATGGAGTCCAAAAGTGTTTGACTCAACAAGAGAGTATTTTATACTCAACAAGAGAGTGTGAAAAGGTCAGCTCCGCTGGGGAGAATCATTGTACAAAGCCCAAGAGGAGGCCATTGTGCTGGTGACTGTGTCAGTTGAGTGACAGGTCCAGTATGTTGGGTAAAAGAGAAAATCAGTTCTTATATGGGTAATGTTGTACTCATGGATTTGATCAGAGGATCCGAGTTATCTCCTGTTCTTTAAGGAAATGGGAAATTCAAAGGGTATTGAGACTGTCCAAGTCTACGGGTTTTATCTTTTGTACTATGCTTAAGAGAAATTAAGAGACAATACTTTTGCGGTGGAAAGATCTAGACTCTTTGAAAGACTGTTCTATTAAGATGACTAATTTCTGTTCCTATACCTTTAAGAGGTCGTCGGGACAATTTGTATGAAGCCCAAGAGGAGGCTGGAAACTTTTAAGAAGCCGAGGGACAATTTGTACGAAGCCCAAGAGGAGGCTATCTTCCCGGAGGAAGAATCATTATACGAAGCCTAAGAGGAGGCTGGTGAAAACTTCTAAGAAGCCGACGGGTCCTTGTACAATGCCCAAGAGGAGGCGGGGGGGGGGGGGGGGTGCTTTTAGGAAGCCTGTAAGAGGAGGCTGATGAACAGTTCCAGAAGGGGTTTCACATGGAACAATGGCCTTCTGTATATGAACTATTCAAGGGGGAAATTTCCTAGATCTAGTCATCTAAAATTAATGTAAGGAGACGAGGTTTTGTTTAGTTCTAGACGTAGTTGCCGGGGAAACTCTAAATATCTATACTAGTATTACACAATCGATATGAGTTTATGAAAGAAGACTTACAGTGAACAACCCCACAGTACAGTTATATACATATGAAAGCGGTAAATGAAAGCGGGTAAACACTTACTCGGTTATAGAGCTTCCATGCTGTATTGTTAGTTGTTCAACAAAGAAATTGAAAATAACAGTGTATTACAAAATCAAAGGAGAAAGTGCTTTGAAAGGAAAGTTGGGGCTTACAGCTCAAGGAGAGGCCCAGGGTTTTATTTTGAAAAAGGCGACGATCGCGTCGAGTTTTTGAAAATACACAGAGGGACTTATACAATAAGTGAGGCCCACAAATTTTGGTTTCAAAAGAGGATTGGGTCTTACACTCTCTTAGAGGCCCAAGTGAGTTTTAAGAAAAGAAACGGGTCTTACTACTCGAGGGTAGGCCCAGGGTTATTTGTTTGAAAGCGACGATCGCGCCGTGGTTTTTGAAAATACACAGAGGGTCTTATACAATAAGTGAGGCCCACCATGGGTTTATTTACAAAAAGGCTTGGGTCTTACACTCTATTAGAGGCCCAAGTGTTTGAAAAAAGTTTGTTCAGGGTGAAAATCAATTAAAACCCTAATTTCATCATTTTTTAATATAATTATTCAAAGAAAATTAATACAAATGATAAAATTTCCAATTAAGTTTGAATAAACAACTTGTGATTTTGGTTTTAGGTTTTAGAAATGAGGCTTTAATCACAAGATGAATTAAAACCTATTTGGTTTTGATTTTCCAAAGTGGATATTTATTTTCAAAAGGTTTAAAAACAAATAAAAGGCATTTATTCACAAAAATACTAATTATATTAAATAAATAATATAAATATAATTTTTTTGTAGAATAAAATATTTCAATATTTTTGTATTTTTTGCAAAAAGAACCAATAAAAAATAATTAAAATTGAAGGAGTTATTAATTTTCCAATTAATTAACAAAACATGAAAATATTGGAAAAAAATAGCAAAATGTGAGAAAACACAAAATGGCATGGGTGAGGTTTGAACCCACGACCTCAAGGTTATAGGGCGCACGCCTTACCAGTGGGGTGGTTGTAACACCCCAATTCCCATAGTGAATAATAATACATAAATAAATCAGAGTAAATAAAAATTTATTTTTCCGACAGAAACAAGGATGCCACAATTAAGGAAAGAAAACACAATCCCTGCTCATAAAGTTTGATACATAACACAAACTGGAATAACCTCAAAGGGAAACTTTTTCCATATAAAAGGAAAGTTCAATTATGGAATAAAGCGGAAAGATCCATAACTGACTTGTTTTACAAAATAAATTATTTTATAACATCAAAATATTCATACGAAATAGATCCAACAAAGGTATATATATACAACAAAAGCGTTCCCTGACTCCCGTGTTACGTATCAGAACAGACAGACCGACAATGGACGGAGGACTAATCTTCACAAAAGTCTCCAAGACTACTAATCTGCAATTGCCTCATAGAGCAACAAACCACAGTATAAGGGTGAGAAACGCAATCATAATATAATTGCATACAATTATATAATAACACAAAAATACACATATAAAACATTCTCACCACAAGCATCGCATACTAATACACATAGCATATATCAATTATACCCACTCAATCACATATTCACACATAAGACATACCAAGGTTATAACATATGGAAACACACCACTACATCACATAGCATATGTCTATGCATAAAACATATTATCCACAACCAATGCATTTATCACATATGCACACCAATTCACCAATTCAAACATAAATCTCAACACATACTCAATCAATTCATAATTTCCCACACATAATCAATCCATTCATGATTTTCCACACACAATCAATCCAATCATGATTTATGCAAATGCAAATAGACCGACACAACGACTCTATGCAAATGCAATGCGGTACCATCCATCCATCAATCTCATCATTAGTTCACTCAGGAACTATTGGAATCATCGCTTGTTACTTAGTGTAACTCCCCGTCGGGCAAACGATGTTCCCCGTCGCTTTAGGTCCTCTTGGTATAAGGCTCATGACGTTTATGGATCGCTTTAGGTCCTCTCGGTATAAGGCTCACAATCTGATCGCTTTAGGTCCTCTTTGTATAAGGCTCACGATCGTCTATAATCATCGCTTTAGGTCCTCTCGATATAAGGCTCATGATGTTATAGCAGATTCCCTCTGGAATCGTTTCGTCGCTCACACCCACTAGGGCACACGACATCACAAGAATGCATATCATGATGCTTGTCATACAATGACTCATGACATTCAAATGCACACATATACACATCCATAATCATGCATATATAATCAAATACAACACAATGCATTTTCTTGCCCTTAGGCCACAAACCATCATCACAACATTTCATCACACGCATTCACATCATATAACATCACACAAGTCATACGATATATATCAAAAGCATATTGCATGATAACACATTAAATACACTCCATTAAAACGGTAAAAGTCGATAAAACGACACATTCCAAATTCCTGACATAATTAAATCGGCCAACAATCTCAAAACCATTTTAATAAGAAAGAACATCTCATTAGCTTTCCAATGATACCAAGAATGTCTCAATCCAAGTTACGGATCAAAAGTTACGGCGTCGGACGCGAAATTGGGAAAGAAATCGCGAAATGACAAAGTTCTGCAATCGTACTAGCCATACACGTAATGCCCTGAGTCATACGCGTATTGCCTTGCTCACTCGCCCATCCATACGCGTATTGTCCACAGTGATACGCGTATGGGCAGAGACTGATTTTTCCCCAAAAATTCCACTAAAAATCAAATACGTGTATTGCCTTACTCCATACGCGTATTGCCCACTCCCATACGCGTAATGCCTACATTCCTTCCTTGCCATACGCGTATTGCCTAACCCAATACGCGTATTGCCTTGCCTGATACGCGTATGGGCAGCGAAAACCCAGAATTTTCCTGCATAATTTCTGTTACGAAATTCCACCAATTTCTCTCCCAAATCTCACCTAAACACCAGAAAATTACCAATAGATTGTACAACAACACCTATCTAACATATCTAAGCAATTATGAACATTAAAACATGATTTCAGACACAATTTGAATCAATTTCCAACAATCTCAACATATTATGGTTTTGGTTCTATATTCAGTTTCAACCCAACAACAAACAAATACATACATACATAATCATACACAAGTATAAGATAATCGAGTTTCACACCCTTACCCGATTAATCGTGTTTTCAAAAGTCGGTTGAATCGATTTCCTCCTCTCCAAGTTTTTCCCTCTTTTCTTCTTTTCTTTCTCCTTTCCTTCTTCTCTTTTTCTTTCTCTCTATTTTTCTCTCTATTTCTATTTTTATGAAAAACATAATATCTAACCAAGCCAAAAGACCAAAATACCCCTACACTCAAATATCTCGCAAACGCTCTCAAAACGCGATAAAACATAATCAAGATGAAAAATAATATATTACCAAATAAAAGTCAAGAATAAAATAATATAATAATAAAAATAATTAAATCAACTTGATTAAATAAATCTAACAAAAACTGGGGCGTTACAACTCTCCCCCACTTAGAAATTTTTGTCCTCGAAAATATACTGATACGAAAAACTCCGGATACGACTCTCGCATCCGACTCACCGACCCACATGCCAACCAAAAGCACACCACGAATAACACAAACTGACAAACCACCTTGCTAACATCAACCACAACAACGACACGACAACGACGACAACTACAACGACAAGATGCAAAGCCCATACAATGCACTTGACGACCAACTCACAACTCAAAGAATACCCAAGTTACGAACACACATGTTCACTCTTGAACCGAAACACCACAAGATCGTTACCATCACCGTAGGTAACACTCCTCTAATTCACCACAAGGAATTAGCTACTCGCACTCGACCTAACACAATAGGAACGAGGCAACAACACAAATAAGAACACAAGTTCCACGACCCAACATCGTTTCAACAACCTCTACATACCCACAATACCAACATCCTTGTCACACAATATTATTACAACAATGCTACGATTCCCCAATAAAACATATAACCAAAACATCCCTCTACATAGTAGCCCATGAATAATATTTAAACCTTTCACCTAACACTTCCATTCTGAAATGTCCAATAGTCTCATCACTCCTACATGTTCCCAATGTTCAACCTATGAACTCTTACAAGTCCCACACGCAAATACCAAATGTGCCACATCACGCTTCTGCTGCGCACTCTGATTACTCGAAACTATCAAGTCTACCAATCTCACGTCCAAAGTCTAACTCTTTCTCATATTTACCAAAAATCATTGTTCACTTTTAATATACCCAACCTCACTCTCTACTGTGTTATCTCACACACCAGACACAAGTCTCTGAACTGCTCAAATAACTTTAATTCTCTGACTATCAAAACAACCATGTATAAAACTTCCAACTTAACTCATCATGCACGACATTAACTTTTCCCAAAGGCTAATCCAAGCCAATTTCATAACTCGTCACGAATTCTAACCATTCTCGTTGTATCATACTCTATTCCTTCAGACCAAACAAGTACTCTAAACTCTTGTGATTACTAAACACTTCGAATCTAGAACCATAAAGATAATACCTCCACATATTCCAGTATAATACAACCGCAACCATTTCTAAATCCTAATTAGTATAGATCCTCTTATGAATCCTCAATTGTCGTAAAGCATAAGCTACGACCTTATCCTCCTGCATTAACAAACTGGCTAAACTCATCAAAGATACATCACAATACCTAACAAATGGTTTATTAGGATCACACAAAATCAAAACTGGAGCCGTGGACAACTTCTACTTTAACCCTCTCAAACTTTCCTCACAATGAACATCCAAAGCAAACGACTCACCCTTTGCCACTCAACTGAGATAACAGAAGTACGAACTTAGCAAAGTCTTCCCTAGCCTGCAGTAATAACCAACTAAGACCAAAAATTTCTAATCTCCTTAACCAACTTCGGAGCCTCTCATTGTAGAACTGTATCTACTTCCGATAGATCCTTAACCCTACTCTCATCTGAAATAACATATCCAAGAAAACTAACCTTTTTCAACCAAAATTCTCACTTGAATAACTTAGCATAAAACTTCGTCTCTTTTCAACACTTGTAATTCAAATCTCAAACACTCTATCTATTCTTCCTCTGAGTTTATAACAGATCCGAATATCCTCAATCAAATCCACTATGAACTTATCCAAATAAATATGGAAGATACGATTCATCTACTCCACAACCATTACATACGCATTACTAACACTAAATACCATCACTGTACATTATCATGCCCAACCGAATTCCAAAAGATATAACCCTTAAAGCTTTTGCAAAATTTTTCACTGGGTAACTGGTTACTCACATACAAGCTTAACCGAGTGAATAACAGCCTATCCCTGACGATAACAAACATAACCAGTCACATTAAATCGATCAAAGCCTCCACTCACACAATTCACCACTCTTATCAAACATTCCAAACAATTGTGATTTCACTCCAACTCGACCAAACCATTCCAGTTATCTATTCATGAAAGTGGACACTTATTCTCAATCGTTACCTTATTCAACTGTCAGTAACCCATACACAATTTCTTCTCTTAACAGTCCAAATTCTCATAAATCCCCACATGTAGCAACAACCAACCAAAAAGAACTCTCAAATATTACACCCACAACTAGGATTTTCTCAAGATTTCCATCAATGCTCTAAAAATTCCAAAGACTTCAAACCTCACCAGAACTCTAAGTTTTACTTCCTAAAAGTTCTTCTACTTACTTAGCAGATCCAAATCTCGAATCTTCACCTTCATCAAATTTGAGTTCCCACTCTACTCTCTGAGAACAACCATGAATAATACCCAATCATTCTCTCTCAATGATTTCCCAACTGGACCAACATACCAAAACCTCCAATCCGTCTCATCTTACGATATAAGAATCTTCATCGACTCAACAAAACAATCCGTAATCATTTTCTTAATTCCAAACAATTCATTGAACACACTATCAAAGCCGGAAAGACACGTCTATTCCATCCAACATAATTCCGTCTACTATCAACAAGAGATTAAGGGTGATCAGTTCCTCAATTTTTCAATAGACAGACGACAATCATGATGGGGCACAAACCGCCTTTGCCAACTATAATAGTATTCCTTACATCTTGTGCACAAACTACTTAAGGCACAAATCCTTAATTGACATAAACCTTACCTCTGCACTCCCTCCAGAATCTGGAACAACACTATCCAAACAACACTTACACACTTGCAACCAACGACACACAACTGAAATAACTTGGAGGAGCACAAGCTTCTCCCCCACTTATCTCATTCTCAAACCTGAAGACAAAAGATTAGAAAACCAGAAAGCACTGACAGTGTTTCACACACATATCACGTACTAAGGAGCAAACAACATCGACAGTATTCAACTGTCACACCAACTGACTCAACAACTTGGCCGGACGGACCGACCTGCTCTGATACCACTATTGTAACACCCCAATTCCCATCGCGAATAATAATACATAAATAAATCAGAGTAAATAAAAATTTATTTTTCCGACAGAAACAAGGATGCCACAATTAAGGAAAAAAAACACAATCTCTGCTCATAAATTTTGATACATAACACAAACTGGAATAACCTCAAAGGGAAACTTTTTCCATATAAAAGGAAAGTTCAATTATGGAATAAAGCGAAAAGACCCATAATTGACTTGTTTTACAAAATAAATTATTTTATAACATCAAAATATTCATACGAAATAGATCCAACAAATGTATATATATACAACAAAAGCGTTCCCTGACTCCCGTGTTACGTATCAGAGCAGACAGACCGACAATGGACGGAGGACTAATCTTCACAAAAGCCTCCAAGACTACTAATCTGCAATTGCCTCATAGAGCAACAAACCACAATAGAAGGGTGAGAAACACAATCCTAATATAATTGCATACAATTATATAATAACACAAAAATACACATATAAAACATTCTCACCACAAGCATCACATACTAATACACATAACATATATCAATTATACCCACTCAATCACATATTCACACATAAGACATACCAAGGTTATAGCATATGGAAACACACCACCACATCACATAGCATATGTCTATGCATAAAACATATTATCCACAACCAATGCATTTATCACATATGCACACCAATTCACCAATTCAAACATAAATCTCAACACATACTCAATCAATTCACAATTTCCCACACATAATCAATCCATTCATGATTTTCCACACACAATCAATCCAATCATGATTTATGCAAATGCAAAGAGACCGACACAACGACTCTATGCAAATGCAATGCGGTACCATTCATCCATCAATCTCATCATTAGTTTACTCAGGAACTATTGGAATCATCGCTTGTCACTTAGTGTAACTCCCCGTCGGGCAAACGATGTTCCCCGTCGCTTTAGGTCCTCTTGGTATAAGGCTCACGATGTTTATGGATCGCTTTAGGTCCTCTCGGTATAAGGCTCACGATGTTTATGGATCGCTTTAGGTCCTCTCGGTATAAGGCTCACGACGTTTATGTATCTGACCTAGAATTTCACAAGGAATCCAATGGTGGTGGTATTTTTTTCAGATCATGCTCCCTACTCAAAACCCGATAGTGGTTTTGAAATAGACCATATTTTGCATTTTCTGTGCTACATCTTGGTACAAGCATGAATTACATGATAATTTGGTGCAAACATAACACATATGACATGTATAAGAGATGCATGATTAGTGGACCTCAAAGCAATGCATATTTTGGAAAGTTCAAGTCATGATGCTTACCTCTTGTTGAGCTTTTGGAGTTTTTTGTGCAATCTGCCAAATTTCTTGTTCTGGAAATGGTTTGATGCTTTGGAAACTCTCAAATAATCCCTTAGAAGCTTTTAGGATGATTGGAATCAGCTGGAACCTGCAGAAACAAAAACTGGCCCTTTCTTGCAAAAGGGGTTAAAATGGCCAAAATAACAACTCTCTCAAATGGTGTTCCAGATGTTGGGAGCCATTTGGTACAGTTCAAGGATGATATTTGGAGTGTGTTTGAGGCTTTATCTGGTTTGGAAAGTGATTGAATCAAGACATGGCTTGAAAAATGCAAAAAAAAAGCCTATTTTGAGGTTTTAAGAGGTGACTTTGAGATTTAAGGATTACAGGTCACTTGTGAGAGTTTAGACAGCTTAGATATGACATGTTGGATGTGTTTGGATCATGTGCTGTGATGGAAATGCTCTCTAACTCAAAAACTCAGAGTTACCTTGCTAAAGAAGGTATTTTTGCCTAGAGAAAGTGATTTTGAGGAAAGCATCTGTTTGATGGCTTTGGTGTACTCAAACTGAGCACAAATAAGCTCTATTTATAGTTGAGCAAGTTTGTTTTGGGATCAATAGTGAATGGCAACTGCAGCAGAGGTTTGGCCAATGTTGATCAATGAGAATCCAAGTTTCTTCGAGCCATTGACTAGAGGTTAGAGCACAGAGTTGTGGTTCCCTAGTTGTTGGATAAGTCTTGACTGAATTCAGTTGCAAATAGCTCAGTCCATGCTACCTTGGTGCTTCCATTGAATGCTCCAATCCAAAATTGGAGTCTTGTCCCTCTTTTAGAGATTTCTAGGTTTGGCATGCTACTTCTTGTTCCAAAGATTTTGGAGGCTTGGATCAGTGTTTGTTCCCTTTAGGTTTGATCCTCAGATGTGTCCAAAGTGATGACAAGGCTTGGAATTATCTGATTTTTCCAAATCGAGCAAAAGTGCAAAATTCTGCCGAGCCTTGGCAGTGTTCAACAAGGCATATTGCCATGGTCATTTCTCATGGCTCAAGTGGAATTTGATGGAGTTCTTGGCCATTTTGGAAAGCTCTCATATGATACAATAACTGTTTGATCATAATTGGTTTTGATACTTTTTGGATCCAAGTGAAAAATGCCCCTACATTTGGAAAAAAGTGAAGGCAGATTCTGACTTAGTGAAAATTTCACTAAGTGTTGGAAAAAAGTGACATTTTCACTTTTCTTGATTTTGATCATTCCATAACTTGAAATCCATGGGGAATTGAAATGAGTTCAGTTTGAAGCTTTTGTAGAGGGTAATGAGAGCTACAAATCCAGCTTTGGATGGGAAAAAATGGCCTTGTGGTTTAGGAGTTATGGTCCTCCAAAGTTGGTACCCTAGCCACTTTGTTCCATAACTTAGAAATTTTTCTAAGTTTTTTATGGTTACCCCTTTTACAAGTTATCCCACTTTTCTTGATTTTTCTTGAAGAATGATGATTCCAATCCTACATTAACATCATTTTGGGGTCAAAGAACCATATTTGTGAAAAATCTCAAAAAGTCAAAGTTGACTTTTATGCAGAGTTGAATTTTTGTCAGATGAATTCCAAACTGTGCGATCCTCTATGAAATCAAGTCCTTGACCTAAATCAAACTTGATGGTTATATTCCATAGGTGTTATAGGTTGTATTGAATCATGTCCCAAGGTTTGGGAGCATGCCTGGGTCAAAAGTCAAAGGTACAGTTGACTTTTCCTGCGAAACCCTAACTGTGGTGCAGAGGAAATTAAAGCTTGTAAATCAAGTATATTGGATCAATCCATTGTTGCAAATGGATCAATGTAGTATGTTAGAGACCCTCAAATCCTCTCTTGAGGTCTTGGCTCATGTTTTGTCCCAAAAGTCAACTTAGGGGTGAATTAGGTAAAGAAACCCTAATTCCTGATTTTTGATGAATGCATCCCCTGAGGCTTAAT
Organism: Lathyrus tuberosus; assembly: GCA_022829125.1. Taxonomy (NCBI): domain Eukaryota; kingdom Viridiplantae; phylum Streptophyta; class Magnoliopsida; order Fabales; family Fabaceae; genus Lathyrus; species Lathyrus tuberosus. The sequence continues at coordinate 15,194,758 of JALAZF010000028.1, read as the reverse complement.
TGACTTGATGAATGGGTTCATGATGTCCCTTAGAGTATCTTAAGTTGTTCTTTGAAGCATTGGCTCATTCCCAGAGGAAAATTTCCACCTGGAGGCCCTGGTCGACCAAAACCCTAATTTGGTGACACTGTCGATCTTAAGGCTTAATCCACCTGGAATGCTGCAACCTTGTTCTTGATCCTTGAAGTGGGAGTCCTCTTGATCCATTGTGGATATTTGAGAGGTTTAGACAAGTTGAAGATCATGTCATTCCTTGATTGATCCTTTGTCTAAGCACTCAGAGAGGGTTGGAAACCCTGAGTTTGATTGTAGTGGATGCTCACCCATCTTTGGGGAGACTATGGAGGTATGATGGTCCATCCATATTGTGATGATGATTTGCACAATGATTGGAATCTTAGTGGTCAAAATTTGGGGTATGACATATGGTCATCATTCTTTTTTCTCTTTATATACCACATAACCAGTCATTCATTTCTAAACTTGTTTCTTGATCCTATCCTTCTTACGGTCAAGATGTCTTCTAAAACCATTAGAGGAGAAATCACTGATTTGGATCTCTTGAAAGAATACTCTATTGATCTAAATGATCTTGTTGAAAATGGCCATACCAACATTCTCTCAGACATCATCTGCCAAGACTAGGACAGATATCTTGGAATTCTCAACGAACCTATCTATCCAGCTCTTGTAAAAGAAGTCTGGGCCAATGCTCGCATTCTTGCATATGAATCTAATACTTGTTGCATTCTGTCTACTGTATATGGATTTCCCATCATGGTTAACTCCTCAATCATATCTCAAGCTATTGAATGCAAAGAAGATGGTGAATGTGTTAAAAATTATAGAGGAAATAACTTGTTTGCTAAACATATTCACATCATCTATCGTCAAGAAGGACCCGCTTCCAGTCCCTCTTCTCTCTCTTCTGAGGCTAGAATCTGGTACCAAATCATGGGAACGAATCTTAGACCTAGGGAAAAGGGAACATGATGGCTCTCTGCTATGGACATGCTCTTCATTTTCTTCTTAATCTCGAAGATTAAGATCAATCTGCCTCAATCCATATTCAACTTCTTGAAAGAAGAAATTCTTTCATCACGAACGGAGTTATCGTTTCAGATTCCCTACAGCAGAGTTATTTCTCACATTCTTGATCTCCAAGGAGTTGTTGCTCACTTAAAAGAAATCAGAATGAATGAGAAACTTGATAAAGAATGGTGTTCTCCCATGAACTATTCTGAAACCATAGCTGGTTGATGAGTGTTTCTCTTTGTCTCTTGGTTGCTTGGTCTCTCTTTTCCTCATTGCTATTTTTTTGTCCGTTGTCCTTGTCATAGTTTGTTTTTCTGCTCTATGCTTCTGATTCTGTAATACGCTCTGGCGCTTGGTTGGCTTGTCAATGAAGTACTTTCTTTATTATTCCTTTATCTTGTCTTACTGCATTTCATAATAATTTCCATAAAAAGGAAGAAGATGACTAACGTTAACTTATCTAAATTCTTCAAATCAAAACGATTAAGTTAAAATCTTGATAATGTGTGAATGATAATGAAAACAATTGTTTGACACATTGAGAACATGAACTTTTTGAGAATATGCTAAAATCTTTACGGATTCCTTATGACTGTGCATTCATAAATGATAAGACATATGTGAGTTAAGTTCTTTTTGAAAATAAGCTATACTCTCCTCTGTCTTTACTTATGTCAGTTTTCAATTGCCACTTATAAGTATACACTTATTTAGAGTTATTGACTCCTGTCAAAACTTAAATAATGTATCTTTATTTGTGACCTTTGAATATTCAGTTTTAAGAGACTGCTATACTCCTTTCCTATTCCTTGATATTCTTGTCTCTTACTCTGCCACTGTGTCCTTGGCATATCTTATGCGTGATACACATCTTGACCTATGTCATTTTCTTAGTAAGTCACGTTTCTCATTTCACATATAAATATATACATTTCATTTCTCCTCTCAAGATCTGAAGTATTTGAGCTTACTAGTTCAAAATTACCCTCACTGTTTAAATCTTCTAATCATGTCTCTAATTACTTTCCAAGGAGATGAAAACATTCTTGAGGTCATATCAGAAGAACAAATCAATCTTCTGCATCTTGGAAACAGAGAAATTGCTAGCAGTATCACCTCAATCATGCACTATCAAGAATGGGCAAAATACTTCATGATTCTGGATAAACCAGTCTACTTAAATCTTGTAAAAGATTTTTGGAAACATGCCTACATTAATGATGAAGGTCGCTCAATTTCTTCTCGTGTTTCTGGTGTCCCCATAAACATCACTCCCTTCACCATTGCTCTAGCAATTGGCTGTGAGAACATTGGCTTTACTGTTGAACATGTTAAGTCTAGGTATCTTATTTCTGAGGAACTAGCTTCTCTTCACAACACATCGTCAAGATATGAACCTCTCAATCCTGAAAATCTTCTTCCCATTCCCAAAGCTTGGTTTAAGCTTCTGTTGACAAACTTTCGTCCTCGGGAAAAAAACAAAAATATCCTATTTCATGATGATCGAGTCTTCATTTTTCTCCTGATGGCTCAGATGCGAATTAATCTACCTCAGACTATCTTCAATTTTCTGCAAAAAATCCATTACTGATTCTAGAAATGGCGATTTTATCAAGCCTTACATACCTTTTGGAAGAGTTCAATCTGAAATCTTCTTTAAAGAAGGAATTGTTGATCTTGTTAAGTCAGATGGTCTAGAAAATGGTCTGTTGAAGACGCATTGTGAAGTCTTTGATGGTTAATCTGTAGCATGTTGTATATTGTGTTTTCTATCTTGTGTTTAGGATGCTATGTATTCGAGTCATGCCAATGTATTTCGATCCATTATTAATGAAACTGTCTTTGTTTATGAGTGCTATGGCCTATCTTTGAAATTTCTTTCTCACATATTTATCACAATACTGCACTGTTTATTGCATTATCTTTTTGATTATGACAAAAAGGGGGAGAAAGTAAAATGATTTTGATAGTACTTATTCTCAGAATCTCGAACTCAAACATTACATAATGCTTATATAATGCTATGCTTTTGCAACTAACCGTTTGTTTGATGTTTCAATTAAGGAACTCTGAAAAAGTTCACTTAGCATTCTAGACAGGTTGAATGTAAAGTTCCTACTCTCCGAGGATAGAAAATCTTATGGATAATTTCAACTCTGATAATTCATGGTTAAGAAGTTGTACACTTTGAGAATATATGATTATTCAAACAGATGTTCCAATACTTTTTAGAAGATGTGAACATTGTGAAAGTCAAGAAATCTAGTTTATTCAAACAAATGTTCCAATACTGTTTGGAAGTTGTGAACTTTCTGAAAGTCAAGAAATCTTGTTTGATATCATAGTGTTCAGAAGTTGTAAACTTTCTGAAAGTATGAAATTTAGACTTAAAGCGTCAGAAGCAGAAATCTCTTTGAAAGCAAGTCAAGTCAATTCTCTGATTCAAAGATACCATTCAGAAGATACGCTCTACAACGATGATATTCTGATTAAAACAATCAGGCTCTAAATCTGACAAGACGGGTGAATCTAAGAAAAGATTGACAAATGAGAAGTCACTTCCAATCAAACTCTGATATTTAAAGAAGTTGTGATTCTTCATCAAGATCTGATAAGAAGCTCTGATACGAGATGCGCGACATCATCCAATTAGACTCAAAATCAAAGTTCTGATAGTAACCAGGTTCTGAGATAAAGACCTAGTGTTCTAGTCAGACTCTGATGAGATGTTATAGGGAAGTATTCCTTCTCTATTGTCATGTTCTGAAGAACTCAAATTTTATTTTGTGAGTCTTGGGATCAGCGGGAGACTCTGAACAAGCATAAATGAAATTTTGAGATTAACAGATTCAGGGGGAGCTAAGACCTTAAAACTCTGAATTTGTTGGTTATGGTGATTACCCTGTATAAATTGTTCTATCAAAATACATGGTTTTGTCATCATCAAAAAGGGGGATATTGTAAGAACAAGATTTGGTTCTGCATCTTGTCTCTATGTTTTGATGATAACAATGAAGTATTTGTGTGAGAACAATTATTGTGCTCTAACGTTTGTTACTCTGTTAGTTTTAGCAAACAGGTTCTAACTCTGATAAAGACCAGGTGCTACGTCACTCTGATAGTCTCTATGGTCACTTCTATGTGAAGAAGCAAGAATTGGTTCTAATCTACTGTGCGTCAGAAAGATTCTGAGAAGACACTATGTTGCTGTTGTAACGTCTCTTGGATCTAATCTCTGATCGTGACTCTGATGTTCTATTGCTGAAGCCTGTATAGCTTCTGAGGTCGTTAACTTTTGAAGACTAAGTGCTGAAGATTCTAAAAACAAGGTTCTGCTGAACAAAGTTATGAAGATTCTGAAGACTTAAGGATTCTGAAGATTAAAGGTTCTGAAGACTAAGTGCTGAAGATTCTGAAGACAAGGTTATGCTGAACGAGGTTCTGAAGACTCTGAAGACTTAAGTATTCTGATAACCAAGGGTTCTGAACTAGAAGTGCTGAAGACTCTGAAGACAAGGTTCGGCTGAACAAGTTCTGAAGACTCAAGACTCCAAAGACCCAATGATTCATTCTTCTGATCATGCTTCAATCAAATCAATTTAGAAGCCTCTGATGAATAGAAGAAGATGAAACGTTTGCGTGGGAAAATAGTACATAGTACAGATAAAACACGTTCTTTTCCACTACCCTGATTTGGTGGTACAAAGGATAACTTCAGTGTACGATTTTCAACCCAGCATAACGACTCTATTTCAAGTCGCGAGTACTCTCTCTGATATTACTGATCTTTCCTTCAAAGGATATTTTTTTGGCTATATATAGACTTGATTATTCAACGAATCTTAGGTTGCTGAGCATGAGCATAAGAGAGCAGATGCATGCGTGCAAGCATGATTGAATGTGAGTGAGAAACAAACGATGTAATATTCAATGTAAATCACAACACTGATGTATATGAAGAAAGCAACTCAAGAAATGAAGAAACTTATGAGTGAACAGTAAAGCACCATAATACAAAGAAGAAGAATGTTATTACTGTATATTCTTTCTAAGTTAGATTGAGCTTAAAATGTATGTTTACCCTGCTTGTGTAGAAGCATTATTATTGTAAACAAACCTTGAAACAGACAGTTGTTTGCGTTCCCTAAAGGACCAGTTGGGTCAGAATTTTTAGGGAGACTAAGACAATGTGTCTTAGTGTTGTTAGTCACTTGTAGTTGGCTTGTGTTGTATTCCCTAAAGGACCAGTTGGGTCAGAATTTTTAGGAAGACTAAGACAGTGTGTCTTGGTGGTGTTAGTCACTTGCAGTTGGCTTGCGCATTGTATTCCTTAAGAGACCAGTTGGGTCAGAATTCTTAAGAAGTCTAGGACTAGTGTGTCTTAGAGGTTGTTAGTCACCAGCAGTTTGCTCGTGCGACTGTATTCAGTTTGTTTATAGTGGATTAAGTCCTTGTCTAAGGCAAAATCACCTTGGCGGGTGTACTGGATTAGCTTGATAGTTTTCAAGTGAACCAGGATATATCGTGTGTCTTTCTTATTGTTAGTTTATTTATGATCTTTGTTTGAGTTTCATAAAAAGCTTTCAAAATGGAAAACCCAATTCAAATCCCCCTTTCTTGTGTTTTTCTCACACCTTCAAAGACAAGGTTCTGAAGGAACAGGTTCTGAAGACTATGAAGATAATGCTTCTAAAAGAACAAGGGTTGAAGAATCTCAAGATAGATTCTGCTGAACAAAGATCTTGGAATTCTGAAGACTGAGTTTCTGAAGTCTACACAAAGAATGACTCTTCTACAACACGCTTTATCAAGTTAATATCTGAAGCCTCTGAAGATGTTAGAAGACTGAAGATCAGAATGGTTTTAATCTAAATATAAAAGTATTAAAACTCTGTATCCTCTACTTCGAGAAGGAGGCGCATGAGCAACTTTTTGTACAATGATGTTGACCATTCCTTCATGTGAATGTTGGGATATCTCTATTGGAATATGTTTCTAAGAATACCCCTCAATGGATCTATTCTCTCATTCTCTATAAATTGAAGACTTGGAAGCTTGAAGAAATGTTGCTCTTGGCTAGAAGCTCATAGCTTATTGCTGAAGCAGCCGCTGATCACAAAGAGAGAAAGATAAAAGGATTATTGATTGCTATTCATACAAAGGATTATTCAACACAACAAACAAATCAACATGTAGAAGGCAAAGATGCAGCTGCTACTACAAGTGTGCACAAACAAGGATTATGCTAACACCATATGAAACTACTCAAGTGAGACATTATAAGTGAAGCATAGTAGCTTAGTTGAACTTGATGGTTGAATTGGAAAAGCATTATATGCTCAAGAAAGGAGTACAAGATGCTGAAAGCGGAAGCTTAAATGAAGAATGCTCAATGAAGAAGAAGCTGAAGCAAAATGATGAAGAATGCACAATGATGCATCATGCTAAATCCATGTGAAACTCATCAAGTGAAACATCAATAAGTGAAGCATAGTAACTTAGTGGATCTTGATAGTTAAGCTGGAAGAAGCATTACTTACTCAGAAATGTGTTTATAAGCTTAAAGCTAATGATAAGAAGCCGCAATGCCCATAAGAAAGCTTTTAAGCAAATACAAAACTAGGGTGCTTTATAATCTTTTAGAGATTTATTTTTAGATAGTTTTTGTATTAGAAAGCAAGGATTGTTGCTCACAACTTGCTATTGTACTTCATTTATGTAATCAGCTTGTAAGAAGCATATATAGTGCACAAGAAAATCCTTGAAAAAGGTAATGATTCCTTGAGCGGTCGAATGATGACCAGAATGCTCGAGAGGGCCAAGTCTTGGTTGAGCGGCTTGGAGGTTGATTCCTTGAGAGGTCGAGTGAATACCAGAATGCTTGAGAAGACTAAGCGTGTTTCTAACAGCTTAGTGGATGATTCGTTGAGAGGCGAATGAATGCCAAAATTCTAAAGAGGGAAGTAAAGGGTATCCATTGTGGCTGTAATCATGTTGATGATTAGTGGATTAAGTCCTTGTGATAAGGAGAAATCACCTTGAGGGGTGGACTGGAGTAACTTCGTTAACAGTGAACTAGGATAAAATCATTGTGTTCATTTATTTTATTTACTTGTTAACGCAATTGATTTAAATTTCGCAAATGGGGACGAAATGTGAAACTCAATCCAAACCCCCTTTTCTTGTGTTTCTCAACCTTCACTGTCTTCTTTCCTTTGAACACATCCTTCTTGAAACTTTCTTTTCTGGAGCTTTCTTTTCTGTAGCTTTCTTTCTTAAGCTTTGGACATACATTTCTATAGTGTCCTTGCTCCTTGCATTATAACATGTTACTTATTTTCTTCTTCTTCTTCCTCTTGAAGATGAATTTGGATGATCTCCTATATTTCCGGACCTTCGAAATTTATTTTGTCTTTTCTTCTAGAGTTGTTTAATTCTTCTAGAGAGAAGGGACAATTCATCTTCGTCATCAGAATCTTATTCGTCAGAGTCTTCTACTTCTTCTTCCTCAGCTTGGAAGGCTTTGTTCTTTTCTGACATATTTCTTTATGATCTGGATCTCAGAGCGACAAATTTGCCCTTTTTCTGAGGATTATTTTCCTCTAACTCTATTTCATGACTTATGAGTGAGCTAACCAATTCTTCAAGGCTTATATTGTTCAGATCCTCAGATAGCTTTAGTGAGTAACCATTGGTCTCCATTTCTTAAGAAGGATTCTTATGATCTTTTTGACATGGTCTGCTGTAGAGTAACCTTTGTCCAGAACCTTAAGCCTTACTACTAAGGTTTGAAATTTTGAGAACATAGTCTCAATAGTTTCGTCATCTTCCATCTTGAAGGCCTCATATTTTTGGACCAATGCTAGAGCTTTAGTTTCCTTGACTTGAGTATCACCTTCATGCGTCATTCTCAAGGAGTCAAATATATCCTTTGTTGTATCTTTGTTAGTAATCTTTTAATATTCATTATAGATATAACATTGAGAAGGGTATTTCTAGCTTTGTGGTGATTCTTGAACTCATGCTTTTGATCGTCATTCATTCTGTTTAAGGGAATGGGAATACCAATAGCAGATACATGTATTTCATAGGCATTTGTGACAATGTCCCAAAGATCTGCATCATGACCTAGAAAGAAACTTTCTATTCTATATTTCCAGTCGTCAAATTTTTCTCCATCAAAGACACGCGGCTTAGCATTATAACTATCTCTCTCATTTGTGTTAGCAACATCCATAATGTTTTTCTTACACTGGATCTCTCTACACAGTTAAGTGTTTGATTGACAAATCAATAACAGAGCCAGAGCTCTGATACCAATTGAAGGTAAAGAAAAACACTAGAAAGGAGGTTTGAATTGGGTTTTCAAAACTTTTTCAATTAGACTTTCTGCACACACCAAAAAGTTATATATAAAACCAAGAAGAAAAAATGACACGTTATGTTTATAAAAGTTCGCCTATAACGAGGCTACCTCTTGTCCACCCGCCAAGGTGATTTCGCCTTCAATAAGGAATTAATCCACTAAGTGTTTAGAAAAACACGTTATCCCTCTCAAGTATACAGACTAACACTTAGCCACTTGAGGAAAAATAATATCGAAGAAATTACAACGAAAGTGTTTACAGTGATACTTCTAAAAAGCGAATGAAACAATTTAAGAACAATGTTTAAACAAATATGAGCAACAACTCTTTGTAATATTGATTGTGCATATTTCACTATTGTAATATTGATTTTTTGTTTTTGCAATGAGGTAGTGACTTCTTTATATAGGCTAGATGATTGAATGTTGGAGGGTACACATGTCAATATTAGTGCCACCTGTTGCAACGGTAATACGAAGAACGTGAGAGACAAGAGTAGTAAAGTCTCACAACATTCCTTAACAATACTGGCGTAAAATCAGTTTTTAACATATTAGGAATGTATTATTGTATGGATTCTTTCAGCACAAGTTTCTGTCTTGATCTTATCTTCTGATGAACTTTATCTGATGTGAAGTGATGATGAGTCCAGAAGATAAATCACTGAGAGGTATCAGAGTCTTCAGAAGCTGTATTCACTTAATTCTTCTTAGAGGATTATGTCAAAAGCCTTGATATCAAAAGAGAATGGTCATATCTTTAAAACTCAGAATCTTGACTCCAGAGCTGGAAGCAAAGCTTATCTGAGAAGCACACAACTTTATTTTTCTTCAGAGCCATTCAACATTCATCAGAATTGCTGATGTTTCTTCAAAAGCTGTAGAAGTAGTTTCTTGAGGTGTGCTAGAAAGGATTCAGATGAAATTTCTTGAGAGTTATCCAGAATCAATTTACGCTTTATATCTACACGCTTCAGAGAATTATTAGAGTACAAAATTGTTACATATAAAATATATGCATTGTTATCATCAAAACTATAGATTATATGCAGAACCAAAATCTTGTTCTAACATATCATTGACTAGATTAGGATTTGCAAGGACAATGAAAACCATCATATTTTTTACGTACATCCATGATTTAGGTTATCTATAGGAGGAACAATATCATTTATGGTGAGTCTGAGCTTTTGGAAGTTCCAAAGATGTTTAATGATCAAACCGTTAGTTAGATGTGTTATCATCGGGGTGAAAATAACGTGTATTATTATTATCAGGATAAGTTGTACATGATTTATGAGGATAAGTTCGTTACTCCTAAAGAATCTCCTGAAGGTTTTGTTCCTTAGAAGACATTTTCTTCTTCATCTACTTTTGCTTTTGATGAGTTAACTCCTACGATCAAAGCTTACTTTGGTGATTGTGTCGATCAAATTATCATTGATGCCTAAGCTAGGAAAGATCGCCAAATATTACGTTGAAAGCATCAAACAGCAAAAACACGTGCAAGGGAAGTCCATCTGAAAGAAGTTGCGAAAGTTCAAGAGGACCAGTTGATTGCTCTGATGACTTCACTCAAATAAGCAATATCTGCTGCAAATGGTTTGAATTAGGCTTTTGACTTCTCTGATTTTCTAACTGATGATCTATTTCTCACCGGCCTACCTCCATCTTAGCATGCATATCATTTCAATTCATATCATATCTAGTGTGGTTTTAACTTAGTTTTAGTTCCTAGTTTTTCAATCGATGTTTGCAAATTGATGACAAGTTAGCCTTTTGTTGATACATTCATACTGTCGCATTTTACCATTTTTGCTTGTTTGTTATTTGTTATGTTATTATGTTTCTATCAGTATTCTTTATCTTTGCTATGATGATAGTAAATTGCGTATATTTTTTGGGTTTAACTTAATTGTATAATTGTGATGATTTATTCATTTTTTTTATTAATGTGGAAAGTTGTAATTATTAGTGTATGTTATTGTGGTTTATACTTTTGTGCATTTTTAGTCTTATTTTTGCCCATTTCTTTTTGCTTTTTGTTTAAGGGGGAAAAGTTAATGAGATATCTCTAGAATCTTTACGTACATTAAATGTTGAATGCATGGAAAGCTTGAGAGCTCAAGAGTTTAAGTTATTTGTGTGCTTCTAAATAATGAATCAATTATTTTAAAATATCTCAAATTTTCCAAACATAAAAAAGGAGAATGAAATTGTGTTTGTCGATAACAGTGTGATTTTATTTGTATCAGTGTTTTGAAAACCAAACCTAACTGGTTGGTCAAATCATTCAAATTGGAAATCAGAGGGCTCATTGGTCCAGTCTGATTGTTGGATCGGGTAAGCTATTGAACCAGTGAGAACTGGTCAGAACCGATCAAAACAGGTAATAACCAGCGAACCAACAGTTTTGAAAAACTGGTTGGTTAAATGCTTGATTTTTTCACTTAGATAAAATGATGCTGTTTTAATAAATTTTTTAAAAAAGTAAAAATAAAATATAAGTAGATTTTGTTTAAAACTTATTTGGAACATTTTATCTTCCTTGAAATTAAATTTATTAGACACTGCACTTATTTTTTATTCAGATTATGTTGAAATTAGATTTTGTTCAAAATTTATTTGGATTTGTATTTAGTGAACTTGGGAAATTATAATATTTTAAAATTTTGTAGGTGTCATGATTTTTTTGAGAGATTGAGTCAACTGGATAGACTGATTTAATGACTATATAGTTTTGTTATAGAGAAAGTTTTTTCAACCGAGTTATCCAATTCAATACAGTTTAGTTATCTGGTTCGACCAATTAAACAATAACGCAGTACCCTCACCAATTTAATAACCTATTCTGTTTTTAAAATATTGATTTGCATATTTGAATTTTTGTTATATTTTCGATACTCCAACCGTTTCAAAATGACAGTCGTTTAAGGTTTTTTCACACAGATTAAAGAATGCAATAATATTGTCATAAAATATTGTACTTTTACTAAATTGACCTTATTAATGGATTGTGTTCTGGATTGGGTCTGAGGCTGGCCCACCGTCGGGCACGGCCCAACCCAAATCCTCGTCGGGGAGGGCCTAACACAGGCCCAATTCACCATCCCGCGTGAGGAAACACTCATGGCGCATCTTCCCCACTCTCTCCTCGTGCTCCCCACGCAGGGATACATCATCAGCCAGCTACCCACGATTTTTGGACGACGGTTTCACCCTCGAGAACAGGTCCTCTGGCTCCCGAAGTCCACGGGGCAGTTGACCCAGGACGAAGGCCACGTGTTGTTCTTCCCTACTCCACGTAGATCCTGGAAGTTATCCGTATTGAGCCTAATGATCCAACCCACTACAGATAACCATTGGCCCAGCGTTGGGGGCACATTATTAATACTCTCCTCCAGAGGAGGGTCAGGTATTCTAAACTCACACTTTCTGTACTCGCTCTCTTTCGCTCTGAACCTCACTTTGACATCGGAATGTCTTGTAGGTACACCCCCTCCTCTTCTACACCACCGGTGAACTTGGAGCTCACGACGTGTTGCTGACTACTGATCCCCTTTCTGATCCGGTAAGATCAGGTTGGAAGTAATGTGTAGAGTAATAATTAAAGGATATGGAAAAAAGTAATTATTACTACATTAAAAAGTGAGAATGACATTCATTTTAAAATAATTTTTTTCTCTAAAACGATAATCATTTTAAAATGAAGAGAGTATTTTTGATTTATCATTTATTATAATTTTGATATTATTTTCATATTCGTCAATTCATACGAAAGATGTGAAAAATGCAAGTATTTTCATGATTTGAAAATGATATATTCATAAATTTACGGACAACTCATGTACTTTTTCTTCCTAATTGGTTTGAGAGATTTTGAACTTTTTCTTGTAGGAGAGTATATTTGTTGTCTTCATTAGAGAGTTATTTCCACTTTGTTTTTGTTGACCTTTTTCTTTTGACCATTTCTTAATACACCACTCTAGTTTCTTATACACCACGTAAAATTTCCTTTTTGCCCCCTGATTCCGGATGTGCACATCCGGACGCACCGTATTTTTGAAAAACGCTTCTTTGTTTCAGATGTGCAAATCCGGAAACATAGTATAGCTTTATTTTTTTTAAATTCCGGAACTGCAGATCCGGAAAATAACATAACTTTATTTATTTTTTTTTAAAAATCGGTTTTGTCGGTCGGTCGCATACGTTAATATATCATCGCAAGTTAATATACATTCGAATGAGGGGAGCGAGAAGGGATTAGGTTTCCCGCCCATAGAAAACTTTGTTCTTCGTATCTCTTCAATAGAAAACTTTGTTGATCCTTTCTCTCCAATGTAACCACTACTCCTGTTATCTTTCTTTGTTGATCGTCCAACACTAGAGATGGACTCAATATATTTCGGAGATAAATCATTTTCGTTATTGAAAATAAGTAATGTGGCTGGTGCACCAGTAACAATAATGTCATCAGAAGTTATAACAAACTCTAGGGTTGGAGTATCTCCGTCAATATAATGGTTGTCTTCGACATTCTGCTAAAGTTAGGACGCAATATATTTCGGAGATAAACCCTTTTCGTTATTGAGAGTAGTTACTAACTTACACGATACAAGAAAAGTGTTTGAATGCATAAATAACTCATTATTATTTACCATTATGGTTTTCAGGGAGTGGCGCGTGGCTTTCTATAAATCAACTGGGTTTTAGCCTAGAAGGATTATATTTTCCAGGTTCGAAGATTGTAGGACAAATCAAGATCAACAGTAAAACATTACTTCTTTGACGTTATCCAAGATAAATAACATTGAAACAGTATAATATATACATATACATCAATATACATCAGTATGTATCATTTAGAAAAAACCAACGCGAACCTGTAAAATATAATCCTTTTAGGCTTAAACCCAGTTGATTTATAGAAAGCCACATGCCACTCCCTGAATTATCCTATCACGAGGAATACACAAATCTAACAAAATTATCTTATCATTCTAGCGAGCCGATTTCCCTTCTAAGGATCCACTGTTATTTTAAAGAGATATTGAATTATCTCCTCGCAATGAACCTGAGCAGAAACAATTCCTTTGTATCTTGTGACCCAAAGTCAGTCCATTGATTCTGCAAGTGGTAACAGGAGTACCACCAACTTTGTGTCGACTCTGCTGCCATTTATCTTGGATAACGTCAAAGAAGTAATATTTTACTGTTGATCGTTATTCTTTTAAAATACATATTATTATTATTTCTTAAAATAAATATATTATTATTATACTTTTTTAAGTTTCAGCCATTTTTCCGGATGTGCACATCCGGAATAAATGTAATTTGTCATTCCGGATTTGAACATCCGGAATAAGGCAACGTTTTTTAAAAAAACGGTGCGTCCGGATGTGCACATCCGGAATTGTGGGGCAAAAAAATAATTTCACGTGGTGTATAAGAAACTAGGATGGTGTATTAAGAAATGGTCTTTCTTTTTCTTGTGAGAGTATTTTTCCTAGATTCATAACCATGATCCCATAACCATATCCTCTATCTAGATGAATAGTACCTTCAATTGCTAAATAAATATGTTGTCACATTTTTTATGTATTAGTTCTACAATTGTTTTTTTTCATCACTCATTATATTACTTCTCTTTTCATATATATGTTTCCATTGTCCATCATGAAAGGTTAAAAATAAATATTCAGTTAAATAAAAAATGTAATTGTTGACCATCAAGATTTTTATATGAGATATTTACAAACTTTAAGTGATCATTGAGCGAATGACGGGATAAACACAATATATTATTGTACTTTAGAGACATTTAACAATAATTTAATTTTTATCAATTGTTTATCGCAATATCTAAGTGTTAAAAACTATTTAATGGCAATTGACAATGCATAGATTTTTTTTTATAAAGATCCAAACAATTTTCTATTTATTACATGTATACAAAAATGCATTTAATCACAACTTTGTTTTATGCTCTAATAATCTTTAGTTCTCTTTCTTTTGCTATAAACAATGACAATAAGTCATTTTTCACAAAATTATCATCATATGCGGAAAATCCTATTTCCTGTACGAGAACCACAGATTGTCCAAAAAATTGGTGCTACCCTCCTAAAAAACCAAAGTGCATTAAGGGTAAATGCGATTGCTTGCATTAGAAATATAAAGTTGAATTATGTAATTTCACATAATTGTGTTGGTTCTCTTATATTCCCCCTCACAGTTTATTTATGTTTCTCCGAAAACTGTTAGATGTAATTCAGGTTTTGTCGAAGTCGAAGGATTTAGTAGTTTTGTCGAAGTCTAAGGACATATAGGTTTGGCGAAGTCGAAATGTTGTATAGTTGTAGTATTGTAAGTCAGCTGTATTCGACAGAGTCGAATATAGCTGATAAAGAGTTCTGTCGAAATGTTAGTTTGTGGGTCTGGGCTTTGATAGCCTATATAAAGAGTCTTTTACTTTGTATTTTCACACAATAGCTTCATAATAAAATTTTACAAAGTTTCAAACCCTAATCTCTTCTTATTTTCTTTCTTTCTCTTCTTCTTCTTTCTCTCAAACATTCATCTTTCTTGGAACCCAGTTCCAACAATTGGTATCAACGAGCCCGGTTGCGATTCAGAGAGAATCTAATGGCAAACGGAACAACAACGTCCACACAATTCCCAGTGAATCTACCGGTTTTCAAAGGGGAAAACTACCAACGGTGGATGGCGCAGATGAGGGTTATCTTCAGATTTCAAGATGTGGTTGAAATCGTGAATGATGGTGTAACGGAATTGGGGGCAAATGCCACTGATGAACAGAAAACTGCGTACAAGGATCAAAGGAAGAAAGATGGTAAAGCATTGTTCTTGATTCACCAGTGTGTGGATCCGAATGTGTTTGAGAAAATTATTGAAGAGGAATCTGCAAAAAGAGCGTGGGACAAGTTAAAGAACTTGTATGGAGGTAAAGAAATGCTAGTTTTTTGACCCTTGATGAAATGCAGTCGGGGGCATTCGTATTTCATAGTCAGAGGTGAAATTCTTGGATGCTTATTATTTATTATCGTAACTAGTAATTATTTTCAGAATCTGCAAAAGGAGACTTTAAGAGAGTGTTGATGAGTTGTTTTCTAATTCATTGAAATCACACTATGGTTTGGCAAAGGTAAGATATAATTTGATTCTCGCCCTCTGTGTTTCGATTTTCTTTCATGTGGAATACTCAATTGGTAATTTTCAATTTTATAGTGAATTACTTGTTTATAACCACTTATTATTAATTTAATTTAATTCCACTTCATCATGGTTCATGAAACTTGATGATTTTAATGTTAATCTCATTAGATAATTTTTCAATCATGTCAACTGTAGAATGGTTCATGATAAAAGCATATTCTTATGGAGCTTTTTTTTTTGCATCTATGCCACATCATGAGGTACACTTTCTCTTTATTCTATAGCTGTTAGAGATCTCTGGAAGTGCATCTCACTGGAAACTCTCACTTGTTTTATTTCAATTTTAATAATTGGTATGTCATGTCTCGTTTTTTAGTAACTGATACTCAGAGGTAAACTCTCCACTATGTGTAGCTTATTTTTTCCAATTCACAGGCATCTAGTTTGTGATCAATAAGATTGATTAATAGAAACCTATTGTTGAATTAGGATAGGTCTAAACAGTGATAGTGATATATGGTATTAGTGAAATCTTTAGATGCGCATATTCTGGTATATTTAAAAATGATAAAGAACTGCATGTCCATATTCTATAGATAAAGTAGCTGTCCTTCAGTTGAATTCTTTCAATTGCATTTGAAAACAATGTTATTGAATGATAAAAATGCAATTGAAAGAATTCATACCAATTGAATGAGTCTCGAGATGCCAATTGAAAGTATTCAATATGATGGAGTACAGAGCACTAATTCTTTTAATTCAAACAATTCTCAAAAGGATGAGTCTCGAGATGCCAACGTTTCTTCTGTGGCAAGGCCTCAGTCAGTTTTCAAAAGAAAGTCACCTGTTCCACGCGTAAAGTATCAGCATGTCTCCCTTAATGAGGATGAGACTAATGTAGAGCAAATAGTTAGTGAAGATAATGTCAAAAATCGATATCAAATAGATTTGAAACCTGAGGACGAGCCAGAGTACGAACTAGAACCAGCTAAGTCTGAAATTGATCTTGATTCAAAGGCTGAGCTGCTCTTCCCATAACTGTCGGAGGATGATTCTCATGATGCTGAACATACCTTTAATGATGAGAGTGTGGAGGAGTAACTATATATTCAAACCGAGGATTTAAGTGCATTGAAGTTGTCTGAATTGTGAGCACTCGTATAATCTCATGGCCTAAAAGGGTACTCAAAAATGAAGAAGGGCGATTTCACAGAGCTACTAACTGAGAGCTGATTCTTATTGAATGCTATAAGAAGGAAAAGGAGTGCTAGAACAAATAAAACATGCCATCATGATAAAGTACAAGTTTTTCTTCTTCTTTTATCTTATGTTTCTTTGTGTTCTTTCTATTATATTCCAATCCAAGTACCTAAGATGAAGTCTTAGTAAAACATTAGAATCTTTGCCTTGGAGGTTTTTAAAATTTTGTAGTTTGTGCTACCATTATGATATATATGTGAATTCTTTTCAGTAACTCAACCTTGTGCCTGTATTAATAACTAGTAATTCACAGAATAAAAAACTATTGATTAATTTAAATTCACATAAATTATTTTTTATTCACATAAATTATACAATATTTACACAGTGTTATAATATTCATGCTATTAAAACATTAGTAATTCAAAGAATGAAAAACTATTGATTAACATGAACACGTTAGAAAAACAACGACTATCTAAGAACTTGCACTACAACGACAATATCAATTAGATTAACTAGAACTCTTATTTCCCATGATAGAAAGTCCTTGGTGTAGTTTGGGTCTAAGAGATTTAAATTAGTATTCTAGAAAGGGAATGAAGTTTCATATTTAAATGCAAACGTGCAAAAAATATATTGGAATTATTTGCTCTGTTGATTTAACCTTAACTTAAGCACGCGCAAGGGAAGTCCATCCGAAAGATGTTGCGAAAGCCCGAGAGGATCGGTTGATGCTCTGTTGACTTCAGTCAAAGAAGCCGTTTATGCTGCAAATTGTTTGAATTAAACTTTTTACTTCTTTGGTTTTTCAACTGATGATCAATTTCTCACCGACTATCTCCATCTTAGCATGCATATCATTTCAATCCGTATCATATCTAGTGTGGATTTAGCTTAGTGTTAGTTCCTAGTTTTTATACCGATGTTTGCAAGTTGATGACATGTTAGCCTTTTGTTGATATATCCATACTATCACATTTTACTATTTTTCTTATTTGTTATTTGGTATGTTATTATTATTTTTTTATTTGTATTTTTTTATCTTTGCTATAATGATAGTATCGTACTTGAAATTGCGTATATTCTTTGCGTTTAACTTAGTAATGTAATTGTGATGTTTTATTCATTTTGTATTAACGCGGCAAGTAGTAGTGTTATTACATGTTCTTGTTTCTACTATTGTGCGTTTTTAGTCATATTTTTGCTCCTTCTCAATGATGAATCAAAATATTCTAAAATATCTCAAATTTGCCAAGCATAAAAAAAGAGAATGAAATTGTGTGTCGATAACAATGTGATTTCTTTTGTATCAGTGTTTTAAAAACTAGATCGGACCGACCGGTCGAACTAGGAATCAGAGGGCTCATTGGTCCAATCTGATTGTTGAATCGGATAAGCTATTGAACAAGTGAGAACTGGTCAAAACCAATTAAAATAAGTAAAAACCAACGAATTGGCAGTTTTGAAAAATTGACTAGTTAAATGCTTGATTTTTTCCTCAGACGAAAATGACGTCGTTTTGATAATTAACAAAATAAAAATTATAAGTAGATTTTGTTTAAAATTTATTTAGAATAATTTTCCTTCTTTGGAATAAAATTTATTAGACATTGCACTTATTTTATTATTCAGTTTATGTTGCAATTATGCATTTTTCAAAATTTATTTGAATTTATATTTAACGAACTTGTGAAATTATAATATTTTAAAATTTTGTAGGTGTTATAGTTTTTTTTAGAGATCGAGTCATCCGGTTCGATTGATTTAATAACTATATAATTTTGTTATAAAGAGAATTTTTTCAACCGAGTTATATAGTTTAATCTGATTTAGTCACACAATTCGACCAGTGACTGAGTTGTTCAACCAATGAAACAACGACGCAATATTTTCATCAATTTGATGACCGGTTCAATTTTTAAAATATTGATTTGTATATTTTGATGTTCTATCATATTTTTAATTTATCATTTGTTTTTAATATTTTTAATTTATCGTTTGTTGTAATTTTGATATTATTTTCAAGTATTTTTCTAATTTGAAAATGATATACCCATAAATTTGCGGACAACTCATGTAGTTTTTCTTCCTAACTTGATAATCATACCGTCTATCTAAATTTCAAGTGTTTTGAGAGATTTTGAACTTTTTCTTGTCGTAGAGTATATTTGTTGTCTTCATTAGAGAATTGTTTCCATTTTTGTTTTTGCTTATGTTGACCTTTATCTTGTAAGAGTATTTTTCCTAGATTCATAACCGATTCTTTTACCACCATGCCACTCTTTTGAAAGTAATGTACTAAATTGCCACAATTTGAAAATAACATACCAGAATGCCACTTTTTTACTATGGGCTCGGCCAAGGAAAGGGCGACCCACTGAAAAAGATTCTTACCTGCATGAGCTCGGCAAATGGTTGGCCGAGCCATTGAAGAACTTTTTTAATTTTTTTAATTTTTAAAATAAATAAAACTTATATAATATATAGTGTTCTGGACTGGACCAATGGCTAGAATTGGCCCAATCCGCCTCTGCTCCAGAGCGGTCCAAATTGCCTAAGTCCAATCCACAGAGGGGCAAAAGTGACCTTTCTGCCCCTCCTACCGGGCAAGGAACGCAACGTTCCATCCCGGCGTTGATGCCCGTTACGCACGGCTTCCTCGCTGCCCGGACAACAAATGACAGGTGCCCGAAACTGCGTTTATGGCCGACATAATGGCTAGTCCCGAGCACCCTGCCCGACCTAACGGCTAATTTGGGCAGTTACCTATTCTTTGGGGAAAACGGTTATTTCGCCCCGAAAATAGGACCGTTGGCCACGCGCTGGGGGCTCTATATAAACTCTCTCGCTTGAGAGGGTCAGGTATCCAATATTCACCCTAAGAATTCATACTTTGTACTTGCCCTTTTTCTCTGACCCTTTCTCATTTGAGCGTCGGAGTGCCTTGCAGGTACACCCCCCTCCTCTCCATACGACCAGCATCCCTGACGCACTTGGCGGCCTGATTCTACAGGATCTAATCCAACCTTCACGATCAGTGGCGCCGACTGTGGGGACCTTTGTTCTCCCCTTCTTTCTTTAACCGAAGATCAAAACAACTTTCAAACATCATCACGATCATGGCCTCCCAAGATCGCACCCAGGATGCTCTTCATTCCACCATCCTCCCCGTCAATAAATCTGACGTTGACGGCCAATCATCTCTCCTCCGAGATGCTCGTTTTCTTAGGGATGGAGCCACTGCTTCTCCTTCCCCTACCCCTACTGATCGCCACAACGATCAACCTTCTTTTGACCTCCAGTCCATTCCCGTTCTGCCCAACGCCGACCCGGCCATGGCAGCTCTCCTGGAGGCGCTCAACAAGACTAACACCCTGATCCTGCAGCAGAACGAGAGGATCGGGGCACTGGAAGAGTCTCACCGTCCAAGATTCCCTCCTACGCGGAGGAACCAGAGGCGATCAAGAAGAACCAGAGCTGATCCTCGCACAGCTCGAAAGTGCGACCAGATCTCCCCGCGTGACCAGCACGCTCATGACCACAAAAGGACTCGAAGGAACGAGGAATCTCCGATCAAGTCCAAAGGACGGGCACGCTCACCTTCTCCTCGAAGGAACCGCTCACCTTCTCCTCGAAGGAACCGCTCACCTTCTCAGCGAAGGAATCGCCGACGCGAGTAACCCGTCCGGTCACCATCGTACACCAGTTCTAGTGACGACGACGAGCCTCGCGACCCGTTGTCCCAAGAGATCCTGGCTACCCGTCTCCCGAAAGGCTTGGAGAAAACCCCATCACCTGGCACGTACGACGGGACCACTGACCCAGACGAGCACATCAAAATTATCGATGCGCTCTTAGACTACCGTGGCATACGGGACGCCATCAAGTGCAGACTGTTCTCGACCATGCTCCGAAAGGGAGCAATGACATGGTATAAACAACTGCCCGAGGAGTCCATCACCTCGTGGAAACAGCTCGGCAGGATGTTCTCGCGGCACTTCACAGCATCTCGCCGCCACCCCAAAACTGAGGCCTCCCTCGGAGCCATAATCTAGGGGAAAGACGAACCTCTCCGAGCATATATCGAGAGGTTCAACAAGGAAGCTGTCCAGGTCCCGATGACAGATAAGATGAATAAGTTCCTGCTCGAACAAGGGGTCCGCCCGGACTCTGAGTTTGCTAAAGCCATTGGCCTCGCGCCACCGAGGAACTTGGACGCCCTCCTCCTCAAAGCCTAATCTCATATTCAGTACGAGGAGAAGATTGCGTCCAGTAACGTCCGAGCGTCTCGCCGCCAGGAGAACGCCCGAGCTTCCAAAGGAGAAGAAGCCTCGACGTCTCGTCGGGGTGAACGAAGGCACAAGGACCGTCCCCGCGACTCCCGTGACAGCAAAGGACCCTCCGGGCATTTCCATGATTACACTCCCCTGACCGTTTCCAGGGAGAAGATTTTGACCGAATGTACCAATTCGGAGTTCAAACAAGTCGGGGTCCGCTTCCCCAAACAGCTGCCGAACAGACCAAACGTGGACAAGTCAAAGTACTGCCGCTTCCATAAAAGTCACGACCATACTACAGAGGACTGCATCCATCTGAAGGATGCCATTGAAATACTGATCAGGGACGGCCACCTGAATCAGTTCGCGAAGAAGAAGGACACTCCTCGGCAGGACACCCAGGAGTCCAAGAAGGTTGAGGAGGAGGTACCCTCCTCGGAAGACGCCAACATACAGGTCGCTACGTCCATATCGCGACCCGAGGACTTCAACGTCCCTGACGAGCTCAGCGCCCCTGCATATCTCGCGGCCCACAGCCCGTGGGAGACCTTCCCCTCCGCCATGGTCATCTCTGGCGGGGGTTTCAACAAAGTTACTCTGGGATCCGTGAAACGAAAGTTCGAACACCTGATCAATACCAGCTCGAACAAAGTGACCACGCTTGATCAGACCCCGAAGGGCTCCGTCCCCATCCCTTATACAGGGAGGAACTCCTCGGTGGCTCCCAGAACTCAAGCATTCCGTTGCTCGTCAGAGCCCAAATGGCAAACTTCGACGTTCGCCAAATCTTAGTTGACCAGGGCAGCTCAGTCGACATCATGTACTCCTAGCTGTTCTCAACGCTGCAGCTGGACGAATCGCACCTTACCCCCTACGTAGGGTCCAATTTGCAAGGGTTCAACGGGTCTGTGACCAAGCCGTGGGGTTACGTCGAGTTGATCGTAACCTTCGGAGCAGCTGAAATGGCCAGGTCCATCAAGGTACAATTTCTGGTAATCGACTGCCCGTCGCTTTACCAATGCATTCTCGGAAGGCCAACTCTAGCCAAGTTGGTAGCGGTGCCATCGACCGTCCACCTGAAGATGAAGTATTACACTTCGAAAGGAATGGTTGCCACCCTCCACGGTGATATAGAAGCTGCCCGACGGTGTTTTGAAGCAGCTACAAAGGGGCTCAATGCCATTGCGCCCAAGCCTAAAGCGTCGAGCAAGCCAGCACTGCCAAGCAGCTCCGAGGAGGCCAAGCCTCTACCCCAGGTCGACTCTATCGACCTCGACAGTCGCTTCCCCGAGGACCAACAGGAGGAACGAGCAGCTTCAGTCGGCCCATCCACGTCATCCAGCAGCAGCTCCCATCCGATGCGCCCAATCCCGGACGTCAACTTCGAGCTAGTCCTGTTCGGCAAAGACCCCCAACAGGGAGTAAAGATCAGAGCAGACCTACCTGACATCGCGAGGAAGCAGCTCAAAGCGTGCCTCCGAGAGAACGCCGACCTCTTCGCGTGGAGCGCCGCGGAAATGCCCGGTTTGGATCCATCCGTCGTATGTAACCAGCTGACCATTGACCCGGCCATCAAAGTCGTAGCACAACGTAGGAGGAAGCAGTCTACGGAGAAAACAGAGGCTGCCGAAAAAGCTGTAAAGGACCTCCTCGAGGCCAAATTTATTTCGGAAGCCAAGTACACCACTTGGCTGTCCAATGTTGTATTGGCTAAAAAATCTAATGGAAAATGGCGCATGTGCATTGATTATACCGATCTCAATAAGGCATGCCCGAAGGATGCCTACCCCCTCCCTAATATTGATAAACTTGTTGATAATTCTGCTGGTTTTAAACTTTTATCATTCATGGACGCCTACTCGGGCTACAATCAAATCCCAATGGCAATGTCCGACAAAAAATATACGGCCTTCATGACTGAATCGGGGAACTATTACTACAACGTAATGCCCTTCGGCCTGAAGAACGCCGGAGCAATGTACCAACGAATGATGAACAAAGTATTTCGGGGAGAAATAGGCGACATGCTCGAAGTATACATGGACGACATGATCGTTAAGTCCCACGAGGAAACCGATCATACTGCCCACTTACGAAAGGTCTTCGAACAAGCCAGGAAATACACAATGCGTTTTAATCCGGAGAAGTGCACGTTCGGTGTCTGGGCAGGAAAATTCCTCAGCTTCTACTTGACGGAACGAGGAATCGAAGCCAATCCCGACAAATTCCGGGCATTCTCCGAGTTTCCTACGCCCAAGTCCAAAAAATCCATTCAGTCCCTCAATGGGATGCTCGCATCACTATCTCGTTTAGTGGCCAAGTCCGCCCAGCACGCCCTGCCATTCTTCAAACTCCTCCGAAAAGAGGCAGCATTTGAATGGACCGAGGAGTGTGACAACGCCCTTCTCCATCTGAAACGGGCACTCTCAGAGCCACCAGTCCTCTCTCGACCAGACAACGGCGAAACACTGTACTTATATCTGGCCGTCGTGACCGAAGCAGTAAGTGCCGCTCTCATCCGCGAGACTCCTGACGGGCAGAAACCCATTTAATTTACAAGCAAAGTGTTGCAAGGACCAGAGTTAAGATACCCACAGATAGAGAAAGTGGCACTGGCCCTCATCAACGCAGCCAGAAGATTAAGACACTACTTCCTGGCTCACACGATCGTGGTTCGAATAGACCAGCCTATAAAGCAGCTGCTCGGACGACCAGATATGGCCGGCAGAATGCTCAAATGGTCGCTGGAGCTGTCCGAATTTGACATCCAATACGAAGGCAGAAAAGCCCTCAAGGCCCAAGCTCTGGCCGACTTCGTCGCGGAGATGACATTCGCAGACTCCCCCGCAGGCGATGCGCGTAAGTGGACCATCTTCGTCGACGGTGCCTTAAGCTCAGCAGGAAGCGGCGCGGGCATCATACTGGAGGGCGACAAAGGGATTGTCGTCGAGGTATCACTCATGCTGTCTTTCCCAACCTCCAATAACCAGGCGGAATACGAAGCCTTCCTCGCTGGGCTACGCCTTGCCGAGGACCTGGGCGCACAAGAAGTCGTCATTTGCACGGACTCACAACTCATGGCCCTCCAGGTCCAGGGTGAATACCAAGCCAAGAACGACAACCTGACCGAATACTTGGCCCTGGTAAAGAAGGAAATGGCAAAATTCACAACAGTGGAAGTGAAACACGTTCCCCGCGAACATAACGTACGAGCAGGCGTGCTGTCTAAACTGGCCAGCACGAAGAAGAAAGGCGGAAACAAATCCGTCATACAGGAAGTGATTCCTCGACCCAGCATCGAGAAGACCTCCCCGACACTCGACGTGCAGGTGATCGGTGACAGCAACTGCTGGATGACCCCAGTCTACAACTATCTCGCCAAAGACGAACTCCCATCCGACGCAAATGAGGCCAACACGATTAGGCGAAGAGCCTGCTCGTATGTCCTGGTCGAAGGTAAACTATACAGGCGGGTATTCTCCATTCCACTGCTCAAATATGTCGAGGAGGAGATGGTCGCGCACATCCTGCGTGAAATCCACAAGGGAATCAACGCCCAACTTCTCGGAGGAAGGTCCCTTGCTCGCAAGGCTCTCCGAGCAGGATACTACTGGTCGACCATACAAAACGACGCGAAAGAACACGTGAAGAAATGCGACAAATACCAACGGCACAGGGACATGCACCTGGCTCTGCCCAACGAGCTTAAGGCTATGTCCTCCGCGTGGCCATTTGCCTGGTGGGGCCTAGACATCCTAGGACCCTTCGTGGTAGGATCAAGTCAGAACAAGTACCTCATAGTGGGCGTAGATTACTTCACAAAATGGATAGAAGCAGAAGCTCTAGCCAAAATATCTGCCCTCAACATCCTGCATTTCTATAAACGAAACATCCTTGCACGTTTCAATATTCCCAAGCGATAATAACGGACAACGGGACGCAGTTCACGGACAAGAAGTTTCAGGACTTCGTCGCCCAACTGGGCACGAAGCAACACTTCGCATCCGTCGAACACCCCCAAACAAATGGGCAGGCTGAGGCAGATAACTGAGTCATCCTTCGAGGTCTCAAGCGAAGGCTAGATGAAACAAAGAAGGCATGGGTCGAGGAGCTACACAGCGCGCTCTGGGCGTACCGTACAACTCCCCATTCGACGACCGGGGAAACACCTTTCAGTCTGGCATACGGAACCGAGGCTGTAATCCCAGTCGAAGTTCACGTGCCCTCTAGGCGGACAGAGTCGCCCCTAGACGAGGAGATGAACGAAGAATCTTTAAGGGAAGAGCTCGACCTCGTCGAGGAAATCAGAACCGGGGCAGCTCTCCGCGAAGCCTCACTGAAACAAAAGATCACCATCAGGCACAACGCCAAAGTGATACGACGAGAGTTCGACGTGGGAAGCCTTGTCCTAAGAAGAAACCACAAAGACTCTCGCGAAGGCAAACTAGCAGCCAATTGGGAGGGACCCTATTGCGTCCGGGAAAAAATGGAAAATGGGGCCTACTACCTGGAACATCTCACTGGGGAAGAACTCGCTCGACCATGGAACGCTGAGAAGCTAAAACAATACTACAACTAAATCCTCGGTTCGACTCGTCGCAACGACAAATGTCAGCTACCGAGCACTATGCACGTCTAGGTACAAGCGTCGCATACGACTAAAGCATAGCCCCGCTCAGTAACGAGCCCGGTAAGTGCTCGACAGCAGTCCTCGATCGAGCATCGCCGTCGTCAGAGTACCATGATTGGCAGAACCCCAGCTCGCGATGGGACGTTCACGCCGCGAACTCAGGCCTCAAACGCGACCTGAGCTCCGCTCCCCGTCAGGATATTCCCCGACAGTTCGACCAGTTCCCCACACTACCGAACACATCTATTACGAGCAATCCCCCCAGAAATAGTCACTCAAGTCAAGTACCCCCTACGACGGGCGGACGTACATTCACAGCGAGCATGCATACAACACTTAGCAAAAATAAAAGCAAGTAAAGTCATGCAAACAACAGAACTAAATATGCGATAATTTAACAAGTGCCCACAAGGACCACAATTGTACATTGTTACATTAAACGGAGGCCATGCCCCCCAAAAAATAAATTACAACGGCACGCAGGCCGGACAGATTACAACAAAATAACAAAGTCCTCATTCATTAGCATGCTCGGTTGGCTCTGGCTCGGGCCCCTGCTCCTCTGCGGGCTGATCCTCGGGGGTAACAGCGAAGAGACCTTCGGGCAAGACGATGCGACCATCATCAACGCGCGCAAGATAGTGAGTACCCTCGGCAGAGATTTCAAGCCCAGGGTTCACCACGCGCAGCTGAGCCACAACGTTTCTGAAGGATTCCTCCGCAACGGCAATACCATCATCTTCGGCCAGCAATATACGAGCTACCAACTCAGATCTAGTCTTCAAATTCCTCACATCGTCTGGCTCGTCAGCACCCGGGGCATTGGCCGCCCTCAGCTCCCTAATCAGCTCCTCGGCAGCTTTCTACTCCGCCGACAACCTAAAGTTCTCCTCTTTTAGCTTGGCCAGTTCCTCTTCCACCTTCTTCCGAGCCTCACCGGCACCCTTGAATTCTTTCTTGAGGGATGCCACGGAAGCACGAGCAGCGTTGAGTTTGGACTCAGTTGCAGAGTCCCCTTCAGCATAAACTGCCGCCATCTCCAGCATCCGGACCAAGGTTGAAGCATCTTGGGCCACCAACGCCCTCTTGCTCGGGCGGTCCATGCCTTCCAAGCGAAGAGATTCCGCCCGGGGAATAACTAAAGAGTTGCCCTCGAAGAACCTCCTATCGAGGATGCAGGGAGGAAGCTCGAACTTCCCTTTCTCCGCTACCCGAGTAAGGTCCACGACATCAGTAATCCTTGGCCGCTTCGGTCGCCCGGCCAAAGGCAGAGGAGATCCCCGGGGAGCAGGAGTCGGAGAAGTGAAGGTCCCTGCAGTAGCTTGAACGGGAGGAGGAGTGCGGGCACCAGCGAACCGAGATTTCGGAGGAGCCGTCCCAGCCTTGTTCCTCGCCATAGCATTCCTCACAACTCGATCATGAGCATGAGGCATCTCACCTGCACAAACGGAACAAGAGCTTAGAAGAGACAAAGAGGAATCAGAAAGGAAAAAGTTTCAAATGAAACGGTTTCCCCCCTTTTTATACAAAGGGGTACGTGCAACCACGTGCTCGTAGGCCATTATGGCTATCCGCTAGCCATCATTGCCTATTAACTGCTACACGGAGCTCTAGGTACACGTGGTGCCCCAACGTTTCAAATTCTGTCTGACCATTAGTCTCCCCGCACACCGGGCAACATGGTCACGACCACGAATCTCACGAACACCTGGGGTCACGAACACTTTGAGACGACCTTCCTCGCCTACAAACGACGATTCTATGCTAGCTCCCCGGAACAACGAATAGTCCTTAAGTCATCACTCCCATGCTCGGGAGCAACGACTTGGGGGGCTCCTGTTCTGGACTGGACCAATGGCTAGAATTGGCCCAATCCGCCTCTTCTCCAGAGCGGCCCAAATTGCCTAAGTCCAATCCACATAGGGGAAAAAGTGACCTTTCTGCCCCTTCTACCGGGTAAGGAACGCAATGTTCCTCCCCGGAGTTGATGCCCGTTACGCACGGCTTCCTCGCTGCCCGGACAGCAAATGACAGGTGCCAGAAACCGCGTTTATGTATGACATAACGGCTAGTCCCGAGCACCCTGCCCGACCTAACGGCTAGTTTGGGCAGTTACCTATTCTTTGGGGAAAACGGTTATTTCGCCCCGAAAATAGGATCGTTGGCCACGCGCTGGGGGCTCTATATAAACCCTCTCGCTTGAGAGGGTCAGGTATCCAATATTCACCTTAAGAATTCATACTTTGTACTTGCCTTTTTTCTCTGACCCTTTCTCATTTGAGCGTCGGAGTGCCTTGCAGGTAGACCCCCTCCTCTCTATACGACCAACATCCCTGACGCACTTGGCGGCCTGATTCTACAGGATCTGATCCTGCCTTCACGATCATATAGTATTATATAATTTATATTATAAATAATATAATTTGTATTACATTAATATTGTAAAATTGTGTAAATTATTTAAAAATGATTTAAATAATATAATAATATTAAAAAAATAATAATTACTTTTTTTCAACTAATATTATAATATAATACAATATTTCTGTTTTGTAAAAAAATAATTTTATAATAAATATTGTATAAAATATTATTAAAATTTAATTCATATTATCAATTAATATAATTTTAATATTTTATGTATCTTAAAATTTAATTTATTTTTATCAACTACACATTAATAATTGCATGAAGAAGCTCGACCATCCATTAAGCGAGCTCGACCATCCATTGACCGAGCAGGAGAATATTTTATTATTTTTAAATTTTTTATATATAACATTGTTGGGGTACCTCTAGTTCTCAAATCATCCACATCCATTTCATCATTTCAGTCTGGAAAATTTCATAAAAAATAGAGTATTTTACCAATCCAAATACTCTTCTTACCAAAAGAGATGCTCAACTGGTTTTTTCACCAATAAAGCCTCCGCTGAAGATCCAACTGTGGAACACAATAACATTCGAGCATTTTCAGAGAAGCCTGGTGAGATGGTTAGAAGGAGAAATTGCTGAAGGCGAAAAGATTAGAAGAATTGAAAGGCTTGTTAAAGATGGAGATGACAGGTCCTGGAAAGCTGTAAAAAACAATTATGATTGTGTTATATGATGTATGGACAAGCATATATTGTCTTGATGGTTGTAATATCCCAGGCATGTTTAAATGTTTAATCGATATAATGTTTATCGTCTTGTTTGTTTAGGTGCAGTTTGTTTATTTTGTTATTGTCGAAAGCTGAATGAAAGTTGAATGAGACAAATGAAAAAATTCCACAAAATTAAAGTTATATTAACTGAAAATTAAATTAAAAAATAAACAAAATAATCTAGACAGGTTGATTTGACGGGCCTACTACATTTGGACATTTCATACGTATATGGCCTATTTCTCGACAAATCCCACAGCTTCTCTTTTCTTTCTCAACATTGTCCATTTCGATTCTAATTCTTGTACTATTTGGACGTCCTTTCTTCTTCCTCGCATTGTCTCATCATGACAAAGAGTATATCCTTCATATGTTGGCCAATTTTCTTGGTGTGGAAGTCCAAGGAAGCTTTCCTGGTAGACTTTGAAAATACTCAGAACCTTGAAAATATCTGGTATGCGTATGTTATGGTCATGACGTATACTAACACATGCTGCGATTACATGGGAGCAAGGTACATGAAATGCTTGAAACTTTCCACAATTGCACCACCCCTTTCTGAGATCAACGCTAAAAGTACCTAATGGTCGGCCATCGTTTTGATAAATTCTTTCGGCCACCATAAAACAGAATTTCTCGCGATCAAATTGAATGACATTATGACTGCTAGATTTACTCGCTTCTTCAGCCATTCCCTATTACAGTTATCTGTGAAAGGTTGACCAGAAGCTAACATATTTTTCATCTTCTAATTGGTGAATGTACCATAACGTTGGAGGATGTAAGTATGTTGTTTGATCTTCGTGTAAACGGTAGGGCTGTTAATGGTCCTACTCAAGTAGGGAGTGATGTATATATGGAACATTTAGGTGTAGAACCTTCTACTTCAGATAAACATAAAGCTTATTGTCGCTCCCAGGATTTTCATCCAGGTACAAACGCAAGAGTGGCGCGGAAAAACAGAGTCGCCAGCCGTGTAAATTTATCCCAAGAGAGGGAAAGGGAACACCGCATAAACCTGAGGAAGAGGGAAAGGAATGGTCATCGCAACCATAGCCTGGGTTCGGGAGTCAGTTACGCGAGGGGAAGGTGCTAGCACCCCACGCGTCCATCGTACTCGAAGGGATCCACGCTTGTTGTCTAATCTAAGGGTGAGTTATCCTATCATCTATGGTTGTACTAAGACGGGGGAGACAAAGACAGACTCGATAGGACGTCAACGTCCTAGGCCTACGTACCCCCTTTGTGCAGTGGGGAATTCAGAGTCAACGTAGTTCGGACCAAGTTCTTTTTGTGTTTTTTATGAGCGACGTTAAGTTCGCGTCCGGCAGTTAGGGTCAATGCCTGTTTGCGACTCAGACGGAAGGTAACGTGCCCTTTTTGAAAATATCCTTTAAGTTTGGAAATCCCAAAGGACAAAAAGGTTTGAAGTTGGTTTGTGTTTTTTAGGACAGAAGTGGCTTAAGTTAGTTCCTAAGTTGCATTGCACCAAAGTCTAGGGCACAGGGGCGAATACTTAACGCATCGTCTCAAGACAGGACGCTCGCTAAGCATTCTAGAAAGATGAGAGGAAGCCCCTCATTTCTCATTCCCCACACTTAAGGCTCGTGTGCAATACACTTTATTCTTATTAAGTGTTTTTTTAAAGAAATTTGAGATGAGAAGAGAGAAGACACGAGGGTAACTCTAAGGGAGACTATGAGTCCTAAAGTTATCATACATGGATGACCTACGGTTAGTGAGGCTCGACGACAACCTAAACCCTAAAGGAAATAGATGAGAGAAGAAAAGAGTAAGGATGACCAATGGATACTTTTCCACCCTTAAAGAACTTACCTTAATCCCTGCATAAAAGATTAGTACAGAATAGACATAAGTAGGAGAGATGAGGTGAATGAAAATCAAACAATGGCAAACAACAATGATTATCATCCAAACATGAATCAAAGAAACAAAGAAACAACCCTAAAGCAAATGACACAAGTGCCTTTTCAAATAGATAATCATACAAGGTCAAAGATGCGCCTGCAAGAAAATCTCAAGTGAAAACAAATCAGATAATTAGAAAAATGACTCCTAAAATTCCCAAATTAAACATTAAGGTTCCCCAACCAGAGGCAAACAACATATCAAAAATCCCTGCAAAAAATCAAGATATTAGTCATTCAAATAATTAGGCAGAGTTCAGGTGGGAATTAGGGCTCAATGTGCCAAAGGGAAGGACCTAAATGCAATATGAAATAAATTTAAAAATGAAAGAAAAATATTTTTATGCAATTTAGGATGTTAGTGAACAAATGCAAAAAGAACGGATCAAAAATATTTTACGGATGCAGAGAAATAAAATAAAGAAATTAAGTATGCATTATGTGGATAATTCAAAAAGAAGTTGAATTAAATAATTAATTTAAATGATAAAAAATAAAATAAAAATAAAAAATAAAATTTGTAAAAATTATTAAAGTGATAAATATGATGTATGAAATTTTTTAGTAATTTTTTAATGCAATTACATAATTTTAATAATTAAAATATGAAAATGTAAAATTAAAATAAAATAAAATGAATTAGAAGGCCTGGGGGTGCAGATAGTAAGAACTTTATGTTGAAAATGTTGAAACGGGCCAAGGGGGTGGTGCGAATAGGAAACAGGCCCATATTAATTAATCAGAAAAAAAATAAAAAAAGGTGCTTACCATGCTCCCCCATGTGCCTGGCATGTGCGCTCATTAATGTGGTGTCACGTTTCTGGCCACATGATCAAAAACATAATAAAAGCAAAGGCCATGATGATAAGGGTGCACGGTAGTAAGTGTAGGCTGGCACACACGAAATTAAATAAAATAAAACACAAAAAAACATAACACGTGGCACATGGGTGTCCGTTAGATCAAAAAATGAACGGCTGGGATTTCGTCTTCAACCTCCAGACCCTTGCCTCGCCGGACCACCGTCCCTCGCCGGACCACCGTCCCTCGCCGGAGCCCCACCGCCGGCCACCACCTGCAACCACCAAACTGCCCAGAAAATGCGTATGGGTACACTATCCGACCCAGAATTTCGTCAGGAATCCAAATATGGCATCAAAAACCCCAAATTGTTAGTGTATAATAAAAAACAAATAAAAAACCATTAGGGCACAAAACTTTAAATCCATATTACAAGCAATTCACGCGTCCATAATTAAAAATAATTATACCAGGATATTCACCATTCATCACACTTCAATATAGACATAAAAAAGGGGAGTTTTAGGAGCACGAAAAAAATCACCCACCTGAGATGGCACAGCTCCAATCCTTGCTTTTGGCTGCGAACGGTGGTTGGGTTGTGCTCTAGAAATTACCAGGAAGAGATTTGTGGAAGAACTTTGAAGAAAGACCTTGTAATTCGTGAGATCCAAGGAAAGAGAGCTCTAGGGTTCCAAATTGTGGTTCTCCTCCAAATGAACGTGAATGAATCCTAACCAGTGCATGGATGGGTTTATAAATACTAGGGTTTGCCTCTGAATATGAATTGGGCTTGGGTAATCCATTGTTTAATGATTTTTGAATAATTTTGGAAAAATGCATAATGTGAATTACACCTTTCTCCTTGCATGGATACTTGAGAATTATTTGATGGATCACCTCCATTTGGATTACTAATCACACCATATTTAAATTGGGCCTTGAAACTTTTTTGATTCATGACTTTTGAATAATTTGGCATTTTTGAATAATGGAAAGAAGGTGAATAATAATCCATGGAATTTCTCCATTCTTGGGCCCAAAATAATCCTCAAGGAATGTCTTTTAATATTGGAAAGTGGCATGACACAATGGAATTGGTTATAGGTCATTATGCCCAAAGTTGTGAAAATGGCACCATGAAAAACCCTAAAAACCACTTTGCCTTCTTTTGACCATAAGTTGAGTTTCACAAATGATATGGAGACCCACTAGTACTTGTTGGAAAGAGGAGAAAAAGATATTCAACTTTCATGTTGGAGAAAAATTCATTTGAAGCTTTATTGATGGTGAAAAGTCAAGTTGAATGCAGTGCAGGAACTTGCCCAAAAAGGAAACTTTTCATTATAGGTCACTTTCCAAATTTAGAAACTTTGCACCAACTCCTGATTCCTGATAAATATGTATGAAACTTGAACCCTGGAGCCCATATGAGGATGTGAGACCTTGCAAACCTTGGAGAGAACCTCAAAATTCCACAGTTGACTTCTCCTCTCATTGTTGACTTTTACCCAGTTTAACTGATTTTCAATCCAATGGCCAATTGAACTTCTCCTGAACCAAACTGATGGACAACCTCCCATCCCTAGGTATTTAGGGACCCAAGGAGTACCATGGAATCAAGTCCTGCCCAAAAAATCAGAAATAAACTGACTTTATAGCAAACCCTAGTTGTGGTACCCTCAGTCTAGGAGGAAATAACACCGTCTCCAAATCCAAATTCCTCTGAATATGATGTGTATCTCTCCAACAAAGATAAGATATGCCATTTGATGATGATAAAAACCCAAGGAGCTTGCCTACTGAAGCAATAAACCCAAGAATCTCAAAACCCTAATCTATGCACTGGTTAGGAAAGGATGATCCACCTGAGCTCTCTTGGACAATACCAGGACTCTTGCTTGACCCTCTGAAGCACTGCCTC
Source organism: Lathyrus tuberosus (assembly GCA_022829125.1). Classification (NCBI taxonomy): domain Eukaryota; kingdom Viridiplantae; phylum Streptophyta; class Magnoliopsida; order Fabales; family Fabaceae; genus Lathyrus; species Lathyrus tuberosus. Next base: position 15,161,272 of record JALAZF010000028.1, on the reverse strand, counting down.
AGGCACCTTGACCCCATGCTAAGAACCAATGATATGCACACATGATAATGCAAAATACAATGTAACATAAGCCAGTTAGTAATAAAGTAAGGAGGGAAAATTTTGGGGTGCAACACTTATGTTAAAATTTTTTGGTTACAAACATTATTAGCACAATTAAGACAAAACGAATCGCCAACCGAAGAGAAGAACATTCTCCATGCAAAAATTTATATATTACTAATCATAGCAAAATTTTTAATGCAAGACAAGAGTCATAACCTATTACATTCTTCTTGGATACCCCTAGTAGGAGATTTAGATAAATGCAATACATATAGCTGAGGTTCTGCTTGTTTAACTACATTATATAGGCATATGTGTAAAGCAAGCAAGATAAGAGTAAAAAGTATTGGTGGATGCGTTCTCATACTCAGCATTTGGACATATTGACATATACCACTAATTGCTCCCGAAAGTTCCGGCGTGCCATCTCATCCTTACGCAAAAAGGTAAATATAATTTAGACTTTCTCTTCTTTTATACACGTATATGTTTATGCTCATCCCTTTATTACATTTCTTTATTTTGTAATTGAAAGATTTGTTCAACGAGGCATGACTTACCAAAAACATTCTTGTCATCACCTACGTGGATATAGATTCACACTAAATAGATAGAGGACGAACGATGTAAGTTTGTTACCACTACAATATCTCTAAATAGATGCTAAAATATTTATTTGTACTTTAACTATTAAATTTTCTGTAACAGTTTATTTGGAGGTAACAGTTTATTTGGAGGCCATACCCGAGCTATCTACCTTGCGTTCTTGATGATAGCCAGATTTAGAGCGCGACAACTTCAATCATCAGTTTTCATATTGTCGAAATGCATCAAGATGATAGGGTCAAATTTCAGTTTGGATTTGAATAAGATATCCCTACTCAGCCAAGATGTCTAAGCGAACACCATGAAACTGAAATGCCTAATACATGGGGTGATCATTGGCGCAATCTGAATAAAGAAGAGAACAACGAGCGGAGAAACAGAAAAAATTTGACTTTGAGAGGAAACATGGTAAATGGTGACTATGTGCATAATGCTGCATATATGCAATGGTTTTTATCAATTCCATTTATGCATGCTTCTCAAGAACAGTTCCTAGACGACCCCCGTCAATATGCATTTTCTTCATCACATCAGAGAGTCTCGCCGTCCATGCATCAGGAAATCCCCCAAATGAACCCATCACAATTTCAATCGCAAACATCTTCATTCCCCCAAAACACCTACCATCCCACCCAAGCCACACTACCCCAACCAACATATCAGCACACATAACCAACACTACCCCAACAAACTTATCATCACACCCAAACCACCCAACAACACACATTCTATGCCACCTCCTCTCAACAACAAACACCTCACACCCCAACTCCTTAAGCTAACTTCTTCTACCACTAACAACATCAACAACAAACCACACTTTGACCATCCTTTCAATTCACTCACATTCCTCCACCCAACTTTGATTTCTCTTACCCACACTCACAACAACAAACATTTAAACCTTCACTCTCTTAACCCACTTCTACCTACCGCACTAAAGATGTTTATTATCCCCCCATTCAACATAGCCCTCCAACCACCTTCAACCCACCATCCCAATCAATCCCCAATGTAGCGCGGTTTTCGTGACCGCCCACATCCGCCTGCGGATGGGATTGGGTGCTACTTTCTGGTTTCTTATTTATCCTGTGAAGCTGGAAAGGAAAGGGAAGCTATCTCAAACTAACCTTGCACGCAAATGTGTTCTTTAACAAATGCTAAGAGATTGGGGGTTCGGGGTCAGGTTATACAATGGGGAGTTGTCAACTACCCATCCTATACATGGTTATCCATGGGTTATTAGCAATTTTCCTTACTGCTTTCTTCTTACTGGTGTTTATCTATCGTAAATGGGAAAGTTTCTCCTTTGGGAAGGTTGAGAGATGTTGAAAAGATATTTTTGTTGTTTTCAGGTTTTTCGATGTTTTTGGTAAGGTACTGGACCTAAGGTTTTTTTTGTTTAGTGTGCTCGCTAAGATTTCGCAATCTTATGCCTACGTATTCCCGTTAAAGAAAACAGGGAAATCAGAGCAATCGTAGTTCCTCCTATTCTATGGGAGGAAAATATGTCTGGTGTCTTGTTCAAAGCCCAAGATTGAAGCTAAAAAAGGTTTGTTTGTTTGTGTCTTGTTCAAAGCCCAAGATTGAAGCTAAAGGGGTGTTTATGGGAATTGATTTGAAAGAGTGAAAAGATTAAAGATTGAGATATAAATATCCGGGAAAAACATCGAATGAAAATAGAAGGAATATCCGGGAAAGCGTCGGATGAAAAGAAAAGGAATATCTGGGAAAGCGTCGGATTTTAAAAAAAGAGGAAAGGGTTTTTCCTGTGTTTAAGGAGATAAAAAGGGTTCTTTGAAATCCAAAAGCAGATGAGACTATCCGAGTTACTGGGTTGAAAAGGTTTATCTTTGTATGATGCCTAAGAGGAGGCTGGTGTATTAAGGGATGAGAATCAACCCTAAATTGGTTTGATGTTTTAACTCTAGAAAGACTGCTCTAACAAAGGATGACTAGGTTCTGTTCCTATACCTTTAAGAGGTCTTCGGGTCCTTGTATTAAGCCCAAGAGAAGGCATGAGAACTTCTAAGAAGCCGAAGGGTCCTTGTACAACACCCAAGAGGAGGCGGGGATGCTTTTAGGAAGCCCGTGGGTCCCCAAACCAAGAGAAGTTCAAGAAATGCAATTCACCGAGAAGAGATCATTCCAGGAAAGTTCAAGGATTTGGAAGAAACTCAAGAGATGCCATTCACGGAGAAAAGATCATCTCTGGGGAGTAGAGTTTCTTTGACAATTTCTAGGGGTGACAGTCTGAGAAAAGGTTCACCGAGAATACTGCCTTTCTCTTTGTTCCATATTATTTAACCCCAAGAGAAGGAAAGACTATATCTGGAAATCCTATGGGGATCTAGTTTTGTTTGTATTTAAGAGTGACCAACAGGCTTTACTTAGTTCTAGACCTAATTGCCAGGGAAAACTCTAAATAACTATACTAGTATATATACAGTTAATATATGACAAGTCTTTTAAAAGGTTATGAAAGAAGACTAACCATGCGCAGCTTCCCACAATACAGTTATATACAGGAAATCAATAAATGGAAGCGGATAAACACTTACCCGTTGTAAAGCTTCCATGTTGTTTTGTTAGTTGTTCAACAAAGAAATTAAAGAAAGTTTTGATAACAACTGTATATTCCAATCTAAATCAAAAGGAAAGTTGTTTTAAAAAGAAATGATACGAATATCCGGGAAAGCATCGGATAAAAAGAGATAAAAATAAAAAGGTCGCTCGCTAAGACTTTGCAGTCTTATGCCTACGTATTCTCAAACGGGATCTTGAGAAATCAAAGCGGTCGTAGTTCGCCCATACGGGGCACGAACTATAGAAAATAAAGTTTAAATCGCACGGCGGCGAGAGGGGAAATTTAACCTAAAGTTATCATGCTTGATTGAGTATTTTAATGTCTGTCTCTAATCGAAAATTAAGTTTGAACTAAGAGATCCTAAGGGAACATGCATACGTGGCAAAACATCACGGAATAAATGAATACACTACAAAGCATTGTGGAATAAATGAATACACGACAAAGCATCGTGGTAACTAACATATATAATATACACGGAAAAACATCCGGAGAATAAAAGTATATACACGGCAAAACATCGTGTGAAACTGAATACATGGAAAAACATCATGTGATAAAATATACACGGCAAAACATCGTGGCGGATAAAAGCATATACACGACAAAACATCGTGTAAAATAAACAGAAACTTCACGGCAAAGCATCGTGGAATCAGAGATATACATACATGGAAAAACATCATGTGATAAAATATACACGGAAGAACATCGTGATATCATGGCAATTAAAAATATACACGGAAAAGCATTGTGAAAAGATATAAACATTCACGGAAAAAACATCGTGAGAATAAAAATATGGATAACGAATTCAAGAAAACTTACCTATTGGAGCAAGGTCCAATGCCTCTTCTCAGATTTCTAGAAGCGAGATAACGATTCCCAAAGTATATAAGAAATCCTGCGTCAGGTAAATGACAAAGCAGAGAAAACCAAAGATCATAGAGAAATTCCCTAAGTCTTATCAAGTGGTTAGAATCGAATTTGAACATTTAATTAATTATTTACAAATGTTTTACTTGAAAATAATCCTAAGAATAAATTACCAAATAATTGAATAAAACAATTTAAACAATTAAATGATTAATTACAAATTAATTAAAGCAAATTAACTTAAAAATTATTAACATATGTTAGAATATTTAATCAAGATTAACTAAACTAAAAAAATAAAGTTGTATTAAAAAGAAAAAATGGGCCACAAGAAGAATTATCAATTAATTTAAATATTAATAATTAATAAGATTAATTAATAATTTAATTAATCAATATTAAATAAAAATATCTAAATGAATTAATAATTAAACAATATTTACCTAATTAAAACTAGAAATAAGAACATTAAAAATAAATAATGAAAGAGAGAAATATATGTGTGGGAGAGAATGGAGAGAAAAACAAGCATGAAAATTGTTTATGGTGTGAGAATTATGTGAAGATGTCTATGCTATTTATAGAAAAAAATTGCTTGGAGAACAAGATAACAAGCTTAAAAATTAAGCTAACTTAATTTTTAAGCTAACTTAAATATCTATATAATAGAATAATATAAAAACAAAATTGTATTAAAAACAAAAGTTTTTTTAGAACAAAATATATAAAAAACAAAAATTCATAAAAAAACCAAATATATATAAAAAACAAAATACATGAATTTTAAAAATAATATATATATATATATATATATATATATATATATATATATATATATATATATATATATATATATATATAATATATACATATAAAAAATACGTGTATATATATATATATATATATATATATATATATATATATATATATATATTTATGTATATATATATATTTATATATATACATATAAAAAATACGTGTATATATATATATATATATATATATATATATATATTATTTTTTATTATTTTTATTTTCATTTTTATTTTATATATGTAAAAATAAAATAAAAATGAGAAATCGATTAAATCGTGCGAAAGATAGATGAATAATGAACATTTGTAAATTTAATTGAAAAACATGTTCGTTCATCGATTTTCGCATAATTAACCAGAAAAGACAGAGATTTTAACGTATATATTCTGACTGAAAATTCAAACAATGCGCATAACAAAAATAGATGATATGATATGCAGATGACACGAAGTGAAACACAATCAGATAAACAAAATTTTTACAATGAGTTGTCAAAATTTGGGATATGACACCCAACTATACCCTAACAGATGGTCAACTCATGGATTGACCAGGTTTTTCTGTTACTGATGTGGATATGGTCGATACATCACATCAAGATGAAGATGTAGCTGAAGATGAAGATAAAGAGTTGTCTTCCGACGCTACTCCATCCCCTCCACGACGACAAACCCAAGACTTGGGCAGGGGGATGCGCATTAATACAAGAATAATATTAATTAATTAAATGTTAAATATTATATTATAAACTTAATTACATACAATTTAAAAAAAAATTTCTTAATATATTCAAATAATAATGGAAATAAAATATTATTTAAAATATTTTATTATATTATACTATTAATTAAAATATTTATTTATTAATGTTTAAAACATAAAAATTATTCTTAATTTTTAAAAGTTAATTAAATATTAAAAACTAAAATAAAACAAATATAAATAAATAAGATAAAAAAGTGTCTTCTGGGGTTGGTCGAGCTCATGCACGCTTGATTTTTATGGATCGCCCTTTTCTTGGTTGAACCCTTAGTAAAAGAGTGACATCGTAGTATTTTATTTTTAAGTTGTGGCAAATTAATTTCAAAACGTTGGCATGTTGGTAAAAAAATCTTCTTAATCATGATTGCAGAACCATATCCTCTGTCTAGATGAATAGTACTTTCAATTATTGAATAAATATGTTCTTACATCTCTGATGTATTAGTTCTACAATAGTTTTTTTATCACCATTCATTACTATTATTTCTCTCTCTCTCTCTCTCTCTCTCTCTCTCTCTATATATATATATATATATATATATATCCATTGTCCATCATGAAAGGCTAAAAGTAAATATTAAAAATTAAATAAAAAAATGTAATTGTTGTCCATCAAGATTTTTATATGAGATATTTAAGAACTTTAAGTGATCATTGAGCGAATGAAGAGATAAACACAATATATTAATAAAAAAATGTAATTGTTGTCCATCAAGATTTTTATATGAGATATTTAAGAACTTTAAGTGATCATTGAGCGAATGAAGAGAATAACACAATGTATTACTGTACCTTAGAGACATTTAACAATAATTTAATATTTATCAGTTGTTTATTGCAATATCTTAGTGTTAAAAGCTGTTTAATGGCAATTGAAAATGCATAGTTTTTTTTCTTATAAAGGTCCAAACAATTTTCTATTTATTACATGTATACAAAAATGCATTTCATCACAACTTTGTTTTATGCTCTAATAATCTTTAGTTCTCACTCTTTTGCTATAAACAATGACAATAAATCATTTTTCACAAAATTATCATCTTATGCGGAAAATCCTATTCCATGTAAGAGAACCACAGATTGTCCACAAAGTTTGTGCTATCCTCCTCAACGACCAAAGTGCGTTTACTATAAATGTGATTGCTTGTATTATAGTTTATTTACGAAGTTGAAAAAAACTTCTAATCACCTGTAATTTCACAATTGTGTTGGTACTCTCTTATATCCCTCCTATAAGTTTATTTATGTTTCTTCGAGTCTCAAATTTCTTTGACAATCTTAAATATGTATTATTATATTAATAAAGTTTGTTATCTTCGTTGAGTAATAGAAGATAATGAAAACAACAATATCATCTCATAATTATATGTGCTACTTTTATAAGCAGGTTTGCTATTTTGACACCCTTTCCTACACCTACACCGTATATCCGTACTGTACAAACGGTACTATTTATGTACGGACAACACTATTCATTGTACGGAAATACGTTACTGTTCATATACTGACGCCACTATTCATTGTACGGACGGGTACTTTTCATGTACGGACAGCACTATTCACCGTCCGTACATACGGTGTAGGGTGTAGGGTGGGTGTCAAAATATCATTTTTGTTTTATAAGTAAAGACAATATACGTGTACTTGCTAAAAGTATATCTTATGTAACCTTACTTGTGTAAAATCAATAAAACTTGTATTTAATTTGTGTTAGAGATACACAAGCGGTGTGTGTAAGTAGGCAATGTAAAATTAATTAGTTGATGAAAAGTGTACATTACTGTTAATCTTCTGGTAAGAGCTTGTTAGCATTTTGTTGTGAGAAAAGCTAACAAACTATATTGGTTTTGTATTGTATAAATAGTACATTGCCTTGACTTGTTGAAGTTAAGTTGAATAATAACAAATACAGAATTCTCTCTCTCTCTCTCTCTCTCTCTCTCTCTCTCTCTCTCATATTATGGTGTCAGAAATTGTTCAGATTTAAACCACAATTCCTCTTCTATTATGGTGTCAGAAATTGTTCAGATTTGAACCACGATTCCGCTTCATTTCATCTTTTTCAGAAGAAATTTCTCAATCATCTCCGCAGGACGGAGCCATGCATATGCTTATGTGGGCATATGTCCCCACTAATGTTTTCAATTATATAAATATTACTCTACTAATATATAATATTCACACCTACATATTTGTTCCGCCCCTATACGTTGTTTCTATAATAATATATAACATTTACATCTACATTTTATTATAGTGACACGTATAAGAGGAAAATCAAATTTATTGTACAGTTAAATACACCAATATTATAAATGTATTCTTTAACAAAAATCATAAGTAAACGATATATATGCACAATCTATTATATATAACCTAATTAAGTATATTTTTAATGCAATACTATTGGACACTTGTTTTTTTTTAATTTTAAATTTAGTGCAATTTAACTCTTGTAGAAACCACTAATAGTTCATCATTATTAATTTATTTTATATATATTATAATATTTATTTATTTAATAAAAATGTTATAGAAGTAATTTTTTTAAATAAATATATATTTAATATTTAAAGTAATATATCATATTATATCTTAAATATAATTTAATTAGTATGCATATTGTTAATATATAAGCACTTAATTGTATTTTGTATGTGATTTTTTTTAAAGTAACATAATAAATTAAAAATTAATTTAATATATTATATACAGACAAATCATTTCACTCAAATATAAATTTAACATTACTTATATATCGTGCCCCCACATTTTAAATTTTCTGGCTCCGTCCCTGCACCTCCGTGTCTTCAATCTGCATTATCAATGGCAAATTCTGAAAATCAAAATTCATTCACAGAGAATCAAGAACCGTCATGCAACAACTCTTCGAGCTTCTTCACACCAAACTCTAACAACACCTATGGTCCGAAACTCTCAATTCAGATTAAGGATAACAACTACCTCCAATGGAATCAACAAGTAGAAGGAGTAATTCTCACTCAGAAGATGCACAGGTTTGTTGTGAATCCCCAAATCCCTGTTAAATTCAAGACAGATCAAGATCGATTACTCAACAACATTTCTGAATAATTCGAATCTTAGATCGTTCAAGACCAAGCTTTGTTCATATGGCTTCTATCAACCACATATGAATCAGTTCTTCCACGAGTGCTTTCTTGCAAACATTCTTACGAAGTATGGGATAAAATCTACAAGTTTTTCAATGCTTAAATTCCAGATAAGGTTCGTCAGCTAAGAGTGTAATTGAAGTCCACCAAGAAAGGAAATTAATCAATCACTGAATTTGTATTCAAAATCAAAGCCATTGGGAGCTCTCTTCTTGCTGTAGGAGACTCAATTTCGGAGCAGGATCAATTTGACTCAATCCTAAATGGATTACCAGAAGAATGCAACCCATTTGTGATGCAAGTGTATGGCAACACTGAGCCTCTTTCGTTGTGTGATGTAGAAGCTCTCTTGTATATACAAGAAGCTTAGTTTGATAAATTCAGGCAAGAACTAGCTGTGGCACAAGTCTCGACTAATGTAGCTCATGCTGGCCTTGGAGCAGGTGGCTCTCATGAAAACTTTAGTAATAATCAGGGAAGTGGTCGAGCCTACGGAGGTAGAGGGCGTGGCAGAGGCCGTTATGCTAAAGGAAACAAGCCTTTAAGTCAACTGTGTGGGAAACTAAGAAATGTTGCTTTGAATTGCTGGCACGGGTATGATGAATCTTTCAGCCCTCATAACTCTCAGTCAAAAACCAATGAGCCTCAGAATAACAAAGAGTCCAAAGGAGAAGCTACAAGCTCAGGCTCTCAAGCAATGACAATGACAACTATCACAACTCAGCCAACTACATCCATTCAAGAGTACTCACTACCAAATGAGCTTGACTCTCAGGCTTCGTTTGTTGACTCAGGTGCTTCCTATCACCTTACACCCTGTGGAAATTATTTTGCAAGATAGAAAACCATATAGAGGTAAATGTCAAGTTCATGTAGGAAATGACCAAAGCTTATATATTAAAAACATTGGTACCTCATATGTCATAAATAAGCTCATTGTTAGTGATATCTTACATGTACTTGTATCACCAAGAACCTTTTGTCTGTCTCTAAGTTTTCTAATGATAACCATGTTGTGTTTGAATTCCATCCTAACAAATGTCATGTTAAATACCAGGGTTCTACAGAATTCCTTCTTGAATGGCTTCTTAAATCCAATGGTCTTTACTGCTTCCCTAATCTCACATTAAATTAATCCAAGTCTGTTGGTAACTTTACAAGTCACAGTTTTTCCTCTATTGTCTCAAGTACTAGTAGCTTAGCTGATTCTGATGTACTATGGCATTTTAGACTTGGACATGCCAACTTTAATACTGTCAAAAGCATTCTTAAACTGTGTAATATACCAATTCAAAATAAAACTTCTCTTGAATTCTGTAAGTCTTGTTGCTTAGGTAAATCTCATAGATTACATGCTCTTATGTCTTTAAATACATATGAAAAACCTTTTGACTTAGTCTATACTGATCTGTAGGGTCCTTCCCGTTTCTCATTAATTTATGGTTTTCACTACTATATAGTATATGTTGATGCCAAGACTAGGCACACTTGGCTCTATTTACTCAAACAAAAGTCTGAAGCCATAAGTTCTTTTAAACTGTTCTTTAAGTTTGTTCAAACACAATTCCATATCACTATAAAAGTTGTTCAATCTGATTATGGGGGGGAATTTAGACCCTTTACTAAATTCCTTAATGACTTAGGTATCAAACATAGACTGACTTGTCCCCACACATCCCACCAAAATGGATATGTGGAAAGAAAACACAGGTCCATAGTTGAAATTGGTCTTACCCTATTAGCTCATGCTATTCTACCACTACAATACTGGGATCATAGCTTCTTAACAATAACATATCTACTCAATAGACTCCCTATAGTTACTTTACCTAGGTTTAACTCACCATTTCATGGCTTGTATAATAAAGATCCTGACTATAGGTCCATGAGAGTATTTGGTTGCTCTTGCTTTCCACTGTTGAGCCCTTATGAACTTGAGCTCAGAAGTACAGAATGTGTGTACCCAGGACCATCTTCCCAACATAAAGGCTATAAATGCCTAAGTCCAATAGGTAAAATCTATATATCTAAGGATAGGACCTTTAATGAAAAGAACTTCCCTTATCTCTCTTTATTTTATGACAAGCCCACTTCAGCTGTAAGTTCTTTGTCTTTACCTTTTCCCACTGCTCAAGTTCCTAATTTCACATGTACAACCACAAATGAGTTATATCAGACTGCCTATAACTTATCTCCTACCCCATCTAACAACAATGATAACACACTAGCCAATGTGTCCCCTTCAAACTCTCAAAATTCCTTGTCATAAATTGAACCTTTATCTCCTCTACCCGATAATTCTTCTCCATTTGACTTGGGCTCGATCAGGGTCAACATAGTCCCTCAAACTCATTACCTACTAGTTCTGTCAACTCCTCCAACACCACCTTGGCTAGCTTACTAGTCACCAACACTTATGCATCATTGTCTCCTTCTATTCACAGCCTGAAACCTATAAATCCTCCTTCCCAAAATGATCACCCTATGCTGACTAGGGCAAAAACAGGTCACTCCAAGCCAAAAGTATTTATAACACTTACATAACCAACAAGTGTGAAACAAGCCCTACTACAACCAGAATAGGTCTAGGCAATAAAAATTAAATATGATGCTCTCATGGACAACCACACACGGACTCTCACAAAACTACCTCTTCACAAACAAGCAGTGGGTTGTAAGTGGGTGTTTAAGGTAAAAGAGAATCCTGATGAGAGTGTGAATAAATATAAAGCCAGGTTAGTTTCCAAGGGTTTCCATCAACAACAAGGTTTTGACTTCAATGAGACTTTTTCACCTGTTGTGAAACCAACAACAATCAGAGTCATCATCAGCTTAACTCTCACTTACAAATGGGATATCCAACAAATAGATATCAAGAATGCATTTTTGAATGGAACCCTTCAAGAAGAAGCGTACATGGTTCAACCACCAGGCTTCACTCAACAAAACAAGGATATGGTATGAAAACTTCATAAAGGTCATATGGGCTTAAACAAGCCTATAGGGCCTGGTATGACAAGCTTACTTAAGCCCTATTGTTATTTGGCTTCACTCACTCAAGGTGTGATCACTCTCTATTTGTGTATTCCAAATAAGGTACAACTCTTTATGCCCTTGGGTATGTAGATGATATTCTCCCAACTGGTTCATCCTCACAACTAGTACATGACTTGATCACTAAGCTTCATAAAGCCTTTGCTTTGAAAAGGCTTGGTAAACCTGAATACTTTCTGGGCATAGAGTTTATTTCTCAGGCAAATGGATCTCTTTTGTTGACACAAGAAAAGTACATCAGAGATCTCCTTGAAAGAGCAAAAATGGTTAATGCAAATGGTGTTCCAACACACATACTCAGTACCTGCAAACTCAGCAAGAATGGCTCTCAATCATTTTCTGATCCTCATATGTACAGGCCCATTGTTGGTGCTCTCCAATATGTAACATTGACCAGACTTGACATTGCCTACACTGTAAACAAGGTCTATCAGTTTATGTCAGCATCACAAAATAATCATTGGGAAGCAGTTCACAGAATCCTTCGCTATCTCAGTGGTACTATCTCCCATGGTCTGGTTTTCTCTCCATCTCCTTTAGCTCCTAAGTTCTCCTTAAGAGCATATAGTGACTCAGACTAGGCAAGTGATCCAGATGATCACATATCCATATCAAGCTCATGTATATTTTTTTGTCCTCAAATTGTGGCATGGAGTTCCAAGAAATAATCCCTTGTGGCTAGGTCAAGTACGGAAGCAAAATATAGTGCTCTAGCTCACATAACCTTTGAACTGTTATAGTGGGAATCTCTCTTAACTGAGCTTTGAGTTCCATTCTATCCTCTTGCCTTGCTAAGTGATAACTAGAGTGCAGTAATGTTATCTCATAATCCAGTGCTGCATGCTCGCACCAAGCATATCGAGCTTGACATACACTTTGTAAGGGAACGCTTTGTGGCTAAGAAGCTTGTTATTTAACATATTCTCGCATTTGCCCAGCTAGCAACACACTTACAAAACCTCTAGGAACCGCAGCGTTTCAAGCACTGCGAAGAAAGCTCAAGGTGATTTCAATCCAATCCCCTTAATCTTGAGGGGGAGTGTTATAAATACACAAGTGATGTGTGTAAATAGGAAATTTAAGATTAGTTAGTTGATGAAAAGTATACATTGTTGTTAATCTTCTATTAAAAGTTTGTTGGCGTATTGTTGTGGGAAAAGCTAACAAACTGTATTGGTTTTGTATTGTATAAATAACACATTGCTTTGACTTGTTAAAGTTAAGCTGAATAATAATAAATACAGAATTATGTAGAGTTATCAATCTCTCTCTCTACACTTGTTCATTTCTATTAATTTGTGAATGAATTGGTCCTTCTCTTTGTTCATTATTGATTCACAAATATACATGAATGAGTAGATTCCATAATTAATGTCATTTTATGGTCATTATAATGACTTTGTTCCCTTTTTGATCGAGATCAACGTGCCATTAATGTCGTTGATTGTCTTGTCTGGATTTTATACTATTGAAGTCAAGTGAGAAGGGGTATCATGGGTCTACACCTCCTTCTGGAGGCCAGATAGCTTATCCATGTTCTTTAGGAGGCCATATAGCTTTTCCATGTACACTTGTAGGAAAATATGTCATGTTTACCCTTTCAATGGTATTTCTCCTTTGAAAGGTACCTAGAAGCAAGTACCTCTCCATGACCAATTACTGTCAAGGACATCAAGGTGGCTCTGTGATACATGTGAAAAGTCATTTATGCACTCAACTCTAACTTAGTTGTTTGAGAGAGGCTATCAAAGTAAGCATAGTCCTATTCATGAAGACATGTATGGAATTTTATACTAGTATGGGCACCCGAGAAGAAAGGAGTGTAGGGAGGTCTAGAAGAGCATGACTTGTTTCATTGCCACTCAGGACATTCCCTTTAGAGCTGGGTCCTGATGGTTTGGATGTCTTTGGCAAGACCACCATCTTAGGCTTGGTTCTTGCCCCGTTCCCTTCAAATAAGAAGAAAATCAACCATCTTCATGTTTCTCTTTCCAAATAGATTGTCAAAACCAAGTTGAAGAGGAACAAGAAGTTAAGTATCAATGACACCAACAACATTGACGACATTATCAAAAAATGCATTACACTTTGTAATAAAATTGGTGTTGCAATGGTTAGTGTTAGTTAAGAAAGAAAATTTGTATGGTGGAATGGAGCAAACTATTGATCTATGTTACTAAAATGTAGTTGTAGTTAGATTGGATGAAGCAAACAAGCCATGATATAATATGATATGATATGATTTTCAAATTTTCATATCACTCAAATGAAATGCTAACAGAAAATGACCCACAAGATAACAATCAAGATTCTTTTTCAGAAAGCCAAAAATTTGGCAAGAGCTGGCGACATTGATTTGTTCTTAAGGTGGATTTTACTCACCCGTCTAGAGGTAATTTGGGTAAACTTCATCATGAAGGTAGAGAAAAACACAAGAAATGGGGTTTGAATTGGGTTTTCAAAACTTTTTCAATGAGACTTTCTACACACACCAACAAGATATATAAAACCAAGAAGCAAAAATGACACGTTTGGTTTATACAAGTTCGCCTATAATGAGGCTATACCTCTTATCCACCCGCTAAGGTGATTTCGCCTTCAATAAGGACTTAATCCACTAATCCTGAAAGATTACAAAAAGTTAGTCTAAGTGTTTAGAAAAACACCTTAACCCTCTCAAGTATACAGACTAACACTTAGTCACTTGAGGAAAAATAATATCAAAGAAATTACAAAGAATGTGTTCACAGTGATGCTTCTAAAATGTGAATGAATAAATTTAAGAACAATGTTTACATAAGTATGAGCAACAACTCTTTGTGTTTGAGAATCCTCAAGATAGACTTTTTAGACTGTGCGTATTTCACTCTTGTAATACTGATTGTTTTTTTTGCAATGAGGTAGCGACTCCTTTATATAAGCTGGATGGTTGAACGTTGGAGGGTACAAATGTTAATAATAGTGCCAACTACTGCAACGGTAATACGAAGACCGAGAGAGACAAGAGTAATAAAGTCTCACCACATTCCTTAACAATACTGGCGTAAAATCAGTTTTTACCATATTGGGAATGAACTATTGTACGGATTCTTTCAGTACAAGTTTCTATCTTGATCTTATCTTCTGATGAACTTTATCTGATGTGAAGTGTTGATGAGTCCAGAAGATAAATCACTGAGAGGTATCAGAGTCTTCAGAAGTTGTCTTAACTTAATTCTTCATAGAGGATTTTGTCAGAAGCTCGAATATTAGAAGAGAATGGACAGCTATTCAGAAATTAGAATCTTGACTCCAGAGCTGGAAGCGAAGCTTATTTGAGAAGCACACAACTTTCTTTTTCTTCAGAGGAATTCAGCATTCATCATAATTGCTGATGTTTCTTCAGAAGCTGTAGAAGTATTTTCTTGAGGAGTGATAGAAAGGATTCTGATGAAATGTCTTGAGAGTTATCCAGAATAAATTCAAGCTTTATATCTGCATACTTGAGAGAATTATTATAGTTCAGAATTGTTACATATAAAATATATGGATTGTTATCATCAAAACTAGAGATTACATGTAGAACGAAAATATTTTTCTAACAATCTCCCCCTTTTTAATGATGACAAAATCATGTATTTTGATGGAATAATGTGTACGAAATTATATGCACAAGATATCAGAATTGAAAAAATTTGACAGAGTTAAGTAAGAGAACTCCCCCTGAGATGAACAAGCTCCCCTTGATTTAGAATCTGGTTATCTTATAACGATCTTATCATCAGAACCTGGTTGACTTGCCATAGCTTGAACTATCAGATCCTTTTGCAATACTTTTATCAGGGCTTGATCCAGAGTCTATTTTTAGAAAGTTCCTGAAAGAAATATATATATATATATATATATATATATATATATATATATATATAAAGTTAGAATGTAAGAAATGAGATTTAGAGAATCAGATATGTATCAAAATCATTACCTATTCTACTCCCCCTTTTTGTGATAGTCAAAAAGTCATAATATATTAAAAATGATGCAAAATGATACAAGTGAGAAAAACAACCTAGAACATAACAGAAAGCTAAAAAAGAAGCCTAAGTGCCTAGGGTTGAGAGGGAGGAGGAATCCTCTAAACTAGTTGAGCAAGAATTTTCTAAATGTTGGCGTTGACTTCATATGGCTTGTCGAGTCTAATTCTGACCTTTTGCTGTTCTTTCTGCATCTCTTCTAGAGTCTTTATCAGGAGAGGGAAGAGATCAACTTCATAGGTAAGTGTTTTATCAGATCCTTCTACAGTATCTTTTTTAGCATCGGCCTTTCTAGCAGCTTCTTGTTCTCCTTCTTCCATCTCAGCGGGTTCTTTCTCCACGGCTTCACTACTACGAAAAACCCATTTAACAACGGTTGGAAATGGCATATAATGACTAGGGCGAAGGCGTTGTTATGTAGAGTGTTGTTGTATATGAGGTACGTACAATGGCAGTCCGGGAAAACGTTGTTGTATTCCAGTATGTGCGCACCATTTCACGACGATTAATTTAGTCAACCGTTGTGATATACTAAACTGTGATCTGGTTCGATTCTCAGCAACAACATTTTTTATTTATATTAGCGTATTACATACAACTACGGATAGATTTATAACCGCTGCCAAAAACAGACTGTTTTAAATATAAAATTTATCTGCGTATCAAATTATTCCCATAATTTATCCTGTCAAAACAACTTCTGTTTACATACAAACACAATATGTGCATCAAACACAATTCTTCCTATATTTTATCCTTATAAATGAATCATAGAATTTACATCAAAAGAAATTTACATCAAAAGCTAAATGAATCAGAGAATTAAACTTCTAACATTGTTTAAATCAAAAGCCAATATTATTGATTTCATTATGTGCATCAAAAGCCAAAACTATTGTTCACATTATGTGCATCAAAAGCAAAAAATATGTGCATCAAAAAATGTTGCTGATATATCATACAGCATGAGTAGAACCCTTAAGCTCATTGTGGATATACGCCCAACGTTTACGAAGATCCACAAAGTCCTCAAGGGGGAATGGGGTTTCGTCGTTAAACATCTACATAAGAACAAAAAATTGAAGATATATCATGCATGATAATAATTCAATAGTCAACTTATATATTAATATATGTAAACATTTTATGGCATATATTACCGTATCCCATGAATCAACAGTGCTGGCAAGGACGATGTTTAACATATGTTTCATGATAAAATACCCACACTCATAAGTTCCGCGTTGTTTCCTCGTCTACAAATTACATGAATATAAAAACATGCATACAACCACACATGCATGAATGTAAATGAAATAAACAGGTAATTGGGCCACTCACTTTAGGAGCAAGGCATGTGGGCTTTTTTCTAACATTCCTCAATATATTAACTTGCTCCACAATACTGCACATTGAAAATTGAATTAAACATATTACATGATAAACTAATTACAATTAATGCCAAAGAAAATGATATTAAACAAAGACACTTACGTTAATACAAGATCTTTCATTGGTTTGTGGGGTGGATCGTGCAAGGAACACAGTAATGTCACCGTATTTGTCCTAAACGATATTACGAACAATTGCCAATGACCACTGAATGAACACGAGAATATATATATATATATATATATACATATATATATATATATATATATATATATATATATATATATATATATATATATATATATTATTAGTTGTTACTAAAACAAAACTAAATATAGAATATAGAAATAAATTACAACAATACTAACCTACATAGGAATGGTGCAAGGTAACATTCTTTTCCTCCGTCATTTAGCCGGCTTTTCAAGTACCTTTCTCTAATATTTTTTTCATTATACGCCCAAGCAATAAAACTTGGGTCCAAGATTCCATAGGTACTTGATTTATTCAATTCTATACAAACACGGTGAATGTACCTAAATGGTAAAAGAAAATGAATAAATTAAGGGAGAAAATACAAAAAATTATAATGTTCTATAATGACATGTATATTCGACTATATACTTACGTGCACCAAACTTGCAAAATAGATATGTCAAGCCACTTATATCCTGTGAGAAAATCCCTCACATCTTCAGGAGTGTAATACACTAAATCCAATTTTGGACAATGCTCTAGCGGAAGGGGCTGCGCAAGGTCTGTTGTTGAAATGTAGTAGTATAAACTTGTTATTTCATTTGGACTAGGGTCCAATATCCCATTGCGGTTATCTACAGGTGGGGGAGGGGCTGTACAATTACTCCCTTTTGTAGAAGCGTGATTTACGACACTTCTACTTGGAGTTTGATCATCACCAACGCAACGACGACCTTCATTAGTTCGTTGTTCGAGACTTTCACTTAATCTCTACATCATAGCATTCAATTAGAACATAAAACAAAAATAAGCACAATATATTCAATTAGAACATATAATATATATCATACAAAAATAAGCGCGATTTACGACACATACCGAATACATCTCTTGTAACCTTTCCACTTCTTTCTCCCTTTTTTCCCTCTCCTCCTCAAACAGCCTCCTTTGCTCCGCCAATTGCTTCTCAACATTATCAATATTTTGTCGTTGAGAAAGAAATTCAGCGGTTTTGGTGCTTATTCTTTGAGATCCAAAGTATGACCTCAAGCCGACACCATCTCCAATACCACAGACACAACCTCCACGCTCAGCTGTTCCGATAGCTTCGACTAATATGTCATGTCGTGCTTCCGGAACAAATGTGCCTTCACGGGCTGCCACAACCAAGTTATCCTACACAACATGAGCAACTTACATAAGCAAACACATTTAAATAAAAACTCATGAGCAATTTACATAAGCAAACGCATTTAAACAAAACATATACTTACAATTTTCTCAGCAACTACTCTTGAAGCCTCAGAGGTGTACTCTCCATTAGGTCTTAATCGAGCCCTCTTCCATTTCTCATGTCTTGAAGGTGGAGATGGAATGTGAACATCTCATCCTTCTTGTAGTTTTTCCTGCAGGATCCTCTTCTCAAGTTTCCTGTAACCCCCACGAGACAATCTATGGGGGTACATGTTTTTCGCCTTGTTCTGAATTCCTACTTCGCTTTTAGCCTGTTATTAACATAGTGAAAAATGTGTATGATTAGTATCTATAACTCATTAGCATAACATTATAGGTTACATAAGACTAGTACTAACCTTGAATTCCTCAGAACGACGTTTCTTCGCAAACTTGTGCCACACCTTCTTCGATAAAAAATTATACCGAATCCATGGAGGTTGAAGACCGCTCTTAGGCTTCGTAATGTAGTCAGCCGTGAGCCGTGACTTAAATCCCCTCCAACAAACACCGACATAAGTTATCCACTTTCTTTTCAATTTTGAGTCATCGGTAAACTCAAAATTCAACTACATTAAATCAATATATAAGTATGAATTAGAAATTATAGGTAGTGATATTAAATATGTGAAAATTATAGTATGAAATACCTTAACGTCTATCCATATGCTGTCTTTGACATTACCATCCACTTCTCTCTAATCATCAATCAGTATACTGACTTTGCTACGTGCAAGGAACGCAACATAACTCCTAAAAGTAGCGTAATATGGACAATCCACTAATCTGTAGTGCAAATCAAACTCGATTGGAATTTTTGCACCAGATGAGTTGCGGACTGATGTGAATTGGGGCATCATTGTGACACCTCTTTGTGATCTTTTCGTTTGACTTTCAATTGTTTGAGTTTCATTGGATAACCTTTCATTTGTTTGAGTTTCTTCGCTGGTTTATGATGAAGAACTCGACAAGGTCGACATCTAAGTTCAAAAACAACAACAACAACATGAACAACAATGGCAAAAGAGTTTACTGTAGATGCATGGGAAAAATATTTTACGTACCCTAAACGTGACGACGAAGTAAACGATGTTGGTGTTGGTGTTGTTGTTGTCTTCCTTCCTTACGACAACGACGGTGACGATGATGACGACGGTGTTGGTATATGCGTAATCTTCTATTTTCTTCACTATCGTGACGATGATGAAGAAAATGACAATAAATGGATACTGATGATGCAAGTTTTGGTGGAATCGTGTATTGTTTCACAGTATTGAAGGTTAGGGTTTAGGGTTGAAATCGTGTAACGTTTCGTCTGGTTTCTATTTTCAATGGAATCGAAAAAAGGATACTGAAGAGACAATGAGACTAGCTAGTTTGGAGGCTATTGAAACACTACTGCGACGATCAAGAATTTACACCGTTATGATATATTATTTACATAATGAAATTTCATATTAAAGCGCCAGAGTTATTTTTAGAATTAAAAATTAAAAAAACATACAAAATATATCACAACGGTGTATATAAACAACCGTAGTCATAACTTTTAATTTTTTTAATTAGAAGTAAATAAAAAAGTAAAGGCGCGCTTTAACATAAAAGGAATAATATATATGAATGCGCTGAGGTTCAAACACATGAAATCTTGAAGGTATCACCACGGTTAATTTATCAACCGTTGTTATATACAGATAATCACCACAGTTGGTTTATCAACTGTTGTTATATACAAATAAGTTTTATTCAATAAACAAATAAAATACAACCGCGCCTTAGTTTAGATATGTCACAACGGTGTAGGGATGAAGCGTTGTGAGCATGGCGTCGTTGTTTACGCGTTTTGTAGTAGTGCTTCTCTAGCAGCAGTTTCAGCAGCTTCTCTCTCAGTGGCCTTATGAACTTTTAACCTTTCTTCAGCATCCTTGACAAAGTTTTCTTTGACTTGGAAAAAGAGATTTCTGATCTTGGTGAACTCTATTTTCATCCATCTGTTAAACCGATTCCAGCTAGCATTCAGATGAGAAGGATTGTTACTAGAGATGGACTCTTTGTAGAGCTTCTTAACTCTCCTTTATGCATTTTCCTTGAAACTAGAAATTACTTTATCAAGGTTTAGGCTAGGAGTTTGAAATTCAGAGGTATGATTGTCAGAGTGGATTTCTTCATCAGAGTCATGTTTATCAGAAATGGTTTTTCCAGAGTCATTGGTCAAGGTTTGATCTACGTTCAGATAAGGTGAGTTTGGGTCAGAATGTTCAGAGATGGTGGTGAAAACTTGGAATGCTGAAGTGATGTTCATTTTAGAGATGGAAAGAGGTAAAGGTTTTGAGGTAGGTATAGTTTCTGAAATTACGTTTTCAGAGATTGGTTGAGTGGGGTTACTGGAGAAAGTATATGGGAAACATGTGGAGTTAGTTGTAGCAGCAGACGAGAAAGCAAATGACATTAATGATTGAGATACTGCTGTGATTGAAATATATGTGGGGATGAGAATTTCAGAAATTGTTGTCGTTTGGGGGATGGTTGATTTAGGTGGTGTGGGTGGCACGTTGGATTTTCCAGAAAGAGCTGAAATAGTAGATGGTGAAGGTGGGATAGATCTAGTCGTAAATGTGGTAGATATAAGTGGAGAAGGTGGAGGTATTGATGAAGTGAGGGTTCTAGTATTAGAACCAGATGCAGTAGATTGAGAGCCAAAAGATTTACTTGAAGGAGTTGGATAGGATGCCAGTGCAGAAGACTTCTGAGATTTTATAGATTCTCTCAGATTGAGTTTCTTCTTCTTCTTTTTCTTCTCAATCTTCTACTGTGATGATTCATGTTGCTTTTTCTTTAGAACTTGAGGAGCTTCTGGAAGATCATCATAACAAAATTCATCATAACAATTTTGAATGTCCTTATGTGATATTTATTTACCTATCCCTCTTTATTTCGATGTTGGAATTTTCCTTTTTTGCTACACCTCACAATTGATACAACAGTTTTGCTCACTTGTGCTTATGCAAAATGACCTACTACCAGCATCATTATTGTACAATGTTATAATTATTGATTGCAAGTTTTTATTTCTGAATTTTTTATAATGATGCAAATTGGGGCTAGGTTGTATCATACTAATAATATTGATAAGTAAAAGAAGATTTAGTGGTAATTTGTATGAAAATTTTCATTTTTCATAATGTATCTATTATCTCGTCTTTTGCTAAAGATTGAAAAGTAAACCTTGAATTTCAAAGCTAAGAAATGCAGATAGTTTCTTGACAGTAGTATATCTGTAGTGTCATTTTCTCCCTAATCTTTCTTCTACAATTGTTTTTTGTTTGTGTGCATATAAAGATGCAAAGAGCAAAGAGTTATCTGCTTCTGTTGCTGGGGTGTTAAAACTAAATTTACTTTATTAACTCAGGGCTTGTAGTTACTCCATTGAGAGTCACTGTGGTGCATTTGGAAGTTTGTGCAGACAAAAGTTTATGTTATATTTTTGAAGTAATTGTTTTTCGGAAAAATGAAGGAATAATGGAAAGAAAAGAAGGAAAAATGAAAATTACACGTCCCTTTGTAAAATTTCATACATGATTGAGTCTATTGTTTGGTGTGCATCCTATTTGGGTTTACTCTAATCATTTACCGTCATTTTGCAGCCGTTTCTTGCAGTGTCGAGGTCCATTCGCTAAGAGAAGGCATCCATTGGTGGACTCATCAGTAATTTCAGAAATTAGAAAATGCATTGACGAAGGGGTTGAATTTCAAGGTGAGTTGCTGAACTTCAGGAAAGATGGATCTCCACTTATGAACAGACTGCGGCTGACACCTATATATGGCGAAGATGATGAAATAGCTCATGTCATTGGAATCCAGTTATTCACAGAGGCAAACATAGATCTTGGTCCTGTTCTCGGTTCTACAATTAAGGAATCTGTTAAATCATCTGGTCGGTTTCATTCTGTGCTTTCCTCACTGCAACCTCTTCCAGTGGGGGACCGGAATGTGACCCGTGGAATTTGTGGGTTATTTCAATTAAGTGATGAGGTATTGTCTCTCAAGATACTTGCTCGCTTAACTCCAAGAGATATTGCATCAGTTAGTTCTGTTTGTACGCGATTGTATGAAGTAACAAGAAATGAAGACCTTTGGAGGATGGTATGCCAAAATGCATGGGGTAGTGAAACTACCCGTGTTTTGGAGACTGTTCCTGGTGCAAGGAGGCTTGGATGGGGTCGATTAGCAAGGGAACTGACCACTCTTGAAGCAGCAGCATGGAGGAAACTAACTGTTGGAGGTGGTGTTGAACCGTCACGCTGCAATTTTAGTGCTTGTGCAGTTGGGAATAGAGTTGTCCTATTTGGTGGTGAAGGGGTTAATATGCAACCCATGAATGACACCTTTGTATTGGATCTAAATTCTAATAATCCCGAATGGCAACATGTCCAGGTTAGCTCTCCTCCCCCTGGTCGGTGGGGCCATACACTTTCCTGTGTTAATGGTTCTCGTTTAGTTGTATTTGGAGGCTGTGGAACACAGGGTTTGCTCAATGATGTGTTTGTTCTGGACTTGGATGCAACCCCTCCAACTTGGCGTGAAATTTCGGGACTGGCACCTCCACTTCCAAGATCATAGCACAACTCTTGTACTCTTGATGGTACTAAGTTGATAGTTTCTGGTGGCTGTGCTGATTCTGGAGTACTTTTGAGCGATACTTTTCTTCTTGATATGTCAATGGAAAATCCTATATGGAGGGAGATACCAGTGACATGGACACCATCTTCCCGTCTGGGCCACTCACTATGTAATGGATGGATAACAAACACACAACAAATAGAAATGGAAAAAGGAAAATTGTACTAATTAAATCAATGCAACAGTACAATTTTGTAAAAAAATGAATATGGCTAAGCCACTTGTAGTAGATATTTGGGGAATTTAAGCAAAGATCTAGAAAAGCACTGTAGCTTCAGAGAGAGAAGAGAGTCGGTTTTTCCACTACTAAATTCCTTCCCAATCATTGCCAATCCTCATGTTATTTAACAAACTCATCCTCATACTTTCTGTTAGGAATTCGAATTCTCTTCCCACGTCCTTGCTCCTGAGTGTACGGATCATGTGCCAAGTGTCCACTCTCATCATGTGATTCAGTTAGTGTAGTGACTTCTTTGCCCTTATTCGTAACATTACTCCCCCATTAACCTTAACCTTGTCCTCAAGGCTAAAATTAGGATAGCTTGTGGAAAAAGCCTTCCAATTTTCCCAAGTGGCTTCAGCTTCCGGTAAGTCCGTCCACTTGATCAAAACTTGTTGTAACTCTTTTCCATTCTGCAACAGCACTCGAGTGTCCAAAAACTCCTCAGGTTGTAACAGAGGCCCCTTATCTGTAGTAAGGAGAGGTAGGGCAGGTATTGAACATTGTGATCCCCTTTGCACAGTTTCAGATTTACAATGTGGAAAACCGGATGAATTCTTGCAGACGGAGGTAGTAGTAACTTATAGGCCACTGATCTTATCTTCTGAATCACCAGAATTGGTCCTAAATACCCTAATCCCAACTTTTGATTCTGATGTAGAGCAATGGAATGTTGCCTATAAGTCTGTAGCTTCACCAGTACCATATCCCCTATCTGAAATTCAGCGAATCGTCTCTTAGCATCAACATATTTTTTCATAACTTATTGAGCCCTATGCAAATTAGCCTTGAGAAGTTGGACAATGTTGTCTCTCTCGGCAAGCAATGCTCGTAAGGATGGGGGATCAGCTGCTGCAGTATCATATTTGAGAAGGATAGGTGGCTCTCTACCATAAACTGCCTTGAAAGGTGTCATGACAATACTACATTGGTAAGAAGAGTTGTACCGGAACTCTGCCCAATCTAACAATTTGGACCACTTGTGAGGTGCTTGACCGGTAAAACATCTGAGATATAGTTCTACACATTTGTTGACTGCCTCGGTCTGTCCATCCGATTGAGGATGGTAAGTGGAACTCATGGCTAGTGTAGTTCCACTAGACTTGAAGAGTTACTTCCAAAAAGCACTAGTGAAAACTTTATCACGATCAGACACTAAGCTTTTAGGGAAACCATGAAGCCTGGCCACATTGTGTATAAAAGCATCAGCAACTTTCAAACCTGTGAAGTCATATTTTAAGGGAGTGAAATGAGCGTATTTTGAGAGCCTGTTTACCACCACCATGATCACAGTGAAACCGTTCGAGGGCGGAAGTCCTGTGATGAAATCCATAGATACATCTTCCCAAATTTGAGAAGGAATAGCTAATGGTTGCAAAACACCAGCAGGTGCAGCATTTGAGGATTTAGCTTGCTGACAAACTAAACACAGAGAGATAAAAGACCTGACATCACGTGATAAAGACGGCCATGTAAATTGTGAAGCAATGCGTGCTTTAGTTCGTAATATGCCAGCGTGACCACCTAGCATGGAAGAGTGAAATTCTTGCAAAATCATTTGAATAATACTGGGAATAGGTGGTACCACCATTTTATTTTTCCAATATAATATGTCATGTCTGACCTGGTACAAGGGATCTGGGCTTGTCCCCTGAAGGCATGAGGCTTTGATGAGAGATAATGTTGGGTCAGCAGTGACAGCAGTGGCTATATTGGATAATAGGGAATTGACTGGTCTTGAGGTAGCCATAAAGAAAGACCTAGAGAGGGCATCAACAACTATGTTGTCCTTTCCAGGCTTGTACTCTATGGTAAAGTCAAATCTTATGAATTTATGAAGCCATTTTTGTTGCTCAGGGGTCTGAATAGTTTGATTAGTTAAGGCCTTTAAACTTTGTTGATCAGTACGAATAATGAACTTATTACCCAATATATAATGGCGAAATTTGGCCATGGCTTCTGTCACAGCATAAAGTTCCCGGACATAAGCAGATTGGTGCTGCATAGATGGATTGAGTTTCTTAGAAAAATAAGAAATAGGGTGCTTATCTTGACTAAGAATGGCACCAATCCCTGTACCAGAAACATCAGTTTCCAATATGAAAGGCTTCGAAAAATCAGGCAATGCTAGCACCGACGCTATAGTGATGGCTTGTTGTAGAGCTAAGAAAGCTTCAGTGGCTGATGGAGTCCATTCAAAAGCATATTTTTTGAGTAATGAGGTTAAAGACGCAACAATGGTGGCATAATTTCTAATAAATCTTCTATAATGGCCCGATAATCCCAAAAAGCCTCGGAGTTGCTTCAGGTTTAATGGAATAGGCCAATCAAGGACCGCTTTCACCTTGTCTTTGTCCATGTGCACTCCTTGGTGAGAAATAGTATGCCCCAAATAATCTATTTCAGTTAAGCCAAAACAACATTGACATCTTCGCAAACAAAGAGTGATGGCGCATAAGTTGAAGGACTTCAGTTAAATGAGCTAGATGAGTGACCCATGTAGGGCTATATACTAAGATATCATTAAAGAACACTAGTACTGACTTTCTGAGTTGAGCCTGAAATACATGATTCATGAGACATTGAAAAGAGGCAGGAGTATTTGAGAGTCCAAATGGCATGACCAACCATTCATACAACCCTTGGTGAGTTCTAAAAGCAGTTTTTGGTCTATCTTCAGGCTTCACCAAGATCTGATGGTACCCTGATCGAAGATCCAACTTTGAAAAATAATGCGCACTATATAATTCGTCCAATAATTCATCTACAGTTGGAATAGGGAAGCTATCTTTGATAGTTATGGAATTGAGAGCTCTGTAATCCGTACAAAACCTCCAAGAACCATCTTTCTTTTTAACAAGTAAGACAGGGGAAGAGAATGAAGTATTGCTTGGCTGGATAATACCTTGTGTCAGCATGTCATTAACCATAGTTTCTATCTGTGCTTTTTGACTGTGTGGGTACCTATAAGGCCTTACTTTGACTGGATTACTACCTTCCACCAAGGTAATAGCATGGTCGTGGAATCTAGCAAGGGGTAAACTCTTAGGCTCAGCAAACACATCAACAAAGTTGTGTAACATTTCTGCTATGTCAGGTGGCAGAGTAGTAAAAGGTGCAGTAGGCTTAGGTACTACTTTATCAAATTGCAATGTAAAGGCTACATCAATATCATGTGTGTGGTGTAATCGTTTGATGTGATGAAATTGTACTTGGCTCGGACCACGAGGTTTGTCACCATGAAGTGTACAAAATTGTCCTTTACATAAAACTTTAAGGATAAAGCATTGTAGTCAGCTATGTGAGGTCCTAAATTTTTCAACCATGGTACTCCTAAAACCAAATCAGCACCTGAAATTGGAAATAAGTAAACAGGAAGGTGGAGTGTATTACCCTGTATAGCCACCGATAAATCAGCTATAAACCCCATAGTAGTTAATGAGTGACCATTACCTACTAACACTTGAAACTGAGTGACTGATTGAATCGGTAGTTTGAGCGATTGTGCAATTCTGGGTTGTAAGAAGTTATCTGAGCTTCCACTATCCAATAAAACAGACACAACAATGCCTTGAATATGACCCTGAAAGTGCATTATAGCCATCCCATGAGAGCCATTAAGAGCATTAAGTGATAAATGGTGTTCAGAGTCACCCACAACAGTTGAATCAAGGAGGGTGATTTGAGGTGGTTCAAGTGGGGTTTCGTGGTCATCCTCTTCCACTTGAAACAAGAAGTACTGACAGTTAGGGCATTTGTGGGAAATGGAAAATTTCTCATTGCAATAATAACACAGTCCATTTTCACGACGGAGCTGTATCTCTGCGCGTGTAATGTTTTTGACAGGGTTATTTTTTTGTGGTGGATTGAAAGGTTTAGGGGTAGGTAGTAGTGGTGGTTGTGGGGGAGGTTTTGGAGTTTGGAATTGGGAAATGGTAGGGTTTGGTGGTGGTGGAATTGGGAATTTTGATGGTCGTGGAAGGAAAATATTTGTCCTCATACAGCCTTGCAAGAGCGTAAGCTCGAGAAAGAGAGGTGGGTGTTGGAGCAATGACATCTCGTTTGATATCAGCGGATAACCCACTGATGAAGCAATCTAGTGTAGCTTCAGGGCTGAGACCTTGAACTCTGTTGGCTAAACCGGTGAAGGACGTGTAATAGTCGGTGATGGTTGTAGTTTGGGTAAGTTTGAACAAAGCGGGTCGGGGTGACTCATATGGAGATGGGCCAAACTCCAGCTCTAATGCCCGTGTAAACAAAGCCCAAGACTGAAACGGTTGGTTGCGCGATATCATTTGGAACTATGGCACCACGTCTTTTTCCATGTGGACTGCTACGATGGTGAGACGGTGGTTGTCCGGCGTACCGTAATAATAAAAAAATTGCTCCGCTTTAAAGATCTAATTCATCACGTTGGAACCATCGAATCGAGGAAAATCAAGCTTGATGTTACGTATTTAGAACAGTTGAGATACCAGTGGTGGCGGCGGATCTTTGCTACTGGAAAGCTGTTGGACATGAAGATTGCTGAGCTGATTTTCAACACGCTCAAGGCGAGCGTGATCGAGATGACGATGTTGAACATACTCATTGTGACGACGATCTGCATCTTCGATAAATTTTTGCAAGGTTTTGGTCATTTCTGAGATTGAGTTCTCCATGCTCTTCATACATGTGTTTTCGGCCATGGGTAACGCAATGAAAGCACCAGTGTAATGGATGGATAACAAACACACAACAAACAGAAATGGAAAAAGGAAAATTGTACTAATTAAATCAATGCAACAGTACAATTTTGTATAAAAAAAAAAAGAACATGGCTAAGCCACTTGCAGTAGATATTTGAGGAATTTAAGTAAGGATCTAGAAAAGCACTGTAGCTTCAGAGAGAGAAAAGAGTAAGTTTTTCCACTACTAAATTCCTTCCCAATCATTGCCAATACTCATGC
Organism: Lathyrus tuberosus; assembly: GCA_022829125.1. Classification (NCBI taxonomy): domain Eukaryota; kingdom Viridiplantae; phylum Streptophyta; class Magnoliopsida; order Fabales; family Fabaceae; genus Lathyrus; species Lathyrus tuberosus. The sequence goes on along the minus strand of JALAZF010000028.1, from coordinate 15,132,713 downwards.
TATTTAACAAACTCATCCTTATACTTTCTGTTAGGAATTATAATTCTCTTCCCACGTCCTTTCTCCTGAGTCTACGGATCATGTGCCAAGTGTCCACTCTCATCATGTGATTCAGTTAGTGTAGTGACTTCTTTGCCCTTATTCATAACACACTATCTGTTTATGGTGGTAGGAAAATTCTGATGTTTGGTGGTCTGGCCAAGAGTGGTCCCCTGCGTTTCCGGTCAAGTGACGTGTTCACTATGGATTTAAGTGAGGAGGAACCTTGCTGGAGATGTGTCACGGGGAGTGGAATGCCTGGTGCTGGCAATCCTGGTGGCATAACTCCTCCTCCTAGACTTGATCACGTGGCTGTTAGCCTTCCAGGTGGTAGAATTTTGATTTTTGGGGGTTCTGTTGCAGGTCTTCGTTCTGCCTCCCAGCTTTACATACTTGATCCAACCGATGAGAAGCCTACATGGAGAATCTTAAATGTACCCGGGCGCCCTCCAAGATTTACTTGGGGAAATAGTACATGTGTTGTTGGGGGGACAAGAGCTATTGTTCTGGGTGGTCAAACCGGGGATGAATGGATGCTAAGTGAACTGCATGAACTTTCCCTAGCAAATTCTGTCATCTAGATCCAGTGGATAAATTACGTGCTGTAATGACGGGAACACTCATGTTTTAAAATCATTTTGAGTAGAATTGGTGGCAAAGGTATGTGTTGGTCACTGACTATCTTGACAAACATTGCTCTGGTCAGAACATTTGTGTATTAAGGTGTTTTGATAGTGGCTTTTATGGTATGATTAGTTCTGGCTCGAGAAGAACTTTTTTAATGACTGACGCAATACCATGTTTGGTGTTTTTAAGGTTGTGTGAAACTTTGCCCTTATGTATGCACAATGAATTGTTCTTCCTGAATAGATTAATAGTGTCTGATAACAAGTAGGGAATACATTAGGACCATAGTTTTCCTCACGTGTTATTTTTTTTATTGTGTAATTTGAACCATGACAAAGGACAGAAAAAATGCATGTTCATACATAGTAATGTATTAGGTGTCTTCCGTTGTATTTGTATGTATGGAAGTTTCTACTCCTATTTTGTGCTTTTGAACATGGTCATAAATTGGGTGTACTGTTTTGCCCCATTACAAACAGGTGTACAAGGTAGAGGACGGTGCGGTTTTTACATATTTCTCTTAAATAATGTAATACATGACATGGAGTATGTCAAAATCTGCACTGTTCATTGTTCCTGGTTATCTTGTGTAACGATGTTGTTTAGTTTATGTCACTGCTGTAAATTTGCTTGTGGCCATGATAAGTCAATGTATTTTAGATTATATAGTGTAATGCTGTTGTGTGGGTTTATGTCATGCTTTTAGATTGTATTTTGGTTTACAAGTCAAGAGGATTTGAAATTTTTATTTATTTTTAAAATTTTAGCTTCCATAAATAATTGTTTCTTTTAAAATTTATTTGAATTAGTTTAAAAAATTCATTATTTCGACAAGATAATGAAGTTCATATAATTTATTAAATTTTTACTTCTATAATTTTTTGTTGTTGTTGATATAACCAGTTAGATAAAGTAGTTTCTTTTCCTTATAATATTTTATTTTTGATTATACAAATTTATACTATTTTTTTTGGAATTAAAAACACAATTGCCAAAATAAAAAATATTTAAAAAATAGAAATGTAGTAAAATTAAAATTTGTATTATAACAATTGTATAAACACATAAATCATATCTGAAATTTCTGAAGATTGAGATTGTAATAAAATAATATAACTAATGTTGACAAATTGAATTTGAATATTATTTTATTTTTACTGTGATAATATAAGATTTAATTTTAAATATTATTTTTTATTGCTTTAGTAATTTGTTCAAGGTTTTTAATTTATTTTGGTATTGCTTCGTAGTTTGTGATAGTGTTTAAAGTTACATGTTAATCATGTAAAAGATAATAAAAAAATAGAGTAGAAGTTTGATTAATTAAAGAGAATTTTTTAATTTACCATATTAGTTTCTTAGGTATCATGCGAAATTTTTAAAATATTCTTTAATTTTGGAGATATATTTTTTAGATGTATTTCAACAGACACTCAACAAAGGCGGAAACTACTACATCAGCGTCGATGGTTACTTAGAACGTGGGGCACGTTCGGGAGAAAACCGCTACATGATGACGTGTCATCACAGAGATAGTTTATTAGTCTTGTACAATTATTTTAGACTCGTATATATAGCGCCTTAAGTTTATTTTGTAAGGGGTCTGCAAATTGTACACATTTTCGCTAAACTCAAAATATCTGCACTGTGAAAAACGAGTGAGGAAAATGTATGTATGCGTTCCACCAATTTAATACATTCCAGCATTTTTATCTTAAAAAGTCTTTCTTTTTATGCATTTAAACCCTTTATTTCTGCCTTTACGTTTTATTGCACTTTATTTCAACTGCCTTTATCTTTTCAGCAAACTTTACTTCTACCGCATTTTAACTTCAAACCTTTTACGTTATCTTACCTTGCATTTTATTTGCATATTTTCTTGTCTTTCAGTTACGTTTCTTTATTCTCGAGAAATCACAACGTCGTCCCAGACGTTTGCGTTAACTTCGACGACCACCCTTAGTTTTAACGAAAAACAACACATAAATATGTCCGGGAGATTTTCGAGTTTGATCCCTTAAGTATTAATATAAACCCGCATTTAGCGAAATTCCATCGCAAACAGGTGGTTGTGTTGATCAAATCTTCACTGACGCCTAAGCTAGGAAAGATCGCCAAATATCACATTGAAAGCATCGAACTACAAAAACACGTGCAAGGGAAGTTCATCCGAAAGATGTTACGAAAGCCCGAGAGGATCGGTTGACTGCTCTGTTGACTTCAGTCAAAGAAGCAGTTTGTGCTGCAAATGATTTGAATTAGACTTTTTACTTCTTTGATTTTCCAACTGATGATCAATTTCTCACCGACCTACCTCCATTTTAGCATGCATATCATTTCAATCCATATCATATCTAGTGTGGTTTTAGCTTAGCGTTAGTTCCTAGTTTTTATACCGATGTTTGCAAGTTGATGACATATTAGCCTTTTGTTGATATATCCATACTATCACATTTTACTATTTTTCTTATTTGTTATTCGTTATGTTATTATTATTTTTTTATTTTTGTTTTTTTATCTTTGCTATAATGATAGTATCGTACTTGAAATTGTGTATATTCTTTGCGTTTAACTTAATAATGTAATTGTGATGATTTATTCATTTTGTATTAACGCGACAAGTTGTAGTGTGATTACATGTTGTTCTTGTTGCTACTGTTGTGCGTTTTTAGTCATATTTTTGCTCTTTCTCAATGATGAATCAAATTATTCTAAAATATCTCAAATTTGCCGAACATAAAAAAAGAGAATGAAATTGTGTGTCGATAACAATGTGGTTTCTTTTGTATCAGTGTTTTAAAAACTAGACCAGACCGACCGGTCGAACTAAGAATCAGAGGGCTCATTGGTCCAGTGTGATTGTTGAATCGAATAAGCTATTGAACAAGTGAGAACTGGTCAAAACCAATCAAAATAAGTAAAATCCAACGAATTGGCGGTTTTGAAAAACTGACTTGTTAAATGCTTGATTTTTTCCTCAGACGAAAATGACGTCGTTTTGGTAATTAAAAAAAATAAAAATATAAGTAGATTTTGTTTAAAACTTATTTAGAATAATTTTCCTTCTTTGGAATAAAATTTATTAGACATTGCACTTATTTTATTATTCAGTTTATGTTGCAATTATGCATTGTTCAAAATTTATTTGAATTTATATTTAACGAACTTGTGAAATTATAATATTTTAAAATTTTGTAGGTGTCATAATTTTTTTTAGAGATCAAGTCATCTGGTTCGATTGATTTGTATATTTTGATGTTCTATCATATTTTTAATATTTTTAATTTATCATTTGTTGTAATTTTGATATTATTTTCAAGTATTTTTCTGATTTGAAAATGATATACCCATAAATTTGCTGACAACTCATGTAGTTTTTCTTCCTAACTTGATAATCATATCGTCTATCTAAATTTCAAGTGGTTTGAGAGATTTTGAACTTTTTTCTTGTAGCAGTGTATATTTTGTTGTCTTCGTTAGAGAATTGTTTTCGTTTTTGTTGACCTTTTTCTTGTAAGAGTCTTTTTCCTAGATTCATAACCGATTCTTTTACCAACACGCCACTGTTTTGAAATTAATGTACTAAATTGCCACAACTTGGAAATAAAATACCAGAATGCCACTTTTTTACTATGGGCTCGGCCAAGGAAAGGGCGACCCACTGAAAAAGATTCTCGCCTGCATGAGCTCGGCCAATGGTTGGCCGAGTCATTGAAGAACTTTTTTTTATTTTTTTAATTTTTAAAATATATAAAATTTATATAATATATATTATTATATAATTAATATTATAAATAATATAATTTGTATTACATTAATATTATAAAATTGTGTAAATTATTTAAAAATGATTTAAATAATATAAATTAAAAATAATAATAATAATTTTTTTAAATTAATATTATAAAATAATAAAATATTTATGTTTTGTAAAAAAATAATTTTATAATAAATATTGTATAAAATATTATTAAAATTTAATTCATATTATCAATTAATATAATTTTAATATTTTATGTATATTAAAATTTAATTTATTTTTAGCAATTACACATTAATAATTGCATGAAGAAGCTCGACCATCCATTGGGCGAGCTCGACCATCCATTAGCCGAGCAGGAGAATATTTTATTATTTTTAAATTTTTTTATATATAACATTGTTGGGGTACCTCTAGTTCTCAGATCATCCACATCCATTTCATCATTTTAGTCTGAAAAATTTCATAAAAAATAGAGTATTTTACCAATTCAAATACTCCTCTTACCAAAAAAGATGCTCAATTGATTGTTTCACCAATAAAGCCTCCGCTGAAGATCCGACTGTGGAACACAGTGACATTCGAGCATTTTCAGAGAAGCCTGGTGAGAAGGTTAGAAGGAGAAATTGTTGAAGGTGAAAAGATTAGAAGAATTGAAAGGCTTGTTAAAGATGGAGATGGTAGGTCCTGGAAAGCTGTAAAAAAACAATTATGATTGTGTTATGATGATGTATGGACAAGTATATATTTTCTTGATGGTTGTAGTATCCCAAACATGTTTAGATGTTTAATCGATATAATGTTTATCGTCTTGTTTGTTTAGGCGCGATTTGTTTATTTTGTTATTGTCGAAAGCTGAATGAAAGTTGAATGAGACAAATGAAAAAATTCCACAAAATTAAAGTTATATTAACTGAAAGTTAAATTAAAAAATAAACAAAATAATCTAGACAGGTCGATTTGACGGGCCTGCTACATTTGGACATTTCCTACGTATATGGCCTATTTCTCGACAAATCCCACACTTTCTCTTTTCTTTCTCAACATCGTCCATTTCGATTCTAATTCTTGTACTATTTGGACGTCATTTCTTCTTCCTTCGCATTGTCTCATAATGACAAATAGTATATCCTTTATATGTTGGCCAATTTTCTTGGTGTAGAAGTCCAAGGAAGCTTTCCTGGTAGACTTTCAAAATACTCAGAACCTTGAAAATATCTGGTATACGCATATTGTGGTCCTGACGTATACTGGCACATGCTGCGATTACATGGGAGCAAGGTAACTGAAATGCTTGAAACTTTCCACAATCGCACCACCACTTCCCGAGATCAATGCTAAAAGTACCTAATGGTCGACCATCGTTTTGATAAATCCTTTCGGCCACCATAAAACAAAATCTCTCGCGATCAAATTAGATGACATTATGGCTGCTAGATTTACTCGCTTCTTCAGCCATTCCTTATTACAGTTATCTGTGAAAGGTTGACTGAAAGCCAACATATTTTTCATCTTCCAATTGGTGAATGTACCATAATGTTGGAGGATGTAAGTATGTTGTTTGGTCTTCGTGTAAACGGTAGGGCTGTTAATGGTCCTACTCAAGTAGGGAGTGATGTATATATGGAACATTTAAGTGTAGTACCTTCTACTTCGGATAAACATAAAGTTTATGTTAAAATTATTTGGTTACAAACTTTATTAGCACAATTAATACAAAACAAATCGCCAACCGAAGAGAAGAACATTCTCCATGCAAAAATTTATATATTACTACTTATAGCAAAAAATTTAATGCAAGACAAGACTCATAACTTATTACATTCTTCTTGGATACCCCTAGTAGGAGATTTAGATAAATGCAATAGATATAGTTGAGGTTCTGCTTGTTTAGCTACATTATATAGGCATATGTGTAAAGCAAGCAAGGTAGGAGTAAAAAGTATTGAAGGATGCGTTCTCATACTCAGCATTTGGATATATTGGCATATACCACTAATTGCTCCCGAAATTTCCGTTGTGCCGTCTCATCCTTACGCAAAAAGGTAAATATAATTTAGACTTTCTTTCTTTTATACATATATATGTTTATGCTCATCCCTTTTGAAATTCTGGTATCAGATATGTGATGTTAAGTGTGATGTCACAACAACACAATCTGCTATATGAAACAAGGCAATAAAATAACAGTCAATCAACACAATGAATTGTTCACCCAGTTTGGTCTAACTACCTACGTCTGGGGGCTACCAAGCCAGGGAGGAAATTCACTATTAGTAGTATTAAATTACAGACTCAACAATCCCAGTTGACAATCTCCAAACTTAATCACTACCCAATGACACTTCTACCTAAGAACCTCTTAGATATGAGATACCACTCACTCCCCCTAAATCACCACAGTGATACAATTCAAAGATTACAAAGTATAGAAGTCACACTTCCAAAACACAACTTGATCTTGCTTAAAAGCTTTGATCAAGAATAATTAACAACTCAAAACAATTACACCAATTCAAAGATGAATGGCTTACAATACACAGACGAAAACACACACTTGACTCTCAGTCTTTAATCTCTTGCTTTCGTACCTTCCAAGTAGGGTTGAGGCTACTTTAAATAGAAACTCAGACTTGGGCTTGGACTCCTTGAAAATATCTGATTTGATTTGAATTTAAAACAGATTTTATCTACAAATCTTTTCATATCTTTCAGCCCTAAAAACATAACAAGATCTGCTCCATATCTGATTGCAACAGAAAGAATCTAATCCAAGATCTTCGCCTGCAATCTCTCAATCAAATCTTCTAATAACTAAACTGATACACGCAGCCCTAAAAACATAACAGACTGATGTTCTGATGTTCTGTCAACTGATGTCAAGACATCATGTTTAACATCAGTACACAAAACTGCAACCCTAAGTACCTTAACATAACCAGAATGTTAGTAACTCATGTTAAGACATCATACATGACATCAGCATTGTTTTACCAAAATTGTAGCCAATTACAAGAACTAACAATCTCCCCATTTGGCTAGTTTTGGCTAAAACAATCTCAACCAACATCAGAAAAACTTGCAGCGGATAAACACCAAACTTCTACTAACATTCACTACACAACCAACATCAGTAACACCCAACAGCTGCACCAAAAACAAACTCAAACAGTATAACAGCTGCACAAACTACAACCTTCCCCTCACACCAGACAACTAGATAACACATAGGAACTAGATAACACCTAGGCTAACTCTCCCCTTTTTTAGCCACAATTGGACAAACTCTTAACCTACCAAGGTAGCAAACACGAAGTTCTGACATCCAATTTGACAAGGTCAAATAAATGGCTTCCCAAGCAAAACAAGTTCCCAAACCAAAGACCACTTTGACTGGTCAGGCGATACAAACAAAGACTCTTTATGCACTATAAAAACCAAGCCTCCTTGCTTCTAACAACATACCACAGATAGAACCATGAGTAAGTCTAACAAAGATGTAGGAAAGAGACACATGCAGGAAGACAAGAAACCAGATCCAAAGAAGGTGAAGAACAAAACACTGTCTACAGCTGGGGCAACTTCAGGAGCAACAAGAACAAGAAAAACATCAGAGACAAGGATGAAAACCAACAAAAAACCTCCAGTGCAACTTCATGCTTCTGATGATGAATGAGATGAAGATTGGAAAACTTTTCTTGATGCAGGGGGTTGGGACAATCTTTAGACCCTTTGTTTGTTGCTTTTGATGTACTAAAATCTAATCTTGTATGCTTTCAGTAGTTGAATAAAATTATGTTTCCTTTAAACTAAACATATGCAATAAAGTTCACAACTGCACAAGACACCTCCCATCACACTTAATCCTCATATATGCAAATTCCTAATTTGCTTCTTAATTTTTCAAATTGATTTGCATCTAAGGGCTTTGTAAAAATATCAGCTAATTGCTGTTCAGTAGCAACATGTTCCAAAGCAACTACTTTGTCTTCAACCAAATCTCTTATAAAGTGATGACGTATATCAATATGCTTAGTCCTGCTACGTTGAATTGGGTTTTTAGAGATATTGATAGCACTCAGATTATCACAGTACAATGTCATGACATCTTGCTTGACATTGTATTCTGTTAACATTTGCTTCATCCAAACAAGTTGAGAACAACTACTCCCTGCTGCTATGTACTCAGCTTCAGCAGTAGAAAGAGACACACAATTCTGCTTTTTACTAAACCAAGAGATCATATTAGTCCCTAAGAAGAAACAACCTCCTGAAGTACTTTTTCTATCATCAGCACTCCCTGCCCAATCAGCATCACAATAACCACTTAACTCAGTACCTGATCCATGACTGTAAAGCATGCCATAGTCACTAGTCCCATTCACATACTTCAGAATCCTCTTTACTTGATTCAAGTGACTAACTTTAGGCTCAGATTGATATCTGGCACAAACTCCAACAGCAAAAGAAATATCAGGTCTGCTAGCAGTGAGATACAATAGACTACCAATCATGCTTCTGTATAGACTTTGATCCACACTCACACCATGTTCATCCTTTGATAACTTTAAGTGAGTAGGAGCAGGTGTCCTCTTGTGATTAGCATTTTCTAGACCAAACTTCTTAACAATGTTCTTAGCATACTTGCTCTGAGAGATGAATATGGAGTCTTCCATTTTTCTAACTTGTAGACCCAGAAAATAGCTGAGCTCTCCAACAAGACTCATTTCAAACTCAGACTGCATCTGTTTCACAAAATTTTTAACCATTGCATCTGACATCCCACCAAATACTATGTCATCAACATATATTTGAGCTATCATCAATTTTCCTCCTTCATCTTTGACAAACAAAGTCTTGTCAATCCCTCCTTTTCTGTAACCATTCACAGCCAAAAATTCAGTAAGCCTGTCATACCAAGCTCTTGGTGCTTGCTTCAAACCATAGAGAGCTTTCCTAAGTTTGTAAACATGATTAGGAAATGTTGGATCAATAAACCCTTTTGGTTGATCAACATAAACTTCTTCATTTAAGTACCCATTCAAGAAGGCACTCTTAACATCCATCTAAAAAAGCTTGAATTTGAGAATACAAGCGACACCTAAGAGTAATCTGATAGATTCCAGTCTTGCCACAGGTGCAAAGGTTTCATCAAAATTAATTTCTTCAACCTGAGTGTATCCCTGTGCTACCAATCTGGCCTTGTTTCTAGTGACCACTCCTTGTTCATCAGATTTATTCTTGTAAATCCACTTGGTGCCTATCACATTAACTCCATCAGGCCTTGGTACAAGATCCCGCACTTCATTCCTCTTGAATTGTTCCAGCTCTTCATGCATGTCATTAATCCAAAATTCATCAGTCAATGCTTCTTTGACATTCTTGGGCTCAATTTTGGAAACAAAGCAAGAATTTGACACAACCTTTCTTGATCTAGTGCTAACCCCTGATTTTGGATCACCTATGATAAGCTCTTTTGGATGGTCCTTTTGCACTCTAATAGATGGTTCTTTATTAGGTTGTTCAGGTTTAGCCTCAGCATCAACAGGACTGAGAGCAACACTTCTATCTTCAGTTTCTGATGTAACATCTTCAAATGATGTTCCAACATCATCCAGGACATCAGCATCTTCCTTCATGTCACTGTCATCAATTACCACATTTATAGACTCCATCATAACCTTGGTTCTAGAGTTGAAAACCCTATAAGCTCTGCTATTTGTAGAGTATCCCAGAAAGATTCCCTCATCACTTTTAGGATCCAATTTTCTCCTTTGTTCACGATCTGACAAAATATAACATTTACTTCTAAAAACATGAAAGTATTTCACAGTACGTTTTCTCCCTTTCCACAGTTCATACAAAGTAGCTGAAGTGCCTCTTCTCAAGGTAACTCTGTTGGAATATAGCAAGCAGTATTCATGGCTTCAGCCCAGAAATGGTAAGGGAGCTTTTTGGCATGAATCATTGCCCTAGCAGATTCTTGAATGGTTCTGTTCTTCCTTTCAACAACTCCATTTTGCTGAGGGGTAATAGGAGAGGAGAAATCATGACTGATGCCTTCAGCAGAACAGTATTCAGCAAACTTGCTATTTTCAAACTCTCTCCCATGATCACTCCTTATTCTGATGACATTGCTCTCCTTTTCTCTTTGGAGTCTTTGACACAAATCTTTAAAAACATCAAATACCTCTGTTTTGTCTTTAATAAAGTTCACCCAAGTATACCTGGAAAAGTCATCTACAACAACATAAGCATATTTCTTCCCACCTAGGCTTTTTACCTGCATAGGTCCCATTAAGTCCATATGGAGCAGTTCCAAGACTTTAGAAGTGGTGTTATGTTGAAGCTTCTAATGAGACATCTTGGTCTGCTTCCCTATTTGACAATCTCCACAAACTCTTCCCTCTTCAATTTTGAGTTTAGGAATTCCTCTGACAGCTTTTGAGGATATGATTCTCTTTATTCCCTTCAGATGAAGATGTCCCAACTTTTGATTCCAGACTTTGACTTCATCTTCTTTAGCAAACACACATGTTGAGAGACTTGAGTCTTGTGACACCCATAGATAACAGTTATCCTTAGACCTAACACCCTTCATGATGACAATGCACTTAGTTTTTGTAAAGTCAACTTTGAGCCCTTGATCACATAGTTGGCTAATACTGATCAAATTTACTGTCAACCGTTTGACCAGTAGTACATCATCCAGCCTAGGAGCACCAGCACAATTCAGCTTTCCCATACCCTTGATTTCTCCTTTGACACCATCACCAAAAGTTACATGTCCAGAAGAATGTAGCTTAACATCCACCAACAAATTCTTCACTCCTGTCATGTGTCTTAAACACCCACTATCAAAGTACCAGTCTTCTTTAGTAGAAATCCTAAGAGAAGTGTGAGCTATTAAGCTGGCAACTTTTCCTTTTGGAACCCATTGCTTCTTTGGTTTGATGTCCTGATTACCTTTGTGAATGTTCTGTTTGGGAGCCAACTGATGTGCCTTCTGAGGATACCCATGTAGCTTACAATGATGACATCTCCAACGCCTGAATTTCTTCCTAGAGGGAGTCCTGTCAGGATGTTTAAACATCGGTTTTAACATCACTGGTTTGGAAATAACATTATTTAAAGCTGAAACATTGTTGAATCCCAAACCACTTTTGTCTCCAGTAGTTTTTCCAATATTAAGAATATTGTCTAGAGCATCAGTTCCATTATTCAACATTCTGACAAATTTTGACATAGATTCTAGTTTAGAGTTTAGCATACTGACTTTCTTCTCAAGCTCAGTCTTTTTAGCCTTTAACTGCATTATGATTTTCTTTTGTTTCTCTCCTTCTAGACTGACTTGTTCACTTCTAATGCACAACTTTCTATAAGAGGCAACAAGCTCTTCATAAGTAACCTCTTCATCACTTGAATCATTGTCAGACTCATAAATCCCAATCATAGCTCTAACAAGATTGGCTGATTCTCCTTCAGGTTCACTACCAGTATCCTCATTAGACCAAGTAACAGACAACCCCTTTTTCTGCTTATTGAGATATGTAGGACATTCTTTTCTGATATGACCATAACCTTCACACTCATAGCATTGAATTCCTTTGTCATCATTGGACTTTTCTTCATCTCTTGACTTCTTCCCCTGATCACCTGACCTGTTTGTGTCAGATGTGATGTTCTTGACATTAGGTTTGTAGCTCCTGTCTATCCTTTTTAGAACCTTATTAAACTGTCTTCCCAGCAGAACAATGGCATTTGAAAGCTCCTCCTGAGTTTTAGGACCACACTCTTTCCTTTCATCTTTAGACAATAATTCTATGCTTTTGGTCTTCTTTTCAGATTCCTCATTCATCCCTAATTCAAATGTCTGAAGAGAACCAATCAACTCATCTACCCTCATCTTGCTGATGTCTTGAGCTTCTTCTATAGCAGTCACCTTCATTTTATATCTCTTGGGAAGGGATCTAAGAATCTTCCTCACCAGCTTCTCTTCAGTCATCCTCTCTCCTAGGGCACTAGAAGCATTTGACAGCTCAAGAATATTCATGTGAAAATCATGAATGGTCTCATCATCCTTCATCTTCAGATTTTCAAACTTTGTTGTCAGCAGTTAAAGTATTGACATCTTGACTTTGGAGGTTCCTTCATGAGTAGTTTTCAAGACATCACAAGCTTCCTTAGCCACTTCACAAGTGTTGACCATCCTAAAGATGTTCTTGTCAATACCATTAAAAATGGCATTCAAAGCCTTAGAATTTCCAAGCGCAAGTTCATCTTCTTCCTTGGTCCACTCTTCCTCGGGTTCCAGCTTTGATGTTCCATCTTTTTCAATAATAACAGGATGTTTCCATTCTTTTAAAACTACCTTCCAAGCCCTGCTGTCTAAGGACTTCAAGAATGTAACCATACGAGGTTTACAATAGTCATAATTTGAGCCATCTAGAATATGGGGTCTATTCACAAATCCACCACACTCCTTGTCCATTGTACCAGAAAGTAACAACCCTAGATCTCACCCAGATGCAGAGTAGGATGCCTGCTCTGATACCAATTGAAATTCTGGTATCAGATATGTGATGTTAAGTGTGATGTCACAACAACACAATCTGCTATATGAAACAAGGCAATAAAATAACAGTCAATCAACACAATGAATTGTTCACCCAATTCGGTCTAACTACCTACGTCTGGGGGCTACCAAGCCAGGGAGGAAATTCACTATTAGTAGTATTAAATTACAGACTCAACAATCCCAGTTGACAATCTCCTAACTTAATCACTACCCAATGACACTTCTACCTAAGAACCTCTTAGATATGAGATACCACTCACTCCCCCTAAATCACCACAGTGATACAATTCAAAGATTACAAAGTATAGAAGTCACACTTCCAAAACATAACTTGATCTTGTTTAAAAGCTTTGATCAAGAACAATTAACAACTCAAAACAATTACACCAATTCAAACATGAATGGCTTACAATACACAGACGAAAACACACACTTGACTCTCAGTCTTTAATCTCTTGCTTTCGTACCTTCCAAGTAGGGTTGAGGCTGCTTTAAATAGAAACTCAGACTTGGGCTTGGACTCCTTGAAAATATCTGATTTGATTTGAATTTAAAACAGATTTTATCTACAAATCTTTTCATATCTTTCAGCCCTAAAAACATAACAAGATCTGCTCCATATCTGATTGCAACAGAAAGAATCTAATCCAAGATCTTCGCTTGCAATCTCTCAATCAGATCTTCTAATAACTAAACTGATACACGTAGCCCTAAAAACATAACAGACTGATGTTCTGATGTTCTGTCAACTGATGTCAAGACATCATGTTTAATATCAGCACACAAAACGGCAACCCTAAGTACCTTAACATAACCAGAATGTTACTAACTCATGTTAAGACATCATACATGACATCAACATTATTTTACCAAAATTGTAGCCAATTACAAGAACTAACAATCTTTATTACGTTTCTTTATTTTGTAATTGAAAGATTTGTTCAACGAGGCATGACTTACCAAAAAAATTCTTGTCATCACCTACATAGATATATATTCACGCTAAATAGATAGAGGACGAACGATGTAAGTTTGTTACCACTACAATATCTCTAAATAGATGCTAAAATCTTTATTTGTACTTCAACTATAAAATTTTTTGTAACAGTTTATTTGGAGGCCATACCCGAGTTATCCACCTTGCGTTCTTGATGATAGCCAGATTTGGAGCCGGATAACTTCAATCATCAGTTTTCATATTGTCGAAATGCATCAAGCTGATAGGGTCAAATTTCAGTTTGGATTTGAACAAGATATCCCTACTCAGCCAAGATGTCTAAGCGAACACCATGAAACTGAAATGCCCAATACATGGGGTGATCATTGGCGTAATCTGAATAAAGAAGAAAACAACGAGTGGAGAAACAGAAGAAATTTGACTTTGAGAGGAAACATGGTAAATGGTGACTATGTGCATAGCGCTGCATATATGCAATGGTTTTTTATCAATTCCATTTATGCATGCTTCTCAAGAATAGTTCCTAGACGACCCCCGTCAATATGCATCTTCTTCATCACATCAGAGAGTCTCGCCGTCCATGCATCAGGAAATCCCCCAAATGAACCCATCACAATTTCAATCGTAAACATCTTCATTCCCCCAAAACACCTACCATCCCAGCCAAGCCACACTACCCCAACCAACATATCAACACACCTAACCAACACTACCCCAACAAACTTATCATCACACCCAAACCACCCAACAACACACATTCTATGCCACTTCCTCTCAACAGCAAACACCTCACACCCCAACTCCTTAAGCTAACTTCTTCTACCACCAACAATATCAGCAACAAACCACACTTCGACCATCCTTTCAATTCACTCAAATTCCTCCACATAACTTTGATTTCTCTTACCCACAATCACAACAACAAACATTTAACCCTTCACTCTCTTAACCCACTTCTACCTACCGCACTGAAGATGTTTATTATCCTCCCATTCAACATAGCCCTCCAACCACCTTCAACCCACCATCCCAATCACTCCCCAACTATAACCTAACAGATGGTCAAGTCATGGATTGACTAGGTTTTTCTGTTACTGATGTGGATATGGTCAATACATCACATCAAGATGAAGATGTAGCTGAAGATGAAAAGTTGTCTTCCAACACTACTCCATCTCCTCCAAGACGGCAAACCCAAGACTTGGGCAAGGAGTTGCGCATTAATACAAGAATAATATTAATTAACCAAGTAATTAATTAAATGTTAAATATTATATTATAAACTCAATTACATACAATTAAAAAAATATTTTTTTAATATATTCAAATAATAATAAAAATAAAATATTATTTAAAATATTTTATTATATTATACTATTAATTAAAATATTTATTTATTAATGTTTAAAACATAAAAATTATTTTAAAATTTTAAAAATCAATTAAATATTAAAGACTAAAAAAAAAGTGTCTTTTGGGGCTCGACCAACCATTAGTCGAGCTCATGCACGCTTGATTTTTATTCTATGGGTCGTCCTCGGTTAAGCCCATAGTAAAAGAGTTACATCATAGTATATATATCCTCTGTCTAGATGAATAGTACTTTCAATTGTTGAATAAAAATGTTGTCACATCTCTGATGTATTAGTTCTACAATTGTTTTTTTATCATCATTCATTACTATTATATCTCTCTCTCTCTCTTACTATATATATATATATATTTCCATTGTCCATCATGAAATGCTAAAAGTAAATATTAAAAATTAAATAAAAAAAATGTAATTGTTGACCATCAAGACCTTTATATGAGATGTTTAAGAACTATAAGTGATCATTGAGCGAATGAAGAGATAAACACAATATATTAATGTACTTTAGAGACATTTAACAATAATTTAATTTTTATCAATTGTTTATCGCAATATCTTAGTGTTAAAAGCTGTTTAATGGCAATTGAAAATGCATAGTTTTTTTTCTTATAAAGGTCCAAACAATTTTCTATTTATTACATGTATACAAAAATGCATTTAATCACAACTTTGTTTTATGCTCTAATAATCTTTAGTTCTCACTCTTTTGCTATAAACAATGACAATAAATTATTTTTCACAAAATTTTCATCTTATGCGGACAATCCTATTCCATGTAAGAGAACCACAGATTGTCCACAAAATTGGTGCTATCCTCCTCAACAACCAAAGTGCATTAAGTTTAAATGTGATTGCTTGCATTATAAATATGAAGTTGAAAAATACTTCTAATCACCTGTAATTTCACATAATTGTGTTGGTACTCTCTTATATCCCCCCTATCAGTTTATTTATGTTTCTTCGAGTCTCAAATTTCTTTGACAATCTTAAATATGTATTATTATATTAATAAAGTTTGTTATCTTCATTGATTAATAGAAGATAATGAAAACAACAATATCATCTCATAATTATATGTGCTACTTTTATAAGTAAAGACAATATACGTGTACTTGCTAAAAGTATATCTTATGTAATCTTACTTGTGTAAAATCAATAAAACTTGTATTTAATTTGTGTTAGAGATACACAAGCGGTGTGTGTAAGTAGGCAATGTAAAATTAATTAGTTGATGAAAAGTGTACATTACTGTTAATCTTCTGGTAAGAGTTTGTTAGCATTTTGTTGTGAGAAAAGCTAACAAACTATATTGGTTTTGTATTGTATAAATAGTACATTGCCTTGACTTGTTGAAGTTAAGTTGAATAATAACAAATACAGAATTATGGATCTCTCTCTCTCTCTCTCTCTCTCTTTCTCTCTCTCTCTCTCATTTTTCTATTATGGTGTCATCTCTCTCTCTCTCTCTCTCTCTCTCTCTCTCTCTCTCTCTCTCTCATTTTTCTATTATGGTGTCAGAAATTGTTCAGATTTAAACCACGATTCCGCTTCATTTAATCTTTTTCAGAAGAAATTTCTCAATCACCTCCGCAGGGACGGAGCCATTCATATGCTTATGTGGGCATACGTCCCCACTAATGTTTCCATTATATAAATATTACTCTACTAATATATAATATTCACACCTACATATTTGTTCCGCCCCTATACCTTGTTTCTATAATATTTACATCTACATTTTTTTTATAGTGGCACGTATAAGAGGAAAATCAAATTGATTGTGCAGTTAAATACACCAATATTATAAATTAATTCTTTAACAAAAATCATAAGTAAACGATATATATGCACAATCTATTATATATCACCTAATTAAGTATATTTTTAATGTAATACTATTGGACACTTGTTTTTTATTTATTTATTTTAAATTTAGTGCAATTTAACTCTTGTAGAAACCACTAATAGATCATCATTATTAATTTATATTTTATATATATTATAATATTTATTTTTTTAATAAAATTTTTATAGAAGTAATTTTTTAAATAATATATATTTAATATTTAAAGTAATATATCATATCATATCTTAAATATAATTTAATTAGTATGCATATTGTTAATATATAAGCACTTAATTGTATTTTGTATGTGATTTTTTTAAAGTAACATAATAAATTAAAAATTAATTTAGTATATTATATACAGACTAATCATTTCACTCAAATATAAATTTAATATTACTTATATATCGTGCCCCCACATTCTAAATTTTCTGGTTCCGTCCCTGCACCTCCGTGTCTTTAATCTGCATTATTAATGGCGAACTCTGAAAATCAAAATTCATTCACAGAGAATCAAGAACCGTCATGCAACAACTCTTCGAGCTTCTTTACACCAAACTCTAACAACACCTATGGTCCGAAACTCTCAATTCAGATTAAGGATACCAACTACCTCCTATGGAATCAACAAGTAGAAGGAGTAATTCTCACTCAGAAGATGCATAGGTTTGTTGTGAATCCCCAAATCCCTGTTAAATTCAATACAGATCAAGATCGATTACTCAACAACATTTTTGAATAATACGAATCGTGGATCGTTCAAGACCAAGCTTTGTTCATATGGCTTCTATCAACCACATATGAATCAGTTCTTCCGTGAGTGCTTTCTTGCAAACATTCCTACGAAGTATGAGATAAAATCCACAAGTTTTTCAATGCTTAAATGCGAGATAGGGTTCGTCAGCTAAGAGTGGAATTGTAGTCCACCAAGAAAGGCAATTAATCAATCACTGAATTTGTATTCAAAATCAAAGCCATTGGGAGCTCTCTTCTTGCTGTAGGAGACTCGATTTCGGAGAGGCTCAAATTGACTTAATCCTAAATGGATTACCAGAAGAATGCAACCCATTTGTGATGCAAGTGTATGGCAACACTAAGCCTCTTTCGTTGTGTGATGTAGAAGCTTTCTTGTATGTACAAGAAGCTTAGCTTGATAAATTCAGGCAAGAACTAGCTGTGGCACAAATCTCGACTAATGTAGCTTATGCTGGTCATGGAGCAGGTGGCTCTCATGAAAACTTTAACAATAATTGGGGAAGAGGTCGAGCCTACGGAGGTAGAGGGCGTGGCAGAGGCCGCTATGCTAAAGGAAACAAGCCTTTATGTCAACTGTGTGGGAAACCAAGAAATGTTGCTTTGAATTGCTGGCACAGGTATGATGAATCTTTCAGCCCTCATAACTCTCAGTCAAAAACCAATGAGCCTCAGAATGACAAAGAGTCCAAAGAAGAAGCTACAACCTCAGGCTCTTAAGCAATGGCAATGACAACTATCACAACTCAACCAACTGCATGCACTCAAGAGTACTCACTACCAAATGAGCTTGACTCTCAGGCTTCGTTTGTTGACTCAGGTGCTTCCTATCACCTTACACCCTTTGGAAATTGTTTGCAAGATAGAAAACCATATAGAGGTAAATGTCAAGTTCATGAAGGAAATGACCAAAGTGTAGCGAACGATTTTTGTCGGTGACACGACCACCTTATCGCTGGGTTTTCCTCACCGCAATGAGGAGGTGAGGGTGCTACTTTCTGATTTCTTATTATCCCATGAAGCTAGAAGGGAAAGGGAAGCTATCTAAAACTAACCTTGCACGCGAATGTTTAACTGAACAAACGCTTAAAATAGATCCGGGGAGTCGGGGTCAGGTTATACAATGGGGAGTTGTCAAATACCCATCCTATATGTGGTTATCCACAGGATATTAGCTTTAGGTTTCATTTTATACTTGATGGTGTTTATCCGTTAATGGGTTGGGAAAAATTCTTGGGAAATATGAGTGAGTGAGTTTTTGTTGATGTTCGGTGTGTTTTTGGTAAGGTACTAGACCTAAGTTTTGATTGGTATGAAGGTACTGAACCTAGAGTTTTTGATTAGTATGAAGGTACTGGACCTAGAGTTTTTGATTAGTATGCTCGCTAAGATTTCACAATCTTATGCCTACGTATTCCTGTTTAAATGAAACAGGGAAATCAGAGCAATCATAGTTCCTCCTATTCTAAGAGAGGTAAAAGATGTTTTGGTGTCTTGTTCAAAGCCCAAGATTGAAGCTAAAAGGTTTTGAATGAGAGAGAATTTGTCATCTCTAAAGAGGTATTGTTAATTTTTGTGTGCCTTGATCAAAGCCCAAGGTTGAAGCTAAGAGGTTGATTTACTCCACTGGGGGAATCCTTTCCCAAAGCCTAAGAGGAGGCTGGATAAGACCGACTCAACAAGAGAGTACATATATTGGTGTCTTGTACAAAGCCCAAGATTGAGGCAAAAAGAGACTGACTCTGGGGATATCATTATACAAAGCCTAAGAGGAGGCTGGAAAAGTTTTGACTCCGTCGGGGAGGCTAAGATTGAGGCTGAAATGGAAAATTTAACTGACTTTGCTTGGGAAATCATTCCTCAAAGCCTGAACGAAGGCTGGGAGGAAATGACTTGGCTGAGGAAGATATCTGGCCCCATTTTAAAATATGGACATTTGTGTCTTGTATAAAGCCCAAGATTGAGGCTAAAAGGGTTCGACTCAACAGAAGAGTGTTTTTATCTGTCATGTACCAAGCCTAGGATTGTGGCAGAATAAGCTGGAGAAATTATTCTACACATCTTAAGAGGAGGTTATCTCCTGCTAGGGGAAATCATTATACAAAGCCTAAGAGGAGGCATGAAAAAATATTGACTCAACAAGAGAGTGTCTTTATCTGTCTTGTACAAAGCCCAAGATTGAGGCTGAAAAGGTTGACTTAACAAGAGAGTGCTGAAATGTGATTGACTCAACAAGAGAGTCTGAGAAAGTGATTGACTCAACAAGAGAGTCTGAAAAGGTGATTCACTGAGAATAGATCAACTCTGGGGAGTATAATTTCTTTGACAATTTCTAGGGGTGACAGTCTGAGAAAAGGTTCATGAAGAATACTGCCTTTCTCTTTGTTCCATATTGTTTAAGCCCAAGAGAAGGCAAGACTGTATCTGGAAATCCTATGGGGATCTAGTTTTTGTTGTATTCAAGAGTGACCAACATGGCTTTACTTAGTTCTAGACCTAGTTGCCGAGGAAAACTCTAAATAACTATACTAGTATATATACAATTGATATATGACAAGTATTTAAAAGGGTACGAAAGAAGACTTACAGTGCACAGCTTCCCATAATACAGTTATATTTATATCAAAGCGAGTAAATGAAAGCAGTCTAAAACTTACAGGTGAGCAAGCTTCCATGTTGTATTGTTAGTTGTTTAAAGAAATTAAAGAAAGTTTTGATAACAACATGTATATTGAATCTAAATCAAAATATTGTTGGGGTTTATACTAAAGGGGAGGCCCGGGTTTAACAGTGATTACACCGTTGTTTTGAAGATCGTATCGGGACTTATACAACGACTGAGGCCCAAAGAGGTTTATTTACAAAAGGGTTGGGTCTTACAACTCAAGGAGAGGCCTAAAGAGTTTGAAAATAAATAAAGACGGGTCTTATAGCTCAAGGAGAAGCCCAGTTGATTTTGTTAAAAAGGCGACGATCGCGCCGAACTTTTGAAAATATACAGAAGGACTTATACAATGTGTGAGGCCCAAAATTGTCTATTTACAAAGGGGTTGGGTCTTACACTCTATTAGAAGCCCAAAAAGGTTTTGAAGAAGAAAAGTGGGACTTACAACACGAGGGGAGGCCCAGATGATTTTTGCTTTGAAATGGCGATCGCACCGAGATTCTTTTAACGCCGAGGGACTTATACAATATCTGAGGCCCGAAATGATTTTGGTTAAAAGGGGATTGGGTCTTACACTCTATTAGAGGCCCAAAGAGTTTTGAAAAATATTGATGAGGGTGAAATCAATCAAAATCCTAATTTTGTTAAAAATGGAATTAATTTTGATTAAAAGTTAATAAAATCATTGAAAACATGTGAGAAATGAGTTGTGATTTTGGGTCAATGTTTCAAAAATCATGTTTTTATCCACAAAATGATCGAAAACCATTTAAGTTTGGTAAATCAAGAGAAAGAAAATTTTTAAAATGTTAAAAAACAAATAAAAATTAATTCTTTGCAAAAATATCAAATATATGAAATAAATAATATTTTTCGGAAATTTTTGTAAAATAAAATATTTTAACATTTTTGTGAATTTTGAAAAAAAGAAACAACTCAAAATCATTAAAATTCAGAGAGAAATTAATTTTTGAATCAATTAAATAAAAAAAATTCAAAAATTCAAAAGTTTGAAAAAGGGCGCCAAGAACACCTTGTTCTTGCCCGCGTGCCTTGTTTTTGGCTTATTTGCATTTTCTCATCAATCTCACTGAATACTTGATGAAATCACACAATCCACATATCAATATGCTCGTTTTCAACCCACGATCATGTCTATGGTCTTTAATTTCATTTATTTTAAGTATGGAATGAGAAATCAAAGAGAAACCTCAAGAACCCTAATTTCTACATGAAGGCTAAGAAATTCCATACATGATTCATACAAAGCAATCAAGAACCCTAATTTCTACATGAAGGCTAAGGTTCTTTGGTTCAAGGATAAGTCTTGAATGAACTTGGATAAAATTGTCTTGATGAATGCCACCTCTATGCATCAGTTAAATGCTTTGAAACAAAATTGAATATTTGAGGTATCTTTGAATTAGGAGTGTCATGCCTAAACATAGCTCCATGGACTTATGAGGCTGATAGATCAGTGTTTGTCCCTTGGTTGTTCCCCCTTGAGGTGTGCATATGGATAACCATGCTTGTTGTTTCACAATTTGATCAAATCGAGTCCTTATGCACAAATCTGCCTTGCTAAGACAGTTTGTAGCAAGGCATGTTGCAGCTGTCATAACTCCTAGCCCAGGTGGAGTTTTCTCATGTTTTTAGGATCATTGGAAATCCCTTCTATGATACAACCCATGTATGATCATAGTTTGTCTTGAAACTATTTGGATCCAATTGAAAAATCATCATGAACATTGATGTTCAAGACTGCCAACTTAGGCAGATTTTCACTAAGTGTTGGAAAAGTGTAATTTTCATGTTTTTTTGCCATTTTGATCATTCCATAACTAAAAACCCATGAGGAATTGGAATGAGCTGTAGTTGAAGCTTTTGTAGAGTGTAATGAGAGCTACAAATCCAGCTTTGGACCAGCCAAAATGGTTGCTTGGATCTTAAGTTATGGTCCTTGGAAGTTGGTACCCTAGCCACTTTATTTCATAACTTAGAAAAATTCTAAGTTTTTTATGGTTACCCCTTTTACAAGTTAACTTACTTTCTTTGATTTTTCTTGATGAATGATGATTCAAATCACATATTAACATTGTTTTAAGGTTAAAGAACCTTGGTTGACCAAAAATTCAAAAAGTCAAACTTTGGATTTTTTGTACTGTTGATTTTTTATCGGACGAAATTGAAACTGTGCTATCCGTTGTGAAATCACCTTGACCTAAATCAAACCTAATGGATGGATTCCATAGGTGTTATAGGGTGTATTGAATCATTTCCCAAGGTTTGGGAGCATGTCCTGGTCAAAAGTCAAAAGTACAGTTGACTTTTTCCTCAAAACCCTAATTGTGGTCCTGATGAAATTAAAACTTGTGAATCAAGCTTCTTGTATCAATCCATTGTTGTAAATGGATCAATGTAGTGTATTGGAGACCCTCAAATCATGTCTTGAGGTCTTGGCTCATGTTTTTTCCCAAAAGTCAACTTAGGGGTGAATTAGGTCAAGAAACCCTAATTCCTGATTTTTGGTAAATGCATCCTCTGAGGTTAAATTGACTTGATGATTGGGTCCATGAGGTCCCTTGGATTATCTTAGGTTGTGCTTTGAAGCCTTGGCTCATGCCCAGAAGAAAAATTCCATCTGGAGGCCTCAGTCGACAAAAACCCTAATTTGGTGAGACTGACAATCTTGAGGCTTGATCCACTTGGAGTGTTACAACCTTGTGCTTGATCCTTAATATGGGAGTCCTCTTGATCCTTTATGGATGTTTTAGAGGTTAGACAAGTTAAAGATCATGTCATTTCTTGATTGATCCTTTTTCCAAGTGCCCTGAGAGGGCTCAAAACCCTAATCTTTGATTGTGGTGAATGCTCAAACATCTCCGAGGATGTTGATGAGACATGAAAGTGCATCCATATTGTGATGATGATTGGCAAAATAATGGGAAATCATAGTGGTCAAAATTTGGGGTATGACACAAAGCTTATATATTAAAAACATTGGTACCTCATATGTCATAAATAAGCTCATTCTTAGTGATATCTTACATGTACTTGTATCACCAAGAACCTTTTGTTTGTCTCTAAGTTTTCTAATGATAACCATGTTGTGTTTGAATTCCATCCTAACAAATGCCATGTTAAATGCCAGGGTTCTAAAGAATTCCTCCTTGAATGGCTTCTTAAATCCGATGGTCTTTACTGCTTCCCTAATCTCACACTGAATAAAGCCAAGTCTGTTGGTAACTTTACAAGTCACAGTTTTTCCTCTATTGTCTCAAGTACTAGTAGCTTAGCTGATTCTGATGTACTATGGCATTTTAGACTTGGACGTGCCAACTTTAATACTGTCAAAAGCATTCTTAAACTGTGTAATATACCAATTCAAAATAAATCTTCTCTTGAATTCTGTAAGTCTTGTTGCTTCGGTAAATCTCATAGATTACATGCTCTTATGTCTTTAAATACATATGAAAAACCTTTTAACTTAGTCTATACTGATCTGTAGGGTCCTTCCCATTTCTCATTAATTTCTGGTTTTCACTACTATATAGTATTTGTTGATGCCAAGACTAGGCACACTTGGCTCTATTTACTCAAACAAACGTCTGAAGCCATAAGTTCCGTTAAAATGTTCTTTAAGTTTGTTCAAACACAATTCCATATCACTATAAAAGCTGTTCAATCTGATTATGGAGGGGGAATTTAGACCCTTTACTAAATTCCTTAATGACTTAGGTATCACACATAGACTGACTTGTCCCCACACATCCCACCAAAATGGATACGTGGAAAGAAAACACAGGTTCATAGTTTAAATTGGTCTGACCCTATTAGCTCATGCTAGTCTACCACTACAATACTGGGATCATAGCTTCTTAACAACAACATATCTACTCAATAGACTCCCTACAGTTGCTTTACCTAGGTTTAACTCACCATTTCATGGCTTGTATAATAAAGATCCTGACTATAGGTCCATGAGAGTATTTGGCTGCTCTTGCTTTCCACTGTTGAGACCTTATGAACTTGAGCTCATAAGTATAGAATCTGTGTACCTAGGACCATCTTCCCAACATAAAGGATATAAATGCCTAAGTCCAACAGGTAAAATCTATATCTCTAAGGATGTTACCTTTAATGAAAAGAACTTCCCTTATCTCTCTTTATTTTCTAACAAGCCCACTTCAGCTTTACCTTCTTTGTCTTTACCTTTTCCCACTGCCCAAGTTCCTAATTCCACATGTACAACCACAAATGAGTCATATCAGGCTGTCTATAACTTATCTCCTACCCCATCTAACAACAATGAAAACACACTAGCCAATGTGTCCCCTTCAAACTCTAAAAATTCCTTGTCATAAATTGAACCTTTATCTCCTCTACCCGATAATTCTTCTCCACTTGACTTGGGCTCGATCAGGGTCAACATAGTCCCTCAAACTCATTACCTACTAGTTCTGTCAACTCCTCCAACACCACCTTGGCTAGCTTAACAGTCACCAAAACTTATGCATCATTGTCTCCTTCTATTCACAGCCTGAACCTAGAAATCCTCCTTCACAAAATAATCAGCCTATGCTGACTAGGGCAAAAATAGGTCACTCTAAGCCAAAAGTATTTATAGCACTCACATAACCAACAAGTGTGAAACAAGCCCTACTACAACCAGAATGGGTCTAGGCAATAAAAATTGAATATGATGCTCTCATGGTCAACCACACACGGACTCCACAAAACTACCTCCTCACAAACAAGCAGTGGGTTGTAAGTGGGTGTTTAAGGTAAAAGAGAATCCTGATGAGAGTGTGAATAAATATAAATCCAGGTTAGTTTCCAAGGGTTTCCATCAACAACAAGGTTTTGACTTCAATGAGACTTTTTCACCTATTGTGTAACCAACAACAATCAGGGTCATCATCAGCTTAACTCTCACTTACAAATGGGATATCCAACAAATAGATATCAAGAATGCATTTTTGAATGGAACCCTTCAAGAAGAAGCGTACATGGTTCAACCACCAGGCTTCACTAAACAAAACAAGGATCTGGTGTGAAAACTTCATAAAGGTCTATATGGGCTTAAACAAGCCCATATGGCCTGGTATGACAAGCTTACTCAAGCCCTATTATTGTTTGGCTTCACTCACTCAAGGTGTGATCACTCTCTATTTGTGTATTCCAAATAAGGTACAACTCTTTATGCTCTTGGGTATGTAGATGATATTCTCCTAACTGGTTCATCCTCACAACTAGTACATGACTTGATCACTAAGCTTCATAAAGCCTTTGCTTTAAAAAGGCTTGGTAAACCTGAATACTTTCTGGGCATATAGTTTATTTCTCAGGCAAATGGATCTCTTTTGTTCACACAAGAAAATTACATCAGAGATCTCCTTGAAAGAGAAAAAATGGTTAATGCAAATGGTGTTCAAACACACATACTCAGTGCCTACAAACTCAGCAAGAATGGCTCTCAAGCATTTTCCGATCCTCATATGTACAGGTCCATTGTTGGTGCTCTCCAATATGTAACATTGACTAGACTTGACATTGCTTAATAAGGCCCATCGGTTTATGTCAGCATCACTAAATAATCATTGGGAAGCAGTTCGCAGAATCCTTCGCTATCTCAGTGGTACTATCTCCCATGGTCTGGTTTTCTCTCCATCTCCTTTAGCTCCTAAGTTCTCCTTAAGAGCATATAGTGACTCAGACTAGGCAAGTGATCCAGATGATCACATATCCATATCAGGCTCATGTATATTTTTTGGTCCTAACATTGTGGCATGGAGTTCCAAGAAACAATTCTTTGGGGCTAGGTCAAGTACGGAAGCAAAATATAGTGCTCTAGCTCACACTACCTTTGAACTGTTGTGGTGGGAATCTCTCTTAACTGAACTTCGAGTTCCATTCTATCCTCTTTCCTTGCTAAGTGATAACTAGAGTGCAGTAATGTTATCTCATAATCCAGTGTTGCATGCTCGCACCAAGCATATCGAGCTTGACATACACTTTATAAGGGAACGATTTATTGCTAAGAAGCTTGTTATTTAACATATTCCCGCATTTGCTCAGCTAGCAGACACACTTACAAAACCTCTAGGAACTGCAGCGTTTCAAACATTGCGAAGAAATCTCAAGGTGATTTCCTCCTTAATCTTGAGGGGGAGTGTTAGAAATACACAAGTGATGTGTGTAAATAGGAAATGTAAGATTAGTTAGATGATGA
This sequence comes from Lathyrus tuberosus, assembly GCA_022829125.1. Lineage (NCBI taxonomy): Eukaryota > Viridiplantae > Streptophyta > Magnoliopsida > Fabales > Fabaceae > Lathyrus > Lathyrus tuberosus. The sequence goes on along the minus strand of JALAZF010000028.1, from coordinate 15,105,883 downwards.
AAAGTGTACATTATTGTTAATCTTCTATTAAATGTTTGTTGGCTTATTATTGTGGGAAAAGCTAACAAACTGTATTGGTTTTGTATTGTATAAATAACACATTGCTTTGACTTGTTAAAGTTAAGCTGAATAATAATAAATACATAATTATGTAGAGTTATCAATCTCTCTCTCTCTCTCTCTCTCTCTCTCTCTCTCTGTGTGTGTGTGTGTGTGTGTGTGTGTGCAGTTGTTCATTTCTATTAATTTGTGAATGAATTGGCCCTTCTCTTTGTTCATTATTGATTCGCAAATATACATGCATGAATAGATTCCATAATTAATGTCATTTTATGGTCATTATAATGACTTTGTTCCCTTTTTGATCGAGATCAACGTGCCATTAATGTCGTTGATTGTCTTGTCTGGATTTTATACTATTGAAGTCAAGCGAGAAGGGGTATCATGGGTCTACACCTCCTTCTGGAGGCCAGATAGCTTATCCATGTTCTTTTGGAGGCCATATAGCTTTTCCATGCCCACTTGTTGGAAAAGATGTCATGTTTACCCTTTCAATGGTCTATCTCCTTTGAAAGGTACCTAGAAGCAAGTACCTTTCCATGACCAACTACTGTCAAGGACATCAAGGTGGCACTGTGATACATGTGAAAAGTCGTTTATGCAGTCAACTCTAACTTAGTTGTGTGAGAGAGGCTATAAAAGTAAGCACAGTCCTATTCATGAAGACATGTATGGAATTTTATACTAGTATGGGCACCCGAGAAGAAAGGAGTGTAGGGAGGTCTAGAAGAGCATGACTTGTTTCATTGTCACTCAAGACATTCCCTTCGGAGCTAGGTCCTGATGGTTTGGATGTCTTTGGCAAGACCACCATCTTAGGCTTGGTTCATGCCCTGTTCCCTTCAAATAAGAAGAAAATCAACCATCTTCATGTTTCTCTTTCCAAATAGATTGTCAAAACCAAGTTGAAGAGGAACAAGAAGTTAAGTATCAATGGCACCAACAACATTGACGACATTATCAAAAAATGCATTACACTTTGTAATAAAGTTGGTGTTGCAATGGTTAGTGTTAGTTAAGAAAGAAAATTTGTATGGTGGAATGGAGCAAACTATTGATCTATGTTGCTAAAATGTAGTTGGAGTTGGAGTTGGATGGAGCAAACAAGCCATGATATAATATGATATGATATGATTTTCAAATTTTCATATCACTCAAATGAAATGCTAACTGAAAATGACCCACATGATAACAATCAAGATTCTTTATTTGAAAGCCAAAAATTAGGAAAGAGCTGGCGGCATTGATTTGTTCTTAAGGTGGATTTTACTCACTCGTCTAGAGGTAATTTGGGTAAACATCATGAAGGTAAAGAAAAACACAAGAAAGGGGGTTTGAATTAGGTTTTCAAAACTTTTTCAATGAGACTTTCTACACACACCAACAAGATATATAAAACCAAGAAGCAAAAATGACACGTTTGGTTTATACAAGTTCGCCTATAATGAGGCTATACCTCTTATCCACCCGCCAAGGTGATTTCACCTTCAATAAGGACTTAATCCACTAATCCTGAAAGATTACAAAAAGTAAGTCTAAGTGTTTAGAAAAACACCTTAGCCCTCTCAAGTATACAGACTAACACTTAGTCACTTGAGGAAAAATAATATTAGAGAAATTACAAAGAATGTGTTCACAGTGATGCTTCTAAAATGTGAATGAATAAATTTAAGAACAATGTTTACACAAGTATGAGCAACAGCTCTTTGTGATTGAGAATCCTCTTGATAGGCTTTTTAGACTGTGCGTATTTCACTCTTGTAATACTGATTGTTTTTTTTTTTTGCAATGAGGTAGCGGCTCCTTTATATAGGCTGGATGGTTGAACGTTGGAGGGTACAAATATTAATATTAGTTCCAACTATTGCAACGGTAATAAGAAGACAGAGAGAGACAAGAGTAGTAAAGTCTCACCACATTCCTTAACAATACTGGCGTAAAATCAGTTTTTACCATATTGGGAATGAACTATTGTATGGGTTCTTTCAGCACAAGTTTCTGTCTTGATCTTATCTTCTGATGAACTTTATCTGATGTGAAGTGTTGATGAGTCCAGAAGATAAATCACTAAGAGGTATCAGAGTCTTCAGAAGTTGTCTTCACTTAATTCTTCATAGAGGATTTTGTCAGAAGCTCGAATATTAGAAGAGAATGGACAGCTATTCAGAAATCAGAATCTTGACTCCAGAGCTGGACGCGAAGCTTATTTGAGAAGCACACAACTTTCTTTTTCTTCAGAGGAGTTCAACATTCATCAGAATTGCTGATGTTTCTTCAGAAGCTGTAGAAGTATTTTCTTGAGGAGTGATAGAAAGGATTCTGATGAAATGTCTTGAGAGTTATCCAGAATAAATTCAAGCTTTATATCTGCATACTTGAGACAATTATTAGAGTTCAGAATTGTTACATATAAAATATATGGATTGTTATCATCAAAACTAGAGATTATATGTAGAACGAAAATCTTTTTCTAACAATCTCCCCCTTTTTAATGATGACAAAATCATGTATTTTGATGGAATAATGTGTGCGAAATTATATGCACAAGATATCAGAATTGCAAAAATTTGACAGAGTTAAGTAAGAGAACCCCCCCTGAGATGAACAAGCTCCCCTTGATTTAGAACCTGGTTGTCTTATAACGATCTTATCATCAGAACCTGGTTGACTTATCATAACTTGAACTATCAGATCCTTTTGCAATACTTTTATCAGGGCTTGATCCAGAGTCTATTTTTAGAAAGTTCCTGAAAGAAACATTTACACACACACACACACACACATATATATATAAAGTTAGAATGTAAGCAATGAGATTTAGAGAATCAGATATGTATCAAAATTATTACCTATTCTACTCCCCCTTTTTGTCATAGTCAAAAGGTCATAATATATTAAAAATTATGCAAAACGATACAAGTGAGAAAAACAACCTAGAACACAACAGAAAGCTAAAAAAGAAGTCTAAGTGCCTAGGGTTGAGAGGGAGGAGGAATCCTCTAAACTAGTTGAGCAAGCATTTTCTAAATGCTGGTGTTGACTTCATATGGCTTGTCGAGTCTAATTCTGACCTTTTGTTGTTCTTTCTGCATCTCTTCTAGAATCTTCATCAGGAGAGGGAAGAGATCAACTTCAGAGGTAAGTGTTTTATCAGATCCTTCTACAATATCCTTTTTAGCACCGACCTTTCTAGCAGCTTCTTGTTCTCCATCTTCCATCTCAGCGACTTCTTTCTCATCGGCTTCTCTCTCAGCGGCCTTCTGAACTTCTAACCTTTCTTCAGCATCCTTGACAAAGTTTTCTTTGACTTGGAAAAAGAGATTTCTGATCTTGGTGAACTCTATTGTCATCCATCTGTTAAACCGATTCCAGCTAGCATTCAGATGAGAAGGATTGTTGCTAGAGCTGGACTCCTTGTAGAGCTTCTTAACTCTCCTTTATGCATTTTCCTTGAAACTAGAAATTACTTTATCAAGGTTTAGGCTAGGAGTTTGAAATTCAGAGGTATGATTGTCAGAGTGGATTTCTTCATCAGAGTCATGTTTATCAAAAATTGTTTTGCCAGATTCATTGGTCAAGGTTTTATCTACGTTCAGATTAGGTGAGTTTGGGTCAGAATGTTTAGAGATGGTGGTGAAAACTTGGAATGCCGAAGTGATGTTCGTTGTAGAGATGGAAAGAGGTAAAGGTTTTGAGGTAGTTATAGTTTCTGAAGTTACGTTTTTAAAGATTGGTGAGTGGTGTTACTGGAGAAAGTATATGGGAAACATGTGGAGTTAGTTGTAGCAGCAGACGAGAAAGCAAATAACATTAGTGATTGAGATACTACTGTGATGGAAATAAATGTGGGGATGAGGATTTCAGAAATTATTGTTGTTTGGGGGATGGTAGATTTAGGTGGTGTGGGTGGCACGTCGGATTTTCCAGAAGGAGCTGAAATAGTAGATGGTGAAGGTGGGATATATCTAGTTGTAAATGTGGTAGAGATAAGTGGAGAAGGTAGAGGTATTGATGAAGTGAGGGTTCTAGTATCAGAACCAGATGCAGTAGATTGAGAGCCAAAAGACTTACTTGAAGGAGCTGGATAGGATGCCAGTGCAGAAGACTTCTGAGATTTTATAGATTCTCTCAGATTGAGTTTCTTCTTCTTCTTCTTCTTCTTAATCTTCTTATGTGATGATTCATGTTGTCTTTTCTTTAGAACTTGAGGAGCTTCTGGAAGATCATCATAACAAAATCCAGATAAGTCATGGCCTTCAGCTTCAAGCATTTTGAGATATTGTTCTATGACTTCTGGTGGATCAATCTTGGTGAAAAGAGGATATCCATCAACAACCATCCTTCTATCCTTTAGACTATCCCAATTTGTAGGAATACTTGGTTTAACCAGAACTTTGTCAATGATTCCCATACTCTTGAGATTTCTGTCGTTCAGCGTTTTTCTAGTATCCACTACGATGTCATCCATCAGATTCAAATGCATTAAATGATCTACCAGAACATTTTCAATGAGAATATCTGAGATGAGTCTGCCTAGAGGGATGTAGTTTCTAGGTTTTGCATTGTTTCTAGTTTCTTTAACATCATCTCTGAGATATTTGAAGAGAATGGAAGGAAGGTGCATCGGTTCTCCCTTCATCAGATAGTACAACATAAACTTCTGATTAGTGTTAACATAGTCAGAAGAGCTGGATCCTGGTCTGTGATGAATGAATCCCAAAATGATCTTGAGCCATATCTGGAGGTTGTTGTGTAGTTCCTGATTCTTGGATGATGATTTGCTTTAAGAGGCTTGAGAAAATATTGTAGGGTTAACCTCCTGAGTTAGAATTTTTTACCTAGGGTTCATGTTGTAAACCCGTTTCCCTTTTGTTTCCTCCATTCTAAGAAAAGTAGCAATTGATTTTTTAGTGATGGCACATTTAACACCCAGAACATAAGAAACAATATATTAGTCATCAACATCAGCGTATCTCCAGAATTCCTTTATCAGATTTATGTAGATGGGACCATAAAGACAATCTAAATAGTTACTCCAGCCTTACTTGTGTAGTTCCTTAGTCAAATCCAAACCATTATCCCTTAGGTTATCAAAATCTACTAGAAGTTTATTGAGTACTTCCAGTTGCTCAAACGGTATTGCCAAGTTGATGTGAGTCGGACGATCAAGAATATGTCCAACATGAAGTGGTTGAAAAGTAGACGAATATTGATGCAATGTTGAAGATTCGTGAGGCATGATGCTAGCAGCCAAAGGTTGAGATGAATCACTTTGTTGTTTCATTTGTTGAGAGAATTTGTAAACTTATTCTTGTTGAGCATCCATGGATGAAGATAGTTACATAGAACAAGGGTTTTGGGTTTAAAGAAGATGAAGTATGGGGAGTGAGTAGCGTAGTGTGTGAGGGTGAGAAGAGTGAGTATATATATCAAGGGAAAAAGGAATGATTACTATGCATTGAAAATGAACAATAGGGATAGTAATAAATAGTAATGATGATTCCAAAACATATTTTCAAAACATCCCATCGCTCGAGGTGTCGCTTCAACCGGTAACCTATTATTTAAGATAGACTGGTATCTAAGCAAATCATATCCACATGTTTGAAAATACACGGTTTAATGCTTTCAGAGTCAAGAATACCAAGAGGTTTCTGACTTGATATATTTCTGACCAAGACATCTTCTAACTTGTAGAAGTAACATTGAACAAAAGGATAAAACAAGAAAATATTTGCACAAGTCAGAATCAGATATTTTACAGAGACAGTTGACCACATTAGAAAGGAAAATTCATTCTAGACAAAGTTCCATTTTTAAATGTTTCAGAATGAACATAAATCTATCTTCAGCTAAGGGCTTTGTGAAGATATCAGCCCACTGGTGGTCTATATCTATGCGTTTTAAAACAATAATCCCTTTCTGAACATAGTCTCTAATAAAATGATGTTTGATTTCTATGTGTTTAGCTCTAGAGTGTAAAATAGGATTCTTACTTAGGCAAACAGCAGTTGTGTTGTCACAAAAGATAGGGATGTCACTCTCATATATCTAGAAGTCTTCAAGTTAATTTTTCATCTAGAGCATTCGAGTGTTGTAAAGTGATGCTGAGATGTATTCTGTTTCAGCAGTTGATAGCATAATAGTTGATTGCTTTTTTCAAGCCTATGAGACGAGATTGTTAACCAGAAACTGGCAGATTCTAGAAGTACTTTTACGTTCAAATCTATCTCTGGCGTAATCTCCATCACAAAAAACATGATAGCTTATATTCTGATGTTTTCTCATACATCAAGCCAAGGTTAGATTTTCCCTTCAAATACCTTAGGTTTCTCTTAACAACTGTTAAATGAGTTTCCCTTGGATCTGATTGAAATCAAGCACAAAGACATACACTGAATAAAATATCTGGACAAGAAGCAGTCAGATAGAGAAGGGAGCCTATTATACCATGATAGAGCCTATGACAAACCTTTTTACTTACCTCATCTTTCTCTAGAACGCATGTAGGATGCTTGAGAGTCTTTGCTGGTTTACTATCTGACATGTCAAATTTCTTCAGGAGCTCTTTCGTGTACTTGCTTTGATGAATGTATGTTACTTTTGGAGTTTGATTTATTTGTATTCCCAGAAAGTACTTTAGCTTTTTCATCAGACTCATTTCAAACTGTGCCTGCATTAGCTTAGAGAACTCTTGACACACAAATGGATTACCAAAACCAAATATTATGTCATCTACATAGATTTGGCATAACATTAGATCATTTCCAAAGTTCTTACACAAAAGAGTAGTGTCCACATGACCTCTGATAAAGTCATTTTCTAAAAGGAAAGAAATTAGTCTTTCATACCAAGCTCTGGGAGATTGTTTCAGACCATACAATGACTTTTTAAATTTAAAAACATGTTCTCGAAACTTGACATTTTCAAAACTCGGAGGTTGGTGAGCATATACTTCTTCAGAAATGTATCCATTCAGAAACGCGTTTTTGACATCCATTTGATATAAGATAATACCATGATTAACAACAAAAGAAATTAAAAGATGGATAGATTCTAACTTGGTGACTAGAGCAAAGGTTTCATTATAGTCAATACCTTCTTGTTGACTGTAACCTTGTGCAACCATTCGTGCTTTGTTTCTGACGCCATCTTCTTTCACGTTCAATTTAGTTTTGAACACCCACTTGGTTCCAATAACATGCGTTCCTTTGGGCTTTTTTACCAGATCCAAAAAATCATTTCTGGAGAACTGATTTAGCTCTTCTTGCATTGCTAGAATCCATTCATTATCCTGAAGTGCTTCTTCACAAGAGGTTAATTCTATCAGAGACACTAAACCTAAAAGCATCTCCTCATTTTGTTTGAAGGTGGATCTTGTTTTGACAGGTTCATCTTTGTCTCCCAGAATCAATTCTTCAAAAAAAGTTTGTCTATGCCTTTGTTTTTTCTGAGCTGGAGGACATTTAGTTGCTTATGATATGTCTTTGTCAGCGTTCTTTCAGTATTTATCCTTAGAGTTTTTTTTACCTTTTCTCTAGAACCTACAAGGGTTATTTCTAGATCTACAAAATCCTCAACTTGCTTTGACTTTTCTGAGTCAAGATTATCATCGAATCTAACATGGATTGACTCTTCCACAATACGTCTTTTTGTAGCCCTTAGAACGTTCTGAGTATCCCAACATAATACACTTTTGTGCTTTGGATTCAAACTTGTTCAGATTCTCCTTAGTGTTCAAAATAAAACAAGAGCATCCAAAAGGATGGAAATAAGAAATGTTGGGTTTTCTTCCATTACATGGTTCATAAGGAGTGTTCTCTAAAATAGGTCTGATAGGGATCCTATTCTGAATGTAATACATTGTATTCATAGCTTCTATCCAGAAGTGCTTAGCCACATTAGTTTCATTGATCATAGTTCTGGCCATCTCTTGCAATGTCTTATTCTTTCTTTCTACAACTCCGTTATGTTGTGGAGTTCGAGGACAGGAGAAATCATTGGATATGCCATTAGAGTCAAATAACTCTTCAAACCACTGGTTCTCAAACTCACCACCATGATCACTTTTGACTCTAACAATCTTAGAATCAAACTCATTTTGCACTTTGGAACAAAAACAAGTAAACACAGAATGCGACTCATTCTTGTGCCCTAGGAATTTTACCCATGTCCAACGACTGTAATCATCTATGATGACAAGTTCATACTTCTTACCATTGACTGACGCTATTTTTACTGGACCAAACAAGTCAATGTGTAGGAGCTCCAAAGGTCTAGAGGTGGAAACAACATTTTTAGATTTGAAAGATGTTTTAGAAAACTTGCCTTTCTGACATGCTTCACAGAGAGCATCTGAAGTAAACTTTAGCTTTGGCAAGCCTCTGACTAACTCAAGTTTGTTTAGCTGAGAAATCCTCCTCATGCTAATATGACCCAAGCATCTATGCCACACCCACTAACATTAAGCATTTAACATCTTGGTTTTCAAGATCAGAAAGTTTTATTTTGTAAATGTTGTTTTTCCTCTTTCCAATGAAGAGAACTGTGCCATCTTTCTGACTAACAACCTTGCACATTTTTTGATTAAAAATAATGTCATAACCATTATCACTTAATTGACTTATGGATAACAAGTTATGCATTATACCACCAACATAAAGTACATTAGATATAGAAGGAAGAGATCTGTTACCAACTATTCAAGATCCTTTGATTCTTCCTTTTTGGTTTCCTCCGAAACCTACGTACCCCGAATATTTAAGTTCCAGGCTTTAGAACATATGCCTTCTTCCCGTCATGTGTCACGAGCATCCAGAATCCAGGTACCATGACTGGTGTTTTAACTCTACTGCATAGGATATCTGCAACAAACACAATTTTATCTTTTGGTACTCATAATCTTTTGGGTCCTCTTTGATTAGTTTTCCTAGAGTTTCTATGAACCTTGAGTTTTTGTGCAGTAGTAAATTTTTGTGTCTGTGCTGGTGTATAGTGATACGAGAAGGGAGATTTTGGTTTGTTTTCTTGAAGTGGAATTTAATCATCATTGTCAGAATTATAACCAAATCCTCTCTTCCCATTGTGACTAACACCATAGATCATGGAAGCCATTTTGCTTCTATCTATGGTATTGTCCAAGAATTTATGAAATGGATTATCATATTTGTATAAGATGGTTTTAGAAGTCGGAGAAGTTTTAGAAAGAGTTTCTTCAAGTTTTAAACATTTTTTGTTAAGAAAAGCATTTTCTTTTTCCAAAACAAAATTGTTATCTTTTTGTTTAGAAACTTCTTTCTCTAGCTTAACAAACTCTTCAACTTCAGATCCATGAGCCCTTTTCAGGTCCTTGAATTTGCGTTGAAGTTTCTGATACCTATTCAGAGATTGTGATAAACATGATTCTAAATGAGCACGAGAAAATTTAGAAAACACCTCTTCTGAGTAAGACTCCATTTCAGTTGTATTTCCTATGGAAGCCATGAGTGCTACATTGGCATGCACCTCATCAGAATCAGATTCTGATACTTCAGAGTTAGAGTCATCCCATGTTCCCATGAGACCTTTATGTAAGAACAAGATTTGGTTCTACATCCAGCCATTAAGTTTTGATCATAACTGCACATGTTATCTAAGAGAACAATTATGTATGGTATGGTTTCTGTCTAGTGTGTGGCTGTTGTCAATATGATTCTAACTCTGATAAGAAGCCGTGTGACGTCATCAGACTCCATTATCAACACTCTGGAAGAAAACATATATGTGTACAAGTTAAAATCAAGATTCATGAATTTTTATAATACAACGGTTATAATGAACGTTAGTTCTGGACATTCTAATTAAGACTTTATGAGAAAGGTCTAAAAGACTTTCTAATGAGATGCGCTTCTAATGTTTCAAGTTATGAAGATTCTGAAGACGTGGTTTAGGTGAACAAAGCTTTGAAGATTCTGAAGACACAATTTATGAAGATCAAGTTCTGAAGAGTTTCTGAAGACAAGGTTCCGATTAGACGACGTGCAGAAGACTCTGAACACAAAGTACATGCTCAATGAAATCTGAAGACTCTAAAGACTGTAAGAAGAAGATTTGGTTCTTCATCTTGTCTCTATGTTTTGATGATAACAATGAAGTATTTGTGTGGGAACAATTATTGTGCTCTAACGTTTGTTACTCTGATAGTTTTAGTAAACAGGTTCTAACTCTGATAAAGACCAGGTGCTACGTCACTCTGATATTCTCTATGGTCACTTCTATGTGAAGAAGAAAGAATTGGTTCTAATCTACTGTGCGTCAGAAAGATTCTGAGAAGACACTATGTTGCTGTTGTAACATCTCTTGGATCTAATCTCTGATCGTGACTCTGATGTTCTATTGTTGAAGCCTGTATAGCTTCTGAGGCCGTTAACTTCAGAAGACTGTGTGCTGAAGATTCTAAAGACAAGGTTCTGCTGAACGAAGTTCTGAAGATTCTGAAGACTTAAGGATTCTGAAGATTAAAGGTTCTGAAGACTAAGTGCTGAAGATTCTGAAGAAAAGGTTCTGCTGAACGAGGTTCTGAAGACTTTGAAGACTTAAGTATTCTGATAACCAAGGGTTCTGAACTAGAAGTGTTGAAGACTCTGAAGACAAGGTTCAGTTGAACAAGTTCTGAAGACTCTGAAGACTCAAGACTCCAAAGACCCAATGATTCATTCTTCTGATCATGCTTTAATCAAATTAACTAAGAAGCTTCTGATGAATAGAAGAAGATGAAACGTTTGCGTGGGAAAATAGTACATAGTATAGATAAAGCACGTTCTTTTCCACTACCCTGATTTGGTGGTACAAAGGACAACTTCAGTGTACGATTTTCAACCCAGCACAACGACTCTATTTCAAGTCGCCAGTACTCTCTCTAATATTACTAATCTGCCCTTCAACGATCTTTTTCTGGCTTTATATAGACTTGATTATTCAACGAATCTGAGGTTGTTGAGCATGAGCATAAGAGAGCAGATGCATGCGTGCAAGCATGATTGAATGTGAGGGAGCAACAAACGATGTAATATTCAGTGTAAACCAGAAACACTGATGTATATGAAGAAAGCAACTCAAGAAATGAAGAAACTTATGAGTGAACAGTAAAGCACCACAATACAAAGAAGAAGAATGTTATTACTGTAGATTCTCTCTAAGTTAGATTGATCTTAAAATGTATGCTTACCCTGCATGTGTAGAAGCATTATTATTGTAAACAAACCTTGAAGCAGACAGTTGTTTGCGTTCCCTAAAGGACCAGTTGGGTCAGAATTTTTAGGGAGACTAAGACAATGTGTCTTAGTGTTGTTAGTCACTTGCAGTTGGCTTGTGCGTTGTATTCCCTAAAGGACCAGTTGGATCATAATTTTTAGGAAGACTAAGACAGTGTGTCTTGGTGGTGTTAGTCACTTGCAGTTGGCTTGTGCATTGTATTCCTTAAGAGACCAGTTGGGTCAGAATTCTTAAGAAGTCTAGGACTAGTGTGTCTTAGAGGTTGTTAGTCACCAACAGTTTGCTTGTGCGATTGCAATCAATTTGGTTATAGTGGATTAAGTCCTTGGCTAAGGCAAAATCACCTTGGCGGGTGGACTGGATTAGCTTGAGAGTTTTCAAGTGAACCAGGATATATCGTGTGTCTTTCTTATTGTTAGTTTATTTATGATCTTTGTTTGAGTTTCATAAAAAGCTTTCAACATGGAAAACCCAATTCAAAGCCCCCTTTTCTTGTGTTTTTCTCACACCTTCAATTGGTATCAGAGCCTGGTTCTGATTGTCATAAATGTCTTATCAACACTTAACAGTGTTCAGTACCGATCCAGTATTTGTGTGAGATAACATGGCGGTTACTGTTAATACCACCACTGAAGGGGAAGATCATTACAGTGCCAAACCACCAGTCTTTAATGGTGAAAGGTTTGACCATTGGAAAGAGAAATTAGAAAGGTTCTTTCTTAGTTTTGATGTAGATCTTTGGGATTTGGTAGTTGATGGCTACAATCACCCAGTTGATGCTACATGCGCTAAAATATCCTGAAGTGATATAATCAACCAACAAAAGAAAGATTGTAAGAGTCATCATAAGGAAAAAATCATATTGCTAAATGCTATCTCTTATACTAAGTATGAGAAGATGATGCCAAATCAATTCTTGATTCTCTTAAGATGACTAATGAAGGAAATGCTCAAGTTAAGAAGACAAAAGGCGCTTGCCTTAACCCAAAACTATGAGGCATTCAGTATGGAGGATAATGAGACAGTTGAGACCATGTCTTCAAAGTTCAAATGCTAATAGCAGAACTCAAAGTTCTGGACAAAGGCTACCCAACTGCTGGACATATGAAAAAGATCATCAGAAGTCCTCCTAAGAAATGGATACTTATGGCAACAACTCTAAAGCTATCAAAATATCTCAACAACATAAGTCTTGAAGAACGTGTTAGTTCCTTGAGAAATCATGAGATAGAGCTGGAAGAAGAAGAAGAGTAAATCCATCGTTCTTAAGTCTGAACCTGGAAAGGCAAAGGTTCATCAAGCTAAGGAAGAATCAGAAGATTCTAACGGAAGATCAGAAGATGACATCAGAAGAATCAGTAAACTCTAGAAGCATAGGCAAGGAAACTTCAGAAGAATTAAAGGTCACTCAGAGTCATCATCTGAATAGAAGAAGCATAACTCTGGAAAGGAAGTTATCTGCTACGAGGGTAATGAGCCAGGTCATTACAAGAATGAGTGTCCAAAGGTCAAGAAGGACAAGAAGCCTAAGTAGAACTTCTCCAAAGTGAAGAAAGGTTTATTGGAAACATGGGACAACTCTAATTCTAAAGAAGATGAATCTGATGAAGAACAAGCAAATGTTGCGCTAGTAGCAACAAGTGAAGATGAAGTTTCTGGAGAACCAGAAGACTAAATATCATCAGAACCTGAATCAGACTCTTGCTCAAAGATATCCTTAACAACTCAGTTGAAACACCAGGAATGGTAACCAAATAGTAGTTGCTCGCGACTTATGACGAGAAGAAGGCATGCGTTTCAAAGTCTAGAGCTTAAGCCTGGAAGCTTTGTTAGTTTTTGAGGAATCCAGAAAGAAGAAATCATTGGCTCTGGATTCGTTGCTCATAGTGTTTATTGTTAGGATATTCTGAATGCTCTAAAGACTACAGAATCCATAACACAGAAACAAGAATTGTAGACGAATCAATTCATGTCAGACTTAATGATAGGCTTGAATCAGAAAAGTCAAAGCTAGTTGAAAGGTTGCAGATCTGAAGATTATGTCGTCAGAATCTAAGAAGTAGAAGATTCAAGAGAAGCAGGCAAAGATGCAATTCTCCAGATCCAGACACAACCTTATCAGAAGCTGGGAACAACCCATTTCATCAGAAGAAGAATAGATTAAAGAACTCTCATTCTGAAGAATTGATTCTGGAAGATAAAGCTGATCCAGTCAGAAATTGCTCATCCTTCAGACACTCTTCTGGGTCTAGTGTCTCTGATTAACTCAACAACAATTGATGTAGCTTCAAGAGAAAATGAGTAGTTTCTGGCCATGCAAGAAGAAATGAATCAATTCACCAGAAATGACGTATGGGATATTGTTCAGAAACCCAAAGGTGTCCTCATCGTTGGAACTAAATGGGTGTTTAGAAACAAGGTAGATGAGAAAGGATGAATTCAAAATGAGTCTGATAGAAGAATTCAAATTCTTTCTAGGAATTCAAATTGATCAAGATCAGGAGGAACATACATTCATCAGAGCAATTATGCAAAATAACTTCTGAAGAAATTCAACATGATGGATTGTACATCAGCTAAGACTCTGATGCATCCAACGTATATTCTGAAAAAGGAAGAGACAGATCAGAAAGAGAAAGCACCTCTGGAAATGTCAGGCTATCTGGAAGAATATGATCTTATGATCAAGCAAGAGACAATCAACAATTGCTCTCTCAACTGTAGAAGCAGAGTACATATCCACGCCTCTATGCAGTAGTCAGATGCTATGGGTAAAGAATCAACCAGAAGATCATCAGATAAATGAGAGTAACATTTCTTTCCTTTATACTGCTGTTATATGTTTAAGTAAGAATATAATTTTAAGTTCTAGGACTAAGCACATAGAGATCATTTTATTAAAGAATATATTAAGAAGGGATTTTTATGTTTAAAATTTATAGATTCAGACCATCAATTGGCTGATATTTTTATAAAACCCTTGGCTGAAGATAGATTTCTATTTATTCTGAAGCATCTGAAAATGGACTACTATCCAGAGTAAGATTTCATCAGAATTAGATGTGTTTAGTCAGAGTCTTAAGATATAAGATTATCATTTAAACTAAGAAGTATTTATTTTAAACCTTAGTCATCAGAAGATGCTTTGTCAGAAGTGTCTCTGATCAGATGGAAACCTTTTGGTTTTCCAGACTCTGAGGATATCAAAGCGTGTCCATTAGTCACCTCGAGCGTTGTGATTTTGTGACTAGGGTTTCAGTAATTATTATCTATTATGCATTAATATCAGGTTTAACAATGGATTTGAAAAGTTATTTGATAAGTATGCAAATCTTTACGTCTTCCTTCTTCCTTAGGCATTCATAAATATGCATGTAAGACAAAGACTTCTTGGAACTTAACACTTGTCTTTCCTCCTTTATTCTGTGTCAGACTATACTCTCTCACCTTTGAGTAAACATTTATTTGTATTTATTGACTGATGTCATAATATGAATAACGTATACTGATTTATGATCTTTTGGAGACTGATTCACTTCTTCATCATTCCCTACTCTAGTCTGTATTGCTTGTATTAGAAATGATGAATATCTCGTTTCAATTCATTCAGTCTTTATTACAATTTATGGTGTAGTGCGATTTTTGTGGTTTCGAAGCACTATCGCTTGGGTACTACAGTTCGATTCATTTTTATCCTATTAAAGCCGATGAAGGAAGGGAAATAGATGTCTCCAATTAACCCTGCTTGCAAACTGAGGTTAAACAGTCAAAACTGTTGGTTTACAGATACTATCAAAATAGGGAGGTTCGTCCTTTGGGGTTATTTTGCTGAAAACAGTGTTTAGGTTCTGGGTAGGGTGTTGGGACTGATGCTTTTCGATTGATGTATGGGATTTTGGGTTTTTGATTAGTACACTCCCTAAGATTTTTCAACCTTATGCCTACGTATTCCCGGGATAGGGAAATCAGAGCGATCGTAGTTCCTCCTATTCTATGGGAGGAAATGGTGTTTTGGTGTCTTGTTCAAAGCCCAAGACGTGAAGCTAAATGTCGTTTGTATCTTGTTCAAAGCCCAAGACGTGAAGCTGAAGGTGGTTTGTTTGTATCTTGTTCAAAGCCCAAGATGTGAAGCTGAAGAGTCTATTTGTATCTTGTTCAAAGCCCAAGATGTGAAGCTAAAGGGTTTTGATTTTAGAGAGAATTTGTCATCTCTAAAGGGGAGTTGTTGATGTTTGTATGTTGTGACCAAAGCATGATTTGATGCTAAAAGGTTGATTGTCTCAACCGGGGTCTCCTTATACAAAGCCTAAGAGGAGGCAAAAAGGTTGACTTTTCCGGGGAAAATGTTCTTTCTGTCTTGTACAAAGCCCAAGATTGAGGCTAAAAGGGTTTGACTCAACAAGAGAGTCTTTTTTGTGTGTTTTGTACGAAGCCCAAGACGGAAGCTAAAGGGGTTTTACTCAACAAGTGAGTCTTTTATACTCAATAAGAGAGTGATTAGGTGTCTCGTATGAAGCCTGAGACGGAGGCTAAAAGTTTTTTGACTCAACAAGAGAGTCTTTTATACTCAACAAGAGAGTGTTTTGGTGTCTCGTATGAAGCCCGAGACGGAGGCTAAAAGGGTGATTCACCAAGAGAATCTTTTATACTCAATAAGAGAGTGATTATGTGTCTTGTACGAAGCCCAAGACGGAGGCTAAAGGGCTGGTGACTCAACAAGAAAGTCTTTTATACTCAACAAGAGAGTGTTTTTGTATCTCGTAAGAAGCCCGAGATGGAGGCCAAAAGTGTTTGACTCAACAAGAGAGTCTTTTATACTTAACAAGAGAGTTTGAAAAGGTCAGCTCCGCTGGGGAGAATCATTGCACAAAGCCCAAGAGGAGGCCATTGTGCTGGTCACTGTGTCAGTTGAGCGACATGTCCAGTATGTTGGGTAAAAGAGAAAATTAGTTCTTATATGGGTAATATTGTACTCATGGATTTGATCAGAGGATCCGAGTTATCTCCTGTTCTTTAAGGAAATGGGAAATCTAAAGGGTATTGAGACTGTCCAAGTCTACGGGTTTTATCTTTTGTACTATGCTTAAAAGAAATTAAGAGACAGTACTTTTGCGGTGGAAAGATCTAGACTCTTTGAAAGACTGTTCTATTAAGATGACTAATTTATGTTCCTATACCTTTAAGAGGTCGTCGGGACAATTTGTACGAAGCCCAAGAGGAGGCTGGAAAATTTTAAGAAGCCGAGGGACAATTTGTACGAAGCCCAAGAGGAGGCTATCTTCCCGGAGGAAGAATCATTATACGAAGCCTAAGAGGAGGCTGGTGAAAACTTCTAAGAAGCCGACGGGTCCTTGTACAACGCCCAAGAGGAGGCAGGGGGTGCTTTTAGGAAACCTGTGGGTCCTTGCACTAAGCCCAAGAGGAGGCTGATGAACAATTCCAGAAGGGGTTTCACATGGAACAATGGCCTTCTGTATATGAACTGTTCAAGGGGGAAATTTCCTAGATCTTGTCATCTAAAATTGATGTAAGGAGATGAGGTTTTGTCTAGTTCTAGACGTAGTTGCCGGGGAAGCTCTAAATATCTATACTAGTATTACACAGTTGATATGAGTTTATGAAAGAAAACTTACAGTGAAACAGCCCCACAATACAGTTATATACATATGAAAGCGGCAAATGAAAGCGGGTAAACACTTACTCGGTTGTAGAGCTTCCATGCTGTATTGTTAGTTGTTCAACAAAGAAATTGAAAATAACAGTGTATTACAAAATCAAAGGAGAAAGTTCTTTGAAAGGAAATATGGGGCTTACAGCTCAAGGAGAGGCCCAGGGTTTTATTTTGAAAAGGGCGACCATCGCACCGAGGTTTTGAAAATACACAGAGGGACTTATACAATAAGTGAGGCCCACAATTTTTGGTTTCAAAAGGGGATTGGGTCTTACACTCTCTCAAAGGCCCAAGTGAGTTTTAAGATAAGAAATGGATCTTACTACTCGAGGGTAGGCCCAGGGTTATTTGTTTGAAAGCGACGATCGCGCCGTGGTTTTTGAAAATACACAGAGGGACTTATACAATAAGTGAGGTCCACCATGAGTTTATTTACAAAAAGGCTTGGGTCTTACACTCTATTAGAGGCCCAAGTGTTTGAAAAAAGTTTGTTCAGGGTGAAAATCAATTAAAACCCTAATTTCATCATTTTTTAATATAATTATTCAAAGAAAATTAATATAAATGATAAAAATTCCAAATAAGTTTGAATAAACAACTTGTGATTTTGGTTTTAGGTTTTAGAAATGAGGCTTTAATCACAAGATGAATTAAAACCTATTTGGTTTTTATTTTCCAAAGTGGATATTTATTTTCAAAAGGTTTAAAAACAAATAAAAGGCATTTATTCACAAAAATATTAATTATAGTAAATAAATAATATAAATCTTATTTTTTTGTGGAATAAAATATTTCAATATTTTTGTGATTTTTTACAAAAAGAACCAATACAAAATAATTAAAATTGAAGGAGTTATTAATTTTCCAATTAATTAACAAAACATGAAAATATTGGAAAAAAATAGCAAAATGTGAGAAAACACAAAATGGCATGGGTGGGCTTTGAACCCACGACCTCAAGGTTATAGGGCGCGGGCCTTACCACTGGGGTGGTGATACATCCGTTGATTAAAACAAACCAACAAATATACAAGGCCTGCCTTGTTTTCTAGGCCTGGCCAAGGCAAGACAAGGCAAGTTTTGGCAAGAAACGTGAAGGTCCATAACTTTCTTATTTCTCCATGTTTGGAGACAAAATTTATATGTATCTGGCTTAGAATTTCACAAGGAATCCAATGGTGGTGGTATTTTTTTTTTCCAGATCATGCTCCCTCCTCAAAACCCGATAGTGGTTTTAAAATAGACCATATTTTGCATTTTCTGTGCTACATCTTGGTACAAGCTTGAATTACATGATAATTTGGTGCAAACATAACACATATGACATGTATAAGAGATGCATGATCAGTGGACCTCAAAGCAATGCATATTTTAGAAATTTCAAGTCATGATGCTTACCTCTTGTTGAGCTTTTGGAGTTTTTTGTGTAATCTGCCTAATTTCTTGTTCCAGAAATGGTTTGATGCTTTAGACACTCTCAAATGATCCCTTAGAAGCTTTTAGAATGATTGGAATCAGCTGGAACCTGCAGAAACAAAAACTGACCCTTTCTTTCAAAAGGGGTTAAAATGGCCAAAATAGCAACTCTCTCAAATGGTGTTCCAAATGTTGGGAGCCATTTGGGACAGTTCAAGGATGATATTTGGAGTGTGTTTGAGGCTTTATCTGGTTTGGAAAGTGACTGAATCAAGACATGGCTTAAAAAATGTAAAAAAGCCTATTTTGAGGTTTTAAGAGGTGACTTTGAGATTTAAGGATTACAGGTCACTTGTGAGAGTTTGGACAACTTAGATATGACATATTGGATGTGTTTGGGTCATGAGCTATGATGGAAATGCTCTCTTACTCAAAAAATCAGAGTTACCTTGCTAAAGAAGGTATTTTTGCCTAGAGAAAGTGATTTTGAGGAAAACATCTGTTTGATGACTTTGGTGTACTCAAACTGAGCACAAATGAGCTCTATTTATAGTAGAGCAAGTTTGTTTTGGGACCAATAGTGAATGGAAACTCCAGCAGAGGTTTGTCCAATGTTGATCAATGAGAATCCAAGTCTCCTCTAGCCATTGACTAGAGGTTAGAGCATAGAGTTGTGGTTCCCTAGTTGTTGGATAAGTCTTAACTGAATTCAGTTGCAAATAGCTCAGTCCATGCCACCTTGGTGCTTCCATTGAATGCTCCAGTCCAAAATTGGAGTCTTGTCCCTCTTTTAGGGATTTCTAGGTTTGGCATGCTACTTCTTGTTCCAAAGACTTTGGAGGCTTGGATCAGTGTTTGTTCCCTTTAGGTTTGATCCTCAGATGTGTCCAAAGTGATGACAAGGCTTGGAATTATCTGATTTTTGCAAATTGAGCAAAAGTGCAAAATTTTGCCTAGCCTTGCCAGTTTTCAGCAAGGCATATTGCCATGGTCATATCTCATGGCTCAAGTGGAATTTGATGGAGTTCTTGGCCATTTTGGAAAGCTCTCATATGATACAATAACTTTTTGATCATAATTGGTTTTGATACTTTTTGGATCTAAGTGAAAAATGCCCCTACATTTGGAAAAAAGTGAAGGCAGATTCTGACTTAGTGAAAATTTCACTAAGTGTTGGAAAAAAGTGACATTTTCACTTTTCTTGATTTTGATCATTCCATAACTTGAAATCCATGGGGAATTGGAATGAGTTCAGTTTGAAGCTTTTGTAGAGAGTAATGAGAGCTACAAATCTAGCTTTGGATGGGAAAAAATGGCCTTGTGGTTTAGGAGTTATGATCCTCCAAAGTTGGTACCCTAGCCACTTTGTTCCATAACTTAGAAAATTTTCTAAGTTTTTTATGGTTACCCCTTTTACAAGTTATCCCACTTTTCTTGATTTTTCTTGATGAATGATGATTCCAATCATACATTAACATCATTTTGGGGTCAAAGAACCATATTTGTGAAAAATCTCAAAAAGTCAAAGTTGACTTTTGTGCACAGTTGACTTTTTGTTAGATGAATTCCAAACTGTGTGATCCTCTATGAAATCAAGTCCTTGACCTAAATCAAACTTTATCGTTATATTCCATAGGTGTTATAGGGTGTATTGAATCATGTCCCAAGGTTTAGGAGCATGCCTGGGTCAAAAGTCAAAGGTACAGTTGACTTTTCCCGCGAAACCCTAACTGTGGTGCAGAGGAAATTGAAGCTTGTGAATCAAGTATCTTGGATCAATCCATTATTGCAAATGGATCAATGTAGTATGTTAGAGACCATCAAATCCTCTCTTGAGGTCTTGGCTCATGTTTTGTCCCAAAAGTCAACTTAGGGGTGAATTAGGTCAAGAAACCCTAATTCCTGATTTTTGAGGAATGCATCCCCTGTGGCTTAATTGACATGATGACTGGGTTCATGATGTCCCTTAGAGTATCTTAAGTTGTGCTTTGAAGCATTGGCTCATGCCCAGAGGAAAATTTCCACCTGGAGGCCCTGGTCGACCAAAACCCTAATTTGGTGACACTGTCGATCTTAAGGCTTAATCCACCTGGAATGCTGCAACCTTGTGCTTGATCCTTGAAGTGGGAGTCCTCTTGATCCATTGTGGATATTTGAGAGGTTTATACAAGTTAAAGATCATGTCATTCCTTGATTGATCCTTTGTCTAAGCACTCAGAGAGGGCTGGAAACCCTGAGTTTGATTGTATTGGATTCTCACCCATCTTTGGGGAGACTAAGGTGGTATGATGGTCCATCCATATTGTCATGATGATTTGTACAATGATGGGAATCTTAGTGGTCAAAATTTGGGGTATGACAGATGCCCCTATTTAATCTTCTTGGACCCGAAGGGGTGAATGGCAAAGGTATTCGGGCATTCGGGGTGCAAGAGGATTAAATATCGGAATACTCGAAATTTTTGATGGTGGTTATGAATGGCAGCCTGCGCATCCACCTTCTTTTGCTAAGTAATGATGCTTGGAAAAGGTAAAACTTCCCCTCGACACTGGTTTCCTACCAAGGAATTGGTCTTAGTTTCTTTTGTAAACTTCCCCTCGATCCTGGTTTCCTACCAAGGAACTGGTCTTAGTTTCTTTTGTAAACTTCCCCACGACCCTGGTTTCCTACCAAGGAACTGGTCTCAGTTTCTGAAATAAACTTCCCCTCGATCCTGGTTTCCTACCAAGGAACTGGTCTCAGTTTCTTTTGTCAATAAACTTTATTGACAAGGGATGCTATTTGTAGCGGCTTTCCTCAAACTTCTCGCTGAATTTTCATAGGGAGATGCCGTTTGACGGATAAATTTTTGATGTCAGAGTTGCTGGGGAACCCACTCGTCTGAGTTGTAGAGGTGTTCAAACTTCTCTGGTTGGAAACGCCATTTGTCGACTCTACTGGGGAAAATGAGTCTCTTGAGAGACTGCTTCTGTTTGGGGATATTACATCATACTTTTCTCGAGATCTTCTCAGAGAAATGCCATATGATGTACCCCAATTTTGAGGTGCCGATGACTTCATTAACATTGACTTCCTAGAGAGAAGAACCAATGTACTGCTGAGAGTCTTTAGTCGCGAAGCTTTCTCTGGGGATTTTCCTTAATCCGGGAAAGCGAAGACATCACCTTCAATGGAGAAGAGTGATGTTGTTGAAGGAATTTCTTGCCCTTTTTAGAGATTCAAGTTATCAAAGTGGTCGAAGGACCGTTTTCAATCCATAAATAAATTGGAATAGAAATTGCTCAGATGTGTCACTTCTTGACGAGGGAAGAACTGACAACTCGATTGACAAAAAGACTTTACCACTGGGGGGACAAGACCGACCGGAGTGATAGTGATATGAATATGCATGTAAAATAATAATGCATGATGTATGTATGTATATGCTGACAAAACTGACACGACATACAGACTTAATGAGCACGACCGGATACTCGGCCACGGTGGGAGATGAAAAGTATCACTGGTTCACGATAACAATTATGTCTTGCTTAGGTGAGATAGTCCACGCAGGGAAAACTGTTGGTCAGTCTTAGGAGATAAGAACTCTGTCGGGGGTGTCAGATGAAACATGGTCTCTGACACAGTTGATCCTTCGTTCAGGCGCACTGGTTTAGAATGAATGCTTTGATTCTGCACTTTGGGGTTCGATTGCTTCTGGAGAAGCGATCGATGTTCTTTCGATGTTCGACAGTCAAAAGAAAATGCCATCTTTATTTTAAAAGCAGAAAAAGTTTCACAAGTAAATTCATTTTTGTTTTATTTCAAGAATCGTTAATCATGTTAAAATGTCATTCTGTAAAGCTAAAACAAATGAGAATTACAAACAAAAGCACTAGGGCTCAAATTTTATTGATAGGATGGAAATCAGCCAAACGCGTGATTCCAAAGAGTATATACAAAGTTAGAAAATGGTAATTTACATGAAAAGGGATACATAGAAACATAACGACCGTTATTTGTCTACCAACTTTGAATTCTGGGCATCCTGAGCTTCTGTCAAAGATGACCCTGACTGGAGATTTCTGACGGATGATGTAGCTGCTGCTGAGGGACTTGCCCCTTTGTTAAACATAGTTACTTGCCATTATCCCTAATTTTTTCTTGGATTGTACTTCGAGGTTTCCAATCCACCGGGATTATTTTTGATCATGTCTCTAATTTTTGCCTGGACCGCCCTTTCGGGTTTTCAATCCACCGAGACGTTTTTTTTCTTCTTTTTTTTGTAGTTTAGGCGAAGTATTTCTTGACTACATCAACATTCACGGGGTAGGCAAATTCCTCTCCGTCCATGGTTGCAAGTCTCAAGGCACCGCCTGCGAAAGCTTTCCTGACCACATAGGGGCCGTCGTAATTCAGAGTCCATTTGCCTCGCAAATCAGTGAGAAACGATTGTTTTTTCTTGAGCACGAGGTCTCCTTTCCTGAAGACGCGAGGTCAGACCTTTTTGTCAAACGTCTTCTTAATTCTTTGTTGATACAACTGACCATGGCATAGTGTCGTGATTCGCTTTACTTCGATTAGATTGAGTTCGTCGTGTCGACTTTGACACCATTCAGCTTCTGTTAGCTTAACTTCCATCAATACCCAGTTTGATGGGATCTATACCTCTATGGGGAGCACTGCCTCCATGCCATATACTAGAGAGAAAGAGGTTGCCCATGTTGAAGTGCGGACAGATGTACGATAACCGTGAAGAGCAAATGGCAGCATTTCGTGCCAATCTTTGTAGGTTACAACCATCTTTTGAACGATCCTCTTGATGTTCTTGTTAGCCGCTTCTACCGCTCCGTTCATCTTGGGTTGGTAGGGAGACGAGTTATGGTGTTCGATCTTGAACTCAGTGCACAACTCTTTCATCATCTTATTATTCAAGTTGGATCCATTATC
Source organism: Lathyrus tuberosus (assembly GCA_022829125.1). NCBI lineage: Eukaryota > Viridiplantae > Streptophyta > Magnoliopsida > Fabales > Fabaceae > Lathyrus > Lathyrus tuberosus. The sequence goes on along the minus strand of JALAZF010000028.1, from coordinate 15,082,554 downwards.
GGTAATGATCTGCCTTGGAATACCATAATGGCAGATGAGATTGTTTTTGATAAATTGGACAACCACTTGTCGGGTTACATTAGCGTACGATGCTGCTTCGACCCACTTGGTGAAGTAGTCAATGGCTACTAGAATGAACCGATGTTCGTTCGAAGCCTTAGGTTCAATCAGGCCAATCATGTCGATTCCCCATATGGAAAAAGGCCAAGGGGAAGAAAGAACTTTGAGATGCGTTGGCGGTACATGGATTTTGTCTGAGTATATCTGACACTTATGACACTTCCTCATGTACTTGTAGCAGTCGGATTCCATGGTCAACCAGTAGTACCCTGCCCTTAGAATTTTTCTCGCCATTGTGTGTCCGTTGGCATGAGTGCCAAAGGACCCTTCGTGAATTTCTTTTATCAGCATGTCTGCTTCCGGCCTGTCTACACATCGAAGCAGGACCATGTCGAAGTTTCTCTTATAGAGTGTATCACCGCTCAAGAAGAAGCTGTTTGCCAGCCTTCTGAGGGTTTTTCTGTCCTTTCTAGATGCCCCAGGTGGGTATTCTTGTTTCTGAAGGAAGCATTTGATATCGTGATACCAAGGTTTATCGTCGATGACTGCTTCGATCGTGAAGATGTAAGCGGGCCGTTCAAGGCGCATTATGTCGATCTTAGGTAAGTCGTTCCATTGACCTACACTAATCATGGAAGAGAGAGTGGCTAATGCATCAACCATGTGATTCTCATCACGAGGGATGTGATGAAACTCGATTCTGTTGAAGAAGGGTAACAACCTTCTTGCGTAGTCTTTGTAAGGAATCAATCTTGATTGGTATGTGTTCCAATCTCCTTTGATCTGATGGACGACCAGGGCTGAGTCGCCATATACATCCAAGTTTTTGATCCTTAAGTCGATCGCTTCTTCGAAACCCACGATACAAGGTTCGTATTCGGCCTCGTTGTTTGTATTCTTGAACGTAAGTCTAGCGGTGAAAGGAATGTGGGTACCCTGAGGAGTAACAATGATTGCCCCAATTCCGTTTCCATAATGATTGACAGCTCCGTCAAAGATTAGTCCCCACTGGGAACCTGGTTCTGGCCCTTCACTGGGTAGCGGTTCATCGCAATCTTTCATTTTTAGATACATGCCATCTTCGTCTGGGAAGTCAAACCCGACTGATTCCTGATCGTCAATCGGTTGATGAGCCAAATGATCGGCTAAAACACTTCCTTTAACGGCTTTTTGAGCATGGTACTCAATGTCGTATTCTGATAACAACATCTGCCAACGGGCAATCCTTCCCGTGAGAGCAGGTTTTTTAAAGACGTACTTGATTGGATCCATTTCTGAGATCAACCAAGTAGTGTGGCGAATCATATACTGGCGAAGACGTTTGGCTGTCCAAGCCAGAGTGCAGCAAGTTTTCTCGAGCATAGTGTACTGAGCCTCACAGTCGGTGAATTTCTTGCTTAAATAGTAGATGGCAGACTCTTTCCTTTTTGTTTCGTCTTGTTGGCCAAGTACACAACGCATTGAGTCTTCCAAGACTGTTAGGTAGATGATCAGTGGTCTTCCTTCCACTGGAGGTGATAGAATAGGTGGGTTCAATAGATATTCCTTGATACTGTCGAAGGCAGTTTGGCAGTCATCCGTCCAAACACATTCCTGATTCTTTTTGAGTAGTTTGAAAATTGGTGCGTATGTCGTGGTCATGAGGAATATGAATCTGGAAATGTAGTTCAAACATCCCAGGAATCCCCTGATTATTTTTTAGTCCGCGGAGAAGGCATTTCTTAAATGGCCTTGACCTTGTCGGGATCAACCTCGATTCCTTTATGGCTGACGATGAACCCTTAAAGTTTCCCTGAACGGACACCGAATGTGCACTTGTTGGGATTCAAGCAGAGTCTATACTTTCTCAACCGCTCGAATAACTTTGACAGGTGGGTCACATGCTCCTCTTCTATTTTAGATTTGGCAATCATGTCATCGACATATACCTCGATTTCTTTGTGTATCATGTCATGAAACAGAGTAGTCATGGCCCTTTGATAGGTTGCCCCGGCATTCTTCAAACCGAATGGCATTACCTTGTAACAAAAGGTACCCCATGGGGTAATAAATGAAGTTTTCTCCATGTCTTTCGGCGCCATTTTGATTTGATTATAGCCCGAGAATCCATCCATGAAGGAGAAAACTTTGAACTTTGTTGTACTGTCAACCAGCATGTCAATGTGTGGTAAAGGAAAGTCGTCCTTTGGACTAGCCTTGTTCAGGTCCCTGTAGTCTACACACATTCTGACTTTTCTGTCCTTTTTCGGAACTGGTACGATGTTGGCTAACCATTAAGGATATTCTGACGTGGCGAGGAAACCCGCGTCAATCTATTTCTGTACCTCCTCTTTGATTTTGACAGCCATGTCTGGATGAGTCTGTCTCAGCCTTTGTTTTACTGGCGAACATTCTGATCTCAATGGTAGATGATGTTCCACGATGCTGGTATCCAACCCTGGCATATCCTGATAGGACCAAGCGAATACATCAGGAAACTCTTTGAGAAGTTTTGTCAAACTTCCTTTGACGGTTGGACTGAGCAGTGCCCCAATCTTGACTTCTTTTCTCCCTTCTTCCGATCCTAAGTTGACTATTTCCAGCAACTCTTTGTGAGGCTCAATGGACCTTTCCTCTTGTCTGAGTAATCGGGAGATCTCCTCTGGAATTTCGTTGTCATTTTCTTCTTCAACCTCAAATACCGGGAATTCAAATTTGGGAGAAGGCATCGGATCATATGTTTCAATGGGGTTTAAAACAAGCAATCTACATGACGTGATGATTTATGTTTAGAAGAGATTGAGAATACAAGAGTGTGTGCAGTGTTTTTTTTGAACAATGCTCATTTTTATTTATTTTTGTTTTTTAGGATTACCATTTTCTAGAAAAAGCAAAAAGAGAAAACAACAATAAATGCAGAAATTACAGAACGACGTTTTTTATTTATGATCAGTCGAATCTTGAAACTACAGCCCTATAAAACAAAACGCTATCACTTTGGGCAAAGCGAAGAGGGACATTTACAGAAAGTAAGCCCTATCAAAACATCTGTTTCACCTGGGCAAGGTGAAAGGTTAAAGTAAAGACGACAATTACTTCGACTTATGAACAATCTTCAGAACATTGACAGCAACCCATTGGCGGTGAACTCCTCGGTGAATCACAAGGTCTGGTACCTTCCTTGATTTGTCTTTAGAAATAACGCTGATTTCTGGTGGAGCTGGATCATTGGAATCTGTCTCCCAGGCAGAGTTGTCGTAGGAGGATTCCTCAGTTGTATTTTGCAGAGTATTTGTACTCTCAGCTGTATCTCCTCATCCAGTTGACTGGATGTCTTCGAGCCTGATACGAGAGCTTTCAGGAGCGGTGTATTTGACCAAGAAGTCATACTTTCCACTTAGTTATCCCAAGGTGTCCCACACTTCTTTGGAACTGGAGGAGTCATCCCTCTCGATGACGTTAACCTCGGGAAAAGCAAAGTTGATAAACTCTAGTCCTGCAAACATTGCGAATTCATCATCGTGCTGGGTATTTTCAGGATAACCTGGGTGTTGATCCCATGACGTGGTGGGGATGCATATATTCTTTTCAATGATTCTGAGCTGATATGCATCGTTCGGCCGACTCTCCTGCCCCAAGTCTCCTAGGTAAGGCTGCCACATTGGCAGGCCATCCATCGGGCCATAGTAGTCATGGTTAAAGTTGTCTTTCATCAGAGTATCCTCCTCTAATGAGTTTGGGGGAGCACGGCATCCTTTCGGATCACAATCTTCATATATCATTTTGACGTCTGACTGGGGTATAAATCTCGGGCTCTGTGCAGGAAAGCAGAAGGGAGTCTGTGCTTCGGCCTGAGACATATAACCGTCCACGTTGAGATAGGACTTCCATTCTTCCTCCGTATCGGAAGAATTATCTTTATCGATGGTATGCACTTCTTGAGTCACTGGTTGAAGGAAACCTCCACTGTGGAAGAAGTTCTGAATGGGATGAAAACTTTTATTGTTCACAGCCGTCTGAGTACAGGTCGAGGAAAAGCCAAGACCTTTCTATTTCTTATTGTCAGTAGGAATGACAAGCTGCCCCTATCCTGTTGTCTTGGTACTCTCGACCGCTTTGATGGCATCTTTGTACGAGGAAATCGTAGTTCCCCCTTCGGATTGATTGTCATTGTGTAGCGAAAGCGCCTGGAATTGGGTTTCGATTACCCCCTCCGGTTCCACACAAGTGGATGATGATAAGTTACTCACGAGCAAGGCCTGTTCTCCACAGACTGTGACGAGTTGGTTGTTCTGGACAAACTTTAGCTTTTGGTGGAGGGTTGAAGTGACCGTCCCAGCCTGATGTATCCAAGGTCTTCCTAATAAACAACTGTATGTTGCCCGGATGTCCATGACCTGGAAAGTGTGAGGACCGATAGTTATGGGAAGGTCGACTTCGCTGATAACCATTTTTCTGGATCCGTCAAATGCTTTGACGACGACTTTGCTGGTTCTCATCGGAGGTCCTTTGAATGATAATTGCATCAAAGTGGACTTTGGCATAACATTCAGGGTTGACCCTGTGTCTACCAGTACACTGGCTAGAGCATCATCCTGGCAGTTGACTGTAATGTTAAGCGCCATATTATGACGGCGACCCTCTTCGGGTAATTCTTCATCACTAAATCCCAAGTTATTTCAGGAAGTGATGTTAGAGACAATGCTATCGAACTGTCTGATTGTTAGATCCTGTTCCACAAAGGCTTGCTCCAAGACTTTCTGTAGAGCCTCCCTGTGCGCTTCTGAACTAAGTAACAATGATAATACCGAGATCTTTGAAGGGGTTTGCAACAGTTGATCAACAATGTTGTATTCACTCTTCTAGATGAGCTTTAGCATATCATCGTCATTTTTTGAAAGGTCGGGATTACTGGATTGACCAACTGGTGGATTGGGAACTTCTGTCTGAGGTTCCTTTTCTTTGCTGGGTTCTCCAACTCCTCGGTTGAAGATCCGACCGCTCCGTGTTACTCGACTGATGTCTGCGATATTCACGACGGAGGGTAATGGAATTTTCTTTCCATTCTCAATTATTGTTGCACCGTATTTGTAAGGGATAGCCTTAGTTGATTCATACGGTAGTGGTCCTGGTAGATAGATAACTACAGGAGCCTTCTGATTTTTCTGACCATCATAAGTAATTTCGATCCGTTCCTGGTTGGGAACTCTCGATTCGTCAAGTAGAGGGATGATGGCACAAACATCCATAGTCCTCTGATGATCAGAGATTACGACAACGTCCTCGATTTGATCAGCGAAATAGTTGACTGATCCAGAACTTGACCACGGTCGAATCTCTTTGCGGTCCAACTGACTTTGAAGGGCTGCTCGCACGGAGTAGCATCCTTGATTATTCACTGAGCAAACTCCACACCGCTCATAGTTGTGTAGTGGCACCTGGCCACGTCCGCTTTGAATACAGTGTAACCTTACGAGGTCTGTTTCTGTTGATCGAACATCCTGACTTTGATATCTGGTAGGATTCTCGTTAGTGATACTAATTTGCTGGGTGTCTTCATCCACATAGATTGGAAGCCACCAGTGATTTAACAAGTGTTGAAGCATTTCCTGGACAAGGGCACAACCTTGATCGTTTTCACAACCCGCTTTATAGTTCTGATAATCATGTGATACCAGGAACCTGAGTCGGACCTGTTTAGCATGTAACTCCACCAGGCTGGTATTCATCAAGCGAATATCGAAGATTTGAATCATGTTGATTTGATAATGATTCCTATCATGGTAATCTTGGATCCACCCAAGATCCATCTGACGCTGGAGGGCCTCTTGTACAAAAAAGCATCCCTGTTTGTTTACAGAGTAAGTCAGACAGGATTTGTAATCATGCTGCGGCAGATTATGATACTGGCTTTACCTTGAGTGCATCACCACCAAGTTGACATTCATCGCACAGATGTCGTGGTTTTGAATGATGTTGGAATTCTTGTAGACCATGTTAACTCCATGAACTTGGTGCTCTTGGATCCATCCGAGATCCATCTGTTCCTGTAGAGCTGATTGCACCACAGAACATCCTCGATTACTTTTAGAGAAGATATCACACTGGTGATAATTATGAGGTGGCACATGACCGTACCCGCTCTGTCTACAATGTATCTTGACCAAGTTGGCCCTCAATAAAAGTACATCGTGAATTTGATAGACGTTGTTAGATTCACCCTCTATCAAATTGACTGCAGCTTTCTCGTGTTGAGGCAGCGGGTTCGTGAGAACATTTGGATTCGTGTCTTTTAAAGATAAGACCCCGCTCCTAACAAGCTTTTGCACGTCGGACTTGAAACTGAGATAGTTTTCTATGTTATTCCCTGGTCCTCCTTGATGGTAAGGGCAAGTCTGATCTGCCTTAAACCAAAAAGGCAGATTTTCCGGTACTGTAAGAGGAGCCTTAGTCTGGACGTGCCCTTTGACCAGCAGTAACGAAAATAGTTCTGCGTACGATACAGGTATAGGATCAAATCCTGGTGGCCGTGTTGTACGGTTGTTGTTGTATTGAGGACGAGCATGTTGAAGAGGCTGTTATGTCCTTTGCTGAAATTGCTGCGAATGCGGTTGGCTTTGAGCAACCTGAGGTTAATACGTAGAAACATGCATAGGGTTGATAGCATGAGTTACCGCTGCTACTGGTTGATACTGTCGCCTTTGCTTTCCGAGAGAGATATTCCCAATATCTTGCTCTTTTTTCTTAGGGAGAGCACTACCGTATTTTTTAGCACTGCTTGTCGACCCAGTATCTTTGACTAGACGTCCTTCTCGAATGGCTTCCTCGAGACGCACTCCCATACCAACCATTTCGGTGAAGTCGCTGGGCGCACTGGCAACCATTCTGTCGTAGTAAAATGAGCTCAAGGTCTTTAAGAAAATCTTTGTCATCTCTTTTTCCTCCAGGGGTGGAGAAATATGAGCGGCAATTTCACGCCATCTCTGAGCGTACTCTTTAAAAGTTTCCTTGTCCTTTTGCGACATTGATCTGAGTTTATCTCTGTCTGGTGCCATGTCCAAATTATATTTATATTGTTGAACAAAAGCAATGCCAAGATCTCTGAAAGTGCTGATCTCAGTGCGGTTTAAACCCATGTACCATTTGAGTACGGCACCGGTTAAACTATCTTGGAAGTAGTGGATTAATAGCTCCTGGTTCTTTGTCTGAGCTGACATTCGCCGAGCGTACATCACCAAATGGCTTTGAGGGCAAGAGTTACCCTTGTACTTTTCAAAATCGGGTACTTGGAATTTGTGCGGGACTTTCACATCGGGGACCAAACAAAGGTCAGCGGCATCCTTTCCAAATAAATCCTGACCGCTAATAGCTTGTAGTTCCCTCTGCATTTCCAATAACTGCTCCTGGAATTCATCCATTATGTCAAACATAATTTCCTTTCTACCAGAAGGTATCTGTGGAATCTGTCCTTCCGGGACACTGTGCACCACAGGGGGTGGTACCATTACTACGGCAGCGAATCTTGGTTCCTCCCAAAGTTTGTAACCTTTAGGAGTTGTTGGTATGCCCCTGGCATCTTCGCTTTCCCGAAGTTTGTAACCTTCAGGCCCAGCGGCTCCTGCTGAAGTTTTCGGATCTCCAGTGATCGGCGGAATATATCCTTCCGGGATATAGTTAAGTGGCATGCCCCAGGGACGATCTTTCGGCATTTGATACCTAGGATCATACTTCTCCACTATGGGCGTTGAGGTGATCTCTGAGATCACATTTCTTTGTAACTGAGCTTCTGCTATGGCTTGCATGTGGTTACGAAGCTTTCTCAGATCCTCTCTCAGAGCGTCGGTCTCTTCTTTCAACTCTCTGTTCTCTTCCTCGAGATCATCCATCTTTTTCTGACGATTGGCCCGAGTATTGTACGAATGAGACAGTTTAACTCTAGAACCGAGACACAAACGTGAGATTCGTAGGTAAGAAGAATACGTTACGTGAGAATGATGAATGCAATGATTATATTAATTATTTTTTGGTTTAATCAAAATAAACTTCGACAATTAGATTGCAAATATCAAACAGTGGGGAAACCCCGTTTTATTGAATTCAAAGATTGCGGAAATGGAAATACAATATATTACAAGGTGCGAAAAAAGAAACCTAAGCTAATGGGTCCCGAGTCCTCTCTGAGGAGAACTCGGGTGCTGATTCTGGTACTTTCGTTTTCTTTAACCGGGGCTCTTGGGCCGTTGTCGGGTTGTCATTCCTTTGCCAAGTGAAAGGAGCGAACAAATTCCTTTGGTCATCTTGATTTTCTACAACATGTTGCTCCAAAATCTCAATTAGAGCATCCTTATCTTTCAGTAGTTGTTGTATTTTGGTACACTCCACATTGAGAATGCGGTACTTGTTCTTCCAAGACCTCCTCTCCTGTTGAACTTTGTTGAGAGTAACCTGAAGTTTTTCCGTTTCAGTCATGAAGTACATGACAGATTCCCTTGGCGGAAGAACTATGTGACGAGGATAAGGCATCTTTAGCATGAGAGCTCTAGTTTGTACCCAGTGGAGATAAGGCTCCACGGAGACACAATCTGGTTTTCCTAGAGACTCTTGTCCTTTCTTATGAACATGTTTCCAAGCGTGCACTATTTCCATCTTTAGTGCCCTATCATTTTCTCCTTCCTTGAAGAAAAGACCTTCCAGATGAGCATTACGTGGGACATGCCTCATCGGGTATCCAAATTGACGACAAACGAGAACTGGATGGTAATTTATTCCTCCCTTAGTTCCTATGAGGGGTACGTTGGGGAAGTTTCCACAACCGTCGATGATCCTGATCCTGTCATAAATCCTATTGCACCAATCTATGTCAGAGTTGGTAAGAGACATGATTTTCTATGACCAATGCAAGGTACTCTTATGATCCCAAAAAGCAGCAGACTTAGGCAAATGGGAGATAAACCATTTATATAGTAGGGGCACACAGCACGTGATCACCCCTCCGTTGTACAAATTCCCTAAGTTTACAGAATGATACGCATCTGCGATCAAGGTTGGTACGACATTTCCAACGAGAAAAACCTTAATGGCGTTGATATCAACGAAGTTATCAATGTTGGGAAACAGAAATAACCCGTAGGTGAGTAAAACAAAGATGCTTTCAAAAGCAGTCACGTTCCCTATACTAGCAAAGTATAGAGCCTTCTTTACCAGAAACTTGGCTGGTAAACCTTGGATTCCACCCTTAGTGGTCATGTGAGTCTTGACTTCTGACTCATCCAACAGGTAATAACCAGCGAACCAACAGTTTTGAAAAACTGGTTGGTTAAATGCTTGATTTTTTTCACTTAGATAAAATGATGTTGTTTTAATAAATTTTTTAAAAAAGTAAAAATAAAATATAAGTAGATTTTGTTTAAAACTTATTTGGAACATTTTATCTTCCTTGAAATTAAATTTATTAGACACTGCACTTATTTTTTATTCAGATTATGTTGAAATTAGATTTTGTTCAAAATTTATTTGGATTTGTATTTAGTGAACTTGGGAAATTATAATATTTTAAAATTTTGTAGGTGTCATGATTTTTTTGAGAGATTGAGTCACTTGGATAGACTGATTTAATGACTATATAGTTTTGTTATAGAGAAAGTTTTTTCAATCGAGTTATCCAATTCAATTCAGTTTAGTTATGTGGTTCGACTAATTAAACAATAACGCAATACCCTCACCGATTTAATAACCTATTCTGTTTTTAAAATATTGATTTGCATATTTGAATTTTTGTTATATTTTCGATACTCCAACCGTTTCAAAATGACAGTCGTTAAAGGTTTTTTCACACAGATTAAAGAATGCAATAATATTGTCATAAAATATTGTACTTTTACTAAATTGACCTTATTAATGGATTGTGTTCTGGACTGGGTCAGGGGCTGGCCCACCATAGGGCATGGCCCAACCCAAATCCTCGTCGGGGAAGGCCTAACACAGGCCCAATCCACCATCCCGCATGAGGAAACACTCATGGCGCATCTTCCCCACGCTCTCCTCGTGCTCCCCACGTAGGGATACATCATCAGCCAACTACCCACGATTTTCGGACGACGGTTTCACCCTCGAGAACAGGTCCTCTGGCTCCCGAAGTCCACGGGACAGTTGACCCAGGACGAAGGCCACGTGCTGTTCTTCCCTACTCCACGTAGATCCTGGAAGTTATCCGTATTGAGCTTAATGATCCAACCCACTATAAATAACCATTGGCCCAGCACTGGGGGCACATTATTAATACTCCCCTCCAGAGGAGGGTCAGATATTCTAAACTCACACTTTCTATACTCGCTCTCTTTCGCTCTGAACCTCACTTTGACATCGGAATATCTTGCAGGTACACCCCCTCCTCTTCTACACCACCGGTGAACTTGGAGCTCACGACGTGTTGCTGACTACTGATCCCTTTTCTGATCCGGTAAGATCAGGTTGGAAGTAATGTGTAGAGTAATAATTAAAGGATATGGAAAAAAGTAATTATTACTACATTAAAAAGTGAGAATGACATTCATTTTAAAATAATTTTTTTCTCTAAAACGATAATCATTTTAAAATGAAGAGAGTATTTTTGATTTATCATTTATTATAATTTTGATATTATTTTCATATTCGTCAATTCATACGAAAGATGTGAAAAATGCAAGTATTTTCATGATTTGAAAATGATATATTCATAAATTTACGGACAACTCATGTACTTTTTCTTCCTAATTGGTTTGAGAGATTTTGAACTTTTTCTTGTAGGAGAGTATATTTGTTGTCTTCGTTAGAGAGTTATTTCCGCTTTTGTTTTTGTTGACCTTTTTCTTTTGACCATTTCTTAATACACCACCCTAGTTTCTTATACACCACGTGAAATTTCGTTTTCGCCCCCTGATTTCGGATGTGCACATCCGGACGCATCGTATTTTTAAAAAACGCTGCTTTGTTCCGGATGTGCAAATTCGGAAACATAGTATAGCTTTATTTTTTTTTAATTTCGGAACTGCAGATCCGGAAAATAACATAACTTTTTTTTTAAATCGGTTTTGTCGGTTGGTCGCATACGTTAATATATCATCGCAAGTTAATATACATTCGAATGAGGGGAGTGAGAAGGGATTAGTTTTCCCGCCCATAGAAAATTTTGTTCTTCGTATCTCTTCAATAGAAAACTGTGTTGATCCTTTCTCTCCAGTGTAACCACTGCTCCTGTTATCTTTCTTTGTTGATCGTCCAACACTACAGATGGACTCAATATATTTCGGAGATAAATCCTTTTCGTTATTGAAAATAAGTAATGTGGCTGGTGCACCAGTAGCAGTAATGTCATCAGAAGTTATAACAAACTCTAAGGTTGGAGTCTCTCCGTCAATATAATGGTTGTCTTCGACATTCTGATAAAGTTAGGACTCAATATATTTCGGAGATAAACTTTTTTCGTTATTGAGAGTAGTTACTAACTTACACGATACAAGAAAAGTGTTTGAATGCATAAATAACTCATTATTATTTACCATTATGGTTTTCAGGGAGTGGCGTGTGACTTTCTATAAATCAACTGGGTTTTAGCCTAGAGGGATTATATTTTCCAGGTTCGAAGATTGTAGGACAAATCAAGATCAACAGTAAAACATTACTTCTTTGACGTTATTCAAGATAAATGACATTGAAATAGTATAATATATACATATACATCAATATACATCAATATGTATCATTTAGAAAAAACCAACGCGAACCTGTAAAATATAATTCTTTTAGGCTTAAACCCAGTTGATTTATAGAAAGCCACACGCCACTCCCTGAATTATCCTATCACGAGGAATACACAAATCTAACAAAATTATCTTATCATTCCAGCATACCGATTTCCCTTCTAAGGATCCACTGTTATTTTAAAGAGATATTGAATTATCTCCTCGCAATGAACCTGAGCAGAAACAATTCATCTGTATCTTGTGACCCAAAGTCAGTCCATTGATTCTACAAGTGGTAATAGGAGTACCACCAACTTTGTGTCGACTCTGCTGCCATTTATCTTGGATAACGTCAAAGAAGTAATGTTTTACTGTTGATCGTTATTCTTTTAAAATACATATTATTATTATTTCTTAAAATAAATATATTATTATTATACCTTTTTAAGTTTCACATCCGGAATAAGCGTAATTTGTCATTCCGGATTTGCACATCCGGAATAAGACAACGTTTTTAAAAAAAACGGTGCGTCTGGATGTGCACATCCGGAACTGGGGGACAAAAAATAATTTCACGTGATGTATAAGAAACTAAGGTGGTGAATTAAGAAATGGTCTTTCTTTTTCTTGTGAGAGTATTTTTTCTAGATACATAACCATGATCCCATAACCATATCCTCTATCTAAATGAATAGTACTTTCAATTGTTAAATAAATATGTTGTCACATTTTTGATGTATTAGTTCTACAATTGTTTTTTTTTTCATCACTCATTATTTTACTTCTCTTTTCATATATATGTTTCCATTGTCCATCATGAAAGGTTAAAAATAAATATTCAGTTAAATAAAAAATGTAATTGTTGACCATCAAGATTTTTACATGAGATATTTACAAACTTTAAGTAATCATTGAGCGAATGAAGAGATAAACACAATATATTATTGTACTTTAGAGACATTTAACAATAATTTAATTTTTATCAATTGTTTATCGCAATATCTAAGTGTTAAAAACTATTTAATGGCAATTGACAATGCATAGATTTTTTTTTATAAAGATCCAAACAATTTTCTATTTATTACATGTATACAAAAATGCATTTAATCACAACTTTGTTTTATGCTCTAATAATCTTTAGTTCTCTTTCTTTTGCTATAAACAATGACAATAAGTCATTTTTCACAAAATTATCATCATATGCGGAAAATCCTATTTCCTGTACGAGAACCACAAATTGTCCAAAAAATTGGTGCTACCCTCCTCAAAAACCAAAGTGCATTAAGGGTAAATGTGATTGCTTGCATTAGAAATATGAAGTTGAATTATGTAATTTCACATAATTGTGTTGGTTCTCTTATATTCCCCCTCACAGTTTATTTATGTTTCTCCGAGTCTCAAATTTCTTTGACAGTCTTAAATATGTAGTTATATTAATAAAGTTTGTTATCTTAGTCATAGAAGATAATGAAAACAACAATATCACGTCATAATTAGAATGTACTACTTTTATAAGTAAAGACAATATATGTGTACTTGCTAAAAGTATATCTTTTGTAATCTTACTTGTGTAAAATCAATAAAACTTCAAGTGTATTTAATTTGTGAATGAATCGGTCCTTCTATTTGTTCTTTATTGATTCGTAGATATACATGCATGAGTAGATTTCATATTTAATGTTACTTTATGGTCATTAATGACTCTTTCACTTATTTGAGCGATAACAGTGTGCCATTAATGTCAATGATTATCTTGTCCAAGTGTTATAATTTGTAAATTCTTATTTGACTCGATGTTGAATAAATGAATTGATGTCGAGTTGATCAAATGGTTAAGGGGAGAACTTCACTCAATTGAAGTGGAGAGCTCCCCAAACCACGCTTCCGGTGGGATAGAGCTTACCCATTCCTTTTTGAGTAACATTTTAGGTTTAAGTGAATCTCCGCTTAGAAAGTTGAAGTTGAGCGAACTTATATTGTTACAGATATATAGTAAAATAATCCCCCAAACATGACACATGTAGGTGCAACGTGTTTAAAGTAAGAAACTCTGAAGTGATTAAGTTAAAAATTCTAGCAGTACACAATTTCCTAAGAACGAGACGTGTATGGGTGATGTTCTTTAAGTAAAAAACCCTGACAACACAATCCCCAAACACAGTCCCAAAAATTAGTAGTGAAGGATAACGTGTCTCCTCTTTAGAGTTTGATAGCCATACCAAGGTCCTTACAAACATAGCGATACATAATCTCTTAAACACGAAGTCTACAAAAGGGAAAAAGTGATTTAAGGTGAGTTTGTAAAATTGCTATTTTTAGAATACTAAAGATATAATTAATTTGAGTGGTCTGATTCTAGCAAAATTTATGATTTTTTATTTAAATATTTAATTAACATAATTGTTGTTTTGCGATGATCACATGCTCATACTCTCCACAACAAACATTATTACAATAGAAAAAACGACAATAAAGTATCAAAGCATCCAGAAAAGAAAATACAAGAATCACTCCTCGTCACTCACTATCTCCCATTCAATGGCCAACTTCTCCAGGTTCATTAAATCTTGGGGAATCTTGATCTTTGAAGGCGTTATAAACACCTTTGACGACATCATCAATAGAGTTTGCAAGCTCCTTGTTCACCACCGCCAACATTGTCCGCATCACCTCGGAGTTAGCTAAAGAAGTCTTCGCCTATTTAAGGGCCTTCTCCTTCTCATCTAAAGACGCCTTCAAGGAGGTCACTATTGAAGTCATGTGAGAAGGAGCGCCATGGGTATACACAACCTTCCGGAGGACGGATAACTTATCCATGATCTTTTGGAGGCCATATAGCTTTTCCATGTTCTTCTAGAGGTTGGAAAACTTCTTTTGCAGATGAGTACACTTGTAGGCAAAGAGATCATGTTTACCCTTCTAGTTATATTTTTCCTTTGAAAGGTACCTATGAGCAAGTTTTAATCCAAGACCAGCTGCTGCCAAGGACATCAAGGAGGCACTGTGATACATGTAAAAAGTCATTTATGCAATCAACTCTAACTTAGTTGTGTCATAGAGGCTCTAAAAGTAAGTGTAGTCCTGTTTGAGAAGGCATGTATGTAATTCTCTACTAGTATGAGCACCAGAGAAGAAAGGATGGTAGGGAGGTCTAGAAGAGCATGCATTGTTTCATTGTTACTCATGATAATCACTTCATAACTGGGTCCTGATGGTTTGGATTTTTTTGGCAAGACCACCATTTTCTGCTTGGTTCTTGCCATGGCCCCTTCAAATAAGAAGAAAATCATCCATCTTCAAGTTTCACTTTCTAAATAGATTTTCAAAACCAAGTTGAAGAGGAACAAGAAGGTAAGCATTAAAGACACCAATAACATTGATGACGTCATAAAAAAAATACATTACACTTTGTAATAGAGTTGGTGCTGAAATGGTTAGTCTTAATTAAGAAAGAAATTTTGCATAGTGGAATGGAGCAAACTTTTGATCTACGCTGCTTAAGTGTAGTTATACTTGGAGTTGGATGGAGCAAAAAAGCCATGATATGATATGATATTCAAATTCATTCTAACTCAACTAACATACTAACATTAGAAGAGGCACCTTATTTTCCACATGTTGTTTTCAACACCTCTTTCTTTTGCTTGGTCCAAAATTAAGGTCTCAAGCTTAGCTAGATAAATACACACTTCTACTTGGGGAAAGATTTCAGTAACTTTGCATTCCCATAACTTTGGTAACTTCAGTTAATCAATTATTCTCTCAAATAAATATAATATATATATTAATCATTCATGTTGTAATTACTAAGTAACAAAGATATTAATTAAATGCATAATCATTGTTGTGTTAAAATAATAACATGACATCTTGCAAGTGAGGAAGTGAACATTCAATGTGTAGGAAAGAATCCCATACTGAAAGTTTAACTCACTTTCATGCTCCTTACATATATTTGCATTTATTAACTAATTAAAGAGTCAAAGAGGATAGAGATCCACATGGATGAGTGCGATGGTCCCAAGTCTTTATGCCACTTGTCACCTTCATATCCCCTTTGCCGGTTGATAATCCACTTTTAGTGTGTTATTATTATCCCATTTCATTTCTGTTTATGTGATGAATTTATTGTTTATTTGTTAAGTTTTAGTGTCTTTAGCTTATTTTTCTTGGAGCATAATAGGTGATCCTTTTGTAGTTTTCATGTTTTTGTTAATGAATTTCAAGGCAGTTTAATGCAAGTTAAGGCACGACTGGTCTAGGCAGAGTTTGGAAGAGAGATCTGAAAGGAAAATGGAAAGTTTGTTGAAGATAATGAGAAGATAATGGACAAGAGCATGAAGTGTGCAAATCTCTAGGGCTTGCATGGCAGAATTGTGCTTGGAAGAATTATCAAATCAAATGGTTAAGATCAATTGCACAAGAAGACAAAGAAATGGTATAGTGGGGACCACCACTGCAAAAGCGCGCCCTACACATAGACATTGCTCCGCCGACACCTCTGCGCTACTACCTGCTGTAACAGTTTGCACCAGACGCTTTGTCCCCCCACCACTGTCTGTACCAAAATGCTTGTTCACAAATAATAGAGGATAAAAAGAGAATATGCTGATTTGAAATATGGGTTGAACCTTGTTTGCCTCAAAGACCCATGATCCGAGGCCTTCCATCTTTCACATCCACACTTGTGCCTATAAAATCTGACCTTAAGAATTGAAGAAGGAGTTCCACACACACACACCAAGAAAGAAGTTCGGTAGTCTTAGTAGTAATTTATTATTATTCAGTGTAAGGTTTTATGAGGAAATAGATAGTTCTTATTCTCACCCATTCCTGTACTCATTACTGAGAGTTAGCGCGACTGGAGTCTTCACTTTTTGTTTATCCAACACAAGAGATCTCCAAGCTACTAATAGGTTGTCATTTCTTATACATCTTTTGTTTAAGTATGTTTCCTATCAGTTTCAGTTTAGTAGTTTGTACTAAGCTCACCATGAGCTAAACCTTTGTTTGTTGAGCAATGTGAAGTTAATATAATGTTGCCTTTATGTTAAAATAATGTGCTATTAGTATCTTATTTTGTTATGTGTTTTTATGCTATAAATCTTTTTCTTTTAATGATCAACTTAGAAAAAGGTAAAAGCTTGTTGTTGTGAGAGATCCAACAACAAGTAGATTTCATAACAAAAGTGGTTAAAACAAGTAGGATAGAGATATTCACTTAATTAGCTTGCTTAGAGATAAGAAGCTATAACCATAAAGGATATTAAGAATATAAACCAGACATATTTTAGGGTTATAAGCGAGACTTAGAGATTTGTTCCCTTGCCTTATTAATGCATGTTTTGATGTTGTAGAGATACACATAAAAATCACATTCTGACCTTTTGAGGCACGACACATTTCATCATATACACATTTTGACCACTATGCATATTAATGGATCATAGCTCAACATTCACTCTCTCGATTTAATCAAACCTTCACTTATTTCATTTAGTTCTGTGTTGTGGACAATCAAAATTTGTGTTTACCAAATATTATTTTATACCTTGCTCATGTTAGTTTTAAATAAGAATACTTAAAAAAGTTTAATATAAACCTCTTCCACTCCCTGTGGGTACGATATCCTTACTATTATCACTTGCTGCAATTAAAGCATACATGTATATTTGCATGTGACACCTTCAATCATTTCTTACGCACGACAAGTTTTTGGCATCGTTGTCGGGGAGTGCCAAAAAATATTTTGAACTATTGTATTGATTATTTTTGTTTGAAAATAACATTTGAGTTTTTTTTTACCATTTCCTGTACTCTGGTGTCACGACAGGTGGAGAGCTTCTGCATGCACAGGTTGTTATCTTCAAAATACAGAGAAGATCCTGAACCTGAAAGAACATTTCGAATATGCAGGAGATTGATATGTGCTACGCAACAGCTAGAAAGAGAAAATCATGTTCCTAAAGCTCAAGAATTCCAAGAGTGGGTACCATAAGACGCAGTCATGGCTGAACCCGACATCATTGTCATAGCTAATGATAAGGCACACAACATTAGAGACTATGTTGTCTTTGATCTTAGCACAATGAATACTGGAATTATTAGGCCTGAGATAATTGCTGCTCAATTTGAGTTCAAGCCCATGATGTTTCAGATGTTGCAAGCTATTGGATAGTATTATGGATCTACTAATGAAGATCCTCATCTTCACTTGAGACAATTTCTGAAGGTGGCCAGCAATTTCAAAATTCCAGGCCTAACGGATGATGCATTCAACTTGAGGCTCTTTCCATATTCTCTAAGTGATAGAGCCAAGAGTTGGTTAAATTCCTTAGAGCCCAATTCCATTTATACTTGGAACACTTTGGCTGAAATATTTCTATTCAAGTATTTTCCTCTTGTCAAGAATGCAAATATGAGAAATGAAATCACTTCATTCAGACAAGGAGAAGATGAGTCCCTGTTTGATGCATGGGAAAGATTCAAGGAGTTGCTTAGACAATGTCCTCACCACGGGATACCTATTTGTATACAACTTGAAACGTTTTACAATGGGTTGGTGCCATCTTCAAGAAACATGTTAGATGCCTTTAGTGGTGGAGCTTTTTTGTACAAATCTTATGAAGAAGGATATAAGTTGATAGAGAGCATTATGGCCAACACTTACCAATGGTCTGTTACAAGAGCTGGAGGAAGTCAAACATCAAAGAAACTTGTTGGTTTCGATGAAGTTTTTGAATCCAATACTCTTGCTGCTCAAATAGCCCAAATTCATCAGATGATGAAGAATATGATGACTGCCCCTGAAGTAGCAAAACCTGAACCAATCAAGGTGGTTACTGACGCGACAACAATTGCCTGTGTATACTGTGAAAGAGCGCACTTATTTGAAGAATGTTCATCAAACCCTGTGTCTGTTAACTATGTTGGCAACAACAAGTATAACAACCCCTACAAGCACACATACAATCCAGGATGGTGCAATCATCCTAATTTTTCATGGAGTAACACTCAAAATCAACTCAACAAACCCCAAGCAACACAACACACTAAATCACCACAAGTCCCTCCTGGTTATTCTGCACCAAACTATCCTTCAAATCAAGGAAATAAACATCTGGAGAATGTTATGAAATATTTCATTCAAAAGACAAAAACTCAATTTCAAACACAAGGAGCAAGTATCAAAAACCTCGAGACCCAAATGGGGAAAATTGCTACTGCCCTTAGTTCTAGAAACATGGGAACTCTTCCCAGCTCCACTAAAGCCTCTGCCACTACCTCAAGAGTCAAGAGTATTGAAACTTACACAGTTATCAAACTTAGGAGTGGTAAAGAATGTGAAGGATCAACAATTTAACAATCAAGTGGAGAACTGACAGCACTACAGAAAAAGAATCCACTGAGGAACCAAACTCAAAGGAACAAAGAGGAAACAGTGACAAGAGAAGCAATGAGGGCATGATTTCTAGTTCATAAAAGCAGAAGGGAGTCATGCCTGAAGCTGACAAGACACCAAAATAGGATTAGGAAGGCAAAGGAAGAACAATAATTTGGTAAAATCAGGGAGATTCTGAAGCAACTGCATATAAATATTCCTTTGATTGAAGCCATACAACAAATGGCAATCTACTCCAAATTCATGAAGGATGTGCTCACCAAAAGAAAGAAAGTGGGTGAATTTGCTATTGTTGTTTTGACACAAGAATGTAGTTAGCTTGTACAAGGAACACTACCACCAAAGCTGAAGGATCACTACTACGAAACAAACATTTAACAACGGTTGGGAAAGATATATAACCACGCAGGATCAGACGTTGTTATGTAGAGTGTGGTTGTATATATGATACTTACAATTACGGCCCTATAATCGTTGTAATAAACTGGAAAGCGTGCGCCCTATCACAACGGTTTATCCAAAAAACCATTGTGATAAAGTGATGGTTCTAGGTTCGATTCCCAGCCGCGCAGTTTTATTTTTAATTTTTTACTGGACAGCGCACGAGTTATTATAACGGTTATGATAAATAACCGTTGTTAAATTTTCTGCAGAATTTACAATTATATCCTGCTTTTATAATTTACACCAATTTTTAACCTATATTATTGTTCACCATATCACAGCAGAAAATACAATACAGATTTGTGATAAAGTTATAATAATATTAATTGTATCATATTCATGATACACCATAGCATCATCACATGAATCTTATGTAACCAATACATCAACCATTACACCATCAGTAAACATACAAACCTAATCAACTATAACCTAATTCTTCATTACAACAAATGCAATGAACACTAAAAATAAATAAAAAAATCCAGGTAATCTTCACCTGTTTCTTCAGGATCTTCACCTTCAACATTAATTCATCCTCCTTGGCTTTGTAGGTGTTAACCATTCCCTTCTCCTCATTCAAGTTCTTTACTAGAGAAGAAATTATTTGTTTTGCTCTAGGATTCATCTCGTCATCCAACCAATCAATGTGAAAGCATTGTTTGTATCCTTGAATCTTATACATCCCACAACCATATAAATGACGGTCTGGGTTCGAGTCGGTCCATGCCGTCATCAATGGAGCATTGAGACCACACTTGCATACGTACCTTGAACGATTTGAGGACCTGCTTCCATGGCTACAGCCGGACTACTGAGACATTTTAATGGAAGAATTTGATGGAAAATTTATGGAAAAGAATGAAAAAAAAGTATACAGTGAAACTTTATGGAAGGATTTGCTGAGACACTTTCCTATTTCATCTAGTTCATGAAGCTATGAAAAAAAAATACAAGGTGAATGAAGTTAACACAATGGCTTCATACTTCTTCTATTTTTCCTCATAGCTACTCAAACCATATTTAACATAGCGAAAGTATACGATTTGTTAAGGAGGTGATGATGAATCTGGAAAAATGAGAACATTCACAAAAAAAATTAGAACTCATTTTTAACAAGACAAGTAAACGAAAATCGAAGCATAAGTGTAATGAACGAACCTTAAGTTAGCGATTAGTGAAGATGAATCTGAAGGTTGAAGTATGTTTAGAGTTATGTTATGAGAGGGATGAGTGAAATATGTTAGGGTTTTCTTTTGAGAGAAACGACTGCTATGTACAGAACGATAGATACTTTCGCTTATATACTAAAAAATATCACGTTTCATCATGGTTAGAAATTACAACCGTCATGCAATTTTCAAATTTTACAACGGCTGTTTAGTAACACCGTGGTTAAATATCTTGGTTAAATAATTTTCAATTTTCAATTTTTTTTTAAAAATTCCTGTAACAACGGTTGGTTTATTAACCGTTGTAAAATCATTTACAATTTACTTTTTAAATAATGGACTTAAGTGACACACGCTTAATGTAGTATAAAAAATTGAAAACGTGTATTTGCTGGGGATCGAAGCTTGCTACAAATCATATATTACTACAGTGTTATAAGACAACTGGAGTAATCAATCCAGCTACTCACTGATGCACGAACAATATAACCTATTACAACCGTGTAAATGAATCCGTTGTAAACCTGACATTGTTGTTTGCGCGTTTTGTAGTAGTGGATCTTGGTAGTTTTACAATTCCATGCAACATTGGAAAGTCATTTTGTGGCAGGGCTCTTTGCGACCTTCGTGCAAGTATAAATTTGATTCCCTTATCTATCTATAAGAAGCTGGGTATAGGTGCTGCTAGACTAACAACTATACACATCAGTTGGCTGATATGAGCATCTGCTATCCACAAGGAAAAATTGAAGGTATAGTAGTGAGGGTGGATAAATTTGTGTTTCCTGCTGATTTCATCATTATGGATTTCAACATTAATGAGGATACTCTTATTCTATTAGGAAGACTATTCCTTGCCACTGGAAGAACATTAATTGACATGGAGAAAAGAGATCTAACAATGCGAGTCAATAGGCTACAAGTTGTGTTCAATGTGTTGAATGCTTTGCAATACCCCGAGGAAGACGTGACTGAATGTTCAATGATATCTAGCTGGGGGACCATTATTCACACGAGTATCCTCAAATAAACTGATGTTTTTGAGCAAGAATTGGAAAAATTAAAGGAAGAAGAGCGTTTGAAGGAAGGAATTATAACTGGACCTTTGTGCAAATTAGTAGATAAAGAAGAACCAGTTGAATTATTGGAGCTGACTGATGAGTTGAAAGATTAATGCAAGCCATCAATAGAAGTTTCACTTGAACTAGATCTCAAACAGTTGCCTCCTCACTTACAATATGCATACTTGGAGGTAGGATAGATGTTTCCTGTCATCATAGCTACAGATTTATTTGAAGAACAAAGGCGTCAACTCCTGAAACTTATCAAGAAGCATAAAAGAACTATTGCCTAGCAGCTGTCTGACATCAAGAGAATCATCCCTACTGTTTGTATGCACAAAATTCTGTTGGAGGAAAACTCTAAAAACAACATTGAATGTCAAAGAAGATTTAATCCTATCATGAAGGAAGTAGTGAAGAAGGAAATCATCAAGTGGATAGACGCATGGATTATCTACCCCATCTCTGACAGCGTGTGGATGAGTCCTATTTAGTGTGTTCCGAAGAAAGGAGGCATGACTGTGGTCACCACTGAGAAGGATGAACTTATTCCAACAAGAACTGTAACTGGGTGGAGAATTTTCATCGATTATAGAAAGTTAAACAAAGCTACAAGGAAGAACCACTTCCCCTTGCCTTTCATTGACCAAATGTTGGACCAGTTATGTGGAAAAAGTACTACTGTTTTCTAGATGGCTATTCCAGTTATAACCAAATATCCATACATCCGGAAGACCAAGGAAAAAATTTTCACGTCCCCCTTTGGAACTTTTGTCTTTAGAAGGATGCCCTTTGGTCTATGCAACGCACCAACTACTTTCCAATGTTGTAAGATGGCTATCTTTTAAGGATTGATAGATAACTCCATGGAAGTATTCATGGATGATTTTTCAGTTTTTGGAGCGTCATTTAACAAATGTTTGTATAATCTTGACAAGGTTCTAGCTAAATGTGAGGAGAGCAATCTGGTTTTAAATTGGGAAAAGTGTCACTTTATGGTGAAGGAAGGAATAATGTTGGGTCATAAGATCTCTAAGAGACGATTGGAAGTAGATCAATCAAAGATTGAAGTCATTGAGAAGTTGCCTCCACTTGCCAACATCAAAGGAATAAGGAGCATCTTATGGCATGCAGGCTTTTATAAAAGGTTTATCAAGGATTTTTCCAAGATAACTAAACCTTTGTGTCAACTGCTCTAGCATAACGTGCCTTACGTCTTTAGTCCTGAATGTGATAATGCTTTCAACCTGTTGAAGAAAGCTTGATATTTGCACCAATAGTTAGAAGCCCTGATTGGTCCAATCCATTTGAATTAATGTGTCATGCAAGCGAATTTTCAATAGGAGCAGTATTGGGACAAAAGAACAACAAAGTGTTCCACAACATCTATTATACAAGTAGGACACTTATTGAAGCGCAAATCAATTATACCACTACTGAAAAAGAGCTATTAGCTGTGGCATTTTCCTTAGATAAGTTTAGATCCTACCTTGTTAGTACCAAGGTAATAGTATACACTGATCATGCTGCCATCAAGTACCTAATTGTAAAGAAGGTTGTGAAGCCACGATTGATTAGATGGGTTTTATTGCTACAAAAGTTTGACCTAGAAATTAGAGATAAGAAGGGAGTAGAAAATCTAGTTGCTGATCATTTATCAAGACTTCCAGAAGAGGTTCAAAACAAGAGTGCAGAAGGAATTCAAGAAACATTTCCAGATAAGAAGTTGCTGATGATCACTGCAGGCGTGACCCCATGGTACGCTGACATTATTAACTTCTTAGTCAGTGGGTACATACCACCAGAGTTCAATTATCAGCAAAGCAAAAGATTCTTTCACATGTCTAAAAGCTATTTTTGGGATGAGCCTTTTCTGTATAAGAAATGTGGTGACCAATTGCTAAGACGATGTGTGGAACATTATGAGGCGTGACAGGTCCTGACATCTTGTCACAATGCACCTTATGAAGGACACTTTGGAGGGGTAAGAACTGCAACTAAGGTACTTCAATCTGGATATTTTTGGCCTTCTCGTTTAAAGGATGCTCATGAATTTGTTAAATCTTGTGATAGATGTCAAAGGATTGGAAATGTCTCTATGAAGCAAGAAATGCCTCTCACAAGCATCTTTGAAATAGAACTATTTGATGTGTGAGGCATAGACTTTATGGGACCTTTTCCCTAATCCTTTGGAAATCTATATATCTTGGTAGCTGTTGAATATGTATCCAAATGGATAGAAGTTGTGGCAACCCCCACTAATGATGCCAGAGTCATGACCAGATTTTTGTTAAAAAGTATATTATCAAGGCATGGCATGCCTCGAGCTATCATCAATGATGGGGGATCTCCTTTTTGCAATAATATTTTTGAAAACCTAATGGAAAAGTATGGTATCAAACATAAAGTTGCTACAGCTTACCATCCACAAACAAGCAGTCAAGTTGAATTATCCAATAGGGAGATCAAAAGAATCATGGAAAAAGTTGTTAAACCCATAAGAAAAGATTGGTCTAAACATTTCGATGAAGCCTTATGGGCGTACAAAATAACTTACAAGACTCCCTTAGGCATGTCTCCATTAAAACTTGTTTATGGTAAGGCTTGCCACTCACCAATTGAGTTAGAGCATAAATGTTTTTGGGCCATTAAGCAATTGAACTTCAATTTAAACTCTGTTCGCCAAGCTAGGATGCTCCAACATAATGAGTTAGAGAAGCATAGGTTGTTCTATTACGAAAATGCTGAGTTATACAAAGAAAAGACCAAGAGGTGGCATGACAGTAAGTGACAGAAGCGAGAGTTGGTGGAAGGTCAAAGAGTTTTGCTTTTTAACTCTAGATTAAAATTATTTCATGGTAAACTGAAATCAAGATGGCCAGGCCCCTTCAAATTAGTAAAGATTTACCCTCATGGGGATATTGATTTATTGAATGAGAAAACTGGTGAAAAATTCAAGGTTAATGGACAAAGGATTAAGACTTATTTTGGTGACCCCTGAAACAACATAAGGGGCACCCTCAATTTCATTTCTTATATTTTATGCTTTGGTCAGGCTATAAGACATTAAAATAGCGCTACTTGGCGGCAACCAACTTCATGTTTTCTTTATTTTATTTTTAGTATAGGTGATTAACTCATTGCTTCTGAAGCGTTGACTGTCAAGAGGTGTCATGACATCTGGGAGTTATTAAAGTTGAAGTAATAAAGGAAGAGTCAGGTGTGAAAAATGATTAGTGTGGAGAAACAAATGACATGATCAACTGGAAATTGATGGTTAATTATTTTTAATTGAAAACTTCAAAGATTAATGGAGGAGAGAGACTGGAATGCATGCGGACGGTTGAGATTTGTGCCATTACATCAACGTTAACAGCTCTTGCCTGCCACGTCAGTCTGGCCAATAACTGTAACACACCACCTCTGTGCAACAATCACTTTTCAGAACAAAGTTCAAAATTTTTTCTTTTCCTCCATCACATCAATTGTCCGTTCAAGTCCCTTTGCCCTAACTTCAAAAAAACTCTTCTCTCTCACAAAGGAAAAATCATATTTCAACCAAGTTTCTCTCACTTGCAACATTTTCTCTCTTTACCTTCACAAACCTTAATTTTACTTTCTCTCTCAATCACCATGGAACCCGAGATTTCTGGAAAGTGTTACAAGAAAGTTGCAAAGAAGAATGCTACTCCTCACGTTGTTTATTCTGACAAAGAGGTTGATGCTGCTAAAGCATTCATCAACAGTGAAGCATTTAGGCACTTCACTGACCAGTTTTGCGGGATGGGAGTCTTATCTAAAAGAGGCTTCACCTTTGATGTTCAAGATCAAAACCTAGGGCTACCAGGTGACATCAGAAGCACCATTCAGGGAATGAAGTGGGTCAAGTTGTGCAAACAGCTAGGCGTCTACAACATCTCTATTGTGAAGGAGTTTTACTCTAATTTGACTGACCCAACCAACAAAAGGATAGAAGTAATCGTTCAAGGAACCAAAGTGGTCTACTCCAAAGCCACCATCAACATGAATCTGGGTCTTCCTAAAAAGTAGGATGAGTATCAAGAATTGCTGGAAAAGTTTGATGATTAAGACTATGATATCACATGGCCTCATTGTGCAACGAAGGTACGAGATGGTTGGAATCAAGTTCAAAGAAGACTATGAGGAGGATGGATCTGCTTCCTGAAGCTAAGGTTTGGTATCAGTTCTTAAAGCATTCTTCACCATCCCACCACTCATAATAAGCTTGTTAGCAAATCACGGTTGTTGTTACTCCACTGCATCACTTCTATGATCAACATCAACCTAGGAAAAATTATTGTTCAAGAGATTCACGCTTGTTCCAAAAATAAAGATGAAATGGTATACTTCCCCTGTCTCATTCTGTGAAAGAGGAATAAAAAGATAGAGAGAAATCTAAGGCTAATGGATATTCTAAGACCAATGCGATGAGAGAAAAAGGAAAAAATAAATAAGATGGTAAGAAGAACTAACTTGGTCCTAAGATAGATCAAAATAAGTTCAAAAGTTATGGTCGATCAAAGGGCCTAAATGCGGTTGTTATGTGTGTGAAAAACACAATCATTATGCTTGATATTGCAAGAATAAGAAGTCCTAAAATGAGGAAAATGATGTTCTAGCTGATGATAACATAATTGCTATTATGAACGAAATTATAGTGATTAAAGGCAAGGTACAAGGATGGTGGTATGATACTTGTGCTATTATCCATGTTTTCTATGAAAAAACGACATTGAAAACCTATTATAAAGTCATCGATGGGCAAGAGGTTCAAATGAGAAATGAAGGATGTAACGCCCCGATTTGTTTAATTGTATTTATTTATTTCATTTATGTGAATTTTGTGAAATGTGTGAATTTAATGTATTTTACCAGCTAATTGAGTTAATTGGTTAATTTCTCTGATAGGTAAAGTATTTGCAATAAATTATAATTTCTTTTCAACTTTTATTTCCCGAAATATATTTCATAGGTATGTTTATGTTTTATCACATTTTGAGAGCGTTTGAGAGATATTTGAGCGTAAGGGCAAAATGGTCATTTTGGGTAGTTAGATATTTATATAAATAGATAATAGAGAGAAAAAGAGAGAAGAAAGAGAAAGGAAAGAAAGGAAGAGGAAGGGAAAGAAGAGGAGAGAAAAGAGAGGAGAAGAGGAAAATCGACATAACTCCGTTTCAAGCGCGATTAATCGGGTAAGGGTGAGAAGTTTCGATTATATCATGCTTGTATATGTATATGTATGTATTTTTTTGAATGTTTGGTTGAAAAATATATGTTTTCTATTTGGTTGAATTTGTGAACAATTGATAGAAATCGATGTTTTCACGGTTGAAACTCGATATAAATTTCGTAGAATACTTGTTGATTATGTTTGAACATGTTTTGGTTGTTCTGGTATGAATTGGAAGGGTTTGGGTGGAAGAAATGATGTATTTTGGCCCCAAATGACCTATATTGACGCTGCTGCGAATTCTGGGTTTCGCGGGTTCGCCTAGCAAACCCCAGCGAAGGAACGGGCGAATGTTCGCCTAGAGGTTCACCTAGCGAACTTTATGTTGGTTTTCCACTGCCTTGGTTCGCTAGGGTTTGCCTAGCGAATACTGGATCGAACGTGATATTTTTCTATTTTGTTTTCTTCATAATTTTCAAACCGTAAGTCCGTTTTGGTCGCCGTTCGAAGCGTTGGAAAGCTAATAAAATATTCTTTCTATTAAAAATGGTTTGGAGGGTAGGAGATGATTTATTTAAGTTGTAGTTTTGCAAAAGTGTTGGGTTGTCGGGTTTTTATCGCGTTAAATGTGTGTGGTTGGTGTTTTACCGTGTGTTGTGTTATTCTTGTATAACGTGGAGCTTTTATGTCGTTTATATGATGTTAAAGCATGCGATAATGATGTTGTTGTGTGGTAAGATACATTTTTTGATTGAATTTCAATGTATGTTGTTATGATGTTTTGTGGGATTGATGTGGTTTATATGATGTTGAAGCATGTGATAAGTTGTTGTGATTGTTGTGGTTGATGGTGAGTAATTCTTGATGTGAATTGATATGAGTGTATATGCTAAAATGCTAATTGTTGTGGTTTGTGGATTATGATGAAATGCATTGTTTACGTGAAATTCAATGTGTGTTGCTTGGTGGCCTTATGGCAAGTAAATGCATTGTGTGAATTGATTTCCAATGCATGAATAATGATGATGAGATAATTCATATTGTTGAATTGTGGTGATGCATTTGATTGTCATGAGTTCTTGTATGTCAAGCATCATGATATGCATCTTGTGATGTCGTGTGCCCTAGTGGGTGTGAGCGACGAAACGGTTCCAGAGGGAATCCGCTATAACATCGTGAGCCTTATACAAAAAGGATTGAAAGCGATGATTATAGACGATCGTGAGCCTTATACAAAGAGGACCGAAAGCGATCGGATCGTGAGCCTTATACAAAGAGGACTGAAAGCGATCCATAAACGTCATGAGCCTTATACCAAGAGGACCGAAAGCGACGGGGAACATCGTGTGCCCGACGGGGAGTTACACTAAGTAACAAACGATGGTTCCAATAGTTCCTGAGTGAACTAGTGATGAGAATGATGGATGGATGGTACCGCATTTGCATAGAGTCGTTTTGTCGGTCTCTTTGCATTTTCATAAATCATGAATGGATTGATTATGTGTGGAAAATCATGAATGGATTGATTATGTGTGGAAAATCATGAATTGATTGAGTATGTATTGAGATTTATGTTTGAATTGGTGAATTGATGTGCATATGTGATAAATGCATTGGTTGTGGATAATATGTTCTATGTATAGACATGTGCTATGAGATGTGGTGGTGTGTTTCCATATGTTGTGACTCTGGTATGCCTTATGTGCAAATATGTGATTATGTTGGATAATTGATATTTGTTATGTATATGTGGCCTGCTATATGTATTAGTATGTGATGCTTGTGGTGAGAATAACTATGCATGTGAATTTATGTGTGTTTGCATATTATTATGCAATCTTGATTTAGTTGTTATTTCTCACCCTTCTGCTGTGGTTTGTTGCTCTATGAGGCAATTGCAGATTAGTAGTCTTGGAGGATTTTGTGAAGATTAGTTCTCCATCCGTTTGTCTGTCTGCTCTGATACGTAGCACGAGAGTCGGGGAACGCTTTAGTTATATATGTATACATTTATTTAATATATTTTGTATTACCCTTGTATGAATATTTTGATGTTATAAAATAATTTATTTTGTAAAACAAGTCGGTTATGGATCTTTCCGCTTTATTCCATAATTGAGCTTTAATTTTATATGGAAAAAAGTTTCCCTTTGAGGGTATTCTATTTTGTGTTATGTATCAAAAATATTTGAGTAGGGATTGTGTTTTCTTTCTACTATTGTGGCATCCTTGTTTCTGCCGGAAAAATAAATTTTTATCTACTCTGATTTATTTATGTATTATTTATTCGCAATGGGATTTGGGGTGTTACAAGAGTGGTATCAGAGCAGGTCGGTCCGTCCGGCCAAGTTGTTGAGTCAGTTGGTGCGACAGTTGAATATTGTTGATGTTGTTTGTCCCTTAGTACGTGATATGTGTGTGAAACACTGTCAGTGCTTTATGGTTTTTCTAATCCTTTGTCTTCAGGTGTGAGAATGAGATAAGTGGGGGAGAAGCTGGTGCTTCTCCAAGTTGCTTCAGTTATGGAGCGTTGGTTGCAAGATTGTAAGTGTTATTTGGACAGTGTTGTTCCCGGTTCCGGAGGAAATGCGGAGGTAAGGTTTATGTCAACTAAGGAATTGTGCCTTAGGTAGTTGTGTGCACAAGATGCAAGGAATGCTATTATAGTTTGGTAAAGACGGTTTATGCCCCATCATGATTGTCGGCTGTCTATTGACAAATTGAGGAACTGATCACCCTTAATCTCTTGTTGATAGTAGACGGGTATTATGTTGGATGGAATAGACGTGTTTTTCCGGCTTTGATAGTTTGTGCAATGAATTGTTTGGAATTGAGAAAATGATTGCGGATTATTTTATTGAGTCGATGAAGATTCTTATATCGGAAGATGAGGCGGATTAGAGGTTTTGGTATGTTGGTCCAGTTGAGAAGTCATTGAGAGAGAACGATTGGGTATCGTTAATGGTTGTTCTCAGAGAGTAGAGTGTGAACTCAAATTTGACGAAGGTGAAGATTTAAGGTTTGGATCTGCTAAGTAAGTAGAATAACTTTTAGGAAGTGAAACTCAAATGTTTGTCATGTTTGTGATGATAGTGTCCTGGAAATTGGCAGGAAAGCCACAGTGATGGGTTGTCAGTTGTGCATGGTTTTCAGATGTGTTTTTGGATGAAACATTAGTGTGTCGACTGGAAGAGGTCCAGCATGGTTGGTAAGGAAAAGGATGATAGCATGAGGTTACGTGTTAATCAGTGAGTAGTATGGAAACTTGCAGTTGTGTTCTGGATAACTTAAGTTTTGGATTGTGACGAATCGTGAACAATTTGAGAGTTCTTTTGGGTTAGGTGTTGCTACATGTTGGGATTTATGGAATCTGGACTGTCACGAGAAGAAATTGTGTATGGATTACTGACAGTTGAATAAGGTAACGATTGATAATAAGTGTCCACTTTCAAGAATAGATAACTGGATTGGTTTGGTTGGGTTTGAGTGAAATTACAATTGTTTGGAATGTTTGATAAGAATGATGAATTGCGTGAGTTGAGGCTTTGATCGATTTAATGTGACTGGTTATGTTTGTTATCATCGGGATAGGCTGTTATTTATTCGGTTAAGCTTGTATGTGAGTAACCAGTTGCCCAGTGAAAATGTTGCAAAAGCTTTAAGAATTCATATCTTTTGGAATTTGGTTGGGCATTACAACGTACAGTGATGTTATTTGGTGTTAGTAATGCGTCTGTAATGTTGGTGGAGTATTTGAATCGTATCTTCCATATTTACTTGGATAAGTTCGTAGTGTTTTTGATTAAGGATATTCGGATCTGTTATAAACTCAGAGGAAGAACAAGTAGAGTGTTTGAGATTTGAATTACAAGTGTTGAAAAGAGATGGAGTTTTATGCTAAGTTATTCAAGTGAGAATTTGGGTTGAAGAAGGTTAGTTTTCTGGGACACGTTATTTGAGATGAGAGTATGGTTAATGGATCCATCGGAAGTAGATGCAGTTCTACAATGAGAGGCTCCGAAGTTGGTTAAGGAGATTAGAATCTTTTTGGGGCTTAGTTGGTTGTTACTGCAGGTTATGGAAGACTTTGCTATGTTAGTACTCCTGTTATCTCAGTTGACTTGCAAAGGGTAAGTCGTTTGTTTTGGATGTTCGTTGTGAGTAAGCTTTGGTGAGCTAAAGTAGAATTGTCTACGGCTCCAGTTTTGATTCTGCGTGATCCTGATAAATCATTTGTGAGGATATTAAGATGCGTTTATGATGAGTGTAGCTAGTGTGATAATGCGAGAGGGTAAAGTCATTTCTTATGCTTTACGACATTTGAGGATTCATGATTTCAAGATGGCTGCGGCTACTTTTGTGTTGAGAATCTGGAGGTATTATTTTGAGGGTTTTAGGTTCAAGGTGTAGGGATGGAGAAAATGATGGTGTTGGATGAGTAACAGCGCTGCTGGGATTCTGAGTTTTCCATGGTTCACGAAGCGAAAGGCAAGGCGAAGGTTCGCCAAGGAGTTCGCCTAGCGAACTTTGTATCTGTTTTGGTCTGTTTTTTGTTTCGCCTGGACATTCACCTAGCGAAGGTGGTAGCGAATGCTCGCTAGAAGGTTCGCCTAGCGAACAGGACAGTTTGTCTAGTTTTGTTTCCTTCATAACTTTTTATTTGTAACTCGGATTGAGGCACAATCGGATGGTTGGAATTCCTGATTAGTTATGACCTTGGCTCGAATTATCCTATTGGTAAAGTTAATGTCGTGCCAAATGAGTTAAGTCGAAAGTTTTTACATATGTCTGCTTCGATGGTTAAAGAGTGGGAACTTTTGGAAGAATTTAGAGATTTGAGTTGGTGTGTGAATTGACATCTGATAGTGTGAGGTTGGGTATATTAACAGTGAACAGTGATTTTTGGGGAAGATGAGAAAGAGTTAGACTTTGGACGTGAAATTGATAGTTTTGATGGTTACGAGTAATCAGAGTGTGCAACAGAGGTGTGAGGTGGCATAATTTGTATATGCGTGTGTGACTTGTAAGAGTTCATAGGTTGAACATTGAAAACATGTAGGAATGAGGAGACCATTAGACGTTTCAGAATGGAAGTGTTAGGTGAAAGGTTTAAATATTATTCATGGGCTACTATGTAGATAGATGTTTGGTTGTATGTTCGATTGGTGAATCGTAGCATTGTTGTAATATTGTGGTGTGACAAGGATGTTGGTATTGTGGTTATGTAGAGGTTGTTGAAACGATGTTGGGTCGTGGAACTTTATGTTCTTGTTTGTGTTGTTGCCTCGTTTCCATCGTGATGGTTCGAGTGCAAGTAGCTAATTCCTGTGTGTGTTTGTAATTTGGGTATTCTTTGAGTCGTGAGTTGGTCGTCAAGTGCATTGTATGGGCTTTATATCTTGTCGTTGTAGTTGTCGTCGTTGTCGTGTCGTTGTTGTAGCTGATGTTAGCAAGGTGGGTTGTTAGTTTGTGTTATTCGTGGTGTGCCTTTTGTTGGCATGATAGTTTGTTAGTCGGATGCGAGAGTCGTATCCGGAGTTGTTCGTATCAGTATATTTTCGAGGACGAAAATGTCTAAGTGGGGGAGAGTTGTAACACCCCGATTTGTTTAATTGTATTTATTTATTTCATTTATGTGAATTTTGTGAAATGTGTGAATTTATTGTATTTTACCTGCTAATTGAGTTAATTGATTAATTTCTCTGATAGGTAAAATATTTGCAATAAATTATAATTTCTTTTCAACTTTTATTTCCCAAAATATATTTCATCGGTATGTTTATGTTTTATCACATTTTGAGAGCGTTTGAGAGATATTTGAGCGTAAGGGCAAAATGGTCATTTTGGGTAGTTAGATATTTATATAAATAGAGAATAGAGAGAAAAAGAGAGAAAAGAAAGAGAAAGGAAAGAAAGGAAGAGGAAGGGAAAGAAGAGGAGAGAAAAGAGAGGAGATGAGGAAAATCGACATAACTCCGTTTCAAGCGCGATTAATCGGGTAAGGGTGAGAAGTTTCGATTATATCATGCTTGTATATGTATATGTATGTATTTGTTTGAATGTTTGGTTGAAAAATATATGTTTTCTATTTGGTTGAATTTGTGAACAATTGATAGAAATCGATGTTTTCACGGTTGAAACACGATATAAACTGCGTAGATTACTTGTTGATTATGTTTGAACATGTTTTGGTTGTTCTGGTATGAATTGGAAGGGTTTGGGTGGAAGAAATGATGTATTTTGGCCCCAAATGACCTATATTGACGCTGCTGCGAATTCTGGGTTTCGCGGGTTCGCGTAGTGAACCCCAGCGAAGGAACGGGCGAATGTTCGCCTAGCGAACTTTATGTTGGTTTTCCACTGCCTTGGTTCGCTAGGGTTCGCCTAGCGAATACTGGAGCGAACGTGATATTTTTCTATTTTGTTTTCTTCATAATTTTCAAATCGTAAGTCCGTTTTGGTCGTCGTTTGAAGTGTTGGAAAGCTAATAAAATATTCTTTCTATTAAAAATGGTTTGGAGGGTAGGAGATGATTTATTTAAGTCGTGGTTTTGCAAAAGTGTTGGGTTGTCGGGTTTTTATCGTGTTAAATGCGTGCGGTTGGTGTTTTACCGTGTGTTGTGTTATTCTTGTATAATGTGGAGCTTTTATGTGGTTTATATGATGTTGAAGCATGCGATAATGATGTTGTTGTGTTGTAAGATAAATTGTTTGATTGAATATCAATGTATGTTGTTATGATGTTTTGTGGGATTGTTGTGGTTTATATGATGTTGAAGCATGTGATAAGTTGTTGTGATTGTTGTGGTTGATGATGAGTAATTCTTGATGTGAATTGATATGAGTGTATATGCTAAAATGCTAATTGTTGTGGTTTGTGGATTATGATGAAATGCATTGTTTATGTGAAATTCAATGTGTGTTGTTTGGTGGCCTTATGGCAAGTAAATGCATTGTGTGAATTGATTTCCAATGCATGAATAATGATGATGAGATAATTCATATTGTTGAATTGTGGTGATGCATTTGATTGTCATGAGTTCTTGTATGTCAAGCATCATGATACGCATCTTGTGATGTCGTGTGCCCTAGTGGGTGTGAGCGACGAAACGGTTCCAGAGGGAATCCGCTATAACATCGTGAGCCTTATACAAAGAGGACTGAAAGCGATGATTATAAACGATAGTGAGCTTTATACAAAGAGGACCGAAAGCGATCGGATCGTGAGCCTTATACAAAGAGGACTGAAAGCGATCCATAAACGTCGTGAGCCTTATACCAAGAGGACCGAAAACGACGGGGAACATCGTGTGCCCGACGGGGAGTTACACTAAGTAACAAGCGATGGTTCCAATAGTTCCTGAGTGAACTAGTGATGAGAATGATGGATGGATGGTACCGCATTTGCATAGAGTCGTTGTGTCGGTCTCTTTGCATTTTCATAAATCATGAATGGATTGATTATGTGTGGAAAATCATGAATGGATTGATTATGTGTGGAAAATCATGAATTGATTGAGTATGTATTGAGATTTATGTTTGAATTGGTGAATTGGTGTGCATATGTGATAAATGCATTGGTTGTGGATAATATGTTCTATGTATAGACATGTGCTATGAGATGTGGTGGTGTGTTTCCATATGTTGTGACCCTGGTATGCCTTATGTGCAAATATGTGATTATGTTGGATAATTGATATATGTTATGTATATGTGGCCTGCTATATGTATTAGTATGTGATGCTTGTGGTGAGAATAACTATGCATGTGAATTTATGTGTGTTTGCATATTATTATGCAATCTTGATTTAGTTGTTATTTCTCACCCTTCTGCTGTGGTTTGTTGCTCTATGAGGCAATTGCAGATTAGTAATCTTGGAGGCTTTTGTGAAGATTAGTTCTCCATTCGTTTGTCTGTCTGCTCTGATACGTAGCACGGGAGTCGGGGAACGCTTTAGTTATATATGTATACATTTGTTGAATATATTTTGTATTACTGTTGTATGAATATTTTGATGTTATAAAATAATTTATTTTGTAAAACAAGTCGGTTATGGATCCTTCCGCTTTATTCCATAATTGAGCTTTAATTTTATATGGAAAAAAGTTTCCCTTTGAGGGTATTCTATTTTGTGTTATGTATCAAAAATATTTGAGTAGGGATTGTGTTTTCTTTCTACTATTGTGGCATCCTTGTTTCTGTTGGAAAAATAAATTTTTATCTACTCTGATTTATTTATGTATTATTTATTCGCGATGGGAATTGGGGTGTTACAAAGGACGTTCGAAGGTTATTGGAATGGGAACCGTGGAACTCAACTTCACTTATGGGAAGAATGTTAATCTTATTAACATTCTTCATGTTCCCGATATGAATAAGAACCTTGTTAGCGGGGATCTTTTTTAGGAAATTGGGTGTTAAATCTTTGTATGAATCGAGGAAGTTAATCTTAATTTGTACTTGTGTATTTATGGGAAATTGTTCGCTGAGGGTATGTTTAAGTTTTATACTATTGACAAAATTATTAATAAATTTTATATTTTCCTTATATAAGTGAATCCACTTCTTTATGTCATAATAGATTAGCTCATATTGATACTAATACTATGAAAAGCTTAATTAAATATGGTTTAATTTAATGTGATGTTAATAATTTTAAAAAATGTCAAATATGTGTTAAATAAAAAATTGATTAAGAAACCTTTCTACAATGTTGAAAGAAATACCAACATCCTTGATCACGTGCATTCAAATTTATTTGAATTTAATGACATGTTAATTCATGGAGGAAAGTAGGCATTTCATTACTTTTACTGATGATTGCTTTAGTTTCACACATGTATATCTTTTAAAACATAAAGATAATGCCTTTAATGCTTTTAAAATTTTTTAAGCGGAAGAATAAAATCAATTAAGTAGAAATATTAAAGTCCTTATGAGTGATAGGGCAATGAATATTTTGTTATTTAATTTGATGCATATTGTGAAGAATATGGTATTATACATGAATGTTTTGAACCTCGTACACCAAAAATAAAACAAAAAAACAGTCTCGGTGAAAGAAAGAATACAACTTATCAAGAAATGATAAATTCGATGTTAATTCATTATTAAATTTTATTTAATTTATGGGGTGAAGTTTTTCTATCTGCTCGTCATATAATGAATATATTTCCTTTGAAGAAAACTGATATTTGTCCATATGAGATATGGAAAGGAAGAACGCCTAATATTGATTATTTTAGAGTATGAGGGTGTGTAGCTCATTATAAGAACATGAATACTAAAAGGACTAAGTTGGGTCCTCGAGGGATCAAATGAGATTTTGTTGGCTATGCTCCTAATAGTAAAGCATATAGATTTTTGAATTTGGAGTCTAATGTAATTATTGAATCCTGAGATGTGGAATTATTTGAGAACCTTATCACGAAGGATAAGGAATATGAGATTCCAACAAATGAAGAACCTAATGAGGAAAGCTCTTAATGGATTGTTGAAACACAATATGAAAGTTCTTCACGAATTGTTGAAACATAACCCGAGCTTAGGATAAACAAATGAGTCTGAAAAACTAAGGATCTAGTGTTAGAATAAGATTTGTTCATGACATATTTTTCTTGGGTTTTGATGATAACAAAATATCGAAAGAACAATTGTTTATTTGATGTGTGTTACATGTGTGCAGGTTCTAATACTTGTAAATATTACAGTCAGAATCTGTTTAACATTAGCACACTTGAGAGTTGCTGAATTGCTAGCTTCTGGTGTCAGAATCTAAAGAACACTTGCTAAGTGATGTCTAGCGTAGACTCTGAAGCTGAAGGTCTCAGCATCAGAAGAAGCAACATAATTGTCTCTACACTTAGTGAATGCAAATTAGCTTCTGGTACTATTCAGAGTTGGTGATAAAGTTGAAGTTGTCCGTACTGTATAAAGCAAGTTGCATTGTCAAATCAGTTTGTTAGTTAGAGTCTATAGATTACAAGGCTCGAGAAAGAGTGTGCTTAAGATAATACCGATCTAATCATAAGAAATAACCAGTTCAAAATTTTGCTGCCTCAAATACCAATTTGATTTTGTGTTGTCTATACTACGATTAAGTTGAAATCAAAAGATACTTAAATATATAAAGAGTCTTTGTTTCCTGTTTTGAAGTTGGTCTCTTCATTATTATAACAAGTGGGAGATTGTTGTCATTATTAATTAATGAAAAAAAATTATTAAATACATAACTATTATTATGTTCTAATGATAACATGACACCTTGCAAGTGAGTATATGAGAATTCAACGTGTATGAAAGAATCCCACTTGCGATTATGATTAGATCGGTATTATCTTACCCACCATTATTATGTTCTAATGATAACATGACACCTTGCATAATTTTAGTATCGATCTTTTAGTTTTGAATCAATTTCTAACAATTCATTTATTCATCAAATAAAATAAACTCATCAAATTTATGCTCCAAGAAAATCATTGAAGTTATTCCCTTTTACTTGAAATAAATAAATTTCTCTTAGGCTATTTTATGTATTTTTAAGAGTATGTTTCAGAATTAGTTTTTGCAGGATTGCATCTATATTTTAAAATGTGTTTGATATTTGTAAAAAG
Organism: Lathyrus tuberosus; assembly: GCA_022829125.1. Classification (NCBI taxonomy): domain Eukaryota; kingdom Viridiplantae; phylum Streptophyta; class Magnoliopsida; order Fabales; family Fabaceae; genus Lathyrus; species Lathyrus tuberosus. Next base: position 15,044,905 of record JALAZF010000028.1, on the reverse strand, counting down.
TTTAAAAAATAATATAATACACTAACATATACAATCATATTGTGTTTTAAACTTTTTAAAAACATGAAACACATTTAAAAATATAAACGCAACCCTCCAAAACCTTTCAAAAACTATCTCCCAAATGAATCAAAATTCTATTCCATGGCTTGAAATTTTTTAGACAAAACAATAGAAGTTTTTATTCCGTTATACAACTTGTATTCGCTTAATTTCACTCAATTTTAATTGATCCAAATAAATAATAAAATACCACTTAATTCCTTAATGATTGCTCCATTTAATTCCGTCAATCCAATAAAATTCTTGAATTTCTTTTAGATAGTAATGAATAATGGGAACCGATAAGTGTTTTACACTATAATCAAATTTATCATTAGTTATTATGAATTTTCAAATAAATCACTGGCAGTATTAATCCTTTGAATATTTTAGTCTTATCCTTCATAGTAAGTAGTTAGGTATCATAGTTTCTCACGGGTACATGTATTATAACATTGATATATTAATGATTCAATATGGGTAAACAAACATACAAAACAATACAACTAATGAAAAAAAAAAACTTCTTAAATGCAATTGACTGCGCATTTTGCACTAAATCTCTGCCTTAAAAATATAAAAACTGGAAAAGGTGCAAACTGTTGCACATTTACTACAACTAATAACTAACCCGTGCGTTCGCATGTGTCTGTCTGTTCAAGGATTTTATGTTGGTAAAGTTACCCAAATACCCCTCATTTTTGAAAAAAAATCTCAAATACCCCACGTTTCAAAAAATTTCTCAAACTGCCCCAGATAGAGCAATGCTTTGTACATTGTCGCCAAATGAAATGGCGACACCCCTTTAAGGCTATAACTCTGTCGCCAATTGTATTGGCGACTCCCTTTTGCCTTTGTACAGAGTCGCCAATTGCACTGACAACTTGATAAGCAAGGGAGTCGCCAATACAATTGGCGACAGGGTTGTAGCCTTAAAGGGGTATCACCATTTCATTTGCCGACAATGTACAAAGCCTTGCCCTAACTGGGACAGTTTGAGAAATTTTTTGAAACGTGAGGTATTTGGAGAATTTTTTCGAAAATGTGGGGTATTTGGGTAAAAAATTCTTTTATGTTATGGACGCGTAATTGTTAATCAAATTGAAAAGAAAAATACTAAAATTAATAAAATAGATATGATTAAAATTAAAAAATTGTTTTGATAAGTATAAGAAAATGTTGTGTGTTGTAAAAGAAGAAATTAAATTAATTATTGATATAAATTCAAATAATGTAATGATGATAGAAAATATTAAACAAAAAATATTAATCATAGTTAGACCAACAATAAATGAAACTAAAGGATAATAGTAAACTTAAGAATAATAATATGATTAAAACTTAAGAATAATAGTAAAATTAAGTTGAAATAATAATAAAGGTAGAAGATGAAAGGTAAACAAAAATATCAATAATAATATGATTAAAAAACTATTGAAAAGTAAAGGTGTGCCTGTAGCTAATAATAGTATTTTTTCCGTATATAAAAAATTTGAATCAAGATTAAAGTTGTGTCTGTCTATAACAATAGTATTTTTTTCGTATATAAAAAAATTTGGATCAAAATTAAAGTTGTGCCCGTTTATAACAATAGTATTCTTTTCGTATATAAAAATATTTGAATCAAAATTAAAGTTGTCCCCGTTTATAACAGTAGTATTTTATCTTATATGAAAAAATTTGAATCAAAATTAAAGTTATACCCGTTTATAACAATAGTATTATTTTCGTATATAAAGAAATTTGAATCAAAATTAAAGTTGTGCCCGTTTATAACAATAATATTTTTTTTCGTATATAAAAATATTTGAATCAAAATTATAGTTGTCCCTGTTTATAACAGTAGTATTTTATCTTATATAAAAAAATTTGAATCAAAATACAAGTTGTGTCAGTTTATAACAATAGTATTTTTTCGTATATAAAAATTTTTGAATCAAAATTAAAGTTGTGTCCGTTTATAACAATAGTATTTTTTTCGTATATCAAAAAATTTGAATCAAAAGTAAAGGTGTGTCCGTTTATAACATTTGTATTTTTTTGGTATATAAAATAATTTGAATCAAGATTAAAATTGTGTCCGTTTATAACAATAATAATTTTTTTTGTATATAAAATAATTTGATCCAAAATTAAAGTTCTGGTCGTTTATAACAATAGTATTTTTTTCGTACATAATAAAAAATTTGAATCAAATTTAAAGTTGTGTCCGTTTATAACAATAGTATTTTTTTGTATATAAAAATATTTGAATCAAAATTAAAGGTGTCCCCATTTATAATAATAGTATTTTATCTTATATGAAAAAATTTGAATCAAAATTAAAGTTGTGTCCGTTTATAACAATAGTATTATTTTCGTATATAAAAAAACTTTGAATCAAAATTAAAGTTGTGCCCGTTTATAACAATAATATTTTTTCCGTATATAAAAATATTTAAATCAAAATTATAGTTGTCCCCGTTTATAATAGTAGTATTTTATCTTATATAAAGAAATTTGAATCAAAATTAAAATTGTGTCCGTTTATAACAATAATATTATTTCGTATATAAAAAAATTTGAATCAAAATTAAAGTTGTGCTCGTTTATAACAATAGTATTTTTTTCGTATATAAAAATATTTGACTCAAAATTATAGTTGTCTCCGTTTATAACAGTAGTATTTTATTTTGTATAAAAAAAATTGAATCAAAATTAAAGTTGTGCCCGTTTATATTAATAGTATTTTTTTCTTATATAACAAAATTTGAATCTAAACTAAAGTTGTGTCCGTTTATAATAATAGTATTTTTTCGTAAATCAAAAAATTTTAATCAACATACTACTTGTGCCTTTTTATAACAATAGTAGTTTTTTCGAAGAAAGAAATATTTGAATCAAAATTATAGTTGTTCCCGATTACAACAGTAATATTTTGTCTTATATAAAAAAATTTCAATCAAAAATACAATTTTTCTTATATTATAGATTATATATAATTATATAAAAATATGATATCTTATTGTACAATTAATGCACCAATATAAAAAACCATTTTTTATTAAATACTAAAAGTAAGTCAAGGTAATGATAAAATAAATTATAAACCATATTTTTAAATTTTATAATAAATAAAAGGTTTAGTAAAACAGATAAATTTATTTTTCATGACCTTTTATATATAAAACTAACTTTAAAAAAATTATTAATTTCATTTTAAAAGTAAAAGTTTTCTTATAAATTCTTTTATTTTTAAAAGTAGGAATTTTGAAAATTATTAACAATAAAACTATTTAATTAAGTAAGAATGTTGATAGAGTCTATTATCTTATAAAAAATATTATCCTTAAAATCCATTACCAAAATCATTCAAATGACTATTATATTAATTGAAATTATATTAATTGATATTTATTAGCTACCATAAAATAATAGAAAATATTCAAATTTTTATTTATCTGCACATTACAAAAACATACCATTTTAAGTATCAAAAAAAATATTTTTTTAACTATTACCTTTATAATTTAATATTGAAATATATCTTTTAAATTATATATATATATATATATATATATATATATATATATATATATATATATATATATATATATATATATATATATATTTCTTGATGTTATAAATAATTAGTTATAATTATAATAAATGATGTTGTAATACAGTTTAAATGTGATTAATGAAATATTGTTGTTTATGGAATATATATTGTATAATCCAATTCCTAAACAAAAAAAATAAAGTAAAACCATAGTTAGCAGCCAGCCAGCCACTATGCCGCTCCCATGAATAATAAGATTGTTAATATCTAACATTGTAGTATAATATTTGAGTAAATAAAAATAGGGAATTGAAATAGTAGTACAACAAAATTATTATAAATAATGTTTTCTACAATTTTTTCACCTATTGTTTATGTTATTTTGAAAAGAGTTCAAACTTGGTGATGGAAGTGCCATGAATGTGACGAATCACTTTAAAAAATAGTTTTTCAAATTGGCTTTTACACGCACCCATTAAGGACACGCTATGTATAGTAGGCAATGTAATATCGCAGTGGACATCAATACATGATAATTCCAAAATAGGCTGGTAAAAAAATACTACTTCCTCTGTCTCATAAAAAGTGTCTCATTTGTACTTTTTTTGTGTCTCAAAATAATTGTCCATTTACATTATCAATGTTATAATCATTATTATTTTTTCACTACTATACCCCTATTCATTAAATTTCACTTTATTCAACTACTTTATCAACTACATTTAATAGGGATATTTTAGTAAATGACATTAATTTTTTTACTACAACCAACACATCTAATCATTTTCTTAAGAACCGCGCATTGCTTAAATAGGACACTTTTTATGAGACGGAGAGAGTATAATATTGGTAAAGTAATTATGGGTGTTTGATTCAATGAAAAAGCAATGTTACATGCAGCCTATTGATGTAATCATACTGACCTATTTCAGCTATGAGCCCTACTAAACGTATTGGGAACATAAATTGTGATGATTAAATGTACCTATTCTTTAATTAAATACTACTTTACAATAGAGTTTAGAAATAGGATTTGACGTCCCGAAGAAAAAGTCTGCACATTTATAAAATAAACTAAGACTTAAAGCAATATGTTACAAAGCACATACCTATGTTAGTTATCTAGTTATCTTTATGCATTAGAAATTTTTATGACATATCTTAAAAAGTATTCCCTCCGTCCCAAATTATAAATTATCTTATTAAAAAAATGTATCCCAAATTATAAATCACTTTACATTTTCAATGCAATATAAATAATATTTTCTCCAATATATCCTCAAATATTTATTATTATTTATTCTTTCAACTCTTTTAATTTATCTCTCCTATATAATTATGAGGGGCATTACTGTAAAATTATACATAATTTGTCTTTCCCATAAAGTAATAATTAAGTTTCTTAATTTGTGTGAAAAGCCCAAAACGTCTTATAATTTGGGACGGAGGTAGTATTGAAAAGTGTATTATTACTAAATATTATAGTAAAGTCTTGAAAAGACAATATATCTTTTCATTGACAGCATACTCAGTCAATTATATGAGCTCAAGCATGCTATGTGTTACTTATCTTCAATTCTTAACACAACATAATGAAATATCAAGCAAGATTTTGCAACCTCGTCAAAACTCATAGAAATAATCCAAGTACATTCAAGGTGCGGTATAATGAAATATCAAGCAAGATTTTGCAACCTCGTCAAAACTCATAGAAATAATCACCCAAGACCATACAAGTTGAAAATAATTCATGAGGCAGAAGGAGAGCCTTGCCGAGCCGTCGAGAACAATCGTCTCGAGTTCAGTTGTGGTCGGAGAAGTTGTCCAGCTGAAACCTACAATGTTGAGACCAACACTAAGAATCTCTCCTAAAAAATCAGAAATGCTGCTATTGGAAGGAAAATACGCAAAATAATTGGGGCTTTGCCAATGTGTCACTCCTGGTAGTATCTTTTCATGTACATTTACAATACGACACATAAAACTCTTTCAATATCATATTAAAAATAGTATGCAAAATAATAACGCAAGTAAAGTAATTAAACCATTCAAAACATGTTGCAATGATTTGGGATAAGTAGCAGCATAATCTAGTAGAACCTTTCCAAGATAACCTGACTGCAATGAGATGGAAACAGACTATTAATATTATTGAGAAATATAAATGAAAAAAAATGATAAGAAAAGGACACAAATCTAAAGCAATAACTTGGTTTAGTAACAGACCTTTGTCATAGACAAAAATCAAAAGACCAACCTTTACATAAATAAAATAGAAAGTGAAGTAAATTTACCTTTTGCATGCAGTAGTTTATGAGATCCAAGCTTTGTTGAGGAGCATGATCAGCATTAACACAATAGTTTGGAGGTGTAGGTGGAATCCCATAGTTATACTCCATTGTCCCATGATCTTGTGTTTGTGCCAGACTATATTTACTTAGGAATTGCTCTTCCTTAGTGTTGCTCACACCATAACATCGCAAATCACAAATCGCAAATTAAAGAAGATACAGACTATGAAACATACATTACAAAACAAATTTGTACCAGACTGCATAACATACATAAACAAAGCATCTATGTCAAACTAAAAAAATCACCAACACGAGACTCTGACGGAATATGTGTTATACTGTCATGAAAAAATGCAGTAATAACAGATCACAAATAATATGATTTTATTCAAATTTCACTTCGGTATAACACTGTTATAGCATATCACAAATAATAGCATTTTATTCAAATTACATGACAAACTACATTTACAAGTTACGACTTGCATGCATACCTCAATGGCAACCAAGTAATAGTGAATTGTAAGATCAATATTGCCTTTTTCCTACAAAAAGGAAAAAGTTCTATTAACTCCAGAAAAGGTATGTGATTTTTCATTCATTCATTACATAGAAAAAAATAGAGCATCAATTACAGTCATGGCATATTAGAATAGGTGACTTACCTCCCATGTATTTTCCATATTACCATAACACTCAGCAAAGTGTGGCTCGATCCTGAGCGCTTCTTCAATTTTTGCCACACACATATCAAAATCATGCAACTGCACAAGACAAGTAGTTCAACACATTCCAAATGTGGCACATGAATATCCAATGTAGTCAAACAAAGAACAAAAAAAGGATAAAAAAATATATATAATAAACCTAGTAATAAACTGCACCAAGAAGCAGTGAGTTGTCGGTGCGAAGCGGATTTCTCTCATAGACAACGTTGTTGTGTTCTAGTGCTTTCTTATAACTTCCAGTCTTGTACATTTGATGTGTAAGATTCAAATGTAAATATTCATCAACTGCATAAGGATATCATAAATTGTCATAAAACCCTCACAAAAGTGAAACACTCTTGACTTTCATCATGAATACATGCTTAAGCAATTAAGTAGTCCGAAGTATCAAATTTGAAATAACAAATTGATAAAAAAAAAATACTCTAAGCTAAAAACAACCTAATAAATTTATCGCAGTAAAAAATCACCAAATAAACCCTAATTATGGAAGTAAAGTACATAACTAAAACCAATTTATTTACAGTATTAATTATTGGGGCATGTCAACTGTAAAACCTCAGGAAGCAAATAAAACAGTGAATAAAAATCAAAACAAACCTTCACTGGAATCATCTGAGCATAAAGGAAATGGCTTGAGTGAAGCTGGATCTTGCTTGACGGAGAACAGTTCAATGCGATCTAAATTGAACGGCAACCGAGAATCGTCAGCTAAGCCTGAAAGCTCTGACTGGTGGTTATAGTGGCGGCGAAGGTGGTCATCTCCCTACACAGAGATCATGATGCACATAGATCATTATTCTACCATTTAACAGCAAGTCCAGAAACATCGATGCGCCACTCTATTCCATAGGTGGTTAGTGATACCAGCCAGCTTTTGTCTATTTTCCTTCACTCCATTATGATATTCCAAACACACACATGTTCAATGCGCCACAACATGTTATGACAAACAACCAAAAAGTCTGCAACAACTAACTACAATCATATATTAAGCTATTATACCTTAACTAAAACAATATGTTCGGCAGCAACTTGTTTCTTCAAAGATTCAATAACCGATAACACCTCTTTAATTGCAGGACCTGTAACTGTAACACCCCCAATCTATCCCCCAATTAAATAAAGCGATAACAAATCATCAGAGTATAATTAAAACATTCATGGCATAGACGGAGGCGTCACATCAATTGAAACGAAATACAACAACCTGCTTATATAGATATGCAACAATTAGGTAGCAACATAAACAGAGGAACTCAGTTCCTAACATACAGAATAAAAGCGGAAAATCTGCAACTGAAAACTCATATATATATAACATAAAAGTTTGTCTGTCATATACAGAGTCATACATGTACAATCCAAAAATATATATATATATATATATATATATATAATCACATAACGATCTCCCCAACTACCCGGTGCTACATATCAGAGTCGATCGACAAAAGAATGAAGACCTAATCTTCACAAAAAGACCTCCAACATCTAATCTGCAATGCCTCATAGAGCATTCAAAACAGCAGAAGGGTGAGAAACACAATTATAATATAATTGCATACAATTATATAATAACATAAACATACACATGTAAAACGTTCTCACCACAATTTACACCATAATTCAAGGACAAAACAACACAATTCATGTCTCATACATCCATCACCAAGGCATATCAATCATGCTCAATGCATTTATCACCAACATATATATATATATATATATATATATATATATATATATATATATATATATATATATATATATATATATATATATATATATCAACTCATCAATTTCATTCACAATTTCACACATAATCAATCCATTCATGATTTATGCAAATGCACAGAGACCGACACAACGACTCTATGCAATGCAATGCGGTACCATTCCATCCATCATTCTCATCATTAATTCACTCAGGAATTATTGGAATCATCGCTTGTTACTTAGTGTAACTCCCCGTCGGGAAAACGATGTTCCCCGTCACTCACACCTCTTTGTATAAGGCACACGACGTTTATGGATCGCTCACACCTCTTTGTATAAGGCACACAATCCGATCGCTTTATATCCTCTTTGTATAAGGCACACGATCGTCTATAACGTCACTTTAGGTCCTCTTTGTATAAGGCACACGACCGTTACAACAGATTCCCTCAGGAATCGTTTCATCGCTCACACCCACTAGGGCATACGACATCACAAGAATGCATATCATGATGCTTGGCATACAATGACTCATGATAATCAAATGCATACATATACACATCCATGTGAACCATTCCAACATCCATAATCATGCATATACAATCAAACACAATCACAATGCATTTACTTTCCCTTAGGCCACAAACCATCATCACAACAATTCATCACATGCATTCACATCATACAACAGTACACAAGTCATACGTTATATATCAAAAGCATATTGCATGAAAACACATCAAATACACATAGTTAAGACGGTAAAAGTCGACAAAACGACACATTTCCAAATTCCAAATTAAATCGATCACAAATCTCAAAACCATTGTAATAAGAAAGAACATTTCACAAGCTTTCCAACGCATTCGACCTCGCCTCAATCCGAGTTACGGATCAAAAGTTATGAAGGAAACAAAACGGAACAATCTGTCATGTTTGCCATGCGAAGCTCCTAGCGAGCATTCGCTTCCCTCATCGCAGTGCGAAGCCCTAGCGAACCATGGCAGAAGAAAAAGGGCACAAAGTTCGCTTTGCAAACTGATGGCGAACATACGCCTACCCATTCGCACTGCGAAGCTCTAGTGAGCCTTCGTTTTCCTCTTCGCTGCTGTTCGCAATGCGAACCTGCGAATTCTGGGATTCACAGCAGCGCTGTTACTCACCCCAAACCAACATTTTCCCCACCAAAACATTCACAAATCATAACATAACAACCAGAACATATTCCAATCATAACAGCAAGTATTCTACCACGTTTACATCGCATTTCAACCGCGAAAACATCGATTCCTATCATTTTCCTCATTCAACCTAGAATTGAAAAACTATGTAAAAAAACAACAAACATTCCAACACACACATACATAATCATACACAAGCATAGCATAACCGAGTTTCGCACCCTTACCCGATTAATCGTGCTTTGAAAAGTCGGTTGAATTGGTTTCTTACTCTCCAAGTTTTTCCTCATTTTCTTCTGTTCTTTTCTCTATTCCTTCTCCTCTTTCTTTTCTCTCTATTTTTCTATCCATGTTTCTATTTTTATGAAAAACATAATATCTACCCATCAAAAGACCAAAATACCCCTACACTCAAATATCTTGCAAACGCTCTCAAAACGCGAAAAAACATAATAACGATGAAAAAAATAATATATTGCCAAATAAAAGTCAAGAATAAAATAATATAAAAACAAAAATAATTAAATTGACTCAATTAAATAAATCTAACAAAAACCCGGGGCGTTACAACTCTCCCTCACTTAGAAATTTGCGTCCTCGAAAATAGTACCTGAGACGAACAACTCCGGATATGACTCCCGCATCCGACTCTCCAACTCCCAAGTCAAATTGCCTTCAGCAGCGCCTCCCCACGCTACTTTCACAAGCGCAATATCCTTGCCTCTTAACCGCTTCAACTCGCGATCCAAAACTCTCACCGGTAATGCCTCAACCATAAGGTCCTCCCTTACCTCAACCTCATCCATCGGAATCACATGCGACGGATCCGGAACATACTTCCGAAGCTGTGAAACATGGAACACATCATGCAAATTCGAAAATTCGGTGACAACGCCACTCGATAAGCCACAGTACCCACTCTCGCAGATATTTGGTAAGGACCAATAAACCGAGAAGTAAGCTTCTTCGACTTCAATGCCCCTCCAACACCTGTCACCGGTGTAACTCTCAAAAATACATGATCGCCTTCTTGAAACTCAAGATCTTTCCTCCTTCGATCATGATAACTCTTTTTCCTACTCTGAGAAGCCCTCATTTTCTCACGAATAAGTTTCACCTTGTCCGTAGTCTGTTGAACTAACTCCGGTCCAACCACCGAACTCTCACCAGATTCATGCCAACACAAAGGTGTTCGACATCTTCTCCCATACAACGATTCAAAAGGTGCCATTTCAATACTCGAATGGAAACTGTTGTTATACGTGAATTCCACCAACGAAAGATAACTATCCCAAGCACCACCTTGCTCAAGAACACAAGCTCTCAGCAAATCTTCCAATGATTGAATAGTTATCTCGGTCTGACCATCCGTCTGAGGATGATAAGCAGAACTCAATCTCAACTTGGAACCTAACTCCTTTTGCAAACTTTCCCAAAATCTGGAAGTAAACCTCGGATCTCGATCTGAAACAATACACAACGGAACACCATGTAGCTTCACAATCACACGGATATAAATCTCAGCCAACCTCTCCAAAGAAAAACTGATGTCAATCGGAATGAAATGCACCGATTTAGTCAGCCTGTCCACAACCACCCAAATGGCATTATGTCCCCTCTGTGTATTCGGCAACCCCATCACAAAATCCATAAAAATGTTGTCCCATTTCCACTCGGGAATATCCAACGGTTGCAATAATCCACTAGGCTTATGATGTTCTACCTTTGACTTCTGACACGTCAAACACGCATAGACAAGCTGAGCCACATCCCTCTTCAATCCAGACCAACAAAAAATCTTCTTCAAATCTTAATACATCTTATTAGCTCCCGGATGTATACTCAAATTACTCTGGTTTCCTTCCTCTAAAATCATATTTTTCAAGTCCGAATCATCAGGAATACAAATTCTACCACGGAATCTCAAAACACCCTTATCGTCCACTTTAAAGTCACCATTCACACCTTTATCTCCAACCGTCATCAAATCAACAAATTTCACATCCAGCTTCTGCTTCTCGCTAACGGTCAACAGAAACTCATTAGTGACCTTTAACATACCAAGCCTCACGCTGTCAGATGTCAATTTACACACCAAACTCAAATCTCTAAATTCTTCCAAAAGTTCCCACTCTTTAACCATCAAAGCAGACATATGTAAAGATTTCCGGCTTAACGCATCGGCTACCACATTAGCTTTACCAGGATGGTAATTCAAGCCAAAATCGTAGTCCTTCAAAAATTCTGACCATCTCCGTTGCCTCATATTCAACTCCTTCTGATCAAACAAGTATCTCAAACTCTTATGATCACTAAAGACTTCGAATCTTGCACCGTAGAGATAATGCCTCCAAATTTTCAATACAAAAACCACCGCAGCTAATTCCAAATCATGCGTAGGATAATTCTTCTCATGAATCCTCAATTGCCTCGAAGCATAAGCCACAACCTTACCTTTTTGCATCAACACTCCACCTAAACCACTCAAGGACGCATCGCAATACACCACAAATGGTTCACCAGGATTCGGTAAGATCAAAATCGGCGGTGTAGTCAATCTTCTCTTCAGCTCACTAAAACTCTCCTCACACTGAATATCCCAAATGAACGCTTGACCTTTACAAGTCAGCTGGGTCAAGGAAGTGCTAACTTGGAAAAGCCTTCAATGAATCTTCGATAATATCCAGCTAAACCCAAAAAGCTTCTAATTTCAGTAACAGATCTAGGAGCCTCCCATTGTAGAACTGCATCTACTTTGGATGGATCTACAGCAATACCATTACCTGAAATCACATGCCCAAGAAAACTCACTTCTGACAACCAGAACTCACACTTGGACAACTTGGCATAAAGTCTCTTCTCCTTCGAAATTTGCAATACGACACGCAAATGCTCCGCATGTTCCTCTCGAGACTTAGAATAAATCAAGATGTCATCAATAAACACAACAACAAATTGATCCAAATGCTCATGGAAAATACGATTCATATACTCCATAAACACTCTCCGGCGCATTAGAAACCCCGAATGGCATCACAGAATATTCGTAATGTCCGTAGCGTGTCCTAAAAGCCGTCTTCTGAATATCTTCCTCTTTCACCCTAATCTGATGATAACCTGACCTCAAATCAATTTTACTAAACACACACGCACCTACCAACTGGTCCATCAGATCATCAATTCTCGGAAGAGGATGCTTATTCTTAATCGTCACCTTATTCAGCTAGCAATAATCAATACACAATTGCATACTTCCATCTTTCTTCTTCATCAATAAAACTGGAGCACCCCAAGGCGATACACTCGGCCTTACAAACCTCTTTTCTAACAATTCATTCAGCTGCTTCTTCAACTCAACCAACTCAGATGCCGACATACGATATGGTGCCATAGATACAGGTCTAGTACCAGGAACTAGATCTATAGAAAACTCCACCTCTCTTTCTGGAGGCACATCTGAAATATCCTCCGAAAACACCTCTGGAAAATCACACACAACTGGAAACACACCAATTGCAACTTGACTATCCACAGTCAACGATGCAAACAACCCGAACAACTGAGCTTCATCCGCCAAAAGTTTCTTCAACTCTTTGGTAGATAAGAAACTCGATTCCTCGTCTTCTTCAAGGGAAGGAAATCTTACCAACTTATGATAACAATCGATATGAACCCGATTGAACTGCAACCAATTCATTCCCAGAACCACGTCTAAACCCTCCAACGGCAAACACACCAAATCCATCTCAAAATCATTACCATAAATGGTCAAAGGACAACTTAAACAAACCAAAGAAGTAGTTAACGACCCCATCGCTGGAGTATCAATAACCATCTCTCCACCCAACGACGACAACGCAAGATTCAAACGCTTCGTACACTCAGACAAAATAAATGAATGAGTCACTCCGGTATCAATAATAGCAACTAAAGGCGTACTATTAATAAAACAAGTACCTCTAATCAGACGATCTGCATTAGTAGTTTGAGTTCCTGCCAATGCAAATACTTTCCCTCCAGCTTAAGCTTGCTTTGGTTTCAGACACTTCGTACTAACATGACCAGGTTCACCACAGTTGAAACACTTCACCACATTCCTCTTGCACTCCGCTGTTACATGTCCTAAACCTCCACAATTAGAACACTTTCTCATATCCTTTCTACATTCAAACTGACGATGTACTAAGTCACCACACCTAAAACATCTCAGAGGATTAGACATACCTCCCCCACTTGGCCTTTTATCAAAATTACCCCTTTGCTTACCCTTGTCAGCTAGTGACACATAAGGACCACCACAAAATGGTTGCTTTCCTTTCCTTTCGTTCACACTCTTATAATGAGTAGAACGAGCTTTGCTATCCTCCTCATAAATTCTACAACAATCCACCAAATCTGAAAACCTTCTAATCCTTTGATAACCAATTGCCTGTTTGATCTCAGGACGCAACCCGTTCTCAAACTTCACACATTTCGAAAACTCTGCAGTTGCTTCAGCATAATGTGGATAAAACTGAACAAGCTCCACAAACTTAGCAGTGTAATCAACAACAGACATGTTACCCTATTTCAACTCCAAGAACTCTATTTCCTTCTTTCCTCTAACATCTTCAGGAAAATACTTCCTTAAAAACTCACTGCTAAACAAAGCCCAAGTGACCTCTTCACCTGTAGCTTCCCACACATGACGCTTACTAACCCACCAATCATCAACCTCCTCCAGCAACATGTGAGTACCCAATCTCACCTTATGTTCCTCAGTACAGTTCATCACTCGAAAGATTCTATCAATCTCCTTAAGCCAAATATGAGCACCATCAGGATCATGTCTCCCTTTGAAGACAGGCGGTTTGTTCTTCCTGAACTCATCATTCCCACCAGCATTAGGTGCACCCCGTACAGCCTGAGCCATAGGTTGGATAGCAGCAGCAAGAGCAACATCATTCCTACTAGCCATATTCTGTTCATATCCAATAACAGTAACTATGGTTAAACAAATAGCTCACCAGAACACAACCGCCGCACAACAACCACTTGGTCAAAATGACCGACATGGACACAAACTGACACGAACTGGCTCTGATACCACTTAATGTAACACCCCTAATCTATCCCCCAATTAAATAAAGCGATAACAAATCATCAGAGTATAATTAAAACATTCATGGCATAGACGGAGACGTCACATCAATTGAAACGAAATACAACAACCTGCTCATATAGATATGCAACAATTAGGTAGCAACATAAAAAAAAGGAACTCAGTTCCTAACACCCACAATTCAGATACAGAATAAAAGCGTAAAATCTGCAACTGAAAACTCATATATATATAACATAAAAGTTTGTCTGTCATACATGTACAATCCAAAAAGATATATATATATATATATATATATATATATATATATATATATATATATATATATATATATATACACGTATACACATAATCACATAACGATCTCCCCGACTACCCGGTGCTACATATCAGAGCCGACCGACAAAAGAATGAAGACCCAATCTTCACAAAAAGACCTCCAGCATCTAATTTGCAATGCCTCATAGAGCATTCAAAACAGCAGAAGGGTGAGAAACACAATTATAATATAATTGCATACAATTATATAATAACACAAACATACACATGTAAAACGTTCTCACCACAATTTACACCATAATTCAAGGACAAAACAACACAATTCATGTCTCATACATCCATCACCAAGGCATATCAATCATGCTCAATGCATTTATCACCAACATATATATATATATATATATATATATATATATATATATATATATATATATATATATATATATATATCAACTCATCAATTCCATTCACAATTCCACACATAATCAATACATTCATGATTTATGCAAATGCACAGAGACTGACACAACGACTCTATGCAATGCAATGCGGTACCGTTCCATCCATCATTCTCATCGTTAATTCACTTAGGAATTATTGGAATCATCACTTGTTACTTAGTGTAACTCCCCGTCGGGTAAACGATGTTCCCCGTCGCTCACACCTCTTTGTATAAGGCACACGACGTTTATGGATCGCTCACACCTCTTTGTATAAGGCACACGATCCAATCGCTTTAGGTCCTCTTTGTATAAGGCACACGATCGTCTATAACGTCGCTTTAGGTCCTCTTTGTATAAGGCACACGACCATTACAGCAGATTCCCTCGAGAATCGTTTCGTCGCTCACACCCACTAGGGCACACGACATCACAAGAATGCATATCATAATGCTTGGCATACAATGACTCATGACAATCAAATGCATACATATACACATCCATGTGAACCATTCCAACATCCATAATCATACGTATACAATCAAACACAATCACAATGCATTTACATGCCCTTAGGCCACAAACCATCATCACAACATTTCATCACATGCATTCACATCATACAACAGTACACAAGTCATACGTTATATATCAAAAGCATATTGCATGATAACACATCAAATACACACAGTTAAGACGGTAAAAGTCGACAAAACGACACATTTCCAAATTCCCGACATAATTAAATTGGCCACAAATCTCAAAACCATTTTAATAAGAAAGAACATTTCATAAGCTTTCCAACGCATCCGACCTCGCCTCAATCCGAGTTACAGATCAAAAGTTATGAAGGAAACAAAACGGAACAATTTGTCATGTTCGCTATGCGAAGCTCTTAGCGAGCATTCGCTTCCCTCATTCGCAGTACGAATCCCCAGTGAACCGTGGCAGAAGAAAAAGGGCACAAAGTTCGCTTTGCGAACTGATGGCGAACATTCGCCTACCCATTCGCACTGCGAAGCTCTAGCGAGCCTTTGCTTTCCTCTTCGCTGCTGTTCGCAATGCGAACCTGCAAATTCTGGGATTCGCAGCAGCGCTGTTACTCACCCCAAACCAACATTTTCCCCACCAAAACATTCCCAAATCATAACATAACAACCAAAACATATTCCAATCATAACAGCAAGTATTCTACCACGTTTACATCGCATTTCAACCGCGAAAACATCGATTCCTATCGTTTTCCTCATTCAACTTAGAATTGAAAAACTATGTAAAAACCAACAAACATTCCAACACACACATACATAATCATACACAACCATAGCATAACCGAGTTTCGCACCCTTACCCGATTAATCGTGCTTTGAAAAGTCGGTTGAATCGGTTTCTTACTCTCCAAGTTTTTCCTCTTTTTCTTCTTTTCTTTTCTCTTTTCCTTCTCCTCTTTCATTTCTCTCTATTTTTCTTTCTATGTTTCTATTTTTATGAAAAACATAATATCTACCCATCAAAAGACCAAAATACCCCTACGCTCAAATATCTCGCAAACGCTCTCAAAACGCGATAAAACATAACAACGATGAAAAATAATATATTGCCAAATAAAAGTCAAGAATAAAATAATATAAAAACAAAAATAATTAAATCGACTCAATTAAATAAATCTAACAAAAACCCGGGGCGTTACAGGACCACCCAAAGCACACACAAGTTCTCACTATAGAGAAGAAATTTCAACATTCATATTGGTTTCATACAAAGCTTATAAACAAAACCATCCAAATGAAATATTAAATTTAAAATTCATAGGATACAACACCGAAAAAACAAAAGATTCATGGAATACAACATTGAAACAACATACATCAAAATCGCATGCCCTAACCTGTGATTCCCTACAGAAATCCGGATCTGAAAACCATGTCTCATCAACTATAACTTCGAGTTTCTTTGGTCATGTGTAGGATTTAGAACCATAGCTTGGAGAATATACGAAGCGGTATACTTCAATTTCTTTTTCGGCTTTGGCTTGGGCTTTGTAAGCGAGATTGTTGATAGCAGATCTGAATTTGTTTTTCGAAAGATCTGATTTATAAACTGATGTCGCAGATATTCACTAAGTCCTAATTTAAAATATCAACAAATCAACACAAAACATGTTGTATAACTATATGAGTAACAACTACTGGCATAATGAAACAATAACAATGGATCCATGGTAGACCTCACGTTTCACAGAAATCAGAAAAACTAATACAATAATCAACAGCACAAACCCTAAATTAGCATAAAAATCTAAAGATGTGAAATGAAGAAAAATTGAACACAAACCAAAAGTAAGATTTTTAAAACTGATATGAAAGGAAATGCAGAAAAGGTATGAACTTTTCACTAAATATGAAAAACAACAGGTAGCAAAAGTTTACTATCCACTCATTTTTGAAAGCCAACAGGAAGAAGACTGCCACCACACTTGTCACCGAAAAACTGCAAATCTCGACCACCACACGTTCCTCACGAATTCGTCACCGCCACTAAAGTACTCTTTCGTCCTCCGCTCCTAAGTTCGCACCACCGTGGCCGCCGATTTTCCCCCTTTCTGATCGCTATCATTCCATTTTCCCTGTTTTCGTTTCTTCTTATGTTTTCATTCTGAAATAGAGAAAAAAAAAGAGAAAGAAGAGGAAGAGGAAAAAAAGAAGAAAAGGAAGAAAGAAGAAGAAGAAGAAAAGATTATTCAGGAAGTGATGTGAGAAAAGTTTCGACTGACAAGTGAGAGAAAAGAGAAAATGGAAAAAAGTTTGAATTGGATATGAGTTTGACATTGGAAAAAGATAAAAAGTTGAATTTGAAAGATTGGTTTGGAACCAAATAGTATCAAGTGACATCATCAATTGATTAAAACCTAAAAACAAAGCCATAATATAATAAGTATTTAGTTGGAATTCAACAATGTGACATCATCAGTTACAAAAAATAATTTTATGACCAAAATTGCCCCCATTTTGGGGATGTGACAAATTTAGAGGAAAGGGCAAACAAGATTTTTCCAGAACATCAAATTTTCTTATATTATAGATCTATTGGCCAAAATCTCTGGATGAAAACTAGACACTCAGAAAATGGGTGTAACCTATTGCACATTTAATATAAGGCAATTTCTTAATACATCACCCATGTTTCTTAGACACCACGCGAAATTCCATTTTTGCCCCCAGTTTCCGGATGTGCACATCAGGACGCACCATTTTTTTTAAAAACGTTGATTTGTTCCGGATGTGCAAATCAGGAAAAATTCCTGATCTGCAGATCCGGAAAAAATCAAAAGAATTCGATAAAATCATTTCTTGATCTGCAGATCCAGATAAAATCAAAAGTATTCCATAAAATCATTTACTTCTAAATATAATTCTTATAAATAGATAAGTTAAACTTTTAACTTATAGTCACAGAGGCATAAATAGATAAGTTAAAATTTTATATTTTTCATATTTTTCATATTTTTGAATTTTAAATTTTAACTTATCTATTTATAAGAATTATATTTAGAAGTAAATGATTTTATGGAATACTTTTGATTTTATCCGGATCTGCAGATCAGTAATAATTTTATGGAATTCTTTTGATTTTTTCCGGATCTGAAGATCAGAAATTTTTCCTGATTTGCACATCCGGAACAAATCAACGTTTTTAAAAAAATGGTGCGTCCTGATGTGCACATCCGAAAACTGGGGGCAAAAACGAAATTTTGCATGGTGTCTAAGAAATATGGGTGGTGTATTAAGAAACCCCCTAATATAATCCGTTGTACTGACTTTAACTATCTTATTTTCTCAATAAACAAGTACTATATTACCCTACCTATTATCATCCATACCCTACATTGAACTAAATAGATACAATTTTAATCTTTTACTATAGATAAGCTCAGTCACACATCATAACATGCATTCATTATTCACTCTAACAAAATTATATCTCAGTGTTTTGAGATTTGAAGTGATAACCTTATACATACATCTTCTGTGTATCACATTAGAGACTAGTACCACTCTACCATATTAACTTTTTATCTTCATATCATCGGTCTTCTGTTCAATTCTAAAATAGATGTTTGTGATGACAACAACAATCACCCAGAAGATAGACGAGTTAATAAAATTAAATACCGCGGTAATAGAAGAAATAATTGAATCAATTGTGTTGATTTTGTAAATTAAATAGTTAAATTTAAAAATAAACTCAATTAAATCTTATAATAAAATGTTAAATATCAATATATATGGACAAATTTAAATCATACATTTTTTTTATCGCACTCTGGTTCATAGGGGAAAGGGGCTCCTAGTAATCTAGAGCTCGTGCGGAGAGGCATGCGCACTGACCAAGCATTGTTCAATTATTTCTTCGAAAGATCCGATTTATATACTGATGTCGCAGATATTCACCAAGTCCTAATTTAAAATATCAACAAATCAGCACAAAACATGTTGTATAACTATATGAGTAACAACTACTGGCATAATGAAACAATAACAATGGATCCATGGTAGATCTCACATTTCACAGAAATCAGAAAAACTAATAGAATAATCAACAGCACAAACTCTAAATTAGCATAAAAATCTAAAGATGTGAAATGAAGAAAAATTGAACACAAACCAAAAGTAAGATTTTTAAAACTGATATGAAAGGAAATGCAGAAAAGGTATGAACTTTTCACTAAATATGAAAAACAACAGGTAGCAAAAGTTTACTATCCACTCATTTTTGAAAGCCAGCAGGAAGAAGACTGCCACCACACTTGTCACCGAAAAACTGCGAATCTCGACCACCACACGTTCCTCACGAATTCGTCACCGCCACCGAAGTACTCTTTCGTCCTCCGCTCCCAAGTTCGCACCACCGTGGCCGCCGATTTTCCCCCTTTCTGATCGCTATCATCCCATTTTCCCTGTTTTCGTTTCTTCTTATGTTTTCATTCTGAAATAGAGAAAAAAAAAAGAGAAAGAAGAGGAAGAGGAAAAAAAGAAGAAAAGGAAGAAAGAAGAAGAGGAAGAAAAGATTATTCAGGAAGTGATGTGAGAAAAGTTTCGACTGACAAGTGAGAGAAAAGAGAAAATGGAAAAAAGTTTGAATTGGATATGAGTTTGACATTGGAAAAAGATAAAAAGTTGAATTTGAAAGATTGGTTTGGAACCAAATAGTATCAAGTGACATCATCAATTGATTAAAACCTAAAAACAAAGCCATAATATAATAAGTATTTAGTTGGAATTCAACAATGTGACATCATCAGTTACAAAAAATAATTTTATGACCAAAATTGCCCCCATTTTGGGGATGTGACAAATTTAGAGGAAAGGGCAAACAAGATTTTTCCAGAACATCAAATTTTCTTATATTATAGATCTATTGGCCAAAATCTCTGGAAGAAAACTAGACACTCAGAAAATGGGTGTAACCTATTGCACATTTAATATAAGGCAATTTCTTAATACACCACCCATGTTTCTTAGACACCACGCGAAATTCCGTTTTTGCCCTCAGTTTCCGGATGTGCACTTCAGGACGCATCATTTTTTAAAAAAATGTTGATTTGTTCCGGATGTGCAAATCAGGAAAAATTCCTGATCTGCAGATCCGGAAAAAATCAAAAGAATTCGATAAAATCATTTCTTGATCTGCAGATCCGGATAAAATCAAAAGTATTCCATAAAATCATTTACTTCTAAATATAGTTCTTATAAATAGATAAGTTAAAATTTTAACTTATAGTCACAGAGGTATAAATAGATAAGTTAAAATTTTATATTTTTCATATTTTTCATATTTTTGAATTTTAAATTTTAACTTATATATTTATAAGAATTATATTTAGAAGTAAATGATTTTATGGAATACTTTTGATTTTATCCGGATCTGCAGATCAGTAAATAATTTTATGGAATTCTTTTGATTTTTTCCGGATCTGAAGATCATAAATTTTCCTGATTTGCACATTCGGAACAAATCAACGTTTTTAAAAAAAATAGTGTGTCCTGATGTGCACATCCGAAAACTAGGGGCAAAAACGAAATTTTGCATGGTGTCTAAAAAATATGGGTGGTGTATTAAAAAAACCCCTAATATAATCCGTTGTACTGACTTTAACTATCTTATTTTCTCAATAAACAAGTACTATATTACCCTACCTATTATCATCCATACCCTACATTGAACTAAATAGATACAATTTTAATCTTTTACTATAGATAAGCTAAGTGACACATCATAACATGCATTCATTATTCACTCTAACAAAATTATATCTCAGTGTTTTGAGATTTGAAGTGATAACCTTATACATACATCTTCTGTGTATCACATTAGAGACTAGTACCACTCTACCATATTAACTTTTTATCTTCATATCATCGGTCTTCTGTTCAATTCTAAAATAGATGTTTGTGATGACAACAACAATCACCCAGAAGATAGACGAGTTAATAAAATTAAATACCGCGGTAATAGAAGAAATAATTGAATCAATTGTGTTGATTTTGTAAATTAAATAGTTAAATTTAAAAATAAACTCAATTAAATCTTATAATAAAATGTTAAATATCAATATATATGGACAAATTTAAATCATACATTTTTTTTATCGCACTCTGGTTCATAGGGGAAAGGGGCTCCTAGTAATCTAGAGCTCGTGCGGAGAGGCATGCGCACTGACCAAGCATTGTTCAATTATTTCTTCGAAAGATCCGATTTATATACTGATGTCGCAGATATTCACCAAGTCCTAATTTAAAATATCAACAAATCAGCACAAAACATGTTGTATAACTATATGAGTAACAACTACTGGCATAATGAAACAATAACAATGGATCCATGGTAGATCTCACATTTCACAGAAATCAGAAAAACTAATAGAATAATCAACAACACAAACTCTAAATTAGCATAAAAATCTAAAGATGTGAAATGAAGAAAAATTGAACACAAACCAAAAGTAAGATTTTTAAAACTGATATGAAAGGAAATGCAGAAAAGGTATGAACTTTTCACTAAATATGAAAAACAACAGGTAGCAAAAGTTTACTATCCACTCATTTTTGAAAGCCAGCAGGAAGAAGACTGCCACCACACTTGTCACCGAAAAACTGCGAATCTCGACCACCACACGTTCCTCACGAATTCGTCACCGCCACCGAAGTACTCTTTCGTCCTCCGCTCCCAAGTTCGCACCACCGTGGCCGCCGATTTTCCCCCTTTCTGATCGCTATCATCCCATTTTCCCTGTTTTCGTTTCTTCTTATGTTTTCATTCTGAAATAGAGAAAAAAAAAGAGAAAGAAGAGGAAAAGGAAAAAAAGAAGAAAAGGAAGAAAGAAGAAGAGGAAGAAAAGATTATTCAGGAAGTGATGTGAGAAAAGTTTCGACTGACAAGTGAGAGAAAAGAGAAAATGGAAAAAAGTTTGAATTGGATATGAGTTTGACATTGGAAAAAGATAAAAAGTTGAATTTGAAAGATTGGTTTGGAACCAAATAGTATCAAGTGACATCATCAATTGATTAAAACCTAAAAACAAAGCCATAATATAATAAGTATTTAGTTGGAATTCAACAATGTGACATCATCAGTTACAAAAAATAATTTTATGACCAAAATTGCCCCCATTTTGGGGATGTGACAAATTTAGAGGAAAGGGCAAACAAGATTTTTCCAGAACATCAAATTTTCTTATATTATAGATCTATTGGCCAAAATCTCTGGAAGAAAACTAGACACTCAGAAAATGGGTGTAACCTATTGCACATTTAATATAAGGTAATTTCTTAATACACCACCCATGTTTCTTAGACACCACGCGAAATTCCGTTTTTGCCCTCAGTTTCCGGATGTGCACTTCATGACGCATCATTTTTTTAAAAAACGTTGATTTGTTCCGGATGTGCAAATCAGGAAAAATTTCTGATCTGCAGATCCGGAAAAAATCAAAAGAATTCGATAAAATCATTTCTTGATCTGCAGATCCGGATAAAATCAAAAGTATTCCATAAAATCATTTACTTCTAAATATAGTTCTTATAAATAGATAAGTTAAAATTTTAACTTATAGTCACAGAGGTATAAATAGATAAGTTAAAATTTTATATTTTTCATATTTTTCATATTTTTGAATTTTAAATTTTAACTTATCTATTTATAAGAATTATATTTAGAAGTAAATGATTTTATGGAATACTTTTGATTTTATCCGGATCTGCAGATCAGTAAATAATTTTATGGAATTCTTTTGATTTTTTCCGGATCTGAAGATCATAAATTTTCCTGATTTGCACATTCGGAACAAATCAACGTTTTTAAAAAAAATAGTGTGTCCTGATGTGCACATCCGAAAACTAGGGGCAAAAACGAAATTTTGCATGGTGTCTAAAAAATATGGGTGGTGTATTAAAAAAACCCCTAATATAATCCGTTGTACTGACTTTAACTATCTTATTTTCTCAATAAACAAGTACTATATTACCCTACCTATTATCATCCATACCCTACATTGAACTAAATAGATACAATTTTAATCTTTTACTATAGATAAGCTAAGTGACACATCATAACATGCATTCATTATTCACTCTAACAAAATTATATCTCAGTGTTTTGAGATTTGAAGTGATAACCTTATACATACATCTTCTGTGTATCACATTAGAGACTAGTACCACTCTACCATATTAACTTTTTATCTTCATATCATCGGTCTTCTGTTCAATTCTAAAATAGATGTTTGTGATGACAACAACAATCACCCAGAAGATAGACGAGTTAATAAAATTAAATACCGCGGTAATAGAAGAAATAATTGAATCAATTGTGTTGATTTTGTAAATTAAATAGTTAAATTTAAAAATAAACTCAATTAAATCTTATAATAAAATGTTAAATATCAATATATATGGACAAATTTAAATCATACATTTTTTTTATCGCACTCTGGTTCATAGGGGAAAGGGGCTCCTAGTAATCTAGAGCTCGTGCGGAGAGGCATGCGCACTGACCAAGCATTGTTCAATTATTTCTTCGAAAGATCCGATTTTTATACTGATGTCGCAGATATTCACCAAGTCCTAATTTAAAATATCAACAAATCAGCACAAAACATGTTGTATAACTATATGAGTAACAACTACTGGCATAATGAAACAATAACAATGGATCCATGGTAGATCTCACATTTCACAGAAATCAGAAAAACTAATAGAATAATCAACAACACAAACTCTAAATTAGCATAAAAATCTAAAGATGTGAAATGAAGAAAAATTGAACACAAACCAAAAGTAAGATTTTTAAAACTGATATGAAAGGAAATGCAGAAAAGGTATGAACTTTTCACTAAATATGAAAAACAACAGGTAGCAAAAGTTTACTATCCACTCATTTTTGAAAGCCAGCAGGAAGAAGACTGCCACCACACTTGTCACCGAAAAACTGCGAATCTCGACCACCACACGTTCCTCACGAATTCGTCACCGCCACCGAAGTACTCTTTCGTCCTCCGCTCCCAAGTTCGCACCACCGTGGCCGCCGATTTTCCCCCTTTCTGATCGCTATCATCCCATTTTCCCTGTTTTCGTTTCTTCTTATGTTTTCATTCTGAAATAGAGAAAAAAAAAAAGAGAAAGAAGAGGAAGAGGAAAAAAAGAAGAAAAGGAAGAAAGAAGAAGAGGAAGAAAAGATTATTCAGGAAGTGATGTGAGAAAAGTTTCGACTGACAAGTGAGAGAAAAGAGAAAATGGAAAAAAGTTTGAATTGGATATGAGTTTGACATTGGAAAAAGATAAAAAGTTGAATTTGAAAGATTGGTTTGGAACCAAATAGTATCAAGTGACATCATCAATTGATTAAAACCTAAAAACAAAGCCATAATATAATAAGTATTTAGTTGGAATTCAACAATGTGACATCATCAGTTACAAAAAATAATTTTATGACCAAAATTGCCCCCATTTTGGGGATGTGACAAATTTAGAGGAAAGGGCAAACAAGATTTTTCCAGAACATCAAATTTTCTTATATTATAGATCTATTGGCCAAAATCTCTGGAAGAAAACTAGACACTCAGAAAATGGGTGTAACCTATTGCACATTTAATATAAGG
Organism: Lathyrus tuberosus; assembly: GCA_022829125.1. Lineage (NCBI taxonomy): Eukaryota > Viridiplantae > Streptophyta > Magnoliopsida > Fabales > Fabaceae > Lathyrus > Lathyrus tuberosus. The sequence goes on along the minus strand of JALAZF010000028.1, from coordinate 15,019,424 downwards.
TAATTTCTTAATACACCACCCATGTTTCTTAGACACCACGCGAAATTCCGTTTTTGCCCTCAGTTTCCGGATGTGCACTTCATGACGCATCATTTTTTTAAAAAACGTTGATTTGTTCCGGATGTGCAAATCAGGAAAAATTTCTGATCTGCAGATCCGGAAAAAATCAAAAGAATTCGATAAAATCATTTCTTGATCTGCAGATCCGGATAAAATCAAAAGTATTCCATAAAATCATTTACTTCTAAATATAGTTCTTATAAATAGATAAGTTAAAATTTTAACTTATAGTCACAGAGGTATAAATAGATAAGTTAAAATTTTATATTTTTCATATTTTTCATATTTTTGAATTTTAAATTTTAACTTATCTATTTATAAGAATTATATTTAGAAGTAAATGATTTTATGGAATACTTTTGATTTTATCCGGATCTGCAGATCAGTAAATAATTTTATGGAATTCTTTTGATTTTTTCCGGATCTGAAGATCATAAATTTTCCTGATTTGCACATTCGGAACAAATCAACGTTTTTAAAAAAAATAGTGTGTCCTGATGTGCACATCCGAAAACTAAGGGCAAAAACGAAATTTTGCATGGTGTCTAAAAAATATGGGTGGTGTATTAAAAAAACCCCTAATATAATCCGTTGTACTGACTTTAACTATCTTATTTTCTCAATAAACAAGTACTATATTACCCTACCTATTATCATCCATACCCTACATTGAACTAAATAGATACAATTTTAATCTTTTACTATAGATAAGCTAAGTGACACATCATAACATGCATTCATTATTCACTCTAACAAAATTATATCTCAGTGTTTTGAGATTTGAAGTGATAACCTTATACATACATCTTCTGTGTATCACATTAGAGACTAGTACCACTCTACCATATTAACTCCTTATCTTCATATCATCGGTCTTCTGGTCAATTCTAAAATAGATGTTTGTGATGACAACAACAATCACCCAGAAGATAGACAAGTTAATAAACTTAAATACTGCGGTAATAGAAGAAATAATTGAATCAATTGTGTTGATTTTGTAAATTAAATAGTTAAATTTAAAAATAAACTCAATTAAATCTTATAATAATATGTTAAATATCAATATATATGGACAAATTTAAATCATACATTTTTTTATCGCACTCTGGTTCGTAGGGGAAAGGGGCTCCTAGTAATCTAGAGCTCGTGCGGAGAGGCATGCACACTGACCAAGTATTGTTCCGTATCTGGAAATCGAACCCGGTATTCCCCGGGTACGTCCTTGGACGGGACTCCTTTGCCACTGGAGCATAACCGCTTGGTTAATTTAAATCATACATTTTAAAAGTAATGATGTGGCAAAAAAAATACAGTACTTTATTTGTCATTAATTTTTGGTCATTATATAACATATGACTAGTAGGATAAGTATCTTTATTAGGAAACTAGCGGGATACCCATGCCTTTGCACGGGTACCCGTCGGTGACGCGCATTTGTCTACATTTAAAAATTTGTTAAAAAATATGATTAATAAAAATTAATAAATATAATTTATATTTAGAAAAAATAGAATCAATACCCGCGGACATCGATGATATTTTTTATAAAAATATTTTTGTAATAAATTAGATTTAAAAAATATCAAATAATAACATAGTATTTGTAAATATTAATTTAATTGTATAAATAAGATAATAATTAAGTAACAAAATTTTAAATAATTAACGATTTTTGAAAATAAATTTGAAATTTCAAGTATTGATATTTGGCTTATTTCTAGAATAAAATGTTAAACTTATCAATATTTTTCATAAATATTTAATACATAATAAAATGTATTTAATGATATATATTAATAATATATTTTTTATAAAAAATTTAAAAAATTTAGTTTAATCCATTTTATAAAGTAATCAAACTCAAAAATCAATTATACACCTTTAAAATTATTTTGATTATTTAAAATAAAAATTAAATATATTTTTTTCAATAATCGCATATTTTTTATACCATGTGTCAAATACTAAGTTCAAATTGAGTTTGATAGTCTAGCGGGATATCCGTGCCTTCGCACGTGAACCCGTCGGTGACGCGCATTTGTCTACATTTAAAATTTGAAAAAAGAAAATAAAAATAATAAAAAATTAATAAATATAAAAATATAATTTATATTTAAAAAAAATAGAATCAATACCTGTTGGTATTTTTTTAGTGATATTTATACAATCGATATGAACAATACATTTAAAAAAAAATTATTTTGAAATTATTTATAAAAATATTTAATTCAAATTATTTGAAAATATTTATAAAAGAAATGTTATAGATAATTGTTTATAATATTGTAAACATGTTTATAAAAATATCATTACATCTTTTATATATTACATATTTTATATAAAGTTTGCACAAATTATTTCATGATACCCGTGCGTTCGCATGGGTGCACGTCGGTGAGACGCATTTGTTTTTAGATTGGATTTGTTTTGCATAATATATTTTTTCAGAATGTATTTTGTTCTTAGAATGTATTTATTTATATTTAAAATTTGAAAAAAAAAATAAAATATAATAAAAATTAGTAAATTTCTTATTTACTAAAAATTAATATGATACCCGTGCGTTAACACGGGTACCCGTCGGTGACGCGCATTTGTTTTCTTTTAAAATTTTGAAAAAAAATACAATTAATAAAAATCAGTAAATTTAAAAAAATATATAATTTATATTTTAAAAAATAGAATTAATTCCCACAGACATTGGTTGGTATATTTTATAAAAATATTTACGCAATGATTTAGTTTTATAAATATCAAATAATAACATAGTATTTGTAAATATTATATTAATTTTATAAATAAATATTATTAATATAAATAAATATATTTTATATAAGTATTATTACAAATATTTATTTCGTGTGATACTCATTTCAGTACCCATGTGATCGCCCGAATACTGGTGTGTTATATAGATTTTTTTTTATTTGTTTTAAATTAGAATTAATAAAAATTAATAAATACAAAAAATATAATTTATATTTAAAAAGATCAATACCCGCAGACATCGTTTGATATTTTTTATAAAAATATTTATGCAATGATTTAGTTTTATAAATATTAAATAATATCATAGTATTTGTAAATATTTTTTTTATTTAATAAATAAATATCATCAACATAAATAAATATATTTTATGTAAATATTATTACAAATATCTATTTTGTGGGATACTCATATAAGTATCCGTGTGTTCGCCCGGGTACTGTTTAACCTACAACACTACCGTCCTAATTTATAAAAGAAAAAACTTTTTTTTTCTTTCAAAGTTTAAGACAAAATAATAAATTTAATTTTAGTTATTTATTACTTAAAAAAAATAAAAATTATTTATAACTCTTTTGTTATAAATTTATAAAAAAATTAAAATTTAGTGACTTGAATAATTATTGTAAACCACTTTAACATAATAAACTACTAATATTGAAATTAGAAAAAGGGGTATTACAAATATTACATCACCACACTCACACACCAAACCCAAGTGATTAAGAGTATTAGTAACCAAAAGTCATTTTCCAACTTCCAAATGGCTTCCAAGGTTGCTATTATCCTTGCTCTCAACATCCTCTTTAAGTTTGGTGTGCGTGCTGATATATTAGGTTTGATTAATGTTGAACTTGGTAAGCCACCAAAGACACCATGCTGTTCTCTCATCAACGGTCTTGCTAATCTTGAAGCTGCTATGTGTCTTTGCACTACTGTTAAGGCTAATGTCTTAGGCATTAACCTTAAGTAACCTTCCCATTAATTTGAGCTTGATACTTAATTAATGTGGAAAGAGAGTTCCAAAGAAGTTCGTTTGCGCTTAATTAATAGACATTGCTGCTTAATATGGTTTTGTTGTGTCACTGTATTCGTTATTCTTCATTTGGTGTGTGGATTTTTCACTTTCTTAGTACATTCTTTTAATTGTTATTGTTGTCAATGAACATTTGTTCATATTTGATTATTGTCATCATTATTGTTGTTATGGTTGGAAGTTGAAACAACATTATTTTTTTATCAGTGTTGCTTATATGGAGTTAAATTACAATTATCAGGTGCCTAATCTTCTTATTCCATATATGTCTGAATAGCCATCGGTTAGTTTCTTGTAGCGCAAACATTTATAACTTGCCTGAGGGTGTATTGCATAAACTTTCAATATGAGCAAAATAAAGTTAAACCTTAACTATAACACACTAAAACTATGATTTTTTTATCCAACAATAAGAACCGGCTAGTTAAATTGCAAAGTCATGACCAACAGGTGAATTTGATTTCCAGTGTTAGAAGTGGTACTTATTTAAAATGAGTAAGCTGTAAAAATATACAAGAGCTTATTAATTCTTTGCGATACCATTTCGTCTGATAGATATACAGATCATATTCCCCACTTTAGCCATTGGACTTGAGAGTTCTTTAATGTCACTAACTGTTACTGACCAGCAGTTGAGGGATTATCTTCTGAAAGGAAAAATATATCATATTTAGATTGAGTAATAAAACACTATGAATTTATATAATTCACTTCTCATGTTCTATCTAAGATGGAGGAAGGATATCATAACTCACCAACTGACATAGGATCAATATGTTCGAAAAAACTTGTAGAAACTATCAAATAGCAAAGAATGAGCATTATTCCTTTGAAGTAGTTCGAAGCTCCATTCTGCATTTTGAAACAACGTTCAAGTAAAGATTAAAAAAAATTACAATTTCATTTTTAGTATACTTAACTAATTAAGGAGAAGGAACTTAGCTCAGAAATTGACTTACTTGCAACATGAAGGCAACTATGATAACTGACATGAAAAGAGAAATTGTTTCAAAAGGCTGAAAATTTAAGTCCATAGGGCATCTAATCATTCATCCAACAACGACGCAAAATGGAATCTGCAACCAGTGCAGTAATAACCATGGCATCTGCTGGAGTTTCGAGCCTTTTAACACCTTCAGTAACCAGTTGCTCAAAAGGCATGCTAGCCACTGTTGATGATTTGTCTGCATTTTTATTCGACACATCATAAGAAGAATGATAATTCGAGGGAACACCTCCAATAGATAAATAAGGTATAAGAAAATGATCTAAAAGAGCTTTTCCTAGCTGCATTGCATGGCCATCCTCTTCTCCAAATCAAGCATGCAAGAAATAATTGTCTCAGGATGTATTGCTCTGGGAGTAGTTAGAATTTCAGCTCTCAAGTCAAAATATAGAGGTTCAAGATAGAAATGACATAAAACCTTACCACATGTCCTAAATGTTTGAATTCTTTTTCGCAAATTGTGTATAGTGGCGGAAAAGGATTGCATCAAACTGCTCCTGCTAGATCCATTTTAATGTCGACTTGTTTGATTCAAGCGGAGTAGTTTTCGCGCCACGAAATCAATATCAAAAGCTAAGTGGGAACACCAAGAAAGGCATAAGTAATGCCATATAATACATATTTCAATATCCTGCTATATGATTTTATGCAGAAACAACCATGTAAAACAGCCAAAGCAGAAAAACTAAGTAATAGCTCCTGATTCAACCTCCCACTTGACCCCTAATCTGCACAACTGATACCAAAGAAAAAGATGCAATACAGGATAACAACATTTTTCACATTCAAACCCCAAAACCCAAACCATATCCGGTCTAAAACGCGTACTCGCCAACCAAGTTGTTGCTCCTGTAAAGATGAAGAGAGCTTGCAAATGGACATCCTTACCAAACATAATGATAGCTTTACGTCTGTAGATCTGTTGTATCCTATCTACTTTAAATAAAGTTGCTCCTAACCAAAAATAAACTTCCGATCACGCGACAGAAGCCGAAACTACGCAAACTCCGCAATTTAGTGAGAACAAACAGACCACAGATTCTAATTTACCTTATCCAATAAACCTCCCAGAACGCAGAAATACCTTCTACCAGACATCCCATGAATGTTAGAGTGTTTATATAAAGAAATGCACCTAACAGAAATGCACTTTTTCACTAAAACCTTCAAAACAGTAGCCATCTTCCAAGAAAAATTATGATACAATTCTACAATTTCACCTGGAGTCCAAACGTTTGTCTGCTTTTTTTTAATTTTAATTTAAACTAATAATGTGATAATTTTTATGAAAAGCTCTTCCTCCCTATCTCTCTTTCCCTCCATTCCTCTTCCCTCTCTCTCCCTCCATCCATCCATCCACAATTACATAGATATATGTTTATCAATTACCTACAAATATTAAATTACAATTTATATTTAAAACAAAGAAACAAACAATATACATGATATATGAATTTAGATGGTAACATACATCCAAAACAAAATAGATAGAAATCTCAATCAATTAGAGATTATTTCATCCAATCAACTTCAATCATTATGAAACTTTACATGATGATATTCTATAGATTTTCTGGGTGAACAAAAAGTTCCTATATAGAGAAGATTATATTCTCTAGATTTTTCTCTACTATGAAAGCGAAAGGTAAATTTCAGAGTTAATTTATAATAAAACATTATATATCCACATAGAAAAAAAATTTAAAACAAAGAGAAAAGTTTATATGTTGTCAAAATGTAAGGAAAATCAAATTAAATATATACAATAAACTTCATAGTTCATAAACAAAACAAAAATAACTGAAGAAATAAAATAAAAATGGATTTCAAATAAAAATAAAATGATTCAAGCAAAACATATGTTCTAGTGATGGTGAGTCCAATTAAGGAAATCTAGTTTCTCTTCATCTCTAACATATCTCTAACATGCAGTCGTGCAGCCCTTCTGGAGATTCATCCATCATAAAAAAAATTATCTACTTTTTAAGAATAAGATGTGGAGAAAGATACATTAAAAGTGTAGAATAATAAAAGAAGATATGGTTTTTCAAAGCAGTTGGAAATTGGAATAACAATCTAAAACAGTGCAATGGTGGTGGTGGTGATATACTGTGACGGAAATTTACAAATGTGACATTAAATAAATGATTAAGAAAATGCAGTGGAGGTTGTGATGACGGTGACAGAGATATGTGGACGACATATTTTTATTTCCTTATTTTGCTTAAAAAAATTCGGATTTTGGAGTGAAATACTATATAGCTTCGTTGAACATATAACCATCACCATTAAATAAGTACATTTGGTTATGTAAATGCTTTATAGTGTGTAATGTTTTTTAAAAACTAAGGAATTTAGTAACTTCTCTTAACTGTTTGGATCATGATCAGTTTATTAATTTTTTAATTAATTTATTAAATAGATTAGAATTAGTTAAGTTGCCAAGTGGCACATTATTGAGTATTTAAGTTGCCAAGTGACAGATTATTTGATAATAAGGGTAATTAGGAGTTTTTAAGACCACCTTTTTTTTTATATGATAGATTAAAACATATGAATCATCATAAAACAATGCTTTGACTTCTATGGTGGTTTTATATACTAATAGAAGTTGAAAAGTGAGAAGTAATTTGGAATGAGAAGAAGGGGAGAGAGTTATAAACAGTTAGCCTCACTCAAATAAAACATTTAATGCAAAATACAAACATAAAAAATTAAAATTAAAATTGCAACTTCTAATAGATTTCCGAGAGTTTGACTAGTAAAAACGCGTTTCATTTGATGGACTTGGTTTGGTCAACAAACAAGGTTTTTTTTTTATTTTTTTAAAGCAATTGACATTAATAAGAGTACAAGGTACTCTCCCATTACATCACAAAAACAAACAAAGAAAATTTCTACTAATACCACCACAACTTAAAAGTACGGAACCCAAACCTTACAAAAGTGGTAAAAATTAGAGTTGAAATAGACCACATCTCTAATGCAAGCCCACTTCCAAGGTTGCTACATAACAGTAGTATGCTGTTTAAATTTCTTTTCCTAATTCAAATTATATATCCAAAAATATTTAGGTAAAGTTAGTATATTTTTGAGACAAACTAAAATTATAATTGAATAGTTTTTGAATTAGACTTTTAAATGTATTTTTTTAAAGTTGTGTAGTTTTTGAATTAATAGATTTTTGAGACAAAGTTAAATTTTAATTTAAAAACTTCTATTTTATTTCAATTTTTTCTTTTAAAAAAAATATTAATTTAAAATGTCAAATATATATACAAAAATATATTTTAAAAATGACATTTAAGTCCGTGAAACAAATGAGCTGAAACAAATTAAATGAACCGAATTGTTCGTGAACTTATAACAAGTCGGATTTGAGTTTAAGAAAAAGTTTCTATTCGAACTGAGATTTGAGTTGAATCAATTCTTAATGAATTGGATCGAGTTAAAATGAATTCGACTCGACCAATTTCCCGTTGATATAATTTTTATTTTTATTTTTAACTAATATGAACATTTTAAAGGTCATGATGTGGGGAAAAATTTTTATTTGTATTTAATTGTTGGTCTATAATAACATATGACTTATATGCTATAAGTCATTATTAGGAAATTAAAATATTTGAATCATCACAAAACAAAGCTTAAGCTTTGACTTTTATGGTGGTTTGATTTAATAGAAGTTGAAAAGAGAGTCATAAACAGTGAGCCCCACTCAAATAAAAAATTTATACACATTCTTAAATATTTATGATAAATAGTTGGGTATTAATACTTTTAATATAAAATAAATAAAAAATATATAAAAGATGACATATCATTAAATAAAATTATTTTATTAAATGAGAGTACCAGTACCCAATTAAATTTAAGAGTATCAGAATATTCACCCAAAATTTAATGGAAAATACACAAAAATAAAAATAAAATTTGCAACTTCTAATAAATTTCCTAGAGCCTTGACTAGGTAAAAACTAAAAACGCGTTTCCATTTGTAACACGTAATGGCCATATAGCTGATGGACTTTGTTTTGGTCAACAAGCAAGGTTAGTGCATAACTTGATACCACAGTTGCATGCTGTTTAAATTTCTTTTGGTTATTACAATTCCATCCAAAACTCTTCAGACTTTTATCTCTACTAGCTTAAGGAACAAACATGAGTAATTTTCACTATCAGTTTCCTGATTCTCCTCCTTCCTTTTACACTTCATCACATGATTTTAATACACAAGCTCAAACAACTTTTGACAGATTTGGTGACACTGTTGATTCTTCTATGAAATGGGCTGTAGCAGAATCTATAGGTATGAACTTCAATATAACTACTACTAGCTAAACTTTAAATATGTTTTTAGTTTATTTTTGGATTTCCATGTCATTTTCCATTTATGAACGGTTTATTTATCAAACACTTCTATTAAATTATCACGTGTAAGTCATTAGTTATCGGTAATCAGACATAACCAATCAACTATATGTTATCAGCTATAAACTTTTAACTATCTGTTGTCGTCAGACGTCAGCTATTATCAGCTAGGTTAACAGCTATATCATTTATTTTTATGAAACAAGTCTTATAGGAACAATTTAAATTTTGCAATTTTTTTTCATATTTATGTAAATTTTACAATATTAAAAACAATTTAATGTAGAATTATGCTCTACTTTCATTTTGCAGTATATGGAATAGTGGTAATAACCGCTGTTATAGCAATAGTGTATGCTATTATTGAGTGCTTGAAGAAAGCAGGAACAGCAATTCCTGCTTACACTCAGATTTCAACAACAGAAAAAGATAATCAAATATTTTCAAACTCTTCATTTCCTTCAACAAGCAAAATCGAAGTGGTTATACCAGAAGATTCAAAAGCTGAATTTCCAACCATAGAAAGATTCTTAAGCAACATCAATAGAGAAAAACCAATCCGATTCACACCAGAGAAGCTCGACGAAATCACCAAAAACTACTCAACCATATTAGGTTCTGGTGCTTTCGGCGTTGTCTTCAAAGGAGAGTTATCCAACGGAGAAAATGTTGCTGTCAAAGTTCTCAACTGTTTGGATATGGGAATGGAAGAGCAATTCAAAGCCGAAGTTAGCACGATTGGAAGAACTTACCATATCAATTTAGTTAAGCTTTATGGATTTTGTTTTCACCATGACACCAAAGCACTCGTTTATGAGTGCGTTGAAAATGGTTCGCTAGATAAGTACTTGTTTGGAAGCACGAATCGCGATGTTGAGTTTCGAAAGCTTCATGAGATTGCTATTGGAACGGCTAAAGGAATCGCGTATTTACACGAGGAATGTCAACATAGGATAATACATTATGATATCAAACCAGAAAATGTTCTTCTTGACATGAAGTTAGTACCGAAGATAGCTGATTTCGGATTAGCGAAGTTAAGAAATAGAGAAAGTAACAACACTGCAATAAATACTCATTTTAGAGGAACAAGAGGTTACGCTGCACCGGAGTTATGGAAGGCTTATCCTGTTACTTACAAGTGCGATGTTTATAGTTTTGGTATTCTTCTGTTCGAAATTGTAGGGAGAAGAAGGCATTTTGATTCTAGCTATAGTGAATCGCAACAATGGTTTCCGAAATGGACATGGGAAATGTTTGAGAACAATGAGTTGGTTGTTATGCTCGCGCTTTGTGGGATTGAAGAGAAAGATAATGAGATTGCTGAGAGAATGTTGAAGGTTGCTCTATGGTGTGTTCAATATTCGCCAAATGATAGGCCTCTGATGAGTACTGTCGTGAAGATGTTAGAGGGTGAAATAGAAATTTCACCACCTCCATTTCCCTTCCATAATCTTGTTCCTGCTAAACAAAATTTGACATCAGAGGGAAGCGTTGTGGATTCGGATACTACTGCATCGTTGTGGAATACAGAATCTGTTAGAGAATGTTTCGGAACCAAACACAATGCGTTCGAGATCGAAAAGGCTACATAGTGCATGTTTGAAATCAACATGGTATTTATGGTGGAACACTAGACAAAGTTGTTGGAATATTTTAATAATTTAGTAATATATTAATATTTCAATAATTATGTGGCCAAATATATTTATTTAATTATATTAGCTATTTTATCAAATAAAGTGCCTTAAATAAATTATGTGATCAAATAATGTTAAAAGGCTATTTAGATTTTATTTAGGAATTATTTAATTAATTAATTAATTAAATAATTGGTATGAGCTCAAATATGAGTGGATATCAAGAAGACTCATTTGGGAATAATTGGAACCCTAATTGGCCATCACACTATCTATAGGTTATGGTCCCCAATATACCGTACAACAAGCAAATAATCTTTTTGTCCAATCTGAAGAAAATTTGAGGCATACGGAGTACCGGTTGAGGAAGAACCACAAAAGCCATCATCTTCCAGGTTTTAGGGTTACCGTCAAAAGCTATTTTTTTCCATGGATCCAGGTATTCTTAAAATCAATCTATTGATCCTTTATCATATTATACATGTCTGATTTCCGCATTTTGTTTGAGCATGTATATTCGATTGACTATTAATGAATTAATTCTAACAAATGATATCAGAGCCCTAGATGAATTTCTGTATTATGTGTGCATATTTTCGTTGAGATTTTCTGAACAATTTTTATAAGTGTTAATTTGAAATAGTGAGATAAGAGAAGTTGTCATAGTATAATTATTGTAGTATACCAAACCGCTACTATCATCGTAAATCTAATAACGGTTAGAAGGTTTTAGTATTTAGGTTGGCATGTATTTCTGCATTACAAATGTTTTACTTATTATTATTATAATTAAATATTATAATAGAATAGTTTATTATTATACCTTATTAAATTATAATAATAATAAAATTTGTCTGGTACAGCAAAGTATGTTAATTTTTTTTAAAGTGGCTTTTGATAACATGCTGATATCACCTTGACAGAAAAGCTCAATTTTTTTTTGGAACTTGTTATTAGTATATTGCTAACAGTTTGAATGGATATATATAATTAGTTTTTCTATGCGGTGTTTATATTCATTATGTGATTCTGTGAATATAATTTGGTTTAGCATTCTTTATTTATTTATTTTTTTGTCTGTCGAAATAGTGTCGTCTTATAGTATCGTAACAGAATGAGGGCTTGTTATTATTATTTTTTTTTTTTTAATTTTACGTTACATACTAATTGTGCTTGTGCACATGATTGATTTTATTAGGTAAATTTTTTTTTTCATACCCTTTGAGTATAACCGTTTTATTACACCGGTATGTATAGGATATAAACAAAAATGATTAAGCAACTAGTAAACATACAATTTGGACATTACATTTGTAGGTAATGGTTATGTGGATTTTAAAGACCTTCTCTTTTAATTTATTAAACTAAAATTGTCTAATAATTTTGATTGGGTTAGTTGAAACAATAAGTTGCAAAAGTAATCTCTGTTATTTAAATTTGATTCAATTAAAATTATAAAAGATGTAGTGTGTAATTTTTCATGCGAACTGTTATGGTCGGCCAAAAGGAAGACACAGTTTGGCCGAAAATTTGCATACCTGTGATGGTAAATATGTAGTAATTATTAATTTTATCCATGTGGCTAATGATTGATGTCAAAGGCATCCATTATCTGACCGGACTTATTACTAATATTTGATCATTGTGTGAGAGTACCGCTTACAGTTAATTCTTGCAATCAAAGATTGGGAATTGATGGTGTTTTTTGGTATCTTGTCAAGGTCTTATTTTATTGGCATATAAAGAATATTGTGCATGTCTATGTGGTTATTTGACATGCCTACTAATGTCATTGTATGTTTGTTATTCTTTTCTATGGATCCAGTTGTTGCTGCTGCCGCTCCAAATTTTGTTGCTCAGATTAACTCTATCCCTATGCTGAGTGGGATGAACTTTAAGTCTTGGAAGAATATGTGGAGATCTTGCTTGGATGCATGGATTTAGACTTAGCATTGAGGGAAGAGCGTCCCACCGCCACTGTTGAGAACCCAAATGAAACTAAAATAGAAAAATGGGACCGATCTAACCGAATGTGCTTGATGATGATCAAAAGATCCATACCTGAAATGATTAGGGGCTCGATTGCAGAGAGTGAAAGTTCCAAGAAGTTCCTCGAAACCGTGGAACAATTCTTTGCTAAAAATGATAAGGCTGAGACAAGTAGTACCTTGTCCAAACTCATTTCAATGGTTTATAAAGGCAAAGGGAACATAAGGGAGTACATCATGGAGATGTCTAATCTCGCATCAAAACTCAAGGCATTGAAGTTAGAACTTCCTGAGGATTTGATTGTGCATTTGGTTTTGATCTCTCTCCCTGCATACTTTGGGCAATTCAAAGTGAGTTACAATACTCAGAAGGACAAATGGTCTCTCAATGAGCTCATATCTCACTGTGTGCAAGAGGAAGAGAGGCTAAAGAGAGAGAAAACTGAAAGTGCTCACTTGGCTACCAGTTCTCAAAATAAAAGGAAGAAACTTGCGGGAAATTTTTCTCAAAATAAGAAGGCAAAGGAACAACCTAAGGAGACCACTTGCTTCTTTTGCAAAAAGGTTGGACACATGAAGAAAGAGTGTTCCAAGTATGCCGCATGGCGTGAAAAGAAGGGTAATTTTCTCACTTTTGTTTGTTCTGAAATTAATTTAGTTTCTGTACCTAAGGATACTTGGTGGGTAGATTCTGGTGCTACTACTCACATTAGTATGTCCATGCAGGGTTGCCTGTGGAGGCGTCCGCCAAATGATGCTGAAAGATTCATCTATGTGGGCGATGGCAATAAGGTTGCAGTAGAGGCTATAGGGACTTTTAGATTATTATTAAAGACCGGTTTTCATTTGGATTTGATTGAGACTTTTGTTGCACCGTCTATTAGAGGAAATTTAATTTCTATTTCTATTTTGGACAAATCAGGTTATACTCGTTCGTTTGGAAATAATAAAGTTAGCCTCTCATATGATTCAAATGTTGTTGGTTACGGTTCTTTGAATGATAATCTTTATATGCTTGATATTGAATGCCCTTATAACAAAATAATGCAAATAGAGTCACATGGTACAAAACGAAAATTAAATGAGAATTCCGCCACTTTATGGCATAAGCGATTAGGGCATATATCTAAACAAAGAATTCAGAGGCTTATGTCGGACGATATTCTTAGATCTCTTGATTTGTCAGACTTTCAAGTCTGCATTCAGTGTATCAAGGGTAAGCAGACAAACAAGAGGAATTTCCATACTAAAAGAGCTAAGGATGTCTTAGAACTAATTCATACTGATATATGTGGTCCTTTCCCTACAGGTTCTTGGAATGGACAACGGTATTTTATTACGTTCATAGATGATTACTCGAGGTATGGCTACTTGTATTTGATTCATGAGAAATCTCAATCTTTGGACGTGTTTAAGTCATTCAAATCTGAAGTCGAACTTCAACTTGGAAAGAAAATAAAAGCTGTCAAATCTGACCGTGGTGGTGAATACTATGGTCGGTATGATGGATCAGGGGAACAACGTCCAGGGCCCTTTGCGCTTTTCCTCGATGAGTGTGGAATTGTTCCGCAATACACAATGCCGGGAAAACCCAGCATGAATGGAGTTGTAGAACGACGAAACCGGACTCTTAAGGACATGGTAAGAAGTATGATTAGTCATTCTTCTCTTCCAGAGTCATTTTGGGGAGAAGCATTAAAGACCGCAGTTTATATCCTTAATAGAGTACCTAGTAAAGTAGTAGCTAAGACCCCTTAAGAGCTCTGGACTGGGAAAAAGCCCAGCATTAGACACTTGCACATTTGGGGATGTCCAACTGAAGCGAGGCCTTATAAGCCTCATGAAGGTAAGTTGGATGCAAAGACAGTTAGCTGTTATTTTATTGGATACGCTGAACGCTCTTATGGGTACAAGTTTTACAATCCTATCACTAGAACAATTTTTGAAACGGGAAATGCAAGATTCCTTGAGGATGTAGAGTTTGGAGGGGAAGGAAGCATAATGAGTGTTGTCTTTGATGAAGAAACTGTTTCTCACAATGATCAAGTCTTTGTACCTATCTTTGTTCCAGAAACAGATCCTGAAATAAACAATGATGTTATTCCTAACATCCCTCAAGAACAAGACAACACTGAGTTTCTTCCTCAAGCACCACCTATAGTTCAAACTCAACAACCTCAAGAGCCACCATTAAGAAGATCCACTAGAGAGAGGAAGAGTGCAATTTCAGATGATTATGTTGTATTTCTTCAGGAACGTGAGGATGGCATTGGTTTGACTGAGGAAGATCCTATCAACTTTAGTCAAGCTATGCGAAGTCCAAACTCTCTTAAGTGGGTTGATGCCATGAAGGATGAGATGAAGTCAATGGCTGACAATGATGTTTGGGATCTCGTTAAATTACCTGAAGGAATGAAACCCATTGGTTGTAAATGGATATTTAAAACCAAAAGGGATTCAAAGGGTAACATTGAGAGATATAAAGCTCGTCTTGTCGCAAAAGGTTTTACTCAAAAGGAGGGAATTGATTATAAAGAGACTTTCTCTCCAGTTTCTTCGAAGGACTCTCTTAGGATCATGATGGCATTGGTAGCTCATTTTGATTTAGAGTTGCATCAGATGGATGTAAAGACTGCGTTTCTAAATGGAAACATTGAAGAGACAATATATATGATGCAACCAGAAAACTTTGTGTCAGGAGACCCAAAGTCTATGGTTTGCAAACTCAAGAAATCCATCTATGGCCTTAAACAGGCTTCCCGTCAATGGTATTACAAATTTCACCAAGTAATATCCTCATTTGGTTTTGAGGCTAATCTGGTTGATAATTGTGTATACCAAAAGTTCAGTGGGAGTAAATTTGTTTTCTTGGTACTATACGTAGATGATATCCTTTTGGCAAGCAACAATATAGGCTTATTGCACGAAACCAGGAGATTTCTCGCAGATAAATTTGAGATGAAAGATCTTGGGGATGCCTCATTTGTCTTAGGAATTCAAATACTTAGAGACCGTTCTCGAGGTGTTTTAGGATTGTCACAAAGGAGCTATATTGATACAGTTCTGGATAGATTCTCCATGAAAGATAGTAAACCAGGAGACACACCTGTTGCTAAAGGAGACAAGTTTTGTCTAAAACAGTGCCCCACTACGGATCTTGAAAAGGAAGAGATGCATAAGATTCCATATGCTTCAGCTGTGGGAAGTCTTATGTATGCTCAAGTTTGCACCCGTCCCGACTTAGCATTCATTGTAGGAGTTCTTGGAAGATATCTAAGCAATCCTGGTATGCAGCACTGGATAGCAGTAAAGCGTGTAATGCACTACCTGAAGAGAACAAGAGACTTCGTGCCCACGTATCGTAAGTCAGATAACTTGGAGATCATTGGGTATTCTGACTCAGATTTTGCCGGATGCCCGGATGGCAGACGTTCCACATCTGGTTACATCTTTCTCTTGGCTGGAGGAGCCGTCTCCTGGAAGTCATCCTAACAGACTTTAGTGGCTCCCTCCACCATGGCAGCAGAGTTTGTGGCTTGCTTTGAGGCATCAAATCATGCTATTTGGCCGCGGAACTTTGTCACAAGCCTACGCATTGTTGGGAGCATTGAAAGACCCTTGAAGGTTTATTGTGACAATAGTGCAACTGTGCTATACTCTAACAACAATATGAGTTCTACAAAATCAAAATTTATTGATATCAAGTATCTTGTTGTGAAAGAAAGAGTTCAGGAGAAACAAATTTTGATAGAACATATAGGGACAGACTTAATGCTAGCTGATCCACTAACTAAAGGTTTAGCACCTAAGGCTTTTCATGGGCATGTTGCTCATATGGGTCTTGGCTTTGAGATTGCCTTAGATTAGTGGGAGTTTTTCCTTAATTTACTATGTTCTATCCTTTGGTTTTATTTTGGTACAAACTTTATGTTATGTTTAATTTTCTGCAGAAATAAAAACTTATGAGGTACTATTGTTATAACAATATCAAGTTTTTTTTTGTTATGTGCAAATATTGTAATTTTGAATTGCACCTAAGGAACTCCAGTTTGATCTCACTAAAGACTCCAGTAGGACCAGTTGGAAATATGCATGATTCAGAGATCACATTGCATGAAATTTCCATGCCACTCATCCATATCGATCTATGTCATCAAGTACGTTGATGTGGTGGTCGTCGGGGTTCCGCCATGTTATACGTTAGTGACGACAGCTGCGATGGTCCCATTATTGATGTATGAGGTGTACCAGATTGTAAAGTTGAAATCTAAAGATAAATAGCATTCAGATGCGCACCTAAAGAATTATGATATAATTATTAAGATATATTGGCCAAGTGGGAGATTGTTGGAATATTTTAATAATTTAGTAATATATTAATATTCCAATAATTATGTGGCCAAATATATTTATTTAATTATATTAGCTATTTTATCAAATAAAGTGCCTTAAATAAATTATGTGATCAAATAATGTTAAAAGACTATTTAGATTTTATTTAGGAATTATTTAATTAATTAATTAATTAAATAATTGGTATGGGCTCAAATATGAGTGGATGTCAGGATGACTCATTTGGGAATAATGGGAACCCTAATTGGCCATCACACTATATATAGGCTATGATCCCCAATATACTGTACAACAAGCCAATAATCTCTTTTCCCCATCTGAAGAGAATTTGAGGCATACGGAGTACCGGTTGAGGAAGAACCACAAAAGCCATCATCTTCCAGGTTTTAGGGTTACCGTCAAAAGCGATTTTTCTTCATGGATCCAGGTATTCCTAAAATCAATCTATTGATCCTTTATCATTATACATGCCTGATTTCCGCATTTTGTTTGAGCATGTATATTCGGTTGACTATTATTGAATTAATTCTAACAAAAGTCGCCACAAACACAAACGTGCACTTAAATGTTTCATAGCAGTACAGAGGGAACAAAACTTGTGCTATGAAACTCTCATTTTTAAGGGTGGTTTTGATACTTCAACATGCTATTTTTGGCAATTCTACCAAGTATTCCATGTTTGAGTTTTTGTTTCAAATTTGTATAGAATAGTTGTATTTGTTTGTATAAATGTATATTGACTTTGTTTATTACATATATAGTAGAGATATATAGAATCCAACCATGAAATACATGATTTATATAACCAAAATAATAAAAGGAAAATATTATATAACATGATTCAGTCACTTACTTTTTCATGATAGTAGGAGTAACAAATCAAATTTCCGAATCGGTTACAATTACAAGGGAGTTAGAACATTCACTAGTATTGTTTTGTACAGAGTTTCACACGAATTCACAACCAAATCATAAACATTACAGTTCTTAGCAGGTCAAGCTGAGAAGCCCATGACTTAGCAAGGATGAGATCGCCGAAAAGCATTTGTCCATTTGCCTTGGCCTTGTCCGCTCTGCCACCACAGTTCTTTGCTATTCCTCCTACGGACCAAGTTACTCAAAAAATTTTGTGGTTGATAGATTAATGCTAAGACTATTAGATTTAGATTACAAAGGAAAAATATATAGAAATAAATTTCAGAGTTTTCAATAACCTCTACTATGCATTACACCGCAAAAAAACTGAACCATTTAAATAGTTAATGAATTGAACTATTTAAATAAAACAATTTTCATTCAGTTTAAAACCGATTAATAACCAGTTTCTTTTTATAAACTGTTTTAATTATATAAATAAGTTTTTCATAAAAAAAGAAGAAAAACTATTGAGAGTGAAAAGAAAATTAGAAATAATTTTCAAACAAAAAATTCTCATATTAAATTTAAAATTTTTTTATTCTAATTATTTTTTCCGAAAAAAATTAAAAATAATTTTTAATAAAAAAATTTCGCAAAAATTTAAAAAATTTTTTGAAAATATTTTTTTTCAAAAAAAATAAGTTTTTCCCAAAGTTTAATTGTTGTTTTTGGAAAATTTTAATTTTTTTCTGAAAAATCTAAAACAAAAATCTTTTTATTTTCTTTTTATTTTAAATAAAAAATTATTTTTTTAATAAATTTTTCAAATATTATATATTTTTTAAATTAACTTTTTTTTTTTTGTCAAATTAAAAAAATTGGCACTAATTTATAGTGTCCAAAGCCGAAAGAAACTAAGCAGGGAAGCAAACTCCTATAATCACTGCCAATAAAATGAATAACTGATTTTGAATGCAGTTACTAAGTGTTTGTGTTTAATGTATTTTTTTGTTTCATTTTTGAATTACGTAATATATTTTTTTACAATTCTACTAGTACTTTGCTTACTTTTTAATTGAGAGTCTGAACCATACTTATTTCCTTAAATCTATTTCATTTATCTATGTATTAATTTCCTAAAATTTTATATAAAATGAAAATAATTGATTCCGAATTTATTTTCTTTTTTTTTTAAATAAAAATTTGTTATTTTTTTGAATAAAATTTTCAAATATTATATTTTTTCTTAAATTAATTTTTTTTTTCAAATTAAAAAAATTGCTTTTAAAAGAGTTCAAATTATAAAATTGGTTTATAATTATAAACTGATTATAAACTAGTTTATAAGCACAAACTGATTCTAAACTAATTTTAAACTAAATTAAAACCATTTTAACAATTAATTATATTTTTATTGAAATAATTAATGTAAACTGAATTGAACCATAAATATGATTTAATTCAGTACATTTCATGAACCACGAACACCCTTATTATGCATAACCATTACAGTTAAATAGTTAAGTGTTTTTTAGACATATATGAATCTAGACCACTTTTGAAAAAGAACCGAAATGAAATATTAAAAGGATACAATTTTGTTGCACCATTTTTTAAAAATAGATAGCAATCCCTAAATCATGCTCCTTTCTTTCTCTTTTGGATTTTATGAAAATCGGTTACAAATCAATTAATATTGATTTGCATTCAATTAGTCATCAGACATGCCCCTCTTCATGTGCAGGAAGTGCTCTTGCTCTGGATCTCACAATTCCAAAGGGTCCATATTTATTATTATTATTATTATTATTATTGTTGTTGTTGTTGTTGTTATTGTTGTTGAATGTAAAAAATAATGGAACATGAAATATTCGAAAATAAAATAGTTTCTCTTTTCCTTCTTTCTCTCCTAAAAAACCTGAAATATAAAAAACAAAAAAATTCTGAAATTTTTTTCTCGTGAAACAAAAACACTGCAATACCGTAACAAAACATTGCATCTCTTACTGTAAGTCTGTAACGAAACGCTGCACCACTATAACAAAACGCTACACCATTGCCGCACCACCACCGCACCACTTTACGACGACGTTGACAGAGATACCGACAATATATAATTTTATCTTTTGTTTATCATTTTTAATTATTAAAATTACATATATTTTAAATTTAGGTCACTTTTTAAAATTAGAACAGGGACTCCGAATTTATTGGGTTGGCCCTGGTCATAAGTGTAAATTATGTTGTAAATTATGTTATTACTTATTGTGTATACCTATTTTGCCTATAAATATACAATATGTGTGATCATATTCGACACACAGATATAAAATCACAACATGGTATCTAGAGTTGGTTGACCCACTGTCTTCAAGAATATTTTTTTTCGTTTCCGCAAAATATCTTGCTATTCACGGCACTGCACGAGCACACCACCGCTCCCGAAGACTTTTTTGAGGAAGTAACCATACCGCTGACATTGGAAGTCTGGGTTCCCGATAGAGCAAACACTTTTCCTCCAATTGAAGCTTGCTTTGGATTTTGGCAATGAGTATTAATATGTCCAAGTTCTCCACAGTTGTAGCAAGTTACCACATAAACTCTGCAGTCAGCAATCAGATGTCCAGACTTCCCACACATGAAACATCTATTCACATCACTCTTGCATTCACTGATATGATGACCTAACTCACCACATCTATAGCACTTAAGAGGAGCGGGAGCACCTCCCCCACTTGGCCTATTACCATCAGCAACCCTCTATTTACCTTTGTCAGCTGGAGCACTGTATGGCATCTAATGGTTCACATTCTGCTTTCCGTTCTTCTCACTCAGACTCTTATAATGAGCTGACCGAGCTTTGTTATTCTCCTAATAAATTCTACAAATATCCACCAATTCTGAAAATGTCATGATTTGTCGATATCCAACTACCTGCTTTATCTCAGGACGCAAACCATTCTCAAATTTTACACACGTGGAGAACTCAGCATTTGCCTCACTATAATGCGGATAGAACTTAGCAAGTTCCACAAACCTGGTAGCATACTTAAATACAATTAGATTACACT
This sequence comes from Lathyrus tuberosus, assembly GCA_022829125.1. NCBI lineage: Eukaryota > Viridiplantae > Streptophyta > Magnoliopsida > Fabales > Fabaceae > Lathyrus > Lathyrus tuberosus. The sequence continues at coordinate 14,998,274 of JALAZF010000028.1, read as the reverse complement.
ACTTCAGCTCCAAAAACTCAATTTCCTTCTTACCACGAACAACCTCGGGAAATCACTTCCTCAAGAACTCCCTATGAATAACAACCCAGGTAACAACTTCACCTGACGTCTCTAACACTTGACGAGTGTTGACCCACCAATCACCAGCCTCTTCTGCTAGCATATGAGTACCAAACCGTACCTTCTGCTCTTTAGAACAATTCATCACTCAAAATATCCTTTCAATCTCCTTGAGCCACACATACGCTCTATCCGAATCATACGTACCCTTTAAAGTAAGAGGATTGTTCTTCTAGAACTTTCCCAAGTGACGAAACTCGTCATTCTCCCTAGCATTAGGTTAATTCTTAACAACCTGAGTAACAGCTTGCAATGCAGCACCGATAGCAGTATCATTCCTTCCAGCCATTTCTGTTTTTCCATGATAAACAACAAAAATGGTTAGAATTCTACAACAACAATACTAAAATGTAACAACACTACGACTCAATAACTTGTCCGGACAGACCAACCTGCTCTGATACCACTAATGTAACACCCTTAATATACCCCACATAATATAAATAAAATCAGAGTAATTTTAAACACATATTCAGGATGTCACACAATATTCATCACACGAAGCTGTTCACACACATAGTAATATGTAACACATGCAATATTTGAAAATTAGTTATAATAACTAATAAAACTCCACATGTCTTGAACTTCAAAAGTCATCTATTCTTGGAAGCGGATACTTGTTCTTAATCGTTACTTTATTCAACTACCTATAATCCAAACGCAACCTCATACTATCGTCTTTCTTATTTACCAACAGCACCGTAGCTCCCCAAGGCGATACACTTGGTCTCACAAATTTCTTTTCCAACAATTCTTCTAATTGCTTCTTCAACTCAGCTAACTCGACGCTGACATCCTGTATGGTGCCATAGAAATAGGTCTAGTACCAGGGACAAGATCAACAGCAAACTCTACCTCTCTTTTTGGAGGTACGTCCGAAATATCATCTGGGAATACATTTGGTAATTCATGTACCACCTGTAACTCATCAATCATCTCTTGACTCTCTATAGATAAGGATGAAAACAACGCAGGCACTTGAGCTTCCTCTTCCAAAAGCTCCTTCAACTCTCTAGCAGATAGAAAACTAGTTTTCTTCTCATCATGAGGAGCAAGAAACCGCACCGACTTGTTATAACAGTTGATATGAACATGATTGAACTCTAATCAATTCATTCCCAAAATAACATCAAGATTTCCCAATGGCAACCAAATCATATCAACACCAAAATATTTATCAAATATTGATAGAGGACAATTCAAACAAACCAGATACGTAGTCACCAATCCCTTAGCAGGAGTTTCGATAACCATTTTTCCCATCATAGACGAAACAACAAGGTCAAGCCTTTTCACACAATCAGCAATAATAAATGAATGAGTGGCACCAGTATCAATAATAGCAATCAAAGGCGTATTATTAATACAACATATACCTCTGATCAACCGGTCATCACTGGAAGTCTGGGTTCTTGATAGAGCAGACACCTTTCCTCCAATTGAAGCTTGCTTTGGATTTTTGCAACGAGTACTAATATGTCTAAGTTCTCCACAATGGTAGCAAGTTACCACACTAACTCTACAGTCAGCAATCAGATCTCCAGACTGCCCACACATGAAACATTTTTTCACATCACTCTTGCATCCACCAGTCACCAGCCTCTTCTGCTAGCATATGAGTACCAAACCGTACCTTCTACTCTTCAGAAAAATTCATCACTCTAAATATCCTTTCAATCTCCTTGAGCCACACCTGCGCTCCATCCGGATCATACCTACCCTTGAAAATAGGAGGATTATTCTTCTGGAACTTTCCAAAGTGACGAAACTCATCATTCTCCCCAACATTAGGCTGATCCTTAACAGCCTGAGTAACAGCTTGCAATACAGCACCGATAGCAGCATCATTCCTTCAAGCCATTTCTGTTTTCCTACCACACACCAACAATGCTTAGAATTCTACAACGACAGTACTAAACTGCAACAACACTATGACTCAATAACTTGTCCGGACAGACCCACCTGCTCTGATACTACTAATGTAACACCCCAAATATACCCCGCATAATATAAATAAAATGAGAGTAATTTCAAACACATATTCAGGATGTCACACAATATTCATCACACAAAGTTGTTCATACACATAGTAATATATAACGCATGCAATATTTGAAAATTAGTTATAATAACTAATACAACTCCACATGTCTTGAACTTCAAAAGTCATCTATTCTTGGAAGCAGATACTTGTTCTTAATCGTTACTTTATTCAACTACCTATAATCCACACACAACCTCATTATATCGTCTTTCTTATTTACCAACAACATCATAGCTCCCCAAGGCGATACACTTGGTCTCACAAATTTCTATTCCAAAAATTCTTCTAATTGCTTCTTCAACTATGCTAATTCCGACGCTGACATCCTGTATGGTGCCATAGAAATAGGTCTAGTACCAGGGATAAGATCAATAGCAAACTCTACCTCTCTCTTTGGAGGCACATCCGAAATATCATCTGGGAATACATCTAGGAATTCATGTACCACATGTAACTCATCAATCAGCTATTGACTCTCTATAGATAAGGATGAAAACAACACATGCACCTGAGCTTCCTCTTCCAAAAGCTCCTTCAAATCTCTAGCATATAGAAAACAAATTTCCTTCTCATCATGAGGAACAAGAAACCACACCGACTTGTTATAACAGTTGATATGAACATGATTGAACTCTAATCAATTCATTCCAAAAATAACATCAAGATTTCCCAATGGCAAACAAATCATATCAACACCAAAATCTTTGTCAAATATTGATAGAGGATAATTCAAACAAACCAGAGACGTAGTCACCAATCCCTTAGCAGGAGTTTCGATAACCATTTCTCCCTTCATAAATAAAACAACAAGGTCAAGCCTTTTCACACAATCAGCGGCAATAAACGAATGAGTAGCACCAGTATCAATAATAGCAATTAAAGGCGTATTATTAATATAACATATACCTCTGATCAACCGGTCATCACTGGAAGTATGGGTTCCCGATAGAGCAAAAACCTTTCCTCCAATTGAATCTTGCTTTGGATTTTCGCACCAAGTACTAATATGTCCAAGTTCTCCACAGTTGTAGCAAGTTACCATATTAACTCTGCAGTCAGCAATCAGATGTCCAGACTGGCCACACATGAAACATTTCTTCACATCACTCTTGCATTCACTGATACAATGACCCAACTCACCACATCTGTAGCACTTAAGAGGAGAGAGATCACCTCCCCCACTCGGCCTCTTACCATCAACAACCCTCTGTTTACCATTGTCAGCTGGAGCACTGTATGGCATCCCATGGTTCACATTTTGCTTTCCCTTCTTCTCACTCAAACTCTTATAATGAGCTGACCGAGCTTTGCTATCCTCCTCATAAATTCTACAACTATCCACCAACTCTGAAAATCTCCTGATTTGTTAATATCCTACCGCCTGCTTGATCTCAGGACGCAAACCATTCTCAAATTTGACACACTTGGAGAACTTAGCATTCGCCTCACTATAATGCGGATAGAACTTAGCAAGTTCCACAAATCTGGTAGCATACTCAACAACAGTTAGATTACACAACTTCAGCTCCAGAAACTCAATTTCCTTCTTACAAGGAACAACCTCGGGAAAGTACTTCCTCAGGAACTCCCTATGAAACACAACCCATGTAACAATTTCACCTGACGTCTCAAACACTTGAAGAGTGTTGACCCACCAGTCACCAGCCTCTTCTGCTAGCACATGATTACCAAACCGTACCTTCTGCTCTTCAGAACAATTCATCACTTGAAAGATCCTTTCAATCTCCTCGAGCCACACCTGCGCTCTATCCGGATCATACCTACCCTTGAAAGTAGGAGGATTGTTCTTCTGGAACTTTTCCAAGTGATGAAAATCATCATTCTCCCCAGTATTAGGCTGATTCTTAACAGCCTGAGCAACAGCTTGCAATGCAGCACCAATAGCAGCATCTTTCCTTCCAGCCATTTCTGTTTTTCCACCATAAACAGCAAAAATGTTTAGAATTCTACAACGACAGTACTAAACTGTAACAACACTACGACTCAATAACTTGTCCGGACAGACCAACCTGCTCTGATACCACTAATGTAACACCCCAAATATACCCCACATAATATAAATAAAATCAGAGTAATTTCAAACACATATTCAGGATGTCACACAATATTCATCACATAAAGCTGTTCATACACATAGTAATATGTAACACATGTAATATTTGAAAATTAGTTATAATAACTAATACAACTCTACATGTCTTGAATTTCAAAATTTTATTGAAATAGCAGAAGCATCAACATAATTAGTCATACATATTATAATTATTCCTTCAAGAATAACATAAACCACAACGAAATATTTAAAGATGCCTAAAAATTTCCAACATAAAAAAAACAAACAAGCGTTCCAAGACTCCGGTGTTACACATCAGAGCAGATGCCGACACTAAAGTAAAATAGAAGACTTCATCTTCTACTTACTCCAACTCCTCTACTGTGAGTTATCTGCAAGATGCCCATGTAAAGGTAACATTAAAACAGAAGGGGTGAGATATCATAAATAGATAAAGGAAAACATGATAATAAAGTAAGCATCATATTATTTCATGCATATCACCCATTTTGCATAACCAACACTGCAACCATCCCACATAGCAACACTAGCGAGCATATAACCACATCATCCGACACACAACAACAACATCAGCACATATTGTAGCACAATTTTTGTGGTCTTGAATCACTATCGCTTGGGCACTACAGTTCGATTCATTTTTTATCCTGTTAAGCTGATTAAGGAAGGGAAATAGATGTCTCCAATTAACCCTGCTTGCATACTGAGTTTAAATAGTCAAAATTGTTGGTTTACAGATGCTCTTAAGACGTGGGCCCTTCTTTGGTTTATTTTGTTAAGAACACAATGTATGGACTATTGGTGAAGTTTTAGATTTGATGCTTTTGGATTGATGTATGAAGGTACTGGATTTTGGGTTTTTGATTAGTGTGCTCGCTAAGATTTTTCAATCTTATGCCTATGTATTCCCGGTTAACGAAACAAGGAAATCAGAGCGATCATAGTTCCTCCTATTCTAAGGGAGGAAAAAGTTTGTTTTGGTGTCTTGTTCAAAGCCTAAGACATGAAGCTAAAGGTGATTTATATCTTGTTCAAAGTCCAAGATGTGAAGCTAATGGTGATTGGATGAGAGAAAATTTGTCATCTCTAAATAGGAGTTGTTGATGTTTGTATGCTGTGAGCAAGGCACAAATTTGATGCTAAAAGGTTGATTGACTTAACCGGGGATTTCTCTATACAAAGCCTAAGAGGAGGCTATTGACCCAACAAGAGGGTGTTTTTTATTTGTCTCGTACGAAGCCCGAGATAGAGGCTAAAAGGGTTGACTCAACAAGAGAGTGCTAACAAGTGAATGACTCATCAAGAGAGTGCTTTTATGTGTCTTGTATGAAGCCCAAGACGGAGGCTAAAAGGGGAATGACTCAACAAGAGAGTCTGTAATACTCAACAAGAGAGTGATTTGTTGTCTCGTACAAAGCCCGAGATAGAGGCTAAAAGGGTATTGACTCAATAAGAGAGTCTTTTATACTCAACAAGAGAGTGATTTAGTATCTCGTACAAAGCCTGAGATAGAGGCTAAAAGGAGGTTGACTCAATAAGAGAGTCCTTTATACTCAACAAGAGAGTGATTTAGTATCTCGTACGAAGCCCGAGATGGAGGCTAAAAGGGTTGACTCAACAAGAGAGTCCTTTATACTCAACAAGAGAGTCTGAAAAGGTTAGCTCCGTTGGGGAGGATCATTGTAAAAAGCCCAAGAGGAGGCGGCGTCACTGCTGAGGATTAGATCCATAGGCATGCAAAAAGGGTGGGGAACTCTCACGAGAGAGACCGGGTTTCCGTGTGGTCAGTGTTTTTCCTATATTTGAAAGGAACTTGAGAATGTCTTTGAGACTCAAGGGGGTTTAGACTGTCCAAGTCTAGAGTTTTATCTTTTTTACAATGCCCAAGAGGAGGCACGGGAATTAAGGGATGAGTATCAACCCTAAAGTGGCTAGAGGTTTGACACTGGAAAGACTGCTCTAGCAAAGGTTTACTAAGTTTTGTCTTATACCTTTAAGAGGTCATCAGGGTCCTTGTATGAAGCCCAAGAGAAGGCACGAGAACATCTAGAAAGCCGAAGGGTCCTTGTACAACGCCCTAGAGGAGGCGGAGATGCTTTTAGGAAGCCTGTGGGTCCCCAAACCAAGAGAAGTTCAAGAAATGCAATTCACAGAGAAGAGATCATTCCAGGAAAGTTCGAGAATTTGGAAGAAACTCAAGAGATGCTATTCACGGAGAATAGATCAACTTTGGGGAGTAGAGTTTCTTTAACAATTTCTAAGGGTGACAGTCTGAGAAAGGGTTCACCGAGAATGCTGCCTTTCTCTTTGTTCCATATTGTTTAACCCCAAGAGAAGGGAAGACTATGTCTGGTAATCCTATGGGGGATCTAGTTTTGTTTGTACTTAAGAGTGACCAACAGGGCTTTACCTAGTTCTAGACGTAGTTGCCGGGGAAAACTCTAAATAACTATACTAGTATTACACAGTTGATTTTTGACAAGTATATAAAAGGAGGTGAAAGGAGACTTACATTGAAACAACCCCACAATACAGTTATATACATATGAAAGCGATAAATGAAAGCGGATAAACACTTACCCGTTGTAGAGCTTCCATGCTGTTTTGTTAGTTGTTCAACAAAGAAAACTTTGATAACAATATTATATTCAAAATCAAAGGAGAAAGTGTTTTGAAAAGGTTGTTGGGGCTTACAGCTCAAGGAGAGACCCAAGTTTTAACGATGATTGCACCGTTGTTTTGAAAACTGTACAGAGGGACTTATACAATATGTGAGGCCCAAAAAGTTTTTATGTACAAGAGATGGGACTTACAACTCAAGGAGAAGCCCAGGGTTCTTTTGTTTCAAACTGGCGATCGCGCCGAGATTTTTCTTTTAACGCAGAGGGTCTTATACAATATCTGAGGCCCAAAATTGTTTTGATTAAAAGGGGATTGGGTCTTACACTCTATTAGAGGCCCAAAGATTATTAAAGAAAAGAAATGGGGCTTACAACACGAGGGTAGGCCCAGATGATTTGTTAAAAGGCGACGATCGCGCCGAACTTTTTGACGGTATCGGGACTTATACAATACACTGAGGCCAAAAAATGGTTTATGTACAACAAGGGTTGGGTCTTACACTCTATTAGAGGCCCAAAGAGTTTTAAAGAAAAGAAATGGGGCTTATAACACGAGGGTAGGCCCAGATGATTTGTTAAAAAGAGACGATTGCGCCGAACCTTTTGACGGTATCGGGACTTATACAATACACTGAGGCCTAAAAAGTTTTTATTTACTAAAGGGTTGGGTCTTACACTCTATTAGAGGCCCAAAGAGTTTTTTAAAATGATTGATGAGGGTTGAATTAATCAAAACCCTAATTTATTTTAAAAAGGAATTAATTTTGTTAAAAAATTAATAAAAAGTGATGAAAACATGGGAAAAATGAGTGGTGATCTTGGATCAATGTTTCAAAAATCATGTTTATATCCACAAAATGATTGGAAACCAATTAAATTTGGAAAATCAAGGAGTAAAAATATTTCAAATGTTTAAAACAAATAAAACATTAATTCTTTGTAAAAATATCAAATATATGAAATAAATAATAATTTTTGGGATTTTTTGGTAAAATAAAATATTTTAACATTTTTGTGAATTATTAAAAAAAGAATCAACTCAAAATCATTAAAATTCAGAGAGAAATTAATTTTTGAATCAATTAAATAAAATCACAAAATTCAAATATTTGAATTTGTGAAAAAAGGCGCCAAGAACATGGCAAGAACACGCGCATGTTCTGGGTTTGGCCTGATTTGTATTTTCTATCCAATCTCACTGAATACTTGATGAAATCACACAATCCACATATCAATCTGCTCGTTTTCACCTCACGATCATGTCTATGGTCTTTAATTTCATTTATTTTAAACATGGAATGAGAAATCAAAGAGAAACCTCAAGAACCCTAAATTCTGCATGAAGGCTCAGAATTTTGATAAACGATTCAAACAATGCAATTAATTGAGGGGAAACATTCTATCCATGATTATGAACATTTGGCAAATGTATTGTGCGAGGAAATATGCATAGATTAAGAGATGACCAAGTTTAGGCTTACTTGAAGGTCGTGACAGTAAGAGAAATATGAGTTTTGAGTTGGAGGTGTTACAGATGTGTTGTGATGATCTGAACAACTTCCCTACACCATATGGAGTGTGTTTGAATGTTTGGACATTGGAAATGGCTGGATCACTTCATGGCATCTCAACTGCAACTTGGTTGAAAACTTGAGCAACTGGCTGGTGATTCTGAGAAATCAGTGTTACAGTTGTTGTTTAAGTGTTTGGATCACTTCTATATGATGTTTATGAGGTGTGTGTGTGTGATTAGTTTAGTTGGAATAACTCTCAAACTCAAAACTCGATAGTGACTTGCTTTGGAAGGCAAATTTGGAAGTGAGAAGGTGATTCTGAGGAAAGCATCTGTTTGATGGCTTTGGTGTACTTAAACTGAGCACAAATGAGCTCTATTTATAGTAGAGCAAGTTTGTTCTGCAAGGAATAGGGAATGACAACTGCAGCAGAGGTTTGGCCAATGGTTGCATTTTGGAATCTCAAGTCTCCTCTAGCCATTAACTAGAGGTTAAGGCACAGGCTGCTGGTCCCCTAGTTCAGAGATCATCCTTGACTCATTCAGTTGGAAATGGTTCAGTTCATGCCACCTTGGTGTATCCATTGAATGCTCCAAAACAAAATTGGAGTCTTGTCCCCTCTTTAGGCAATTTTAGGTTTGACATACTATTTTTAGTTCCAAAGACTTGGGAGGCTTATGGACCAGTGTTTGTCCCTCCTTGGTCCCTCCCTGAGGTTTTCAGATGGATAAACTTGTTTTTCATTTACATAAATTGCTCAAATCGAGCAAAATTCACAAATCTGCCTTACCATGACAGTTTACAGCAAGGCACATTGCCATTGTCATATCTCATGGCTCAAGTGGAATTTCATGGGGTTCTTGGCCATTTTGGAAAGGTCTCATATGATACAACATATGTGTGATCATAGTTTGTTTTGATACTTTTTGGATCCAAGTGAAAAATGCCCCTACATTTGGAAAAAAAACAAGGCAGATTTGGACTTAGTGAAAATTTCACTAAGTGTTGGAAAAAATTGACATTTTCACTTTTTGTGATTTTGGCCATTCCATTACTTGAAATCCATGAGGAATTGGAATGAGGTGTAGTTGAAGCTTTTGTAGTATGCCATGAGAGCTACAAATCCATCTTTGGATCAGCCAAAATGTTGCTTGGATCTCAAGTCATGATCCTTGGAAGTTGGTACCCTAGCCACTTTATTCCATAACTTAGAAAAATTCTAAGTTTTTATAATTACCCATTTTACAAGTTATCCCACTTTCTTTGATTTTTATTGATGAATTTTGATTAAAATCACACATTAACATCATTTTAGGGTTAAAGAACCATAATTGTGAAAAATCTCAAAAAGTCAAACTTTGACTTTTGTGTACAGTTGACTTTTTATCAGATGAATTCCAAACTGTGCGATCCTTTATGAAATCAAGTCCTTGACCTAAATCAAACTTGATGGATTGATTTCATAGGTGTTATAGGGTGTATTAAATCATGTCCTAGGGTTTGGGAACATGTCCTGGTCAAAAGTCAAAGGTACAGTTGACTTTTTCTACAAAACCCTAACTGTGGTTCTGATGAAATTGAAACTTGTAGATCAAGCTTCTTGGATCAATCCATTGTTGTAAATGGATCAATGTAGTGTATTGGAGACCCTCAAATCATGTCTTGAGGTCTTCGCTCATGCTTTGTCCCAAAAGTCAACTTAGGGGTGAATTAGGTCAAGAAACCCTAATTCCTGATTTTTAATGAATGCATTCCCTGAGGCCAAATCGACTTGATGATTGGGTTCATGAGGCCCCTAGGAGTATTTTAGGATATGCTTTTAAGCATTGGCTCATGCCTAGAGGAAAATTTCCATCTGGAGGCCTTGGTCGACCAAAACCCTAATTTGGTGACACTGGCGATCTGGAGGCTTAATCCACCTGGAAGGTAGCAACCTTGTGCTTAATCCTTGATGTGGGAGTCCTCTTGATCTTTTATGGATGTTTGAGAGGTTAGACAAGTTGAAGATCATGTCATTCCTTGATTGATCCTTTGTCTAAATTTCAGAGAGGGCCTGAAACCCTAATTATTGTTTGTAGTGAATGCTCACCCATCTTTGGGGAGACTGATGAGGCATGATGGTTCATCCCTATTGTGATGATGATTTGCACAATGATGGGAAATATTAGTGGTCAAAATTTGGGGTATGACACATTTAACTACAACATGCAATGCAATAACATATGCAAGTAATATGCAATGTGATGCAATGAGACTCACAACCAAACTCAATGCATGTGGTACCATCAGTCCCTATTACAGAACCGCAATTCCCGTCGGAATTCAACAATATCGCTCACACCTAACATGGGCACACGACTTCCGTAGTCGTTCACACCCCACATGGGCACACGAATCACCGTGATCACTCACACCCCACACGGGCACACGATCACCTCATCAACAACATCAACGATTCGATTCCACAATCGGAATTCGGATAAGATGCTCACACCCCACATGGGAACACGACTTATCTCAAAACTCATGCAATCAATGTAATGCATGATAACAACAACAACAACAATCAACCACAATGCAACATGCCTCTACACAGTAACAATAACATGCCATACAATCCAGCAACAACAACATGCAACATGGCAAGCATCAACAAGGCATTTAACATCATCATATACCACAACAAAATGATTAAAATACGTTCAACATCAAACAACAGAAAAATATACAACTTCTACAACTGAAACCATTTTTAAATGAAAGTTCATCACGTCAGCTTTCCGGCGCTTCAAACGACACTCGAATCGGACTTCCGGAATGAAGGATATGAATTTTTAAAGTTTCTCAAATTTTGGTCTCAGGGTAACCAGTTACTCAAAAAGGGGTAACAGGTTACACTATGGTAACCAACCACTGTCACACCAAAATAACACAGTGTAACCGGTTACCTAAATCAGGGTAACCGATTACACCTGCAGCAGAATCACTTTTCTGCTGCTTACCAGTACAAAAAGTGATTTTTAACTTATTTTAAAATCTCCTTTTTTACCAAATTGTGTAATCAAATATTTGACTTGAAAATCAGTTTTCATCGAATAAAAAAACCCAATTTCTTTCCCCGAAAATACTCAAAACGATCGTTCCGACTCTGATTCGAGACTTCGCACAACGACACAACAACATCTATCATTCAATGATTAACGAATCAACAATAACAACAATTTCACCAAATTCAGTAACAATAACGAATCTAACAAAAGCATATAACACTCTCATGATCAACCAATTTAACAACAACATTCATCAGAAACATGAATAGAGAGAAAACAATAACACAAACCTACATGAAAAGTCTACCCATAATTACCATTATACTAAACCTTAGCTAGTTAGAATCCCACATTTACCTTAGAGTTTTAGCACAAATTCCTTCTTCCTCAACAATGGAGTTTTTCTCTTTCCTTGCCTTAGCTCTCCTTCACGTTTTTCTTCCTTTTCCTCTTTCAAAACACGTACTGACAATCTATTCTCAACTTCTCCTTTCTATTCCTTATATTATTATTATTATTCCAATATTATTATTATTATTATTATTATTAATTTTTCAATTTAAATAATAGTAATAATATCCATTACTAATTTAAATTAATATTAATAATCCAATATTACCCATACTATTTAAATAGTAATTCTCATCACACCACCAAGTTCTACATAATTTGCCACACACACCTCACCCTTAAAGTTACTACACTAAGGTCACTATCCCCTACCACAGGGTACCCAAACAGAATAAAACACACATATAATCACATAAAGTCACATAACATCACATAATTTTAATTACGAAAATTAATCAAAATTAAACGGGCGTTACACTTGTAACTTAGATACTCAAGATGTCCTTAGATTCTCAAGATGTTCCTTCTGTCATCCCCACACCCATTAAACCTCCATTACAGGTCGATCAGCAAAGGACACCCCTTTCATCGAAAGTTAGAGATGATATTAATCCACCAACTCCAAGAGCCCAAGAGCTTCAAGAGCTTGGAATGAGAGGATATATGATTTCTTAAGGGAGATTGGCTTCAAGAAGTGTATATCCGGTGTGTATGTGAAGAAGGATACAAGTGAATGGGTGATAATCCTTTGTCAATACGTATACGATTTATTGATTACAGGCAACGACAAAAAAAAGCATTTCTAAGTTCAGGAGTGAACTTATGAAAGAGTTTGAGATGATCAATCTTGGCCTCATGATATACTTCCTTGGAATTGAGTTTCATAAGTCCAAGAAGGGACTGCTCATGCACCAAAGAAGACGCGTGCTTGAGATTTTGAAGAAGTTTGAAATGGAGTATTGTAATGTTGCCATTACTCTGACATAACCGAGACTGCAATTGTTGAAGAATGAGTATTATCAAGATGTTAATCCACCTCACTATAGGAGGATGATTGGATACTTGTGTTACTTGTGCAATAAACGACTAGATTTGGCGTTAAGTGTGAGATTTGTGAGTAGATTCATGGAGAGACTGAAGGTATATCACTTGGCATCAGTAAAGAGGATTCAAATATATGTTAAAGGATCTATTGACTGCGGAATTATTTTGTACCGCAGCTGATACAGGCAAAAAATGCAATTTTCTCACTTTTACCGATTCCAATTGGTGCTGAGATAAAGATTATCTACAGCTAGATACATCTTTATGTTCGGTGGAACACCAACCTCATGTTAATTGAAGAAGGAATCGATTATAGCACTCTCGTCTTATGAGACTGAGTACATTTTCGCGTCATTATGTGCGTGCTAAGTTGTGTGGATAATGAATCTATTAAAGGAGCTAGGTGGAACACCTTAAACCCAAGCATACAATTTTAAAACATAATGCGGAAATAATTCTCGAAAAGGGTGTCGCATTTTCTCATCATAAAAATATTTCTCAAAAAAGTATAATTGCAGCAAAAATAAATAATTAAAACCATCTCTAATTGTTTCATAAAATAATAATTGAATTTATTAAAATCTTAATTTAGTTAAACTTAACAACTCATGGAAAACATAATTAAGGTAACCTCATCCCGATGTTACAGTATTAGAGTGACTCGTGGAAACTAAACAATGCAAAAACAATAATCGAAGAAGGCCAACTACACCATCCTCCAACATAAGCAGCATCTAATGCTCCTCAGGCTCTACATGAGTATATGCATAACCGGCACAGGAAACAAACAGGGGTGAGTATAGATTCATAAATGTTAATGGTGCATAAAACAGAAAGGATAGAATAAATAGCACAACTAATTCGGAAAAGGTCTCCCTGGGGATTAAACCCATGACCTTTACACACACGAGTCGGTTTTTAAAAATTTGAGAGGTAAAATATTTATTTTTCATGACGCTCTTCGTTACCTCTCCCGTGAAACTAAGGTGAGACCTAGTTTTCAACATAGGTGAAAGGCTTTATCTATTATAGTGCAAACACAATTATCTAAGTTTCATTTTTTTCCTTACGGCGCAACCATCGATACTCAACAATAACAATAATATATTACATACACCTCAATCAAAATGAAAATATTATAATTTATTTGCCTCAAAGGATTTGGCCACAAACATCAAATATAGAGATAAAGAAATGAAGAAGGCGCGAGGGTAAGGACCCCTCACTATCCCTCTGTTTAACCACACATATATGAATAAATCTCTCCCTTACCTAGAAGTGCATATCAATAGAGTTCTTGTCCTTTGGAATCTTTCTCCATTTTCCTTCCTAAGCTCTCTCTAAGTTCCGCCTCTTTGCCTCTTTATCCCAAGATTTTCACATACTGTGAAAACTTTTCCACAACAACTTATCTATTTATTCACCCTAATTTAACTCATTCTCCTCTCACCCCTCAAATATTCTCACACCGATAATATATACTATTTTCTATTTTATTTTAGTTCTATATTTTCTATCATTATATTTATTAAATTAAATTATTATTCTAATTCAATTATTTCCTCAACTCTCACCACACTCTCAGCTCTTACTCAATTCATCCATCACTCCCTAATTTTAAATAAAATTCTATTTTCTACCAACTATAAAATATCTCTAATTTTCTTAATAGTTCTACTCTCTAATTAAATTAAATAATTAAACTAAAACTCTACAAAACTATATTAAAAATAAAATATTAAAATTGAAATGTTATAACTCTCCCCTACTTAAAAGAATTTCCGCCCTCGAAAATTTCCTGAAGGAAACAACTCCCCATAATACTCTCTCCGCTTGTTCTCTAGCCACCTCGTCATGCTGACTTAAACAGGTCATCTCCCACTTGTTTCAAATCTACACCTGCTGTCGAGTAGTTAAAGGAAAAAGAGTGTCGACAATGTTTCACACACTTGTCGTACACCAGGGTACAAACAAGTTCACAAAACCTAGGCTGAATGAACCGACCTGCTCTAATACCAAGTATGTAACACCCAAAACCCCAACATATTAAAACATAATGCGGAAATAATTCTCAAAACGATGTCACATTTTCTTAGCATAAACATATTTATCAAAATATAATTGCGGCAAAATTATGTTATTAAAAACATTTTCAATCATCTCATGAAATAGTACTCATTTTTATTAAAATAATAATTCATTTAAACTAACAACTCACGGAAAACATAATTAAATAAGGTAATCCCATCCCGATGTTACACTATCAAAGCGATTGACAGAAACTAAATAATGTAAAAACAATAAATGAAGAAGGCTAATTATGTCATCCTTCAATAAAAGCAACATCTAATGCTCTTCGGGTTCTACCTGAATATCTGCATCACCGGCATAAAGAATAACACATGAAATAACAAAGGGTGAGAATACATTCATATATTTTAATGGTACATAAAACAACAAGGATAGAACAACTAGCACAACTAATCAATTACACAATCCATTCATAACAACAATCATTCACAAATGCAATTTATGTATGCAATGTACTCATCTCCTCTACTCCAATGCATGTGGTACCGAAATTCAGATATTTAGAGTTGTATTGCTGAAACATCCAACATCGCAAGGTCAAGTCCATCACCGTAGGATCATCATTGAAAATTCAAGTTGTCGCATCTGCAAAAATCAACCGGCGGAAAGGAACAGAAGAGTCGCCACCGAACGTTATTTATCCTGACGCAGGGAAAGGAAACGATCGAAGAAAACCTCAAAGAAGGGAAAGACATGATCATCGCAACCATCACCTGGGTTCGGGAGTCATTTACGTGAGAAGAAGGTATTAGCACCCCCTCGCGCCCATCGTACTCGATGGGATCCACGCTCATTATTATCGATCAAAGGGTGTGGGGTATCTGAATGCTCGACTGCAAACTGGAAACAAAAGATGAAATAGAGAAAAAGGAAGAAAGGGGAAAGAAAAGAAAAGGTGACTCGATAGGACATAGCCGTCCTAGGCCTACGTATTCCCTCGGGAGCGGGAAAGTCAAAGTCAACGTAGTTCGGACTACAGTATTATGGGGGAAGTTTGCTCGCCAAGACATCGCGTCTCGTGCCTACGTATCCTCAATCTTACTGGAGAGAGAAAGTCAGAGCAGTCGTAGTTCGACCTAACAGGGTCGGTTTTGTTTCTGTCTTTTAGGTGGAATACGTCAACATTCACGTTCTAGCAGTTTAGGTGTTGCCGCTCGGCGTGGGAGTCTTACGCGTTTACCTGTTTGCGGTAGAACGGAAATGACGCATCCTGTATGAGTGGATTGAGGGAAATGAGAAGAGATGACTCAAAAGTGTAAGAGAAAACGGAAGTTAGTTATTAGTGTGCTAGGTGATTCGTCTCAATCGCACGGGTGCGAGAGGAAAGGGAAGTTAGTTGTTAGTGTGCTCGCCGAGATATCGCATCTCGTGCCTACGTATCCTTAATCTGAAAAGAAGGAGGAATCAGAGCATCCGTAGTTCACGCTACTACGGGTGAATAGGAAACATGATCTCGGTCGCATGGGTGCGAGAGACAAGACTCACGAAGGCCACACAGGTAGTGTAAGAGGGAAACTGAACCTACAAGTCAGCATGCAATGATGGTCCTAAGGTTAGGATTAGGAGGGAACTCTACCTAATGTTGTCATACATGGATTGCTATCCTAATGTCTCTCCTACCTCCGACTTAATCAATAATTAAGTGGAGCGAGGAATCCTACGGGATCATGTCATCAAACAAGGAAACACAGGATAAATCAATCACAAAATGAACTAACAGTAACTGAAAGAATAAACAGTGTCAGTCAACAATAATGTCACATAATCAAAGTAAGAAAAATGGGAGCTTTAGCCAAGGGGTCATATCAACCGAGGCAAACAAGCTAGCTGTGAGAAATAGGGGTACTCCTTTAATGGTATCGAGAACCTTGGAGAGCAGAGTAAAAAGGGGAAGATGTGAATCAGATCACATAAGCATCAACATCGGTCAATGCGAGCTATAGACAAGGTGTGGGGGTAGGTTGCGAACCTTATCTTCCACTTGACGGACTCGATAACAAGAGTGAGTTATGTTCAAAGCATCAACATGAAATGCGATCTAAGAACGACCTGGGACTAGAAATGGCGGGAGTCGATTGCAGACTCTCATTCCGCCTGATGCCTTCTTGGAGGTCTTATAGGGGAAATGGGAATGGGATGCCTCTTGGAGGTCTTAGGCACAAATGTAAACAAACACAAGCATGGCCTCCTTTGAGGACTTTAAAACAGTAAACAGAATTGGCCACCTAAAGTAGGGACTCCCAGTCATGCATCTCTATTCCTACTTCTCATGGCATCGAAAGCGGTAAAGTGCGAGGAATATTAAAAGGGATGAGGGATAATACCAAACGGATTACAATCCGTAGCAACGCAAGCAGAACAAGTAACCCGGAGAGCAAGCTATCATCAGGAAAACAAAAGCAAGTCAGAACCCGGTACAAGCATCAGTGTCAAAACATTGTCGGTGTGAAAATAAATCACAACTGACATGTGGTGTGAGTATCAGACACAACCATACAAGTAACCTGCATGAAAATGCAATCCAGGCGAAACACAATAAATGCATATATACGTCTCAAGAATGAGAGACAAAGAGAATTCGCATCGGAAGTGAAGCGGTATCCCACAAATAAAGTGGAATACCAAACGGATAACCGACCAATGATTAATGATCGAAAGCTCTCCTGAAATACCTTGCACGACTTAACAAACAAGTTAGTAATAACAAGGAAACGTAACCGAAGTTACACCCTCAAATCATGACTCAAATTACAATCGAATCATGAAGAAATAAGGGGCAAACAAGTGTCTATAAGTGTCCTAATAGTTCCTTAAAGATGGCATAAGTGCCTCAACGAAATCCCTTGATGATAACTCTATCAAACCCTCAAACAAACATAGGATTAAGCATACATGAAATAGGATTATAGGTAAAAAATAAAAGATAATTTAGTCACATCATCTCAAGACCAGTAGCCAAACAAAGTCAAAAGGAGTGCTCAAAGTCATGCTCATACCCATCTCAAATCAAGTCAAAATTGCACACATTATCAATCACTAAGCATGCAAAAGAAAGCATCACAAGTAAACCTAAAATTGGCCTAAAATTCACAAGAAAATTGGACAAAGTCCCCTAATATATCCCTAATCCTATAGGTCTGTAGCACACCAAAGTTCCACTCACAATTAGTTGAGAAAAAATATTTATGAAGCCTATTGAAAAAGTTAAGACCATAGAAACACCTTTCAAACAAAATTATGGAAAAACTACCAAATAAAAAAAAATGCAATTAAAAAACATCAAGAATTAATTAACATCCTCAAATGTCAGCATGAATATTCCTAGAATTTTCAGAGGCAAGAAACTATTTTTAGAAATTAATTTTTGTAAGTGTATTTTGAAAGAAATTAGAAATGAAGCAAGAGAAGGCAGGGGGTGTTCCCACAGTAAAACCTAATAAAAAACGTATGGGCCTCAAAGGAGGGAGGGTGCAAAAAGCACTTTGGTAAGCCCATAGACGTGTAGAGCCTGGTGAAGCATAGTGTGGTCCTTAGCTGACTCTGTTGACTAGTCCTAGCCGTTAGATCTTAGGGTTTGAGATTGGTAGGTTAATCCAAGGGTTAAGACGGAAGGCGCATAAATACAAGGATGGGAGCGCGTGTGCACTAGATTATGAAGGGAAGACCGGACGGTGATAAGTGTCACCGCCGGTATGGCTCCATCACCAACAATTAATATTAACGGGATTAAAAGGAAAAAGGGAAAGGAAAAACTTAGCATTTCACACAAAATCATCTCTCTCTTTACATTACTTCTCTCTTCCTAACGCTTATTCTCTCTGCAAATCAAACACAGCCGGAACCCTAATTTCCACCGGAGAAGACGGTGGCGCGTGGTGGCCACCGCCGTCCTCCTCCGGCTAGCCACCTCTAAATTCAAAATGCTCCACACAAACCCCTATCCAAATTTCATTCTCAATATGAATCCGGAGTCAAATTTCTCAAAAAACACAACCAAGCAACGAGATCAGAGTCAAACAGAAATCCAACAAAACAATGGAGTTTAGCGCATAAAGATTAACCACAATGGATTTCTAAGTCCAAGGCCACGGCTAAGAGATGGAAGATGAGATCGTACCTTGATGATGATACAGTTCGTATTCTATTTCTCTCTTCTTCTTACTTCCTCTATTCCCTGCGCGACTTCTTCTTTTTCTTCTGAGACTTGCTATTGTCATTGTAATTATGTTGAATCTTGCAGAGGGAGCGTTGAATTGGTGATGGAAATTAAAGCAAATTCGTTACGATCCTTCTTTTCTTCTCCATTTTCCTGTGCGCGTATGGTTGTGCCTTTCAAGCTGTTGAGTTTTGGATTGTAACGACCATAATCTTCTGCGAGTTATGATGATGAAGATGGAGGATGGATGAACGTTGGAGGCTTGAAGAAACAGTTTTCCGCAGATGAATTCAAGAGACTTTGCTGCGATTGTTCGGTTCCAGTCGAGTTGGTTGAAGTGATTATGGTGAGAAGGTGGAGATGAAGAACTTGTGAATTTCATTACCGTAGAAATCGAAGGTGATACGTGATGAATTCAAGATTAAGGTGGTTCTTGCAAGGAGTGTTGATGAAGTTTGACTGAACCCGTGAGGGTGAACGGAAGGAGGAAATTCAGAGATTGAAGATGATGATTGAATGTGAAGATCAGAGTGGGAGTGTTGGTTAGATTTGTGAGGTTCTGAAAATTTTCGGTTAGGAAAAACTGTTAGCTTCTGTTAGAGTAAGGTTAGAGGTTAGGATAATCGGTTAGGTGGTTTTGGTAGTTAGAAGATGTTAAGTGAGCTCCGTTGCATTCTGTTAACAGTTTTTTGCTGTAATGAATTTTTTGCTGTTGTGATATTTTTTCTGTTACCAATCGTTTTCTGCTATCTCCATTTCTTTTTCACCTGTCATGACTGTTATCAGTTATTGCTGCTGTCTTTGTATTTTTTTTTATTGTAAACTGCTGCTATTTTCTGATGTCTTATTGTTTGGAAATTTTTTTGGGAGTTTGGTTAGTTTGTAGGAAGAAGAATGAATTCTAGTTAGAATTGGTTTTGCTGTTATAGTTTTCCTCTTATTGCTATTGAGGTGATCTTTTTAAATCGCATAGTAACATGTCTTCATCCAAATGTTTGTGAAAGGAAGGACCGTGATTTTGACGTAGCAATTGTTTTGAAGCATAGGCCTCTGGATTTTTAGTATAATAGCTTCTCTAGGGATACATTCCTCATGTCCAACAGCTTTCAATAGCATTTCAACGGTTCTAGAGGAAGTCGCCTTAGACCAACGTTATTATGCCTTGATATAGAGCAAGTTTCAGCTTCAGTTGAATTATACTGTGCCAATACTTACACGGGAATATGCGTCAACCCGCTGATTACCTTTCGTCACTTTCGATACCAAGGAAAACTTTAGTATCAACCAAACTATCAAACCTTAAATAACCTGGAAGGCTTTCATCATAATCAAATTAAGGAAGAGGATATGGTCTTAATACTGGAGGCAATTTGGTACTTCCTTCACCGGCTAAATGGAAATTCTGGCTTTACAAGTCATTGTCATCATAATCCATGAGTGTATCCCCGAATAATTAAGTCTAGAGATGCTACCTCCCTCCATTCGACGAGGAAATCCATCTTGTTTTGATCTCTATCCTATTCTTCAATCATCTACTCAGCAGTGGTTTCTTGTAGGAAATATAATGGGCTTTTGGCAATTGAATTTGAGTTAGAGTTTGGATATTAATATGAGTAATTGAATTTTGAAATGGAATGGAATTTGGAAGAAAATGGATACGAAAAAATGTTTTAGAAAATGGATAATTGATTTTGCAAAGGATGAATATGGATAATGAAAAATTGGAAATATGGATATGGACCAAAATGTGGTTTTGAATATGGATAAGAAAATTGATGTAGGCTTTGTGATTTGGGATGGTTATCAAGTGAAAATGACTTGAAATGAATCTAGAATTGACGTGAGTTAAACAAAAAAATGATATAAGATGGGTGCTGAATGAGATATGGACTTTGAATTCTGAATTACAAGAAATCCACACGACCAGCTTCAACATGTCTAATTCCAATCAAACTCCCCATTCATACCAAACTCTTGTCCTCAATGAATTTCAACATTCAATCAGTAAGCCCAACTGACCATGACCCAATGCTCTTTAAATCCAACCACAGATGCCTTGTCTCCCTCCATATACAAAAGAATGAACCCTAGTGTTTTGAGAAATACACTCTGATTCAAGACCTTAGTGAATTTTGGAGAAGCATATCCCTGGTAGCTTGATACAGAAGATGTCCTCGATAACCATGAACCAAAATCCTAGTTAGAGGAGCCCCAAGCTAGGAGGGTGTAATCCTCTTCAATTCCCTTACCAATCTCAATCTCTTGATGACATGGTGAACCATATGAGGTGTCTTGAGGCCTGATGATTTGAACACATCTCATCCTCCTTGCTTTGCCCAATCAATGATAGTGATACCTTTGATACCATGCCTTATGAGATCCAATGATGCATATGCAATATTTATGACCTAAGTTTACATGAAATGTGAAGGCATAAGCCATTAACTGGGTATAAATAAGAAGGAAAATTTTGAGGTGTTATAGCTGCCCCTATTCAATCAACTGTGGACCTGAAAGGATGAGAGCAGCGACTTTCAGACATTCGAGGTAAATAGGGATTGAATACAAACAGAAACAGAAAATTTGCACTCTGGGGTATAAACAAGGGTATAAGATCTGATGAGTGGGAGACCCTACTAAGGATAACAAGGAATAGGTGAGATTGGAAAATATGCTATGGAGAAGACACGACACGGACCGGTGTCTAAAATCACGTGGTAGGATGAGTATCGAAAGATGATGCTCACCAGTATCAAAAGGGTAATGATATAAACATGACCATGTGTGCTGGATCGACGACACTTACCGGCATCGAAAGATGATGCTATCCGGCATCGAAAGAAGGAATGAAATGACGACACTTTCTGGCATCGAAAGATGATGCTATCCGACATCAAAGGAGGAATGAAATGATGACACTTTCCGGCATCGAAAGATGAATGAAGATAACGACACTTACCGGCATCGAAATATGATGTTATCCGGCATCAACAAGGAGTACAGACACAGATACGCGTACTGACTAGGCGACACTTACCGGCATCGAAAGATGATGCTTTCTGGCATCAAAAGGAATATAGACACGAAAGGATATACTGGATAAATGACACTTACCGGCATCAAAGGATGAAACGAGATGACGATTCTTACCGGCATCGAAGGAAGGAATGAAATGACGACACTTTCCGACATCAAAAGATGATACTATCCGGTATCAAAAGAAGGATCTGAAATGACGACACTTTCCGGCATCGAAAGATGAATTGAGATTACGACACTTACTGGCATCGAAATATGATGCTTTCCAGCATCAAAACAAAAATAGGAATAATGAAACTTCCCGGTATCGAAAGATGATACTTTCCGGAATCAAAGAAGGAATGGAATGACGACACTTACCGGCATCAAAGGAAGAATGAAATGACGACACTTTCCAGTATCGAAAGATGATGCTATCTGGCATCAAAGGAGGAATGAAATGACGACACTTTCCGGCATCGAAAGATGATGCTATCCGGCATCAAAGGAGGAATGAAATGACGACACTTTCCAACATCGAAAGATGAATGAAGATAACGACACTTACCGGCATCGAAAGATGATGCTTTCTGACATCTAAAGAAGGATCTAAAATGGCGAATAAACGACACTTACCGACATCAAAAAGAGAAATGAAATGATGACACTTTCCAGCATCGAAAGATGATGCTATCCGGCATCAAAGAAGGAATAAAATGACGACACTTTCCGGCATCGAAATATGAACTGAGATGACGACACTTACCGGCATCGAATAATGATGTTTTCCAGCATCAAAAGGAATACAAACACGAAAGGGTATACTGAATAAACGACACTTACCGGCATCAAAGGATGAAACGAGATGACGACACTTATCGACATCGAAATATCATGCTTTCCGGCATCAAAGAAGGAATGAAATAATGACACTTTCCGGCATCGAAATATGAATTGAGATGACGACACTTACCGGCATCGAAATATGATGCTTTCCGCCATCAAAGAAGGAATGAAATAATGACACTTTTCGGCATCAAAAGATGAATGAAGATAACGATGCTTACCGGCATCGACAGATGAACTGCGATGACGACACTTACCGACATCGAAAGATGAACTGCGATGACGACACTTACCGGCATCGAAAGATGATGTTATCCGATGTCGAAGGAAGGAATTAAATAACGACACTTACCGGCATCAAAAATGATGTTATCCGGCATCAAAAGAGAAGTTCAGACACGAATGAGTGTACTGAAGAGACGACACTTACCGGTATCAAAAGATGATACTTTCCGGTATCAAAGGGAAGTTCAGACACGAATGAGTGTACTGAAGAGACGACACTTACTGGTATCGAAATATGATACTTTCCGGTATCAAAGGGAAGTTCAGACACAAATGAGTGTACTGAAGAGACGATACTTACCGGTATCGAAATATGATACTTTCCGGTATCAAAAGGAAGTTCAAACATGAATGAGTGTACTGAAGAGATGACACTTACCGGTATCGAAAGATGATACTTTGTGGTATCAAAGGGAAGTTCAGACATGAATGAGTGTACTGAAGAGATGACACTTACTGGTATCGAAATATGATACTTTTCGGTATCAAAAGGAAGTTCAGACACGAATGAGTGTACTGAAGAGACGACACTTACCGGTATCGAAAGATGATACTTTCCGGTATCAAAGGGAAGTTCAGACACGAATGAGTGTATGGAAGAGACGACACTTACCGGTATCAAAATATGATACTTTCCGGTATCAAAAGGAAGTTCAGACACGAATGAGTGTACTGAAGAGACAACACTTACCGGTATCGAAGTATGATACTTTCTGGTATCAAAAGGAAGTTCAGACACGAATGAGTGTACTGAAGAGACGACACTTACTGGTATCGAAAGATGATACTTTCCGGTATCAAAAGGAATTGAGGGTATATTGGCATCCTAGTCAGACAACTCTGCTAGGGGACAAAGACAAAAAAGGGAAGAGGGACCGATCTACTACCCTAGGGATTGATTAAGTTGCCTACTAGAGGGCTACAGTTACATCGTTTCTGCTGGGGATAAGAGAAGTCTGAACAGTCAACTCTGCAGGGGAATAAAATTAGAATGAACAAGTTCATTGGCAACTTCACTGGGGATAAGGTAAGACTAGTCCTCCTGGATTAAACCACTTTCTGTTGGGGAACCGTCTAGCAATGAGAATATCCAAACCTGGCTTATGCTTCAAATGCAAATGTTTGAATTTTTCTATGGCGTAATGCTCCTTGTGAAATGGAAATGCTACACGTTTCGAGGATGCAATGATTACTATATATACGAAATGCCGATGTATGCTCGGGCTACTGGGAAAAGAAGGATGTCCCAAGTATGATTGGGTCTTGCTAGTATGGATAGATGAAACCCCATAGTGATTGATTTTTTTGAAGGTGAAATTTTTCTGGGTACCAATGTGGATTAGGTTTTGGAATGAGGTGCCAATAGGAAATGGGCTTTGGAATGAGGTGCCAGGCAAGGTGGGCTTCGCTTTGAAGGGGATGCCAACAAGGATTGGGATTTTGGATGAAAGGGGGTGCCAGTAAAGTGGGCTTTGGTTGAAGGTGCCAATATGGATTAGGCTTTTGGTTTGGGGTGCCAAGCAAGGTGGGCTTCTGATGGTCTTATGAAAATGCCAGTAAGGTTGGGTTTTGGATTTATGAAGATGCCAGCAAAGTGGGCTTTGGGATGGATGCCAAGCAAGGTTGGGCTTTAGGTGGAAGGGGAGATGCCAGGAAGATGGGCTTTAGAAAGAGGTGATACCGGCAAAGTGAGTTTTGGAAAGGAGATACCAGCAAAGTGGGTTTTGGATGAAGATGCCAATACGGATTGGGCTTTAAGGATCTCCTGTTTGGTTGTACAGGGCTTCATGCTACGATATGCTATGTAAGTGATATACGATGATGATGATTATGCAATGATATGACGGCTCAACCGGTGATTCTGAGGAGGGTCAGGTACAGCTGGCGTTGGAAAGATGTCTTGTTTGGTTACAAGGTTTTAGGTTGAAAGGTTGGGGAATGGTTAACATGACTTCCCGACGTCCATCTTGAACTCAAAGATTAACAGAACTTGCCTGAATAGCTCTGAAATGATGTAGACGTTCCATTGTTACTTGTCTTGCCCCAACCCATGGGAGGAAATGCTTCCTGACTTGACGAGGAAATTATATCAGTACTCTGTAGGGAGAGAAACTCTACTGGAGCCGGGAGGTCGAACGAGCCTCTTGCTGGGGATGATAATTAGCAACTCTACTGAGGACGTGATCACCGATCCGATCTTCTGAATTTCTGTGGGGAAATAGATCAATAACTCTCTAGAGAGGAAAGTTGATATATCTGGGCTCTGACTTGTGGATAACAAATAATTTGCTGGGAAGACATCACATGAACCCATCCTGCTTGAGGAGAGCCTGTAACCATAGGACTCCGCTGGGGAATGACAACCTTCTGACCTGGCTGCTGGGGAATTGAGATCAACTAGGTCTCTATTGAGGAAGGGAATACTTCCTGAGTCGATGAGAAAATTATACCAGTACTCTATGGGGAGAGAAATGAGTCTCTTGCTGTGGATGCCAACCTGCTTGGAGAGCAAACAAATCACCCCTATCTTGTCTGGGCTAGAACTCTTACTGGATAAAGGATAAATCCAACTCTGGCTGGGGAAACCAAGCCTCTGGACCCTTGTTGGGGAGCATAATAAGAAGACATAGCCTCTGCCTTGGCTACTTCTGCAAGGGAAGATGATGAGAAAATATAGCCTCTGCCGAGGATGATACAACCTTGGGTATTTTTGTTGGGGAGACATTCATTCCCACACCCCACTAAGAAAGATACCTTGCTAAGGAATAGAAACCCTATGATGGGAACCACTTTGGCATTTCACACTTTTGCTGATCAACCGCATACCGATTATCATAAGCGAACTCCCCACTTGCCTCAGACCACTTGGTCTACTGGCAGGAATCGTCTCAAGAGGATTTTACAGAAAACCCGACATTCAAAATGCCCCAGGGTCTTCAAACTCTTGGATAGATTTATCGGATCTCGACGTAACTGCCCCAGATTGCATAACCTATGAAGGAATTTGCCTCGAGAGGATTCATATGACTTGAAATATTCTGCCCCAACATACTGAATCTTGAAGAGGTGCTTTTGATTAACAGTCTTTTGGAGGAGGATAACTTCTCGTGCTCTTGAGGTGGCCTGCCTCGATACGAGCCTTGAAGTGATTTTGCCCCTGACTGATTGATCTTCGAGAGATTTGCTGAATCTTGACATGATTGCCCCTGTTTGGCTGAACTTCAGAGAGATTTCTCGACGTGGTTGCTCTAGATTAGCTGAATTTTGGAATTAATTGCCCATTTGGCGTGATCATTTGATGACTTGCCCCTGCTCAACGAAGTCTTCTGGCGTTTGCATCTTATCTTGATCAATCTTTCCATTGCAGAAACTTACCTGATGTCAAGTGCTTACTCGCAAGTAAAACAATTCGTTTTGAAAAGATAATTTTAATGCAATGCAATGATAGTTTTGAAATCCAAGTCTGTTCACTGGAAAAATGTTGTGACATATAGTGAACGAATCACTTATCAGAATGTCACATCGATACCAACATGAATAGTAAGAAAAACCTTTTAGGAGTCAGAACTGACGCGATTTTAACCGAGGTATGCTTTTGAAACAACCCTGCTTCAATTAGGTCTTTTGAATGTTGTAACGTGGCCTGGTTCACGGTTTGAGAAAGAAAGGATATAAGGCTCAAAGTTTTGTTTTAACCCACCCATTCTCCTTGATGTTCTCCAATCCTACGTTCAGCTAAATCGACACAAGCGCTCACCTTTCAAAAAGATTAATGAACGGTAAGAGGATAGAGGGAACCCACACAGTTTTCAGAGTGACAGTCTCCCCTTTTTTGTGTTTGGTGTTTGTATTCACACGACGTGTTCTTTGCTTGAGGATTTTTCTTTTGTAATCCTTTTCGATCTTCGTTATTTTGCTTTTGATTTTCCTGATTTTTGCCTGGACTGACTCTTTTTGAATCTTTCTATTTTGAAGTCCAGCGGGATGCCCTAACTTTTACCTAAATCACTTGTTTTCAAGTCTTGACTTAGCGGGCTTTCTTTTTCTTTTGATTTTTTTTTGGAACGAATCGTGTGACACAGGGTTGTCTGACTTATTTGAAAGGGTTGTGACTGCCTCACTCTTCGGTTGGTGAGGGATAACCATCGTGATTTGATCCTCAAATGGGACACTCCTTTCAAAATTTGAGTGCTCGGCCAAATTAGATGACACCTACCCTGGCCCTGGTTAAAATTAAGGGTTTTTCATTTTTAGAAAGAAACTCCTACTACTAGGCTCAACAGGTTTGACAAAGGTTACACTTCCTTATATCTCTGGTGTTTAGGGATTTGAAACAATGCCTGTACATCATCAGCAGGGTTTTGTTCAAAAGCATATAATCGGAAGTTTTACGTCCTTCATTTCATCATCCTCCCTCGAGTCCTGCTTAAGCAAGCATACGATATCGAAAAAAGTATGAGTGAACACGACTAGATTTAATCAAAACATGCATTTTCATTTCATTATCATTATCAGTTAAAAATAGACGAGTTTTACAAATGAGTTTACACTTTAACAGAAAAGAAACTACAAATGCAAAGAAATGACATGATACAATGATTGCCAGCTCCGGA
This sequence comes from Lathyrus tuberosus, assembly GCA_022829125.1. Lineage (NCBI taxonomy): Eukaryota > Viridiplantae > Streptophyta > Magnoliopsida > Fabales > Fabaceae > Lathyrus > Lathyrus tuberosus. The sequence continues at coordinate 14,970,423 of JALAZF010000028.1, read as the reverse complement.
GAACTGGGCTTTCTAGGCTTGATTTGATACTGAGCTAGCCATCTCCAGAATTGCTCGTCAAAGTCAGTCTGATAATCATTTGCACCACTGCTCTCTATGACTTCTTCCATAGCCTGGACTGATGAACCCACATGATTGGACGAAGGAGAATTGTTGATCTAAATACCCTGAGGCGTGAATGAGAACATATTTGAGTCAAGAAGTGTCTGAACCTTGCTCTTGAGCACCTTACAGTCTTCGGCTGAATGCCCCTGTGCCCTAGTATGGTTGCCATAGTGGGCGTTGACATCGAAACCTGGTGGGTACGGAGGAATCACTAGATCTATCTCCTTTGGCCCTATAAGTCCACCTCTGATTGAATCTGGCAACATCCGACTGTACGACATTGGCAACTGAGTGAAATGCCTCTATGGCTTACTTGGCCTTTGTCGGACGAAAGGATGTTCTTGCACAACTTGATTCTCAACAGGGACTAGCACAGGCTGAGCTTGAGCAACATTGTTCACTGGAGGTGGAATGACATTCTCATTTATCTGAATATTGGCCTCTCCCCTAGTCATGGCCGCCATAGCCTCCATAAGTTGGTCCAATTGATGCTTCATCAAATCAACATCAGCCCTAGTCACAAATTGACTCTGTTTTCCTGAGTTCATGATTCTTCCCACAATACTGATTCAAGTCCAATACGAATGTCGGGAAACCAACTGCAGATCGAGGCAAAGGATGGATGAGCTCACTGTTCTGGCCGGAGAAGGATATACAAAATGATGCAAGAATGCAAATGCAACGCAATATGAATTCAATAAGACATGGGATCAAAGCTTCCACATATTCTAAATAGTCTCTGTGCTGTGCTGATGCCTAAATAGGGTCATAGGCCTGCTCTGGAGAGAATACCAGAATACCAGAATATCCGAATAATCAGAATACCCGAAGGCCAGCATATCGGCCTAATCAGAATACCAGAATGCCAGAGTATCGGCATAATCAAAATACCGGCCTAATCAGAATACCAAAATAATCAGGGTGCCGGAATAATCGGAGTACTAGAATAACCGAATAATCAGAATACCATAATATCAGGCTGATAAGTCTACACTGATAGGAAAACCAGAATACCAGGTAGGATGAAGGTTACGGTTACCTGCAAACCTGTAAACACCCACCCATTCTCACATGTGGGTACTAAAACCAAGGTTCCTTAGTTTCAGATTCTCGATTTGAGAAACAATAGTACATTCATCCCTTGGGGTACAATACTATCGCCAAACAAAGTGGTCGTCCACTGATTCCCCCCAAAATAAGGTCATCCTATAGCAAGTTCCCAGTTTCGGGTCCTCGGCAGGATACGTAATGGGTTTGCCATTTTTGGTCTGCCATTATCGCTCCCTGAAGGAGTGCCTACGCTGAGTCCCTGGGAAATGTTCACCAGAGTCGACAGCTTTCCAGGTTAACACTCCAAAATGCACAAGACGCGCAAATCAGAATATCTCCCAAGAAAACCTCATCTGGTTGTGGATTTCGTGTAAACCAAACGTACCAAGACGCTACGTAGGCCACACTACTTTCCACTCTAGTCCTATGTGTGTACTCAAACCTGTGTAATGGGCTTATCTCTCAGAACACCCTGCCCACCAAACAGAAAACAACAGCACAATCTAGCATATAATATATGGCAACAGTGAAATGTAAAGCAAGTAAATGTAATAAAACAGTAAACAAGCAACAATGCCATAAATAAAGCGAGTAAAGCAGCAGATAAAACACCCTATAATCGAAAACAAACTAGCGCTAGGATTGACTCGCTTAGGGATGGACTAGCAAGAGGTCAATCAAGTCTCCAGCAGAGTCGCCAGCTGTCGCATCTGCGAAAATCAACCGACAGAAAAGAACAAAAGAGTCGCCACCGAATGTTATTTATCCCGACGTAGGGAAAGGAAACGATCGAAGAAAACCTCAAAGAAGGGAAAGACATGGTCATCCAACCATCACCTGGGTTCGGGAGTCGGTTACGTGAGAGGAAGGTATTAGCACCCCCTCGCGTCCATCGTACTCGATGGGATCCACGCTTGTTGTTATCGATCAAAGGGTGTGGGGTATCTGAATGCTCGACTGATAACTGAAAACAAAAGATGAAATGGAGAAAAGGGAAGAAAGGGAAACGAAAAGAAAAGAAAAGGTAACTCGATAGGACATCACCGTCCTAGGCCTACGTATTCCCTCGGGAGCGGGAAAGTCAGAGGCAACGTAGTTCGGACTACGGTATTGTGGGGGAAGTTTGCTCGCCAAGACATCGCGTCTCGTGCCTACGTATCCTCAATCTTACCGGAGAGAGGAAGTCAGAGCAGTCGTAGTTCGACCTAACAAGGTCGGTTTTGTTTCTGTCTTTTAGGTGGAATACGTCAACATTCACGTTCTAGTAGTTTACGTGTTACCGCTCGGCGTGAGAGTCTTATGCGTTTACCTGTTTGCGGTAGAACGGAAATTACGCATCCTGTATGAGTGGATTGAGGGAAATGAGAAGAGATGACTCAAAAGTGTAAGAGAAAACAGAAGTTATTTGTTAGTGTGCTAGGTAATTCCTCTCAATCGCACGGGTGCGATAGGAAAGGGAAGTTAGTTGTTAGTGTGCTCGCCGAGATATCGCATCTCGTGCCTACGTATCCTCAATCTGAAAAAGAAGGAGGAATCAGAGCATCCGTAGTTCACGCTACTACGGGTGAACAGGAAACACGATCTCGATCGCATGGGTGCGAGAGACAAGACTCACGAAGGCCACACAGGTAGTCTAAGGGGGAAACTGAACCTACAAGTCAGCATGCAATGATGGTCCTAAATTTAGGATCAGGAGGGAACTCTACCTAATGTTGTCATGCATGGATTGCTATCCTAATGTCTCTCCCACCTCCGACTTAATCAATAATTAAGTGAAGCGAGGAATCCTACGAGATCATGTCATCAGACAAGTATACACAGGATAAATCAATCACAAAATGAACTAACAACAACCGAAAGAATAAACAGTGTCAGTCAACAATAATGTCACATAATCAAAGTAAGAAAAAGGGGAGCTTTATCCAAGGGGTCATATCAACCGAGGCAAACAAGCTAGCTGTGAGAAATAGGGGTACTCCTCCAATGGTATCGAGAACCATGGAGAGCAGAATAAAAAGGGGAAGATGTGAATCAGATCACATAAGCATCAACATCGGTCAATGCGAGCAATAGACAAGGTGTGGGGGTCGGTTGCGAACCTTATCTTCCACTTGACGGACTCGATAACAAGAGTGAGTTATGTTCAAAGCATCAACATGAAATGCAAGCTAAGAACGACCTAGGACTAGAAATGGAGGGGGTCAATTGCAGACTCTCATTCCGCCTGATGCCTTCTTGGAGGTCTTATAGGGGAAATGGGAATGGGATGCCTCTTGGAGGTCTTAGGTACAAAAGTAAACAAACACAAGCATGGCCTCCTTTGAGGACTTTAAAATAGTAAACAGAATTTCCCACCTAAAGTAGGGACTCCCAGTCATGCATCTCTATTCCTACTTCTCATGGCATCGAAAGCGGTAAAGTGCGAGGAATATTAAAAGAGATGCGGGATAATACCAAACGGATAACAAACCGTAGCAACGCAAGCAGAACAAGAAACCTGGAGAGCAAGCTATCATCAGGAAAACAAAAGTGAGTTAGAACCCGGTACAAGCATCAGTGTCAAAACATTGTCGGTGTGAAAATAAATCACAACTGATGTGTGGTGTGAGTATCAGACACAACCATACAAGTAACCTGCATGAAAATGCAATCCAGGTGAAACACAATAAATGCATATATACGTCTCAAGAATGAGAGACAAAGAGAAATCGCATCGGAAGTGAAGCGGTATCCCACAAATAAAGTGGAATACCAAACGGATAACCGACCAATGATTAATGATCGAAAGCTCTCCTGAAATACCTTGCACGACTTAACAAACAAGTTAGTAATAACAAGGAAACGTAACCAAAGTTACACCCTCAAATCACGACTCAAATTAACATCGAATCATGAAGAAATAAGGGGTAAACAAGTGTCTATAAGTGTCCTAATAGTTCCTTAAAGATGGCATAAATGCCTCAACAAAATCCCTAGAAGATAACTCTATCAAACACTCAAACAAACATAGGATTAAGCATACATGAAATAGGATTATAGGTCCCAAAATAAAAAGATAATTGAGTCACATCATCTCAAGACTAGTAGCCAAACAAAGCCAAAAGAAGTGCTCAAAGTCATGCTCATACCCATCTCAAATCAAGTCAAAATTGCACACATTATCAATCACTAAGCATGCAAAAGAAAGCATCACAAGTAAACCTAAAATTGGCCTAAAATTCACAAGAAAATTGGACAAAGTTCCCTAAGATACCCCTAATCCTATAGGTCTGTAGCACACTAAAGTTCCACTCACAACTAGTTGAGAAAAATTATTTATGAAGCCTATTGCAAAAGTTAAGACCATAGAAACACCTTTCAAACAAAATTATGGAAAAACTACCAAATCGAATAAAAAATGCAATTAAAAATCATCAAGAATTAATTAACATCCTCAAATGTCAGCATGAATTTTCCTGGAATTTTCAGAGGTAAGAAACTATTTTTAGAAATTAATTTTTGTAAGTGTATTTTGAAAGAAATTAGAAATGAAGCAAGAGAAGGCAGGGGGAGTTCCCACAGTAAAACTAATAAAAAACGTATGGGCCTCAAAGGAGGGAGGGTGCGAAAAGCACTTTGGTAAGCCCATAGATGTGTAGAGCCTGGTGAAGCATAGTGTGGTCCTTAGCTGACTCTGTTGACTAGTCCTAGCCATTAGATCTTAGGGTTTGAGATTGGTAGGTTAATCCAAGGGTTAAGACGGAAGGCGCGTGAATACAAGGGTGGGAGCGCGTGTGCACTAGATTATGAAGGGAATACCGGACGGTGACAAGTGTCACCGCCGGTATGGTTCCATCACCAACAATTAATATTAACGGGATTAAAAGGAAAAGGGAAAGGAAAAACTTAGCATTTCACACAAAATCATCTCTCTCTTTACATTACTTCTCTCTTCCTAACGCTTATTCTCTCTGCAAATCAAACAGAGTCGAAACCCTAATTTCCACCGGAGAAGACGGTGGCGCGCGGTGGCCGCCGCCGTCCTCCTCCTGCTAGCCACCTCTAAATTCAAAATGCTCCACACAAATCCCTATCCAAATTTCATTCTCAATATGAATCTGGAGTCAAATTTCTCAAAAACACAACCAAGCAACGGGATCAGAGTCAAACAGAAATCCAACAAAACAATGGAGTTTAGCGCATAAAGATTAACCACAATGGATTTCTAAGTCCAAGGCCATGGCTAAGAGATGGAAGATGAGCTCGTATCTTGATGATGATACAGTTCGTATTCTATTTCTCTCTTCTTCTTACTTCCTCTATTCCCTGCGCGACTTCTTCTTTTTCTTCTGAGACTTGCTATTGTCATTGTAATTACGTTGAATTTTACAGAGGGAGCATTGAATTGGTGATGGAAATTGAAGCAAATCTGTTACGATCCTTCTCTTCTTCTCCCTTTTCCCGTGCGCGTATGGTTATGCCTTTCAAGCTGTTAAGTTTTGGATTGTAACGACCATAATCTTCTGCGAGTTGTGATGATGAAGATGGAGGATGGATGAATGTTGGAGGCTTGAAGAAACGGTTTTCCGCAGATGAATTCAAGAAACTTTTCTTCGATTGTTCGGTTCCAGTCGAGTTGGTTGAAGCGATTATGGTGAGAAGGTGGAGATGAAGAACTCGTGAATTTCATTACCGTGGAAATCGAAGGTGGTATGTGATGAATTCAAGATTAAGGTGGTTCTTGCAAGGAGTGTTGATGAAGATTGACGGAACCAGTGAGGGTGAACGGAAGGAGGAAATTCAGAGATTGAAGATGATGATTGAATGTGAAGATCAGAGTGAGAGTGTTAGTTAGATTCGTGAGGTTCTGAAAATTTTCGGTTAGGAAAAACTGTTAGCTTCTGTCAGAGTAAGGTTAGAGTAGTTAGAAGATGTTAAGTGAGCTCCGTTGCATTCTGTTAACAGTTTTTTGCTGTAATGAATTTTCTGATGTTGTGATTTTTTTTCTGTTACCAATAGTTTTCTGCTATCTCCATTTCTTTTTCACCTGCCATGACTGTTATCGGTTATTGCTGCTGTCTTTGTATTTTTTCTTTTTTTATTGTAAACTGCTGCTATTTTTTGATGTCTTATTGTTTGGAAAATTTGTTGGGAGTTTGGTTAGTTTGTAGGAAGAAGAATGAATTCTGGTTAGAATTGGTTTTGCTGTTATAGTTTTCCTCTTATTTCTATTGAGGTGATCTTTTCAAATTGCATAGTAACATGTCTTCATCCAAATGTTTGTGAAAGGAAGGACCGTGATTTTGACGTAGCAATTATTTTGAAGCACGGCCCTCTGGATTTTTAGTATAATAGCTTCTCTAGGGATAAATTCCTCCTGTCCAACAGCTTTCAATAGCATTTCAAAGGATCTAGAGGAAGTCGCCTCAGACCAACGTTATTATGCCTTGATATAGAGCAAGTTTCAGCTTCAGTTGAATTATACTGTGCCAATACTTACACGGGAATATGCGTCAACCCACTGATTACCTTCGTCACTTTTGATGCCAAGGAAAACTTTAGTATCAACCAAACTATCAAACCTTAAATGACCTGGAAGGCTTTCATCATAATCAAATTAAGGAAGAGGATACGGTCTTAATACTGGAGGCAATTTGGCACTTCCTTCACCGGCTAAATGGAAATTCTGGCTTTGCAAGTCATTGTCATCATAATCCATGAGTGTATCCCCAAAGAATTAAGTTTAGAGATGCTACCTCCCTCCATTCGACGAGGAAATCCATCTTGTTTTGATCTCTATCCTATTCTTCAATCATCTACTCAGCAGTGGTTTCTTGTAGGAAATATAATGGGCTTTTGGCAATTGAATTTGAGTTAGAGTTTGGATATTAATATGAGTAATTGGATTTTGAAATGGAATGGAATTTGGAAGAAAATGGATACGAAAAAATGTTTTAGAAAATGGATAATTGATTTTGCAAAGGATGAACATGGATAATGAAAAATTGGAAATATGGATATGGACCAAAATGTGGTTTTGAATATGGATAAGAAAATTGATGTAGACTTTGTGATTTGGGATGGTTATCAAGTGAAAATGACTTGAAATGAATCTAGAATTGACGTGAGTTAAACAAACAAATGATATAAGATGGGTGCTGAATGAGATATGGACTTTGAATTCTGAATTACAAGAAATCCACACGACCAGCTTCAACATGTCTAATTCCAATCAAACTCCCCATTCATACCAAACTCTTGTCCTCAATGAATTTCAACATTTAATCAGTAAGCCCAACTGACCATGACCCAATGCTCTTTAAATCCAACCACAGATGCCTTGTCTCCCTCCATATACAAAAGAATGAACCCTAGTCTTTTGAGAAATACACTCTGATTCAAGACCTTAGTGAATTTTGGAGAAGCATAACCCTGGTAGCTTGATGCAGAAGATGTCCTCGATAACCATGAACCAAAACCCTAGTTAGAGGAGCCCCAAGCTAGGAGGGTGTAATCCTCTTCAATTACCTTACCAATCTCAATCTCTTGATGACATGGTGAACCATATGAGGTGTCTTGAGGCCTGATGATTTGAACACATCTCATCCTCCTTGCTTTGCCCAATCAATGATAGTGATACCTTTGATACCATGCCTTATGAGAGCCAATGATGCATATGCAATGTTTATGACCTAAGTGTACATGAAATGTGAAGGCATAAGCCATTAACTGGGTATAAATAAGAGGGCAAATTTTGAGGTGTTACACAAGTCCATCACCATAGGACCATCATTGCAAGGCCAAGTCCATCACCGTAGCACCATAATCGCAAAGCCAAGTCTATCAGCATAGGACTCTCTTCACAACCTAAACTCTAATTTACATGATGCATGAGTACTACACAAAAAATGTAATAATCGTCTCTACCTCCATATCCAATACTCCTCAGTGGTTCCTCTCGAACCTAAAACAAAACATCAATATTCATCGCCATTGTAAGGCCACATCAATGGTTCCACCGAATCGCACATCTCAACATCAATAATTTCCTCCTCGTGATGCATTCATTATAATCTCAACATAGTAATAAAAAATATTTTTTTTCTCATCAGACATTGGACTTGTTTCCTATAGCATTAACAACTTAATTCACATAGCATCTTATAAAAAAAATCCCAAATCATGTTTCCTGCTAATCATACCTCAGATTTGAATAATTATTTAAAATATCAAACGAAGTCGGAATCAAGCTAATGAATATGTTATGGAAAGCTTAGAATGTCTATTTTAAAAATCTAATTTTTATTTTATGACTTAATAACCCAATCGGTTCAGTTTAATCAAATGACAAGAACTTGTACTGGCACCGAGCAGATTGTTTGTCCGACTTCAAAATAGCACAAAAAATTATAGACTTACAATAAAATTATGAAAATCTCTATTCGAAAATATTGTTGAACCCTCATTCTAACATAACTGACCGCATCACAAACGGACTTACAAAATTCAAGTTACATGTGAAACCTGATTAATAACGCATGACTGAAATTAACTACGCCACTGGTATAATAACTAGCAAACAACTAGTGTTGTAGCACTCCTAGACCCAATTTCCTCAATATAACAGTAAGATTATCACGTTAGATTTATAATGCAATTGACAACATCTCAAACAGACTTACGAAACTCAAGTTACGCCTGAAACAAGGCGGTCAATCCCCTTCTATATCTTCCTACGATTTTATGCATTTTCTCCCTATTGAACAGATTCAAAACTCGCATATTTCGCCTATTTGAGTTCTAACATCCCTAAAACATAAAAATAAAACGCCATACACAAATAGCATACAACTATTTCAATTTTATATTTTTTTCCTTAAGGCATCACCATTGTTCATCAGTCAACATATAGGCATCAACAAAGTTATCAAATCACAACCAACGTATCAAACACAATTATCTAAATTTAACTTTTTTTGCCTTATGGAGCAACCATCGATACTCAACAATAACAAAAACATATCACATACATCATAATCTAAAGGAAAATATTATCATTTATTCACATCAAAGATTTTGCCCAAAGATTTTTTGCCACAAACCTCAAATACAAAGATAAAGGAAGGAAGAAGGCGTGAGGGTAATGACCCCTGACTATCACTCTATTTAACCACTCATAAATGAATAAATCTTCCCTTTAACTTGAATTGCAGATAATGGAGTTCTTGCCCTTCGAAATATTTCTCCCTTTTTTCTTCTTAAGCTCTCTCTAGGTTCTGCCTCTCTATCTCTTTCTCCCAAGATTTTCACGTACTGTGAAAACTTTCCCACAAAAACTTATATATTTATTCTCCCTAATTTAACACATTCTCCTATCACCCCTCAATTCTCCTCACACCCCAAAATTACTATTTTCTATTTATTTTAAATCTATATTCTCCATCATTATTTTCATACCCAAAATTTTGATCAATTTCCTTTGTATAGTTTTAAGGAGCCTTTCATTTAGAATGAATGAGATAGCTTAGTTGATAGTGTAGTGATTGTTTTTAGCAAAAGGTCCTGAGTGCAAATCTCACATTTCTCTGTTTTAGATTTTTTTTTTCTCCTTTTTGTGTTTTACCTTCATTTACATTATAATTAAAATAAAAAATTGTATTTTTTATTTTTCATTTTTCATTTTTTATTTAAATATTTTTTAATAATTATTATATTAATTATTTTAAAGCTTTTTTAGTCTAAAAATAAAAAAAAAATTCTTATTATCATTATTTTTTTTTACTTTTATTAATTTGAATAATTATTTTGGTTATCATCATTATTAATTTAAAATTAATACATTATTATTATGCCATTAAAACATTAAAAAAGGAACAAAGTAAGAAAGTATATATTTATAAATGGTTTGTAAAAAAATCAAATCTCAAATTATAGAAAAATCAAATCCAATCTTCCTTTGTTCTATTTGTCTTAAGGCTTTATTGGTTTTGTAATTTTCCTTTTTGTCGAGATTTGTCTCGTTTATTTTAAGTGGTTTCAAGAACCTTTGTTCTCGCTTTAATCTATTTTTTGCTTATTGAAAAAAAAGTTCTTACTGTTACAATTGCATAGACTATGAATCCATCTCAATTCATAAACTTGGTCACAAAGTCATGAACAAATTCATTCCAATCTTCCAAATTTAAAACCAAAATCAAATTGATACAAATCAAAAAGAAAACCTAAAAAACTACAACAATCATAATCCTTCACCATACTTCACCATACATAGAGCTCTACTAAATTTTTTAGCTTAGCCTCCATCCCAAAGAAACCTTGCAGCTAGAGAAAAAGAAACAATTAAAAGAAGAAGGGGAAAGAACAGAGAGAAAGGGAAAAGGAAAACGAAGCCTACCCTGTGGATTTATTCCTTCGATTACTTTCAGATTGATATACTCTTTGCCTCCTTTTATTCTCTGTATTTTATTATATGCCTTGTTTATATTTGCTTGTGATGAGTTTCTCTAAAAATAGACAAACATAATTAACTTTAAAACTAACTCAAATCTTCTTGATATCTCTATCTCTGTATAGTATGTTTTGTGTCAATCTATCTCTAAAATCGATAAACAAAAATCATTGATGAACTGAGTAATTAAAAGCATAACACAGTGAATTGGAATTAACTAAAATTATGCTTCAGTTAAATTACCACCCAAATTTTTTTCACTCACTATGTACATAAAACACTCAATTTCTAACACCCATACATGCAAATTTTTTTCATCTCAATAAAACCCTTATTTGTTTAATCTTTGTTTTAGTTTTTTCTCATAAAATAACACAAATTCTTACACAAAAATACACCACACCATTCTCGTACCATTCAGTATCTTCTTCTTCTTCAAGAAAAGATCCACCTTAAACTCAAACACACATAACTATACACCAAAAACTCCCTTAAAAATCACGTTCTATCTGTTCCGCATGTTTTCTTTCTTTTTATGCAGATATTTTAATTTCCTTTCTTTTTTTATATATAAACAACATTGTTTTTTTTCTTCTCATCTCACAATAAACACTATTTTCGACCAGCCATTTCTGTAGATTTTTTTTCCAAAATGTATTTTGTTTTATTTCGATCTTAGATTAATTTTGGGCTTGTGATGTGATTAAATATTTGCTCCTCTTGATGAGAAAAATACCCATTTGATAATATTTATCCTCCAATATCTCTGAGGCTCTCGTTTTGTATTTCTAATTTTTTTTTTCTTATTATTTTTTTAAGGCAATTTCTTATCACACTACCCTTGTTTCTTAGGCACCATCTAAATTTTCAGTTTTGCCCCTTGATTCCGGATGTGCACATCCGGACGCACCAATTTTTTTAAAAACGCTGATTCTTTCCGGAAGTGCACATCCGGAAACATTCCTGATCTGCAGATCCGGAAAAAGGCAGAACATTATTTTTTTTTTTAAAATTGGTTTTTTTGCTTGGTCGCATATGTTAATAAATCGTCGCAATTTAATATACATTTAACAACATCTATATATATATATATAAAATAAATCTCTGTCAAAATACAGTGCATACATCTAATATAAATATAATACATCAAACGAAAAACTACTGCGTATGACGAAGGATCTCTCCTGGCTCCCCTGCTCCTCTGCCCCTACCCGCCATCCTGGATCGATGTCTGCGGTACTGAAGTGCCCCCTGAGCAATCACAATAATCCTGTCCACGGCAAGTCTGGCACCAGAGCCCTCAGGGAGGTGACCGTCTGCAATGGCCTGCTGCGCTATCTGCTCTATCTGACGACAGCGTGGTAGGACATCCTGAGTGTGGTCCAGCTGAGACTGCCGCTCCTCTAATATCTCCTGATGAGCAGGTATGGGTGGCGATCCCTCAGCAGTGGGCACCATGCATGGGTGTGAGACGGTGTAGAACCACATGATGTACCCGACAGCAACACTCCAGTCTGTCTCCGCTCTGGTCGCCCGAGCCTTCTCTGGTACCAAGTGAGACTGGTAGTCAGCATATAACTCATCTATCTGCCTGCGGGTCAAGCCTAGAGGAGCAGATTCATGAGGCATCCTGGGGATCGTCCGCGTGTAACCGAACTGACGCAAGACGCGTTCTGGCAGGTATCGGGCAGTAACGGTCGAACTGCATGCCAACCATCCTGAGAACAAACAAACCTCATCGAACGGGCGCGTCACACGGTGAGCGGCATAGGGGCAATACAAAACGTCATCAGCAGCCATCCGATCTAGATACACTCTGAAGGGGTCCGGCGCCTGGTTCCCTCTGAGCAGGACAAATGCAGCAGCACGTGGCATATCCTTAGTGTACCCCTGGGCACTCCCCCAACCAGTAATATAGGGAAAGTGTTGTAAAATCCACGCCTGAAATGGAAAACATAACATGGGTGTCAAACATTATAATGAATACAGAAAGAAAAGAAATGAAAAAATCACTTAGAATATTAGATTGTTACCACGTATAGCGTGCAACTGCCTGCCACAGTCTTGGCTGCCCAGCGGCAACCATCAGAGAGCCTGGAATAGGTGAATGTCAGCGCAGCCGCCCCCCAGTTGTACCGATGGATCTCTGTCTGATCCGAAAGGTACCTGAGGTAGACGATATCAACATAATAGGCGCTGGTGTCCACAAACACCTGCGTGCCTAGCAAAAACAAGTAGTAGCACCTTAGGGCACGCGTCCTGTGGATCGCCACCTCAGCTGGATCACCATCTGCCCGTCCTGCCTCTGCAAGCTCCTCAGTAAATCTATCCATCAAAAATGAGAACCGGACGTGTGCGCCCCTCAACTGGTGCACCTCTGCATGTGCCTTCTCTGGGCTAGCCCCAAGCTCTGTAACCAACAACTCTATGTCGTCCGCCTTCGTCATCCTACCGTGACTCAGAAGGGTACCCGTGATCGGTAGATGTAAGAGGCACGAGATGTCGTCTAGCGTGATCGTGATCTCGCCGTACGGTAGATGGAATGAGGATGTCTCAGGGTGCCATCTCTCAACAAATGCCATCATGATACCGTACTGGATCTGGGAATACCCAATCCTAGACAGGCCTCCAAGACCAGACTCCGCAAGTGCAGACGTGAACCACTCAGTCTCTGGCAGCATCTCAATCGTGTCCATAACCTTGCCCCCATGGTTATAGAACTTCTGTGAATCCTTATCCTTAAACAAAACAAACAAACAAGGAAAATTAAAAAAGGAAAAAAAAAAATAGTCTTCCGGATGTGCACATCCGGAAGGACTCAGAATTTTAAACGTTAGGTATTTCCGGATGTGCACATCCGGAAGGACGCAGAATTTTAAACGTTGGGTATTTCCGGATGTGCACATCTGGAAACACTAAACGTTTCAATATTTCCGGATCTGTACATCCGGTACGTATTTTGAAGTTTAAAAACGGCAGCCATGGCCACTGTAACAACCAAAAGGGCATTTTTATGCCCTGATCGTCCGTTTGAAGCAGTAAAAATGACCTACATTGTCTCTAACCTATGTTATTCATACAACCTAATAATTTCTACACCTAAATGTCTACTCTAAATCGATTACTCGAAAATTACTCTGAAACTCTAAAATTTGAAAACTTACCGATTAAAATGTGATACGGAGGATTTGGAGTGTGTTGATCGTTGTAGCAGTTGCTCTGCGCCGAACTCGAGTGGAAAAAATCGAGATTTGTAGTGATTGAAAATTTGAGAGTTTGAGAGATTTTGGAAATGGAAAGGTGAATAATGAGGGGGGAAGAACGTCTGGCGCGAACTAATAAGAAATACTTCCGGATGTGCACATCAAAATTCTTTCCGGATATGCATATCCGGAAAATCTCTACGATTTTTAAAAATTTGGTGCGTCCGGATGTGCACATCCGAAATAGAGGGGCAAAAAAATAATTTCACGTGGTGCCTAAGAAACTTGGGTGGTGCATTAAGAAATTGTCTTTTTTTTTTATTTATTTGATGAAGTAGTTGTTTTATACATCTTGAGTATTAATTGTTTATAATAACTTTTCATGTTTGCTATTATCTAGTAAATTGTCAAACTTATTAGTATATAATATTGTTTGAATGATTTTTTTCATGTTACCAAAAATTTAATGTATTCATACATCGTAATTTTTTTAGGTCATACATACTAGTTTTGATGTGAATATTAAATTTAATGTTAAATAATACTAATTATGATATGAATATTAAGTTTAATGTTAAATAATACTAATTCTGATATAAATATTAAGTTTAATGCTAAATAATGAGTGTAAATTATCTTAGACTGGGCTCTAAGCCCATTGCTATAGACACCCATAATTTCAGCGTCACATCCGTTAGATCCTTTTATTTATTTCTTTGTTTGTTATTTTAATTAATTTATTTTGCTGAATTTATTTTTTAATTCAATCACTATTAAAAACACAAAAAATAATATAAAATAAAAATACAAAAATATCACATTTCTTTATAATTTTGTTGATTTTAATTAATTTAATTTTATTAGATTTTTCTCGTTTTTATTATTTAGGTTAGTTGTTTTTTTATTATTAATATAAATTAAAAATATTTAAAAAAAGTCACTTTTATTGATATTAGGATGTTAATTAAAAATATTAAAAAATATAAAATAATAAAAGACAAAAACAAAAACTTTTCATAATTAAAATCAACACTTAACGCATTTAAATCTCTTTTGTGTTCTGGTGCACCCAATTCAAAACCTTTTCATAAAAAAGTAGTCCGGTTCGTTTAATCGCGAACACAAATAACACCTAAGTCTTCATCGTTCAAGAAAACAGACATACGTTGAACCGCTAAAATGTGACTTAACACTATTCTCTAAAATCAATCAACCCACAAGCATTTTGTACGAACTACGGAGCTCTAATTTTCTCAAAGCACTATGAGAATACATAGGCACGAGGTTTTGAAACCTTGGCGAGCTCAATAATTTAAAAATTATTATTTCTTCTTTCTTGTTATAGTTAGTTTCTCTTATAAATATATTTTCATAAATAAGATAAAAATAAAACAAAATTTTCCTTAAGCAGACCTTTAAACCTAGAATTAAAGGAGGTTCACGTTGAGTACAACGAATGCGAGGGGTGCTAATACCTTCCCCTTGCATAACCGACTCCCTAATCCTAAATTTTGTTGTGATGACCATCTCATCCTTTTCTTTCCCTTAGGGTTTTCTCATCATTTTTTCTTTCCTTAGGAATAAATAAAGAATGGTAGCGACTGAAGGTTGAGACACACAGGAAAGGGGGTTTGAATTGGGTTTCACATTTCGTCTCCATTTGCGGAATTTAAATCAATTGCGTTAACATGTAAATAAAATAAATGAACACAATTATTTTATCCTGGTTCACTGGTAGCGAAGTTACTCCAGTCCACCCCTCAAGGTGATTTCGCCTTATCACAAGGACTTAATCCACTAATCATCAACATGATTACAACCACAATGGATACCCTCCACTTCCTTCTTGAGAATCCTGACATTCATTCGCCTCTCAAGGAATCATTTGCTAAGCAATTAGAAACACGCTTAGTCTTCTCAAGTCTTCTGGTCTTCACTCGACCGCTCAAGGAATCCACCTCTAAGCCGCTCAACCACGACTTGACCCTCTCGAGCATTCTGGTCATCATTCGACCGCTCAAGGAACATTACCTTTTTCAAGGATTTTTGTGTGCACTATATATGCTTCTTACAAGCTGATTACACAAATGAAGTACATAAACACCAAAGTGTTTCTAGCAAGATATGAGCAACAACTTCTTGCTTTCTGATCAGTCACCATTTGTGCTATAGTTTTCATTGTTTTATCAGCATTAATCCAGGTGATCTGTATGAATTGGCTCGTATTTTGTAAGTAATTTGATTTATTTTTATTAGGTTTAGTGTGTCATGAATTATGAGTTTCTCGAGGATATTTTACATTTTTTGTATGTCAGCAGGTCAAATACTGGTTTGGAAGCTCAAAGGATAGAGTACGGGATGCGAAACCGGGCCAGAACGAGAAAGCAGTGGAAAAAGTGAAGAAAACGCAAGTCTGCTGCCCATACGTGTAACACCCCCTTTCTATACCCCCAAATAATCACATAAATCATTTAGGCACATATTAAAAAAATTCGCCAGAGTACGATTAAAACATAGTATAAAAGAGGCATGTCACATCATACACGCATTTAATACATACAACACCTGCTCAAACATCGATATGCAACATTGGGGTAACTTTGCAACAGAGGAACTTTGTCCTTACACCCACATCTCAATATTTAGAATAAAAGCGGAAAATCTAAACATTGAATACATCAAAGTATATATACGTAGATATATACATCACCAAGTATCATCCATCAATATAAGTCATGTTTACATAAACATTCATCAACAAGATACATGTACAAATGTTTACATAAACCTTACTAACTTGTGATAGCAATCTATATGAACTCGATTAAATTGCAACCAGTTCATACCCAAGATCACGTCCAATCCCACCAACGGCAAACATACTAAATCCATAACAAAGTCTTTACCATACATGGTTAAAGGACAAATCATACACACCAAAGATGTATTTACCGACCCTGAAGCAGGAGTCTCAATAACCATTTCAGCACCCATCAAAGTTAACGCAAGATTCAAACGCTTCGCGCACTCAGACTAAATAAACGAATGAGTCGCTCCCGTATCAATAACAGCAACTAAAGGTGTACTATTAATAAAGCATGTACCTTTAATCAAACGGTCTGCATTCGTAGTTTGAGTTCCCGCCAATGCAAACACCTTTCCGCCCGCTTGAGCTCGTTTCGGCTTAGTACACTTAGTACTAATGTGACCCACTTCTCCACAATTATAGCACTTCACCATATTCCTTCTACAATCTGTAGCAGCATGCCCAAGACCACCACAATTAGAACATTTCGCTACAGGCTTCCCACACTCAAATGATTTATGACCTATTTCACCACATTTGTAACACCTAACAACACCGGAACCTCCTCCTCCAGATCTCCTATCAAAGCTTCCGCTATGCTTGCACTTATCAACGGGTGTCACATAAGGTCCACTTCTAGCTTGTTGCTTCCCCTTCCTCTCATTCAAACTTTTGTAATGTGTAGAACGAGCCTTACTATCTTCTTCGAAGATTCTACAACATTCCGTCAAATCGAAAAACCTTCTTATCCTTTGATATCCCATAGCTTGCTTAATCTCAGGACGTAACCCATTCTCATATTTAATACACTTTGAGAACTCAACAGTAATCGCAGCATAATGAGGATGGAATTGAACCAACTCCACAAATTTAGCAGTATAGTCCACCACAGACATACTACCTTGCTTCAATTCAAGAAACTCCATCTCCTTCTTTCCCTTCACACTCTCAGGGTAATACTTCCTCAAGAATTCAGTACGAAATAAATTCCAAGTTACCTCTTCATCATCCACCTCAAGAACTTCACGTATACCGACCCACCAATCGTCGGCTTCTTCCTTCAGCATGTGAAACCCAAGCCTCACCTTATTCTCCTCCACACAGCCCATAACTCTGAAGATTCTTTCAATCTCTTTCAACCACAATTGAGCCCCATCGGGATCAAATCTTCCTTTGAAGACCGCTGGTTGATTCTTCCTGAACTCGTCATTAGCATTCACATTAGGCGCACCTTGCACCGCCCTAGCCATTGCTTCCAAAGCAGCAGCCATCGCATTGTCGTTTCTACCAGCCATATTCTGATCATCCCCAAAAATTACCACAAGGTTAAACAACAGTTCAACCAATACAACAACAAGACAGACACAACTGACTCAACTCTAGCTCTGATACCACTTAATGTAACACCCCCTTTCTATACCCCCAAATAATCACATAAATCATTTAGGCACATATTAAAAAAAAATTGCCAGAGTACGATTAAAACATAGTATAAAAGAGGCATGTCACATCATACACGCATTTAATACATACAACACCTGCTCAAACATCGATATGCAACAGTGGGGTAACTTTGCAACAGAGGAACTTTGTCCTTACACCCACATCTCAATATTTAGAATAAAAGCGGAAAATCTAAACATTGAATACATCAAAGTATATATACGTAGATATATACATCACCAAGTATCATCCATCAATATAAGTCATGTTTACATAAACATTCATCAACAAGATACATGTACAAATGTATCACAAAAGAATAATATACATCCTAGCTACCCGGTGCTACATATCAGAGCCAACCGACCAAAAGAATGAAGACACGCTTCACAAAAAGACCTCCAGCATACCTACTCTGCAATGCCTCATAGAGCATCATAAAACGGCAGAAGGGTGAGAAATATTATCATAATAACAATGCATATAATTATATATATAAACATAAAAATACACATATTACACATTCTCACCACAATTCATCACATTTTCATCCATATACATCACAATGTATATATATATATATATATCCACCAAGCATATTCATCATGCACACTTTCACAATTCTCAATCATTCCGTATAAACATACACAATTATGTTCATTCAACAACACATCATTATAAAGATGATAAATGCAAATCATAGAGACCGACTCACGACTCTATGCAAATGCAATGCAGTACCGACTCAATCATCACTAGTTCACTCAGGAACTCTGCTGGAACCATCGCTCGTTACCGAAGTAACTCCCCGTCGGGCCTACGATGTTCACCCATTGCTCACACCCCACATGGGCACACAATGTTTATGGATCGCTCACACCCCACATGGGCACACGACCCGATCGCTCACACCCCACACGGGCACACGATCCGATTACTCACACCCCACATGGGCACACAATCATTCGTAATCATCGCTCACACCTCACATAGGCACACGACGTTACGACGGATTCTCATTAGAATCGCTCAACACAAGAATGTATTTCATGATGCTTCGCATGCAAAATGACACAAGACATTCTTGAAATGCATACATATTTACAATATATTCATGCATTCATCTCATACAATCACATACAATCTATATACATTCACATCAATGCACTATTGTATGATTCACATTCAAACACACAGTCAAAACGGTAAAAGTCGCTAAATAGCACTATTCCCGACTTTCCGACATAATTAAATCGGCTAACGATTTCCAAAAATCATAATCACAACGTACAACTCAATAGCTTTCCAACGACACCAAGAATGTAAAAATCAGATACTCGGAACAAAAGTTACGGACGAAACCGAAAACAACATTTTGAAAAATCCCATTTTTACATTCCTCCTGTCCATACGCGTATCACCCATGTCCATACGCGTATGGGCAGAACCCATTTCCTTCACAAATTTCCCATTTCAGACCCCATACGCGTATGCCCTTCACCCATACGCGTATCACCAGAGGGCCGGGAAAAGCCACCCTCCATACACGTATTGACCCCTCCACCGGCCATTGTTACGCGTATCACCCTGGCTCATACGCGTATGGACATGCCCCTTACGCGTATGGCCAGGGGATTTCCAGAAAAATTCTGCAGAACAATGTTCTGCGTTTTTCACCCCTAAATCCACCAATTCATCATCTAAATTCAGAAAAATACCAGTTTGAAGTATAACAATACATATTAAACATGTATAGACCAACAAGAACATAATCAACAAGAGTTTACACACTTTTGGATCAATTTCCAATCAATTTCTCAAAAATGGGTTATACCCTAAAACTCACAAAATTCATCAACAACAACAACAATTCATACATAATCACATACATTGATAAGATAACAATGTTTCACACCCTTACCCGGATTCCAAGCTTGCTAATTGATTGCTCTTGATGATTTCCTAGTTCCCCAAGTTTTTCTTCTCTTTTTCCCTCTTCCTCTTTCTTTCTCTTCTTTTTCTTTCTATCTTTCTCTATTTCTCTCTATTTCTCTTTTCTATCTATTTTCTTTCTTTTCTATTTCTTTTCTCTCCTTTTTCGACACAAACACTTAATTCATTTTTCTCACAAAATTCTAATTCCACAAAATTTCTAACTTATGATTAATTGAGAAAAGTCTAAAATACCCTCCATTCTAATTTCCCCGAAAACTCTCGAAAACGGTAAAATAACATTTAACACACCAATTTAACAAATAAAATAATTTATCACCCAATTAAAATAAAAGACTCAAGAATAATGGAATAATCAAAATCGGGGCGTTACAACTCTCCCCCACTTTAGAAATTTTCGTCCTCGAAAATATAACCTGATCCAAACAACTCCGGATACGACTCTCGCATCCCACTCTCTATTTCCCACGTCATATTGCCTTCCGCAGCGCCTCCCCACGCTACTTTCACAAGCGCAATATCCTTGCCTCTTAGTTTCTTAACTTCGCGGTCCAAAATCCTAACCGGTAAAGCTTCCACCGTAAGGTTATCTCTCACTTCAACCTCGTCCATAGGAATAACATGTGACGGATCCGGAACATATTTCCGAAGTTGTGAAACATGGAATACGTCATGCAAATTCGAAAGGTTCGGAGGCAACGCCACACGGTAAGCCACAACACCAACTCGTGAAGTAATCTGATACGGACCAATAAAACGAGAAGTCAACTTCTTCGACTTCAAAGCACGACCCACACCCGTAACTGGTGTAACTCTAAAAAACACATGGTCGCCTTCTTGAAACTCAAGATCTTTCCTTCTCTTGTCATGATAGCTCTTTTGTCTACTTTGAGAAGCTTTCATCTTCTCCCGAATAAACTTCACTTTCTCCGTCGTTTGTTGTACCATTTCCGGTCCAACTATTGTCCTCTCGCCGGTTTCATGCCAACACAAAGGTGTTCGACATCTCCGACCATACAAAGCCTCAAATGGTGCCATACTTATACTCGAATGAAAACTGTTATTGTAAGTGAATTCAATCAACGCCAAATAACCATCCCAAGCACCATCTTGCTCGAGTACACAAGCACGCAATAAATCTTCCAACGATTGAATCGTCCTCTCGGTTTGACCGTCCGTTTGCGGATGATAAGCCGAACTCAATCTTAGCTTAGAACCCAAAGCCTTTTGTAAACTCTCCCAAAACCTCGATGTAAATCTAGGATCTCTATCCGATACAATACTCTTAGGAACTCCATGTAACTTCACCACCACAAGAACATAAATCTCGGCTAACTTCTCCAAAGGATAACTAATATCAATTGGAATAAAGTGAGCAGATTTAGTAAGCCTATCAACAATTACCCAAATAGCATTATGACCTCTTTGCGTATTCGGCAATCCCGTAACAAAATCCATCGATATACTATCCCATTTCCATTCCGGAATATCCAACGGTTGCATAAATCCACTCGGTTTTTGATGTTCCACCTTAGACTTTTGACAAGTTAAGCATGCATACACAAATTGAGCAACATCCCTTTTTAATCCGGACCACCAAAAGATTCTCTTCAAATCTTGATACATTTTGTTCGCTCCCGGATGAATACTTAAGTTACTTCGGTGCCCTTCTTCCATTATCATCTTTTTCAACTCCACATCATCGGGAATACAAATACAACCACAGAATCTCAAAACTCCAAAATTATCAACTTTGAAATCCTCATTCTCATTCAACATCAAATCAACGAATTTCAAGTCCAACTTTTGCTTTTCACCTACCGTTGCAAGAAAATCATTTGTAACATGTAGCATACCAAGTCTCACACTTCTCGGCGTTATTTCACAAACTAAACTCAAGTCTCTAAAATCCTCCAAAAGTTCCCATTCTTTCATCATCAATGCGGACATATGTAACAACCTCCGACTTAAGGCATCGGCCACCACGTTTGCCTTACCCGGATGGTAATTCAAACCAAAATCATAATCCTTCAAAAGCTCTAACCACCTTCTTTGTCTCATATTCAATTCTTTTTTATCAAATAAATATTTCAAGCTCTTGTGATCACTAAAAACTTCAAATCTCGCACCATAAAGATAATGCCTCCATATTTTCAAAACAAACACCACGGCCGCTAACTCCAAGTCATGTGTAGGATAATTCTTTTCATGCACTCTCAATTGTATAGAAGCATATGCCACAACTTTTCCATCTTGCATCAAAACACCACCTAAACCTGTCAATGAAGCATCACAATACACAACAAATGGTTCATTAGGATTAGGCAAAATCAAGATCGGAGTCGTTGTCAACCTTCTCTTTAGCTCATTGAAACTCTCTTCACAATGAATATCCCAAATGAAAGCCTTTCCTTTACAAGTCAATTGCGTTAAAGGAAGTGCCAATTTCGAAAATCCCTCAATAAACCTCCGATAATAACCCGCCAAGCCTAAAAAGCTTCGAGTCTCCGTAACTGACCTAGGAGCCTCCCATTGCATCACCGCATCTATCTTGGATGGATCAACACTAATACCACTACCGAAAATAACATGTCCAAGGAAACTTACTTCCGACAGCCAAAATTCACATTTTGACAACTTAGCATACAATTGTTTCTCTTTCAAAATTTGCAACACAATTCTCAAATGCTCTTCATGCTCCTCTTGAGACTTAGAGTAAATCAAAATATCATCGATGAACACAACCACAAAACGATCCAACTGTTCATGAAAAATACGATTCATGTATTCCATAAACACACCCGGCGCGTTAGAAACCCCAAATGGCATCACGGAGTATTCGTAATGACCATACCGTGTCCTAAATGCCGTCTTTTGAATATCCTCTCCTTTCACACGAATTTGGTGGTATCCTGATCTCAAATCAATCTTGCTAAAAAAATTCGCACCAACCAATTGGTCCATCAAATCATCGATCCTTGGAAGCGGATACTTGTTCTTAATTGTCACCTTGTTCAACTGTCGATAATCAATGCATAACCGCATACTCCCGTCCTTCTTCTTTACCAACAATACCGGAGCACCCCAAGGAGAAACACTTGGCCTTACAAATTTCTTATCCAATAAGTCATTCAATTGCTTTTTCAATTCTACCAATTCCGATGCCGACACACAATACGGTGCCATCGAAATCGGTCTAGTACCTAGAACTAGATCAATAGTAAATTCAACCTCTCTTTCTGGCGGTACATCCGTAATATCTTTCGGAAACACTTCTGGAAATTCACATACCACAGGGAACACATCAAGCTCAACTTTACTCTCCACCGACAATGATGCAAACAAACCAAACAATTGAGCTTCGTCCGCTAAAAGTTTCTTCAACTCTTTAGTGGATAGGAAACTCTCAAATTCATCATCTTCCAAAGAAGGAAACCTTACTAACTTATGATAGCAATCTATATGAACTCGATTAAATTGCAACCAGTTCATACCCAAGATCACGTCCAATCCCACCAACGGCAAACATACTAAATCCATAACAAAGTCTTTACCATACATGGTTAAAGGACAAATCATACACACCAAAGATGTATTTACCGACCCTGAAGCAGGAGTCTCAATAACCATTTCAGTACCCATCAAAGTTAACGCAAGATTCAAACGCTTCGCGCACTCAGACTAAATAAACGAATGAGTCGCTCCCGTATCAATAACAGCAACTAAAGGTGTACTATTAATAAAGCATGTACCTTTAATCAAACGGTCTGCATTCGTAGTTTGAGTTCCCGCCAATGCAAACACCTTTCCGCCCGCTTGAGCTCGTTTCGGCTTAGTACACTTAGTACTAATGTGACCCACTTCTCCACAATTATAGCACTTCACCATATTCCTTCTACAATCTGTAGCAGCATGCCCAAGACCACCACAATTAGAACATTTCGCTACAGGCTTCCCACACTCAAATGATTTATGACCTATTTCACCACATTTGTAACACCTAACAACACCGAAACCTCCTCCTCCAGATCTCCTATCAAAGTTTCCCCTATGCTTGCCCTTATCAACGGGTGTCACATAAGGTCCACTTCTAGCTTGTTGCTTCCCCTTCCTCTCATTCAAACTTTTGTAATGTGTAGAACGAGCCTTACTATCTTCTTCGAAGATTCTACAACATTCCGTCAAATCGAAAAACCTTCTTATCCTTTGATATCCCATAGCTTGCTTAATCTCAGGACGTAACCCATTCTCATATTTAATACACTTTGAGAACTCAACAGTAATCGCAGCATAATGAGGATGGAATTGAACCAACTCCACAAATTTAGCAGTATAGTCCACCACAGACATACTACCTTGCTTCAATTCAAGAAACTCCATCTCCTTCTTTCCCTTCACACTCTCAGGGTAATACTTCCTCAAGAATTCAGTACGAAATAAATTCCAAGTTACCTCTTCATCATCCACCTCAAGAACTTCACGTATACCGACCCACCAATCGTCGACTTCTTCCTTCAGCATGTGAGACCCAAGCCTCACCTTATTCTCCTCCACACAGCCCATAACTCTGAAGATTCTTTCAATCTCTTTCAACCACAATTGAGCCCCATCGGGATCAAATCTTCCTTTGAAGATCGGTGATTGATTCTTCCTGAACTCGTCATTAGAATTCACATTAGGCGCACCTTGCACCGTCCTAGCCATTGCTTCCAAAGGAGCAGCCATCGCATTGTCGTTTCTACCAGCCATATTCTGATCATCCCCAAAAATTACCACAAGGATAAACAACAGTTCAACCAACACAACAACAAGACAGACACAACTGACTCAACTCTAGCTCTGATACCACTTAATGTAACACCCCCTTTCTATACCCCTAAATAATCACATAAATCATTTAGGCACATATTAAAAAAAAATCGCCAGAGTACGATTAAAACATAGTATAAAAGAGGCATGTCACATCATACACGCATTTAATACATACAACACCTGCTCAAACATCGATATGCAACAGTGGGGTAACTTTGCAACAGAGGAACTTTGTCCTTACACCCACATCTCAATATTTAGAATAAAAGCGGAAAATCTAAACATTGAATACATCAAAGTATATATACGTAGATATATACATCACCAAGTATCATCCATCAATATAAGTCATGTTTACATAAACATTCATCAACAAGATACATGTACAAATGTATCACAAAAGAATAATATACATCCTAGCTACCCGGTGCTACATATCAGAGCCAACCGACCAAAAGAATGAAGACACGCTTCACAAAAAGACCTCCAGCATACCTACTCTGCAATGCCTCATAGAGCATCATAAAACGGCAGAAGGGTGAGAAATATTATCATAATAACAATGCATATAATTATATATATAAACATAAAAATACACATATTACACATTCTCACCACAATTCATCACATTTTCATCCATATACATCACAATGTGTATATATATATATATATATATATATATATATATATATATATATATATATATATATATATATATCCACCAAGCATATTCATCATGCACACTTTCACAATTCTCAATCATTCCGTATAAACATACACAATTATGTTCATTCAACAACACATCATTATAAAGATGATAAATGCAAATCATAGAGACCGACTCACGACTCTATGCAAATGCAATGTAGTACCGACTCAATCATCACTAGTTCACTCAGGAACTCTGCTGGAACCATCGCTCGTTACCGAAGTAACTCCCCGTCGGGCCTACGATGTTCACCCATTGCTCACACCCCACATGGGCACACAATGTTTATGGATCGCTCACACCCCACATGGGCACACGACCCGATCGCTCACACCCCACACAGGCACACGATCCGATTACTCACACCCCACATGGGCACACAATCATTCGTAATCATCGCTCACACCTCACATAGGCACACGACGTTACGACGGATTCTCATTAGAATCGCTCAACACAAGAATGTATTTCATGATGCTTCACATGCTAAATGACACAAGACAGTCTTGAAATGCATACATATTTACAATATATTCATGCATTCATCTCATACAATCACATACAATCTATATACATTCACATCAATGCACTATTGTATGATTCACATTCAAACACACAGTCAAAACGGTAAAAGTCGCTAAATAGCACTATTCCCGACTTTCCGACATAATTAAATTGGCTAACAATTTCCAAAACATCATAATCATAACGTACAGCTCAATAGCTTTCCAACGACACCAAGAATGTAAAAATCGGATACTCGGAACAAAAGTTACGGACGAAACCGAAAACGACATTTTGAAAAATCCCATTTTTACATTCCTCCTGTCCATACGTGTATCACCCATGTCCATACGCGTATGGGCAGAACCCATTTCCTTCACAAATTTCCCATTTCAGACCCCATACGCGTGTGCCCTTCACCCATACGCGTATCACCAGAGGGCCGGGAAAAGCCACCCTCCATACGCGTATTGACCCCTCCACCGGCCATTGTTACGCGTATCACCCTGGGTCATACGCGTATGGACATGCCCCTTACGCGTATGGCCAGGGGATTTCCAGAAAAATTCTGCAGAACAATGTTCTGCGTTTTTCACCCCCAAATCCACCAATTCATCATCTAAATTCAGAAAAATACCAGTTTGAAGTATAACAATACATATTAAACATGTATAGACCAACAAGAACACAATCAACAAGAGTTTACACACTTTTGGATCAATTTCCAATCAATTTCTCAAAAATGGGTTATACCCTAAAACTCACAAAATTCATCAACAACAACAACAATTCATACATAATCATATACATTGATAAGATAACAATGTTTCACACCCTTACCCGGATTCCAAGCTTGCTAATTGATTGTTCTTGATGATTTCCTAGTTCCCCAAGTTTTTCTTCTCTTTTTCCCTCTTCCTCTTTCTTTCTCTTCTTTTTCTTTCTATCTTTCTCTATTTCTCTCTATTTCTCTTTTCTATCTATTTTCTTTCTTTTCTATTTCTTTTCTCTCCTTTTTCCACACAAACACTTAATTCATTTTTCCCACAAAATTCTAATTCCACAAAATTTCTAACTTATGATTAATTGAGAAAAGTCTAAAATACCCTCCATTCTAATTTCCCCGAAAACTCTCGAAAACGGTAAAATAACATTTAACACACCAATTTAACAAATAAAATAATTTATCACCCAATTAAAATAAAAGACTCAAGAATAATGGAATAATCAAAATCGGGGCGTTACAATACGCGTAATACACTAGTTGTTACGCGTATGGACATGTTCCTTACTCGTATGCTATGCAAATGACCAGAGGAGTGAAAATTTCAAGCTTCTGCCCAAACGCGTAACACTCTGGGCATTACGCGTATGGGTTTGTCTGAATGGCTGGCCCATATGCATTAAGCGTTGGTTACCTGGCACATTGAGAAGGCATTACGCGTAACAGTATGTGCATTACGCGTAATGAAGCCCAAAATGGCTGAAGGCCCAGAAGCTGACTATTTATTCCCAGAACACGATTTTACAAGGGTTGGACGATTTTTCAGAGAAAATAAGCGTTTTGGAGGCTGGAGAACTCAGGATTTCACAGTGGATTCGTATTTTCAAGAGTGTTTTACGATTGAAGATTGATTCCTTCCGATTTCCTTAATGACAACACTTTCTTTTTCATTTTTAGTTTCTGTTATGGATAGCCAAACCCCCTATTGCTAGGGGGTGTCCCTTGATTCTGAATTTAATGAATTCGTATTATTTGATGCAAGGACAATTTAATTTTCATAATTGTTGCTTTGTTCTTATCTCTGTTCTTAATGCTTTAACCGTCGAAAAAACTGATTTTGAATTGTATGAGTAATTTAAGCTAGACAACGATTATTTGTTGATCTGAGTAAGAACATATGATAATAAATATCACCTAGGACTAGGGATACTTTATCTTAACCGAAATATTCTTGTTATCTGAATGCTTGATCACTGCCGTAATTGCCTATAGACATAGTAATTTGGTTGTGCTTTCAAAGATCTTTTCACTAAGGACTTAGGATTAGATGCTCTAGAGAACTGGTAATTAACTGTTGTGAATTATGTTATGGCCTTGATAAGTCGAAGTTGTTGCAGGAAGAATCATTCACCAACCCTAGCAATCTATTCATATTTGTTTAGCGTTTAACTATATACCTTTATTTTCTCACTGCGAAATTTTAATTATAAAAACAATTACCAAACCCCCAATTACTTTTTGTTTAATTGAATTAGTATTAGAACTTATATTTCTACACAGTCCTCATGATCAATTCTGGGGATAAAACCCCTATTTTAACTACAATCGGTAAAAATAGTACACTTACTATTTTACCGATCAAGTTGTTGGCGCCGTTGTCGGGGATTGCCAAAATATAGAGTTTTAATTTTAGTTCAATTGAAATTTTGTTGCTCTGCGACCAAAATTTTATTTTCTGTTCTTTTTATAATTTTTGATCATTACTAATAATTATCTAATTTGTGTATGCGAGGAAAGCCCTGAGCTGAATTTTTTTTTGACGCAGAACCAGAAAGATTGTTGCACGCTAGACTTTGAAAAGCTAAACGAGAAATACTGGCGGCGTCAGGTTCGGGACTGGTAATTTCAGAACAGGAAAAAGAAGAAGAAGTTTCTGTCCATTCTGAGAATACTGACTCAGGAGCCGATACAAACACAAAGACACGTCCAGAGATTGTGATCATGGCTGAAAATCCACCAGCAGAGAGACTTCTGGGTGACTATGGGGGAGCAAATGCTCCAACTGGGCAATTGACCATAGTGAATCAACCAGTCAACGTAGTACACTTTCAGTTGCACCAGACGACGATATGACAGCTCAAAAAGAGACCGTTCACAGGAAAAATAAATGAAAATGCAAACAAACATTTCCAACGGTTTCTTACAATGAGCACCACTTTGAAGATAGAGGGGCACTCTGAAGAGGCGAAGAAGCTAAGGATGTTTCCGTTCACCTTAGCAAAATATACAGAAGAGTGGTTTTACTCCCTTCCTGCCAGAAGTATAACTACTTGGGAAGAGATGGAGACGACATTCCTGAATAAGTATTTTCCTGCTTCTGTTTACATTCGCAAAAGACATGACATTGTGAATTTTAAACAGAAGGAAGGAGAATCACTTGGGGATGCATACAAAAGGTTTAAGAGGTTATTGGTAGCATGCCCTACTCACAACATGGATGCAACTGAACAGATGCAGATGTTTGTAATTGGTTTGAGGATGAAGACCAAACAACTTATTGATATAACTGTCGATGGCTCATCAAACTTTACAACAGTCACTGGAATTAAAAAAATTATAGAAGCTATAGCAGCAAACGAACATCTAGAACTATATGATCGTAGTGTGAGTAAACCAGAAGGGATAATTGATCTAAAGCTGGCTGACCAAGTTGTGAGGATGCAAGATCAAATTACTATTGAGGTAGAAAGAAGTCTGAAAGAGATGAATGTAAGTACTCAACAAGTGGCACAAGTTTAACCTGTCCAAGCAGTTAATTGTGAGATTTGTAATGGACCACACTTTACTGCACATTGCATTACGACTGTGCAACAAATTGAGGAGATTAAGTTTTTGAAGCAAAATAATCCCTATTCTCATACTTATAATTCGGGTTGGAAGAATCATCCCAACTTATCTTGGAAGGATCAACAGGGGAATGTTCAAAAACCACCACCATAGTACCAGCAACAACCACAACAACCTTATCAACAACAAGCACCAAAGAAGGCAGATTTGGAGCTTGCCATTGAAAAGATGGGTGCTTAGAGTTCCCAATTCCAAGAGGAGACTAGAAATAATCAGAGGAACATTACTGCTTCTATTAAGAATATGGAAGTTCAAATGGGTCAGATAGCATAACAGATAGAAAATTCTCAAGCACAGGGTGTCTTACCTAGTGCAACAGTGACAAATCTGAGAGATCATAATAATGTGAGTGTTGTGACAACCAGAAGTGGGAAATTAATTGGAGTTTCTGAAGAAACACCTGAGAAAGAAGACCAATTGCTTGAAGTAGATCTGGAAATCAAAGAAAATAAGGCCACTATTGAGGAAGAAGTTGTACCAAAGCAGGTTGTGAAAGAAAAACCCACTGAACCAAAACCCGTAATAAAGCTTCCATTCCCCACAAGAAACAAGAAGAAAGGGCAATATGAGAAATTTTTTGAGAAGTTCTTAGAGATGTTCAGAAAGTTAGAGATCAACGTCCCATTCTTTGAGGAACTTGAGCAGATGCCCATATATGTCAAATTCATGAAGGACATCATCTCCAAGAAGCACACCGTCAACACTGAACCTGTTATTCTAACTGAAACTTGTAGTGCTATTTTGCAGGGTATGAAGATTCCAGTAAAGAAGCCAGATAGAGGTTCTGTCACCATTTCGTGCACAATTGGAGATAAATCATTTAAAAAGGTACTGCTTAATTTGGGGGCTAGTGTGAATCTTATGCCTTTGTCCATATACAGGAAGTTGGGAATAAGAAGTGTTCAAGATACCAGAATGACACTCCAGTTTGCTGATCACTCATTGAAGAGACCTTATGGGGTGGTTGAGGATGTTCTGGTTAAAATTGATAAATTTGTGTTTCCTATTAGTTTTGTGATTCTGGAGATGCCAGAAGATGAGGAAATCCCTATGATTTTGGGAAGGCCTTTCCTAGAAACAGAGAGATGTATGATAGACATTGAGGGAGGTACCATGACCCTCAAGGTTTATGATAAGGAACTGAAAATTGATGTGAGGAACACCATGAAACACAAAGAAGACATAGGGAAAAATCATACCGTAGAAGTGATAGATGCCATGGTAGTTAAAGCCATACATAGCCAAGTTTCTAAGTTGCCTTTGGAAAGAGTTCTTAGTTTGTCAGCCCAAGAGATAGAGGATAACGAGGATGAAAGAGAGAAAGAAGTGCTAGCCATGTTTGATGCACAACCACCTTGGTTGAAATCCAAACCACATCGGTGGGAGGATTTAAGAGCTCCACAAGAAACTAAGATTAAAAAGGAAGATTAAATAGGTACTAGTGCATAATTGAAACAGTTACCTGAAAATCTAAAGTATGTCTTTCTAGATTCTGGAAATAATTGTCCTGCTATAATCAGTTTTGGGTTGAAAGAAAAAGAAGAGGAAAAATTGGTACAGGTGCTGAAGAAATACAAGAGTGTCATAGGATGGACCATTGGAGACTTGAAAGGTATTACCCCCACAGTATGCATGCATAAGATACTGATGGAGGATAACCATAAACCAGTGGTACAACCCCAAAGAAGGCTAAATCCAACAATGAAGGAATTTGTAAGGAAAGAGGCGGTGAAACTGTTGGATGCAGGGCTGATTTACCCTATTTCTGATAATTCATGGGTAAGTCATGTGCATGTGGTACCAGAGAAGGGAGGAACACCAATTATTCTAAATGAGAAGAATGAACTGATTCCCACTCGCACAGTAACAGGTTGGAGAGTGTGTATTGACTACAGGAGGCTAAACACCGCAACAAGGAAATATCACATTCCTCTCCCTTTTATTGATCTGATGTTGGAGAGACTTGCATGTCATGAGTACTATTGTTTTTTGGATGGGTATTCGGGGTACAATCAGATTGCTATAGCCCCATAGGATCAAGAGAAGACAACATTTACATGTCGTTATGGTATCTTTCCCTACAGAAGGATGCCATTAGGACTATGCAACACTCCTGCTACTTTTCAGAGATGTATGACATCTATATTCCCCGATATGCTTGAAAAGCATATGGAGGTGTTTATGGATGATTTTCTGTTTTTGGTTCTTCTTTTGATAATTGTTTAACTAACTTGTCTCTTGTTTTGAAAATGTGCTAGGATACTAACCTTATTCTCAATTGGGAGAAGTGTCATTTTATGGTACAGGAAGGTATAGTGATGGGACATAAAATCTCAAACAAGGGGATTGAAGTGGACAAAGCAAAAGTGAAGGTGATAGCTAATCTCCCACCCCCTGTTAATGAAAAGGGGATAAGGAGTTTCTTGGGACATGCAGGTTTCTATTGTAGGTTCATAAGAGATTTCTCAATAGTTGCTAAACCTTTGACTAATTTGCTTGTCAAGGACAAGCCCTTTGATTTTGATGATAAGTGTAGGGTGGCTTTTGAGACTTTAAAGAGTAAGTTAATTTCTGCACCTATTGTGATAGCCCCTGATTGGTCTCTACCTTTTGAAATCATGTGTGATTCTAGTGACATTGATGTGGGGGCTGTATTAGGACAAAGGAGGGAAAAATTGTTGCATGTGATTTATTATGCTAGTTATCCTTAATCCGACCCAAATGAATTATGTAACTACTGAAAAGGAGTTGTTGGCCGTGGTGTATGCTTTTGACAAATTCAGGTCATATCTGCTTGGTTCTAAAATTATTGTTTATACCGATCATGCTGCTTTAAAGTATTTGTTTACTAAGCAGGAATCAAAGCCTAGACTTTTTAGGTGGACAATTCTTCTTCAGGAATTTGATCTTGAAATCAGGGATAAAAAGGACTGTGAGAATACAGTTGCATATCACTTGTCTTGCATGTCCCCAATAGAGGAAACTAAAGAGGAACACCCAATTCAGGACACATTTGCTGATGAGCGAATCCTGGCTATTACTGGTGTTCCATGGTTTGCAGACTATGCAAGCTACTTGGTAGGTGGGGCTATACCTGAGGATTTTGATTCTAACATAAATAATTTTTTTACATGATTGCAGGTTGTATTTGTGGGATAACCCATTCCTATACAAAAAGGGAGTGGATGGGTTAATCAGAAGATGTGTTCTAGAAGAAGAGCAGAGAGATATACTTAAAGTTTGCCATGATTCCGAGTATGGGGGACACTTTAGTGAAGATAGGACAGTAGCAAAAGTCCTCCAGTCTGGTTTGTATTGGCCTACCTTATTTAAGGATGCTCATCACATAGTTCGAAAATGTGACAAGTGTCAATGAACAGGTAACATCTCCAGAAGAAATCAGATGCCTCAGAATGCTATGCTAGAGGTAGAATTGTTTGATGTATGGGGATAGATTTCATGGGACCCTTTCCACCATCCTTTGGGAAGAATTATATCCTGGTTGCTGTAGATTATGTGTCAAAATGGGTAGAAGCTGTAGCATTGCCCACAAATGATGCTAAAGTGGTGGTGAACTTCCTTAAGAATAACATTTTCTCTTGGTTTGGGGTACCAAGAGGCTTAATCGGTGATGAAGGTACTTATTTTTTATATAAGTTGATGGATAACTTGTTGAGAAAATATCATGTAAAGCACAAGATTGCCACTCTGTATCACCCTCAGACGAGTGGGCAAGTTGAAGTGTCTAACAGACAGATAAAACAAATTCTTGAAAAGACTGTTAGTGCTTCTTGGAAGGATTGGTCGGTAAAGCTATATGATGCATTGTAGGCGTATAAAACAGCATTCAAAACCCCCATAGGTATGTCTCCTTATCAATTAGTTTATGGTAAAGCTTGTCATCTACCGCTCGAACCTGAGAACAAAGCTTTTTGGGCTTCCAAGTTCCTGAACTGTGATCTTTTGAAAGATGGTGAATCCCAAATTTCTCAACTCCATGAGTTAGAAGAGTTCAGAAATAAAGCTAATGAGAATGCCAAGATTTATAAAGAACAAACAAAAAAATGGCATGATCAAAAGATCTAGAAAAAGGAATTTTGGGAGGGACAGTTGGCGTTGCTCTTTAATTCCAGGTTGAAGCTATTTCCTGGAAAATTGAAGTCGAGATGGTTTGGACCATTCGTGGTTACTAAGGTGTTTCCTTATGGAGCAATAGAGCTCAAGAATGAGAAGAATAGGGACACTTTCAAGGTCAACGACCAAAGATTAAAACCTTACTACCAGGGTCAAGGAGGAGGCCTAGTAGAAAAGGTTAGACTTGTCTGAGATAACAGTAACCCGTTGAGCCAAGCGGCGTTAAACGAAACGCTTCTTGGGCGGCAACCCAAGGGAGTTTTAATTTTAATTTTAGTATTTTTATTTTCACTTAGTTTATTTGCATGTTATTTGAGTCAAATTCATCAGAGGTAACCCCAATGCCGAGAGTTAACTTAGAAAAAATTGAAAAAGTAAAGATTTTTGAAAAAATGGTATGTCACCGCCAATACGCGTAACGATACCCCTGTCACGCGTAATACTCAGCAAAAATGGGGGTCCTCTGGTGGTTTTCGTAGCATACGCGTAAGCCATCTCTTACGAGATTTGGCATTACGCGTATTGCACCTTTTATGTGTACGTTACGCGTATTGATCTCCAATATGTGATCCATTACGCATAAACTAGGTTTGCACGTAAAACTGCTTCGTACCATACGCGTAATGCACTTCCATTACGCGTAAGGCCTGCGTAACATACACGTAACCGATTTTCAGGTAGTTTAAATATCTTTTTCGTACAGTCGTGTCATTTTCTGCTTTTTCTATTACGCGACTCTACTCGTATCACCTTGTTCTTTGTTTCTCCTTTCGTTTTTCCAGTTTTATAGATTTAACAGGATGTCCCAATCGTCTGAAGTCCAGATTTTTCTTTCTGAGGATCATGAAGAAAAGAAGTGGGTTCTCAAGGATAATGAATTCTCAGAGGTTACTGCAGTGCTAGAGAAACAAAAACTTACTTATCTGAACAAGAGTATCAGGTCTGTTGCGATGGAATTAGTGTGAGAATTTTATGCAAATGCGTACAGGGTACCACGTAGAGCTGCTGAAACTGATGGCACCGAAATGGTTTCTTGGGTCCGCGGGAAGCCAGTTATGTACGACTGGAAGACTGTAAACAGTGTGCTGAAATGTAAATTCAATGACTCTCACTGCCCCTTCTTTAACATGAAGTACTCTTACAAGAACAAATGGCCTTATGATGACATGAGGAGGTTGATTGCTAGACCGGGTAAGGATTGACATCGGACATCGAAAGCATTTCCATCAAAGATACTGGTAGTGGATTTAGCACCTATTCCAAAAGCATGGACGTACTTTATTCACCATACTCTAGACACTAATCGTAGCGGTTCGGACCTGATCACTCAGTGAGCTCTGGCTCTCTATTTCTTTCTCAGGGGCCGACGTCTGAATATTGGGAGGATTATTTCTGCAGATTTAGATGAGATAGCCCAGTCACCGAAGAAGTCTCTGTGACATGCTTCTGTGATTTATTTATTGTGTAACAAGCCCGGAGTGACAGATCTGGGTGGGAATGTGATGTTGAAACCGACACGCTCTCTGGAATCTATTTGGATGAAGGAACACACTATTTCGGTTGAAGAACCCCGACCTCTTAGGCAGCCACATGACCACGAGGCAGGCACCATCAGCACTCAGTGTTAGGATGCACCTCCAGTTGGACCTCAAGCACATCTTTCTGTAGTTGATGAGGATTCCCGAGTGTATAGGATTTAGATGTCGGTGTTCTGTATGATGCAGGATGTTTGCTCTCACTTGGGAATACCAGGCCGTTATTTGACTCATCAGGCGGGCTTATGGACAGACACTCAACGTTTTAGAGACAAATTTGCAAGAGACCCACCAGCACCCCACTTTGGGCAGTACACCTACCCTGGATGGCCTCTGCAGGTTCCCCACAAAAGCACTAGTGGATGAACATGGTGACAAGAATGATCTCACGTACTCTGAACCAACAAACCCTTGTTTTCCTTTTTATATCCCACCTTAACCCAAGCCCCGTTATAACCTAAAGACCCCTAAAAAGTGTGTGTTTTGTGCATGTTGATAAGATTAGAGGATTGGTTCAAACAGTTGATCTGATATTGCTTACTTTGATTTAAGCGTAAAAACACTTAAACCCCGAGAGACTTGGTGAGAGTGTGAAATAAGCTGACAGGTGAAGTAGTGTTTCCAAGTGAAAGTGTTCTGAACAACTGGTTATGATTGACAAAGGAAAACCAAAGGTAGTATCAAGAGTTCAGTGCGAAAGGTTTCAGAAGTATTGTAGTAAGTCCTGTTTTACAGTAAGTTTAGGGTGACATGATCTGTTTTGTATAGAATGTAATTTGAGGACAAGCAACAAGCTAAGTTTGGGGTTATGATCGATCACCATTTATGCTATAGTTTTCATTATTTTATCAGCATTAGTCCAGGTGATCTATATGAATTGGCTCGTATTTTGTCAGTAATTTGATTTATTTTTATTAGGTTTAGTGTGTAATGAATTATGAGTTTTTCGACGATATTTTACACTTTTGGTATGTCAGCAGGTCAAATACAGGTTTGGAAGCTCAGAGGACAGAGTACGGGATGCGAAACCGGGCCAGAATGAGAAAGCAGTGGAAAAAGTGAAGAAAACGCAAGTCTGCTACCCATACGCGTTATACACTAGTTGTTACACATATGGACATGTTCCTTACTCGTATGCTACGCAAATGACCAGAGGAGTGAAAATTTCAAGCTTCTGCCCATACGCATAACATTCTGGGCATTACGCGTATGGGTTTTTCTGAATGACTGGCCCAGATGCATTACGCGTAGGTTACCTGGCACATGGAGAAGGCATTACACGTAACAGTCTTTGCATTACGCGTAATGAATCCCAAAATGTATGAAGGCCCAGAAGCTGACTATT
Source organism: Lathyrus tuberosus (assembly GCA_022829125.1). Taxonomy (NCBI): domain Eukaryota; kingdom Viridiplantae; phylum Streptophyta; class Magnoliopsida; order Fabales; family Fabaceae; genus Lathyrus; species Lathyrus tuberosus. The sequence goes on along the minus strand of JALAZF010000028.1, from coordinate 14,933,766 downwards.
TATTCCCAGAACGCAATTTTTCAAGGGTTGGATGATTTTTCAGAGAAAATGAGCATTTTGGAGGCTGGAGAACTCAGGATTTCAGAGTGGATTTGTATTTTCAAGAGTGTTTCATGATTGAAGATTGATTCCTTCCGATTTCTGTAATGACAACACTTTCTTCTTTGTTTTTAGTTTCTGTTATGGATAACTATGGCCCTGATTCTGAATGTAACAAATTCATATTATTTGATGCAATGACAATTTAATTTTCATAATCGTTGATTTGTTCTTATCTCTGTTCTTAATGCTTGAACAGTAAAAAAATGGATTTTGAATTGTATGAGTAATTTAAGCTGGACAGCAACTATTTGTTGATCTGAGTAAGAACGTCTGATAATAAATATCACCTAGGACTAGAGATACTTTATCTTAACCGAAATATTCTTGTTATCTGAATGCTTAATCACCGCCGTAATTGCCTATGGACATATTAATTAGGTTGTTCTTTCAAAGATCTTTTCACTAAGGACTTCGGATTAGATGCTCTAGAGAACCGGTAATCAACTGTTATGAATTATGTTATTACCTTGATAAGTCAAAGTTGTTACAGGAAGAATCATTCACCAACCCTAGCAATCTATTCATATCTGTTTAACATTTAACTATTTTACCTTTATTTTCTCACTGTGAAATTTTAATTATAAAAACAATTACCAAACCCCCAATTACTTTTTGTTTAATTGAATTAGTATTAGAACTTATATTCATACGCAGTCCTAGAGATCGATTCTGGGGATAAAACCCCTGTTTTAACTACAATCGGCAAAAATAGTACACTTGCAATTTTACCGATCACTCTCTAATACAGAAACTATCTAAAAATAAATCTCTAAGAGATTATAAAGCTCCTTAGTTCTGTATTTGCTTATAAAGCTCATTATGAGCACGTCGACTTCTTATCATTAGCTTTAAGCTTATGTACTCCTTTCTGAGTAAGCAATGCTTCTTCCAGCTTAACTATCAAGGTAAGCTAAGTTACTATGCTTCACTTATTGATGTTTCACTTGATGAGTTTCACATGGCTTTAGCATGTTGCATCGTTGTGCATTCTTCATCATTTTGCTTCAGCTTCTTCTCCATTGAGCATTCTTAGTTTAAGCTTCAGCTTTTAGCATCTTTTACTCCTTTCTTGAGCAAATAATGCTTTTTCCAATTCAACCATCAAGTTTAACTAAGCTACTATGCTTCACTTATAATGTCTCACTTGAGTAGTTTCATATGGTGTTAGCATAATCCTTGTTGGTGCACACTTGTAGTAGCAGCTTCTTCTTTGCTTGCTGCATATTGATTTATTTGTTGTGTTGAATAATCCTTTGTATGAACAACTACCAACCATCTTTTTATTTTTCTCTCTTTGTAATCAGCGGCTGCTTCAGCAATAAGCTATGAGCTTCTAGCCATGAATAACATTTCTTCAAGCTTCCAAGTCTTCTATTTATAAAGCAGAAGAAAATAAATCTGTTGAGGGGTATTCTTGGAAACATGTTCCAACAGAAATATCCCAACGTTCACATGAAGGAATGGTCAACATCACTATACAAAAAGCTGCTTCTATGCCACCTTCTCGAGGTAGAGGATACATAGTTTTAATACTATTATATTCAGCTTAGAACCATTCTGATCTTCAGTCTTGTAGCATCTTCAGAGGCTTCAGACGTTAACTTGATGAAGTGTGTTTTAGAAGAGTCATTCTTTGTGTAGACTTCAGAAACTCAGTCTTCATAATTCCAAGATCTTTGTTCACCCGAATCTATCTTGAGAATCTTCAGCACTTATCCTTTTTGAAGCATTATCTTCAGAGTCTTCAGAACCTGTTCCTTTAGAACCTTGTCTTCAGAGTCTTCAGATTTCATTGAGCACATTCTTTGTCTTCAGCGTCTTCTGCACTTTGTCTAATCAGAGCCTTGTCTTCAGAAACTCTTCAGAACTTGATCTTCATAAATTTTGTCTTCAAAATCTTCAGAGCTTTGTTCACCTGAACCACGTCATCAGAATCTTCAGAACTTGAAACATTAGAAGCGCATCTCATTAGAAAGTATTGTAAACCTTTCTCATAAAGTCTTAACTAGAATGTCCCAAACTAATGTTCATTAGAACCGTTGTATTAGAAACATTCATGAATCTTGACTTTAACTTGTACACACACATATGTTTTATTCCAGAATGTTGATAATGGAGTCTGATGACGAGTCAGAATCACATTGACAACAGCCACACACTAGATAGAAACCATATCATACAGAATTGTTCTCTTAGATAAAATGTGCAGTTATCATCAAAACTTAATGGCCAGATGTAGAACCAAATCTTGTTCTTACAATATCCCCCTTTTTGATGATGACAAACAATGTGTTTTGATAGAGCAATTTGTATAGGGTAATCACCATAAATCCACAGAGTCAGAGATAAGCTTAACAGACTCCCCCTAATTCTGTTACTCTCATAAGTCATTTATGCTTGTTCAGAGTCTCCCTCTGATCCCAAGTAGGGATGCTTAAATAAACCGGTTATTTAAATAATCCATATCCATATCCAAATCCGGTTATTAAAAACCGGTTAATTATTAGTATGGTTTTAACCAAATCCATATTTTGGATATATTTTAAATATGGTTTTAACCAAATCCATAATTTGGACATCCATATCCAAAATAAAAACCAAATTAATCAATTTTTTTATAAAAAAAAAAAAAAAAACTTTGAAAATTTTTTGAAATTTTTTTTATTTTTTGAAAAATTGTTTTTGAAATTTTTTTTTTTGAAATAGTCTCCTCTTTTGAAGTGAACAAATTATATTCTACGTATAATCTTGTTTTGTGATAAGTTCCTTTTTTCTGATAAACATGACTTGCAGAATTAATCTATTAAACAGTCTGAACCCTCGAGAGAAACTGCTAAATCTTAATTATTTTTTACTTTCATGAAGTTTCACCAAAATAATTGATTGACTGTTCAAGTCTCCTGAGATTATTCTATATTATTTATTTGTATCACCATTACTTATGATATATTTTTATTTTTTACATCTTTGAAAGAAAAATTGATCTAATATTTTTACTGAAGCTACTTTTTACTTGTTTGAGAGAAAAATAGAACTAATATTTTAAAAAGTTTAAAGACTTTTTTATCGATAAATTTTGAAAATTATAATTTTATGTTCATATGATATGATTCCTATTATAGAAGAAATTAATATTAAATTGTTATGTACGTTGCATGTTTATGCACTATGTCCTCACTTTGTAATTATGTTGCAAATTAACATTTTAAAAATTAACATTAAATTTAATCAAAACTAATTTTGAAGGGTTCTCAAAGAATATTATTTTGAAGGGTTCTCAGAGAATATTATTTTTTTGAAAAAAAAATTCTTGAAAAAATTGATTTGAAAATAAAATTAAATCAAACCTAATTTTAAAATTGGTTATGGATATAACCGGTTAATAACCAGTTTATAACCATTTTAAAAAATGAAAACCGGTTATGACAATTGGTTTTAATAACCGGTTATAGCATATGGATTATTTATGGTTATGGATTGGTTATGAAAATTAACCGTCCATGAGCATCCCTAATCCCAAGACTCATAAAATGATTTTGAATTAGAATCATGTTTAAAAGAGAAGGATTACTTCTCAGTGACGTTTCATCAGAATCTGACTAGAACTGGCTGGTTTTCATATCAAAACCAAGCTTACTATCAAAATAATGTAGATGTATCAGAACCTGATTTGTCTTGTTAGACTTGATGTCTCTCATTATATATCAGAACCTGGTAGATACTTTCTTAGATGCCACGCATCATGTATCAAAACCAAATCTTCAATATTTTAGCACAGGTCACCAACAGGTGCACATATCCTTAAGTCATTTTATGGTTCAGAAACCAAATATTTTCTTGTATGACCAAGACATGATTTCATATCCAAAGAATTTACATTCTTTCAACGCTGGAGTCTAAGTACCATATGAGGTTTGGATACCATTGAATTTTAGATACCAATTGAATCATCCTTTCAGAAGGTTAAAGACTTCTGACAAGTTTTGGGTATTAGCGTAAAATTCATAGACATCTCTTGTTTCTGATAACTTAGTGATCAACACTAGATATATTATCAGATCAAGCTTGTATGGTATTCTTCTTTCTTGTACATGTATTCTTTTCTTGTACATGTCTTCTGATATAACATATCTTTAGATATCTTATCAAATACAAATAATGTATTCTAATATATCATAGCTTCCGATATGTCTTAACTTCTATCTTCTGATAACCTGTTATATCATACAGTGAACTTTTGCAAAGTTCCTGATCAATTTTTAAACATATGGTTAGAAGTAAAACATATTCAATTATATTTGGGATGAGATTCTTTAGATTGGATATCAAAATCATATTTCACTTTCTCCCCCTTTGTCAGAAATAAAAAAAGTGTAGAAACGAAATTAACAAAGTAATATGAAAAAGAAAGTTTCATTAATATTCAATAGAGAAATTACAACCGAAGACGACAGACACAAAACATACTTAGACCTAATCACAAGAACTAAGAACATAGAGATTCTAAGATTCAACAATTTTTCAGGGCCTGAGGTTTGTAAGCTCTCCCTGTGTCAGATGGTCTTTGAGAGGAGGTTTGTAAGCTCTTCTTGAATTCAATCTGTAAAGTCTAAGAAGTGAGGTTTGTAAGCTCCCTTCTATTCAAAACAAAGAAACTAGTCTCATAGCAGAGTATTAATCCAATAGGCTTCTGACAATGTTGCAACTATCTTCAACAAGTGCATCGTTTGATCCAAGCCTTTTGGCCATACTGATGATTTCATCTTTATAAAGGAATTTAGATAAAATTCTTCCATACGGTATGTAGGACTTATGTTGACTTCTTGAGATAGTTATAGATTCTTTTAGGTAGTTGAAGATGGTTAAGGGAAGATTGACACAGATATTGTTCATTGAAAAATAGATGAAGAGTCAGTCAACATGAGATAGAATATTTTTGTCAACTTCACGAGGACGAAAGTTGGCAAGAAGAACATTGAACCACGCTTTAGCGGTGGGAAGAAGATTTTTGGGATTTGTGGGTTCATATATAAGTGAAGTGTCATGGATATTAGCAAGATTTTCAATGAAGAAATAGGTAAAGCGAAACTCATCCACAGTGATACCGGATTGATCACAGCCAATAACATCAACAATAGATTTAGGAGAGATGATAAACCCAACACCATGAATACGAGAGCAAATGAATTTGCCATCAACACTAATTAGGGCATACTTCCAAAATTCTTTCACAAGATTTGAATAAACAGGTCCATTTAAGAGTTCAAAGTATTTGCTCCATTTTTGTTTTTGAACACCGAGAATAGTATCACGATCTGTTCCCTTAAGACTCATAAAATGAGGTCGTTTTTCAACAACGACTTCTAGAATCTCTTCATGGCCACAAAAGGTTTTGACAGACATGGTTGATTTGAGGAAGGTGAAACAGAACAAGGAAGGGATATGAAGTATACAAGGAAGTAGTGACTAAGAATGAAGAAGACGAGAGCTTTTATAGCCATCATAAATGATAGAAAGACTGGTTTAGAGTGACAATTAATTATATAGCTGAAAATGAAAACTGTTTTCAAAGCATGTGTGATAAATTAAAAAGATAAGACAACACTCCTAATAAAAGATGAAAATAGAAAACCTAAGCAGATACCAGGTTTAAAGAGAAACAGAGAAGACACTCAAAGAGGAATGAGTTCAGGATATCTGATGCAAGGTAAGGTGACATGATTTTAATGTCTTGTATCAAAGATATTCTCATTACCCGAGTTGTCCCATCAGATACTAGGTGTGATACAAGTAATACCAAAAAGTTTTGTTAACGTATCAACCTTTCGTATCATGATGACCAATAAATGCATCACGCTTTTCAATTTCCAATGGTTAAACACATTTACCGATAGACAAGCATTCTATTATGATTACTTAAGAAATGAAAGGACTTTGCTAGTCACAAATGTCTCATATCTCAGTAGTATAGCAAATTTCACTAAGCACTAGAAATTTAATTTTCTATTCTGGAAGTTACATTTAGAGATAGCTCTTTTCATTTGATGTAGAACTAAGTTCACATGTGAAATGAAAACAGGTCTAATTTTAGTAAGGAAATTTTTGAAAAAATTATTATCCTAGCAAGGATTTTATCTTAAAGATTTTAGAAATTGAATTCCTTCTGATATAGTCTCTTAAAACGTATTTCTCTAGAATGTAAGAATAGATTTCTAGACTATTTAAAATTAAATAGTAAGGGTTAGAAATACATTACTTGATACTTCTGTAGATTCCAGCTTCTGACGTAGAGGCTTCTTTAGAATCACTACGCGTTCAGATTCTGTAGTCGATGACTTGTTGACATCACTTCTAGTTGGATCATCAGAAACATTTCTTATTCCATTGTTTTCTTTCTGCTGCAATCTTCATAGGAGTCTTTAACGTTGTGCAGAGACAAGTTTATCTTTATGGCTTCCATTCTGAAGGGTGAGAACATCTCTTTTCACGTTGGTTTCATCTTTGATCATTGGAGAAGAACCAAGTTCTTTCACTAGTCTTCACCTTGGAATTGTCCATCTTCTATCTTCAATAGAGATCAGAAAGCAACTTCTTCAAGAAGGCTTATTTCCAAAAAGGCCAAAAGTTTCTTAGCTTAAACATAAATCATTGAGCATTTATGTGCTAAAAAGACTTGTTGGAGTCTTCTTGCATCAACAGAGTTCAATAATTGATTGGATGCTGATCTTCACCAGATGCAGATATCATTAAACCAAAATTTTATTTCCCTTGAGGGTTTGAATGATAATCTTGTTCTTATTGATTTGATCTTTATGAACTAGAAACAATTCATTAGAAAGTCTGTCTTTCTTTTCTTAGAAAGTGTGAACTTTGATGACTTCTAATTAAGCATCTTCTGATTTCTTCATTCTTATACTTCTAAAGCAGCTTCGTTTTCTTCATCATAGAGAAGATAGTTTCTAGCTATGTATTCTTCCACTAAGCTTTTAGTTTCTGACTTACAAGCTTATCATCAAATCTGACTTGATTTTATTTCTGATGAAGGTACTTCAGTAGCCTTTGGATATTCAGAGCAATCTAATCAATATGCATCCGAATAGATTCGAAATCATATTTTGTTCTGAATAATCATTCTAGCTGCTTCTTAGAAATGCTTTGTCACGATGATTTCTCATATATCATGATTTTAGCCATTTCTTTTCAAGCCTGTTCTATTCTTCAATCATCTGTATTTGATTGTGAAGAACTAGAACATCAGAATCTTCTTTTCATCAGATAGCTTCTTAAGCTCATACTTTCACTCAATCGCATGAGTCCAGAAAGTGGTGAGTACAGAAGGACACATTCATGTATCTGAAGCTTCTAAAAATAACATTGAATAACATTCTGACAAACTTAAGCTTGTTCAACTGAGATACCTTTCTCAAGCTAACAACTTGCTTGTCTTATGTTACGCCAATTTTCCTTATGAACACACATATGTCAAGAACTCAGAAACTTGATCTTGCATGTGTTGTTCTTCCAAACTTCTGACAGCTTAATAATCTTCCTTTCTGATCACTTCAGAAATCTGCAAAGCTTTCTAGAATCAGAGTAGATGTCCTCATTCTATGCAGATATTCATAATCCTGATAATAAGTTCCAATACTAATTTCCAGGCTTGATCAGTTGCCATTAGCTTATATTCGAATAGCAAGCTTCTGATCATCTTCTTCAAGAATCCTAACAAAGAAATCACCATTTAGAATCTTAAATTCTGCAGTCATGATTTAAAATCTTAATTACAAGATTTCTAACATCTTCAGAATACTTCACCTTGAAGTGTTCTAGCCTCAAAATCATGACTCAAGCATTTTCTCTTCTTCACATGAAAGAGTTCCTAATGAGCAATCCTAAGAAAGTTAACGGTAGACCGAATCTGATTGTTGAAAACATTCCATACTCAGGAAGAATAACTTTCAGCAAATAATATTTTTTGCTTCCTGATGATTCTTGTTGATCCTTCTTAGATCATCCTTCTGAAACCTTGTCTAGGCATCACCTTGAGAATATACGTAGTTCTCAACTAACATATTCCAAGAATAGCTTACATCAGATTCTTCAAATTATCTGATGAGTCTATAATCCTTTTTCCAGTTGATTCTTTACCTTGCTTTCAATCTTCTTGCAAGCATCATAAGAGAGGGTTATATTGTCAATAGCAACCAGCTCTAAGAATCAGTGACATAATCTAGAATGAACCTTTATGGTTTGTCATTTCAGTACTCAATCTTTTCATCATTGTATGAGACTAAAATTGTAGATGGTGGAGGAGATTAACCAGTGCGTTTCTCAAAGCTCGTCCGGATCTTTATCTGACACGGTTAAGTGTTTGATAAACATCAATAACAGAACCGAAGCTCTGATACCAATTGAATGTTGACAAACACAAGAAAGGGGGGGGGGGGTTTGATTTGGGTTTCAAATTTCGTCCCCATTTGCGGAATTTAAATTAATTGCGTTAACATGTAAATAAAATAAATGAACACAATTATTTTATCCTGGTTCACTGTTAATGAAGTTACTCCAGTCTACCCCTCAAGGTGATTTCGCCTTATCATAAGGACTTAATCAACTAATCATCAACATGATTACAACCACAATGGATACCCTCCATTTCCTTCTTGAGAATCCTGGCATTCATTTGCCTCTCAAGGAATCATCCACTAAGCTGTTAGAAACACGCGTAGTCTTTTCAATCCTTCTAGTCTTTACTCGACTGCTCAAGGAATCAACCTCCAAGCCGCTCAACCACGACTTGGCCCTCTCGAGCATTCTGGTCATCATTCGACCGCTCAAGGAACATTACTTTTTTCAAGGATTTTTGTGTGCACTATATATGCCTTTTACAAGCTGATTACACAAATGAAGTACATAAACTCCTAAGTGTTTCTAGCAAGATATGAGCAATAACTTCTTGCTTTCTAATACATAAACTATCTAAAAATAAATCTCTAAGAGATTATAAAGCTCCCTAGTTCTATATTTTCTTAAAAGGTTTCTTATGAGCACTGCGACTTCTTATCATTAGCTTTAAGCATCTGTACTCCTTTCTAAGTAAGTAATGCTTCTTCCACCTTAACTATCAAGATCAACTAAGTTACTATGCTTCACTTATTGATGTTTCACTTGATGAGTTTCACATGGCTTTAGCATGTTGCATCGCTGTGGATTCTTCATCATTCTGCTTCAGCTTCTTCTCCATTGAGCATTCTTCATTTTAGCTTCAACTTTCGGCATCTTTTACTCATTTCTTGAGCATACAATGCTTTTTCCAATTCAACCTTCAAGTTTAACTAAGCTACCATGCTTCACTTATAATGTCTCACTTGAGTAGTTTCATATGGTGTTAGCATAATCCTTGTTTGTGCACACTTGTAGTAGCAGCTTCATCTTTGCTTGCTACATGTTGATTTGTTTGATGTGTTGAATAATCCTTTGTATGAATAACAACCAACCATCTTTTTATTTTTCTCTCTTTGTAATCAGCGGCTGCTTCAGCGATAAGCTATGAGCTTCTAACCATGAGCAACACTTCTTCAAGCTTCCAGGTCTTCAATTTATAGAGCAGGAGAGAATAAATCCGTTGAGGGTTATTCTTGGAAACATATTCCAACAGAAATATCCCAACGCTCACATGAAGGAATGTTCAACATCATTATACAAAAAGTTACTCCTGCGCCACCTTCTCGAGGTAGAGGATACAAAGTTTTAATACTATTATATTCAACTTAAAATCATTTTGATCTCCAGTCTTCTAGCATCTTCGGAGGATTCAGATATTAACTTGATGAAGCGTCACTACGCCAAAATTATTTTTTGGCAGCACTACATAGACAGCGCTTTTTCCCAAAAGTGTTGCTATAAGTTTTAATAAAAAAAACAAAGGAAAAAAGCGCTGCTATAGGGCGACTTTAGAAAGCGCTGCTAAAGGCCAGTTGTAGGTTACACTTTAGAAAGCGCTGCTAAAGGCTAACATTAGACAACGCTTTTAAAAAGTGCTGCTAAAGGTCTTTCGTAGACCACACTTTAGCCAGTGCTTTTGGAAAGCGCTGCTAAAGGCCATTTCTATACCACGCATTAGAAAGCGCTTTTATAAATTGTTGCTATATGCCTAGGAAAAGAAAGCGCTTTTAATTCAAAAGCGCTGCTAAAGGTATCACATAAGAAAGCGCTTTTGAAAAGCGCTGCTATAAGTCTTTTAAAATATAAATAATAAAATAGATACTCTCCCTCTAATTTTCAATACTATTGTTTCTCTTCTTCGTAGCCCTAACGTACACTTTCAGACTCTCTATCTCTCTCTCTCTCTCGCGACTCTCTCCACTGTATCTCCTTCTCCCTCTGTACAACTCCCTCCGTTCGTGATTGTTCCTCTTCTTCGAAGCACTCTCATGGCGACAAAACTCCCTCTGTTCGTGATTGTTTCCTCTTCTCCGAAGCACTTTCACGCGACGAAACTCCTTCCGTTCGTGTCTTCGTCACGCCCTTTGCCCTCCGTCGTAACTCCCGCCGTCATAACTTCGTTTGAGGTGTGTTTTCGTTTGCAATGTTAATGTCATGCTTTTATTTATCAGTTCTGTTGAAAACAAGTTATGCTAATTTGTGGGTTAGTTGTATTGGATAAGTGTGAATAAGTTAGGACATGAGTTTCTAAATGTAATGCTAGTTTATGGTCAAAGTGTAGTGGATAGCTTATTAACCGTTAATAATTGAACCTACAGTTAGAGGTTATGTCAATGTTAATCAAGTTAATGTGGTGTGTTTGGATCGTTAATGAGAATGGAGTTGGAAATTGGTTAAGTATATGAACTGGTTATACTATTTGAATAGATATTGTTAGGAGAGTGAATTGTTGGATTGGTTATGCTAATGTGTGATTCTTGCTAACCGTCAATGATTGTTAATTGTTGTTAATAGTTATAGAAGGAGTTAGATTATGAAATCATGATGATTGAAATTAGAATGTGATGCACTACTATTGAATCCAATTTGACTTAGTGATGTAAGGATTTGGTTAAAAAAAACCATTGTGAGCTTCATTTGTGTACCGTTGTTATAGATTTTGGAAAAAGGTTATGTAGCTTGGTGAATGCTTGTTGATAATGTTCGTAGTAAGGTTGAAGATGATAAATAGTGATATTTGTGGTGAATTTATTTTGAGAGTTGATTGAAAATGATAATGAAATTAATTGTTAATTGAACTAGTGATTGAATTTATTTTGAGAGTTGATTAAAAATGATAATGAAATTAATTGTTATTTTAAGAGTTGATTAAAAATGATAAATAGTGATTGAATTATTAATTGAATTTGAATTAATGATTCTTTGTTGGATAGAACTTTGAAGTTAATTGAACTTAAGTGTTGAAGTTGTTTTTTTTTACTTACTTGAGTTAAAACATTAAGTGTTGATGTGTCATTTGTGATGAATCAAAGTATACCATGCTACTTGAATTAATGTGATTGGATTTACGTGTCGATGCCATGTTGCTTAATTGAAGGAAGTGATGATGTTTACTAAATTTGATTCTTGAGACTTTGACTTGTTTCCCCGATATATCATGTTTTTCCTAATATATACTAAATTTGTCCTGTTATATTTGGTATACACCATCAGCTACTAACTTAGTGAATTTCCTATAGGGGTTACTTGTGAAGAGTCAAATTCGGATCGTTTCCAAGAATCTTACACTGCGTGGTTCCAGAAGTTACTGACTTCTATACAGGTAATTAGTTGTTCTTTTGTTTTTGTTTAGCTTACTTAGTAAAACCATGGATAAAATTTGGATGTCTTCCAATCGATTTTCAAAAGAGTACGAGAATGGGGTATTAGAATTCATTAAGTTTGCTGTTGAACACGCCAAAGACCCCAGTCGAATCACATGTCCTTGCTTAGGTTGCTGTTATGGGCGTCGGATTGACGTAGTTCAGTTGGAATCACATTTAATGAGGCATGGAATTGATCGAAGTTATACATGTTGGATATTACATGGTGAGATAAGTAACGAGAATGTTGAACCGGGGGATAATACAACCTATGCTTCAAACGACAATGGCACAGATACACACGATTGTGATCGAGTCGAAGAGATTGCAGAAGCACTTGAAGAAGATCTTCAGGATTGTCCCAAAATGTTTGAGAGGTTGGTAAGCAATGCAGAGAAACCGTTGTATAAAGGTTGCACTAAATTCACAAGATTGTCTGCGGTATTAAAGTTGTACAACTTAAAGGCGGACAATGGATGGTCGGATAAAAGTTTCACAGAGTTATTAGCCCTTATGAAAGATATGCTTCCGGAGGATAATGTTATTCCCAATTGAACCTATGAGGCCAAAAAAATGTTGTGCTCTATTGGCATGAGTTATGATAAGATACATGCTTGTCCAAATGATTGCATTTTGTTTTGGAATGAATATGCATCATTTAATGAGTGCCCTAAATGCACTGTCTCTCGATATAAGAAAAAAATGTCTCCAGCAAAAGTCTTATGGTATTTTCCTATAATTCTGAGATTTAGACGCATGTTTCATAGTGAAACCGATGCAAAACACTTGACTTGGCATGCAGATGAAAAAATTATAGATGGAAAGTTTCGGCATCCGGCAGATTCACCACAGTGGACGAAAATTGATAATGATTATCCTAATTTTGGAGAAGAAGCAAGAAACCTTCGCTTGGCATTCTCTACTGATGGAATGAACTCACATGGTCTTCAAAGTATCTCACATACCACATGGCATGTGATTATTATGATTTATAACCTACCTCCATGGCTATGTATGAAGTGTAAGTACAAGATGTTTTCTATGTTAATCTTTGGGCCTAAACAACCAGGGAATGACATAGACGTATACTTGACACCTTTAATCGAAGACTTAAAAATTTTGTGGGAGAGCGGTGTGGAGGTTTATGATGGATATAGGAAAGAAAGTTTCAATTTGAGGGCGCTGTTGTTTGGCACAAGTAATGATTTTCCAGCATACAGAAATCTATCAGGGTATAGCATTAAAGGTCAATGCACGTGTCCTATTTGTGAAGAAAACACAGATTGGACGCGTTTGGAATTTTGTCAGAAGAATGTCTTTCTCGGTCATCGTAGATTTTTAAATTCTAATCATCACTACCGTGGGTGGAGAAAAGCATTCTATGGAAATCCAGAACAAGGTAGAGCTCCACCTACATTGACAGGTGACCAAATTTTTGAAAAGATGAAAGATGTGACTACTCAGTTTAGAAAGCCTTTTACACATACGCTTGTCAAACGTGGGTGGAAGAAGAGGTCAATTTTTTTTGAATTCCCATATTGGAAGTCATTGTATGTAAGACATTTCCTTGATGTTATGCATATTGAAAAAAAATGTATTTGAAAGTGTTATTGGTACGTTACTCAATATACAAGGAAAGTCGAAGGATGACCTTAAAGCAAGAAAGGACTTGGTAGCGATGGGAATAAGAAATTAATTAGGACCCATGAAGAAAGGAAAATGAACATATCTACCACCTGCTACTTATACTCTATCTAGAAAGAAGAAAAAGATATTGTGTAAGTTTCTAAGTGAAGTTAAAGTTCCAGAAGGATACTCTTCAGATATTAGGAGACTTGTGTCTATGAAATACCTTAAGTTAAAGAGTTTGAAGACACATGATTACCATGTTATAATGGAACATTTTCTACCAATAGGTATACGTTCTATCTTGCTAGAAAAAGTAAGAAGCACAATAACTAAATTGTGTTTTTTCTTCAGGTCAATTTGTAGTAAGGTGATCGATCCTGCGATCTTACCAACATTGCAAAAAGAAATAGTTATTACATTGTGTGAGCTTAAAATATTTTTTCCTCCCTCATTTTTTGACATAATGGTACATCTAGTTGTTCATCTTGTGAAAGAAACACAATTATGTGGACCAGCTTATATGAGATGGATGTACCCTATTGAACGATATATGAAAATATTAAAAGGGTATTTGAAAAACCGAAGTTGACCAGAGGGTTGTATTGTTGAACGATACATTGTTGAAGAAGCGATTGAGTTTTGTACTGAATATTTGTCAAATGTTCAATCCATTGGACTCCCCAAATCTCATATTGTTGAAAAAAAAAAGGAAATAATTTAATTGGAAATAAAATTGTGACAGTATCAAGGGCTGAACGGGAGCAAGTGCATTTGTATGTTCTGCACAATGACAATGAGGTTGAGTCGTATGTTGAAATGCACAAGGATGTTCTCCGAGGTTTAAATCCGAATAGAAATGAAAATTGGATAGTACGAGAGCACAATCTAAGTTTCATACCATGGTTTAAGGATCATATTTATTCAAAGTTTTATGTTGATCCCATTTCAATAACAGAAAGGTTGAGATGTTTAGCATATGGTCCAAGTTTGCATGTGTTTTCTTATAGCGCATACGCAATTAATGGATACACATTTTATACCAAAGAACAAGATGATAAAAGTAATATGCAAAATAGTGGTGTCACCTTGGTAGCTGAATCAATGCACATTTTAAGTGTGAAGGACTTAAACCCCAAATATGCAAATATGTCATATTTTGGGGTCATCGAGCGCATTTGGGTGTTTGATTATGAGAAGTTTCAGATTCCTATCTTTGGTTGCAAGTGGGTTGAAAATAATAGTGGCATACGAGTGGGTAAGTCAGGATTTTTGCAAGTGGATCTTAATAGGGTGGGGTATAAAGATGAGCCTTTTATTCTAGCATCTCAAGCTAGACAAGTGTTCTATGTCACTGATCCGACAAGTACGAAATGGTCTATAGTGCTTTTATCTAACAAAGTAATTGATGATAACATTGGAGATCAAGATGATATTGATATTGAGAATGAATTATATATTATAAGTGATCAAGATGAGAATATTGGAGTGAATGAATCATATATTAAAAATGATCATAATGAGGGAATTTGGATCAATCCATCCATCTGTGTTGTTAAGAAACAAGTATATCATATTCCTACCCGGAAAAGGAAGAGATGTTAATAAAAAGGTAATAGTAAAATTATATATTCTTTCATGTGTTTTTCATATTTGAGAATGAATTGTATATTTATGTTCAAATGATTATGGATTATGGATTTATATGTTTGTCATGTGTTTGTCATGTTATGTATTTGTCATTTCATATTTATGGATTATGTACTTGTCATGTGTTTGTCATGTTATGTATTTGTCATTTCATATTTGAGAATGAATCGTATATTTATGTTCAACTGATTATGGATTATGGATTATGGATTGTGGATTTATATGTGTTTTTCTTTATTACAGGTCAAATGGCTACTAATGAGGAGAACTCGCACGATACTTCCAAGAATAATGCAAAAGAATCAATTCATGATGCGGAAAGAGATATTTCAAGAGGAATAACAATTATGAAAGGAATAATTCATGCTAGAGACAAGGGAATAAAATACGACGTTCATTGGAATGAAACGGGTCAACTAATTGAGCCTAACGGTGTAATGTTGACAAGTTACATTGGTGCACTTGTTCGTTCACAAATTCCTATTACTTGTGACAATTGGAGAACTCCATCGTTGAAACCCGCCAAAGATAAAATATGGAGTGTGATACAGGTATCATATGTGATGTTATTTGTTATTTTTGACGATTATATCTTTAAATTACTTATACTAACACACTTTATGTATATTTTTTTGTAGAGGTCTTTTAACATTGGTGACTACCGGCAAAAATATTGTCTTCAATTAGCCGAAAAAAGACTTAGAGGGTTTCAAGCATTTTTAACCAACAAGTTTCTTAAGGATGACCAAGGAAACTTTGTTGAAGCGGAACGTCCGAAGAAGTATGCGGACTTGATTTCACCCGAAGAATGGGACACTTTTGTCACCAAACGAAGAACTCAAGAATTCCACGTAATCTTAATTTAATTTGCCTTGAACATTGTATTATATACTTGTTCCACATGTGTTCTGATATGACTTAAAATTGTTTATCCAGGATGTGAGTGACGTAAATCGTCAAAGAGCCACAAAAACCCGCGTATCTATACAAGAAAGGGCGTTTGGGATATGCACGCTTAGAACAAAGAATAGTAAGTATATATAATTGCTATGATATTCTTGTCCCCGATGTGTTATTATTCATCTTAATAATTGACTTAATGTGTAGCTTGAAGAGGAGGAAAGTGAAGAAACATCTCTTCCGGAGCATGTTTTGTGGAAGGCTGTCCGTGTGGGAAAGGATGGAGTTGTTACTGAAGGTGTTCAACAAGTTTTTGAATAATGTGTAAGTATAACATTATTTTTTTAATTAAATCAAAAGTTTATGAAAATATTAAATATTTATGCTTTTTAATCCCCACTAATATTTTTCGATATGCATATGAATTTCAGGAGACTCTATCTCAGTCCTTAACTCAAACTGAAGACCAGGATTGCAGAAGCATACTAAGTCGAGTATTAAATGTTCCTGAATATTCTGGTCGCATGAGGGGTAAGGGATTTGGGGTCACTCCATCTTCCTTGTATAAGCGTCCAAATACCCAAAATCCTAACAATAAACAGGTGATGAAAACGTTGGAAGAATTAAATGCTCAAGTTCGTGAACTGCAAAAGGATAAAGAAAGATATATGTCGGAAATGCGCGATTCAGAATTTAAAGATACTAGTGACAAAGATAGTATCAATTTTCAACAAAAAATTCCCGATGTAATTATATATATTATTATGAAATTAAATTAGCACAATTTTTTATATTGACATATATACACAATAACAATTTCATATTATTTTTTTTTTAGTTTAGGGTATTTCAACTTGTCAGCTATATTTATCGGCACCGACATATCGCATGGTTAGCAAGGGAAAAGTTCATAATGTTTCAGGAGACGTACTTGACCATAGACCTCTTCCTGCTGGATTTTTGAAAGTTTCGATTGATATTGCTTTAGAGCGGGATGCGTTACTACCTATACCTGACGATGTTTCAGATGCAACATTGGTGGGGGACGCAATAGGGTCGTATGTTGCATGGCCGTCAAACCTCATTGTCATAGATAATGAGGTATGTTGAAAACCATTATGAACCTTTTAGTTTTCAAATGTTTTACTTGCATATAAGTTATGTTATGCTTACATTTACGTACATTTTATTTACATGGTATTGTTAAACTCCTACAAAATCCAAAGCAAAAGATAAAGGGATTGTCCGGCACACCGAGTCAGTTGCATCAAAAAAAAAGGTACATTGATATATATATATATATATGCATTGAAAATGTTAATTCTATTATCCGAATTCAAAATATTCATGATTTTATACTTTACCTAACTTATATGATTTTGAGATTCCTACACAAGAGGTGCAACAAGGTAGCAAGAATAAGAAACCAGAATTAGGTAACATGGCCAAGCCAAAAAAAGCTTCTATTCCTCGATTTTGGTTGTGCCTTGAAACATTTGTAGGCACATCGGATTTGATGGAAGGTGGTATCTGTGAAATACCTATGGAAGAAGGTATTTTTGGGTTTGCCTATTTAGAAACAATTGCTAAAGAAGATTTGGATCAGATTTTTCAGCATGCTGAATTAGGCATCGGTGTTATGAATTCATACATCAGGTAATCCATCGATTTTATTTAATTAATTGATCAATTTATTTACTCATTTCAATGAATATTCTAATGTTGATTATGTTTTTATTCCAGGTTCTTGTATGAAAAATTGATGCTCCCGCGTCAATTGACAGGAAGGTTCTCTTTCTTGTCTCCCAGCTATGTCAACGTAGATCTAATCGATCGAACTGCAAATGCGGTCAAAGATCACTTAGTAGATGCATTTATGACCAACAAAGATACAGAGAAGTTGTATCTTTTACCATATAATACTGGCCATGGGTTAGATTTTCATTTTAACTTCATTTATTATAATCTTTCGCTTTTTAACGTTGTGTATAGCATTTCCATCTAAACTTTTGTTTTATTTTACAGTGGACTTTGGTTGTTGCTTGCGATTAATCTGATAAAAGAAATAGTATATTATCTGGATTCGCTAGATGGTGATCAAACAAAATACCCGGAGAAGAAGAAGATGATTGATACGTAAGTGATGAGATTGTTCTAAATAATCGCGTGTGTATTTATTTATTTATGTGAGATTATTCTAAATATTCGTTTATATTATGATAGAGCCATACAAATATTCCGATCACAACGACAAACTCGAGTACCAAAGAGAAAAGCAAACAACATTACATGGATAAGAGTGCAGGTATATTTTTACATTTTTTATTATGATAGTGATGCTACTTGATAACACAAGTTAAACTATATATCCTGATACATATTCATACTTTTTTTTCTATGTGTAGTGTCCTCGTCGGCGTAATGGTATAAATTATGGTTATTTTGTATTGAGATTCATGAAAGAAACTATTCATTTGGAACAAATAGAGATTCCAAACATGGTATGAATTTATAAGTTATGATTTATTTTAATACTTATTATCAGATATTTTATCTAATTAACTACTTTTAACTAAATCATGCATATTATGTTATATTATGTAGTACTTTGATGAATTCAAGTGTGCCACCTACACGAAAGATAAATTGGAAGAAATAAAGGAGGAATGGTGTCAATACATTATTGAAATGAGAATTATATAAGGTATATTATTTTTCTTTCTTTTGTGTTAAGTTTATGGAAGTTGTTGTATAGTTTTGGAAATTGTTGAATAGTTTTGGAAGTTATTGTAGGTGATGGAAATGGTGTATGAGGTTTAGAATTGGTCATCTTTAGGATGTTTGGTGTAATTAGTTTTGGAAGTTGTTATTAGAATTTTGGATGTTTACTTGATTGTATGAGGTTTATATTGAGTTATATATATAATGGTTATTTTGGTGTATGAGGTTTGTGTTGAAATATATATAATGGTTATTATACGATTTATGTGTTGAATTATAATGGTATACAAGGCCTATGTGTTAAATTATAATGGTATACAACGCATATGTGTTGAAATAAAGGATTGTGTTGAATTATACAGGTTTATGATTAGCGATAATGAAAATTTTGAATTATAATCGTTTGTGCTGCCAATAGACACCGCAAAATAAGACTTATGGAAAAAATGCACAATAGACAGCGCTTTGGGCAAAAAAAACGCTCCAAAAAAATTGATTTTTAAAAAAGTACTTTTAAAAAGTGCTTTTTAAAAGCGCTACTAAAGGGTATCCTACGAAAACGTTTTTCTTTGAAAAAGCGCTGCCTAAAGTGGTACCAAAGAAAGCGCTTTTAAAAGTGCTGCCTAAAGTGTAAAGAAAGGGGGTCCTACGAAAGCCCTTTGATAAGCGCTGCTAAAGGGGGTCCTACGAAAGCACTTTTCCTTGAAAAAGCGCTGCCTAAAGTTTAAAAAAGGACATTTTAGGCAGCGCTTTTAAAAGCGCTGCCTAAAGGGGACCTAAGGCAGCGCTTTTCCAAGAAAAAAAGCGCTGCCTTTACCTACAGCAACGCCACTTTAGGCAGCGCTTTTAAGCGCTGCTAAAGGCCAAAAAAAGCGCTGGTAAAGCTCTTTTATGGTATAGTCCGTGTCGTAGAAGAGTCATTCTTTGTGTAGACTTCAGAAACCCAGTCTTCAGAATTCCAAGATCTTTGTTCTGTAGAATCTATCTTGAGAATCTTTAGCACTTGTTCTTTTTGAAGCATTATCTTCAAAGTCTTCAGAACCTTGTCTTCAGAGTCTTCAGATTTCATTGAGCACATTCTTTGTCTTTAGAGTCTTATGCACTTCGTCTAATCAGAACCTTGTCTCAGAAACTCTTCAGAACTTGATCTTTATAAATTGTGTCTTCAGAATCTTCAGAGCTTTGTTCACTTGAACCACGTCTCCAGAATCTTTAGAACTTGAAACATTAGAAGCGCATCTAATTAGAAAGTCTTGTAGACCATTCTCATAAAGTTTTAATTAGAATGTCCAGAACTAACGTTCATTAGAACTGTTGTATTAGAAACATTCATGAATCTTGACTTTAACTTGTACACACACATATGTTTTCTTCCAGAGTGTTGATAATGGAGTCTGATGACGTCACACGCCTTCTTATTAGAGTCCGAATCATATTGATAACAACCACACACTAGAGAAAAACCACATCATACATAATTTTTCTCTTAGATAACATGTGCACTTATCATCAAAACTTAATGGCCAGATGTAGAACCAAATCTTGTTCTTACAGCGACTCTGTTAGTCATCCGCGAGCGCGTGATTCACTTCGCGAGATCGTATTTTTTTAGATACGATAATTATATTAATTAAATTAAATTATTTTCCTAATTACATTATTTCGTCAACTCTCACCACACCCTTAACTCTTACTCAATTCACTCATAACTCCCTAATTTTAAATAAAGTTCTATTTTCTCCCAACCATAAAATATCTCTAATTTTCTTAATATCTCTAGTATCTAATTAAATTAAATAATTAAACTAAAACTCTCTAAAACTCTTTAAAAAATAAAATATTAAAATTGGGATGTTACACTTTGTAGCGGTAAAGGTGACGTCGTAACGCTCCTAGTTGATAGCGTTTTCGAGATAAGTCTTGCTAAGAACCCAATTGTACATGGGATAAACAAGCACATTTATATGATGTTTCACTATTTAAGAGAGCTTGTTAGTGAATGAAGGTTGAGATTGAAATATTGTAGAAGTGAATACCAAATAGCTAATTTGTTGAGGAAGAGGGTCACAATTGAAGTGTTCAAAAGGATGAAGATGAACATGGGCATGAAAGACTTTGAACTCTTGAATTAAGGTGGTGTGTTAAAGGAAAATTGATAATTCAAGTGATGTAACCGATTACCACAGGGGTGCAACCGGTTACAGCTGGGCGAAATTCACTTCTGGTTGAAAAATAGAAAGTTCACCGTGGACGTAATCGGTTACTGTAACTGATTACCATTGTATTGAATTTAATTTTTTAACAGCTGTAACTGGTTACCGTAACCGGTTAATGTAACTAGTTATTACTGTATATAATTTAATTTTGTAACAGTTGTAATCGGTTACAAATTTAATGTAACCGGATACAAGTACGAAATTTTCTATTTTCTATTATTTTGCCTTGATTGCTTGTATCTCAATCCACTTATAAACATATAAATATCTTAAACATATTGTTGTAAATGTTAATAAAATATTCTCAAAACCCCATTCTTCTCTCACTTTGCACATTCAAACCCTATTTTCATCAACCTAATCATTCCAAATTGTAACATAGTATTATTGTAATCTCAATCTTTTATAGACTTACATATTATAGATCTTATAATTTATATGAATGATCATTTGTTTATTCTATTGCACAATTAAAATTGATATTTGAATTTAATTGATATACATTAATAGTGTAAAGATTTTTTACACTGCCAATTAATCATAAGTATTGATTTATTTAAAAGGTTTGACTTCTATTTTAACCACTTGAAAAGTAATATCAACAGATAATGATGATGTGATAACAGTGTAAAATTTTTTACACTAACAATGCATGACAATTAATCTCTTGATATTTTACATTTTATTTTGTATAATTAATTGTTATTGAATTAATTTCAATAAATAAATACTGAATTTTAAAAAATTAAATATATAATTTTTTTATTCGAAAATAGAAATGAAAATATTATATTCAACCATTAATCACTAATATTTTAGCTATTAAAAATTTGTGCTAAAATTTTATAATCAATTATTTAATATTTAAAACTATAATACGTGGATTAATATATTAATCCACTACAAACAACCTGTGTAAGTAGAAGTCTTTCATAAAACGCGTGGAAACATTTTACGACGAAGTTACCTAAAAAGTTCAATTATAAATCCTATGTATTTGTCGCTATAGTTTTTTTTTTTATTGATACATTTGTCGCTATAGATTTTGTTCATATGTTAGTTATTTTATGTTATGTTCATGACCGGCTTTGAATAAAACTATCAATCTTATCTAATAAAGTATATCCAGGAATCATATTAATCATGGAACAGGATACGCGTTTCTTGGTTTGAAATTTATACTGTTAATCATTAATTAGTTTTTTGAACCGAAAATTGATTTGATTCAAAGACTAAAAAAAGCACAAAGATATAGCCAAGTTGAAATATACAAAGGGAATTTCCATCCCACAAATATAGTCAATCTTATCTCTATATCCTAATACTTAAAATAGAAGATTTAAGGCATGGTCTATGGCTAAAGACAAAAGAGGGTCAATAATTGTCTTTAGTATATACGAATCATATTTTTTATTTCTGGAAACACTTTTTAAAATGGTTACAAATTAAGCGCATGAAAGAAAATCATTTGTCTATGGAAGACAGTGTTAAGATTGGTGCACCCTAAATACAAAACTACTATAACTAAGACCCAAAATTTTTCACAATTAAATTTTAAGTTAATAAGACCTCATAAAAAATTGATCGTGTTTAAAATTTTATTTATTTATTTTCTAATAATTAAACTATAATAAATCTACACACAGTTCTGAATCAAACTATATTATATGAATAAAATATGAACATATTAAATTAATTTATAAAATATATTAATCAACTTATTATATTCAATCAACCAACTTTTTTCTCTCCTTTAAGATATACATATTAACTAAATTATAAATTTTATTCATCAAATTTTTATACACTTGAGTTGTTTTAGTGAGAGAACAAGAAAGACGTAGACAAGTCAAAACTATGAATGTTATTGTTCACCGCATTTAAATTTTGGTAATATATATATATATATATATATATATATATATATATATATATATATATATATATATATATATATATATATATATATATATATATATATATATATATATCTTAAAATCTCAAGTGACGAGGAGAAAGAAAATATATTTCGAGACATTTATAAATCAGAACTTTAGAGGCATTAGAAAAGTCGGTAGAGGGGCCAAAGTCACAGAGTAGCGGGACGTAGTCGGAGACGACGTCGAAGCAACAAGGTGGAGATACTATTGGAAGTTGGTAGTAGCAATGGATATTGTCATACCCTAAATTTTGACTACAAGATTTCTCATCATTATGCAAATCCTAACCACAATATGGATGTACCTTCATATGTAACACCCATATATATATACGCACATCAAAGCATATATCATACATGAATAATACGTTTGGTACTGAAATATACAAGTTCCTAGTAACACAGTATACATATAAATGCCCAAGAGCCTAATACAACAACTATGGCATGTTATATATACAAGATGTTCAAAAGATAAAACTAAGAACTAGATCACTAATGATCTCAAAATCTCCACAACGGAAGCCTTGCCACACAAAAAATACGATCCGTAAGGAAAGTCAAACCACTTTGTCCTTACCCTTCGCCGAACCTGTAGTACCTGTGATGTAAACAACAACGTGGGGTGAGATACATCAAATCTCAGTGAGTTCGCTATCTTATAGTCCTCTCGGCTTTACAAGGTTCTAATAAGCCTAACTCAAGTCAAAGGGACGGGAGTGACTTTGAGTACACACACACACACACTATATGTTTCTATACTATTGAATTCATCAACCCGGAAGTGTATCACTATCGCTAACCCTGTCAAGGCATCCCCTTTCTCCCCGCCCTCTTCTACGTCTAGAAGTAGGAACGAGTCATGCACCCTCGTGGATTTCTTGGCATACGAAATGGATTCGGGATCATCGGCCTGTACCCGTGATCCGTCACTTCACACGGCACGTACACCGTCACAAGTCTCTTTACCCGTAGGCTCCATTCGTACTATAACATTGGGAATCAAACCTACCAAGAAATCGTGCATTCATTACAGAGGAGCTCGTTACTCATGAAATGGCACATAATAGAATAGTGGTTACGATTTCGTGATTTCACATACAACCATTCGGTAATAGACGCACGCCTCAGCCTCTTATACACGAGCGTCATCATAATTGTTATTCCACACTTTCCGACAATTGTTTACGGTAATGATCCTCACTCTACCTATTTCGTATTTTAACATGCATACATATTCAAACATGTTTAACAATGAGAGCATAGGCATGATATATCACAATTGCACCATAGAATAATATATGACAAGTAAAACATAAATATACCACTTTGGAAATTCTTCGATTATTTAATCGGGCAGTAAAATTAACATTTTCCACCTCCAATTCATAGAATATTTTCTTAGCTTCGCATCGATATAAAGAACTCTTAAATCGGATAAACGAGTCAAAAGTTACGGATTTTTGAAGAAAAGAAAATATTTGATCCCAGGCAGATTCGCCTGGCGAATACCCCTTCGCCAGTACTTCGCCAGCACTTCGCCTGGCGAATCTCCATTCGCCAGCACTTCGCGTGGCGAATCCAGTGGCGAATCCCCAATTTTTAGAAAAACAAAAGTTCCAGTAGCTAACACATTTCTGTCTCTTCAAATTCGCCTGGCGAATCTGGTTTTCGCCTGGCAGATCCCTTTCGCCAGCACTTCGCCTGGAGAAACTGTGGCGAGACCTAATTCGCCTGGCGAATTCCCAATTCGCCTGGCGAATCACACCAAAACCAGAATTCTCCCCTTACGGGTTCCATGGTTCCAAAAGCTAGAAAATCAACTTTTATCAACCCAAAACAATTCCAAACAACACAAACAAGCATAATTAATGTTCATAAGCATGGAGTGATCATACAACACAATTTATATCGATTTTTAACCGATAGATTATCGATTTCCAATGATTCTAACCTAACTCAACATTTCCAAAACTCTAAAACTAATGTCCTAACTAGAACCCACCTTGAATAGATGAAGATGGTGAAGATTGGAAGATGATTTGATGAAGATTTGATGATGTTCTTGATGATTTTGATCTTGGACCTTTTTTCCTCTTTTTTTCTCTTCCTTTCCTTCTCTTTTCTTTCTCTCAAAAACCCTTTCTATCTTTTTCTTTCTCTTAGTCTAATAAGAAAAATGAAGGGAAAAGAAAGGATATAGTATAATATCATCAATTAGCAACACTACTAATTGTCCAAAAAGTCTCTAAAGTCTAAATACTTAAATATCTCAGAGTCAGACAATATTAATTGGATTTACTCTAAGTTCAACAGTTACCCTAATTATCTCTGCAGATAATTTCTCAGAGTACACTGGGACTCAGTTGATCACAACTAATATTATCCGGAGTAAAATAATTTACGGGGTATTACATCACTACGCCAAACAAGAGAAAAGAGGGCGCTTTTTTTGGCCTATGAGCGCTGTCTAAGCCAGCGCTGTCGTAGGTAAAGACAACGCTTTTTTATTTATGAAAAAGCGCTCTCTAAAAGGGGACTTTAGACAGCGCTTTTAAAAGCGCTGTCTAAAGTAGACGTTAAAAATTAAATTTTTTTTTTTATAAACTTTAGAAAGCGCTTTTTCATTCAAAAGCGCTCTCTAAAGGTGCTTTTAGACAGCGCTTTAGAAAGCGCTGTCTAATGTATACGTATATTGATTTTTTTATATACTTTTAGAGAGCGCTTTTTAATTAAAAGCGCTCTCTAAAGCTGGACTTTAGACAGCGCTTTTGAAAGCGCTGTCTAATGTATAACCTTAGACAGCACTTTTTTATTAAAAGCGCTGTCTTTTGTCTACGTAAAATTTTGAAGATTTTTTTAAAAAATCCCATTTTAACCATTTTTTTATGCAGAAACCTATATAATTCACATTTCAATAAACCTGTATAATTCACATTTCAATAAACCAGTATGGATATGCATTTCCATCAACAAATTCTATTTCAAAACTAGAATTTACATTAATGCCGAATTCGCACAAATTCTATAAACTAGAATTTGTACATTTCAATAAATTAGAATTTACATGCAGAATTCGCACAAACTAGTATGGATATACATTTCTATTGTATGGTTTCAAACCTGTATAGAATTTACATTTCAATAAACTAGAATTTACATTCACCAAACTATACAATCAAGAAAGAATTCTTCTTGCAATAAAAAATTTGCACAATTCCTCCTTAGTATCTTGCAATTGTTTCCTCGTGTAATAAGGACACACCATATCATCGAAATACTACATAACAAAACAAAATACGCATTATTTAGTTAAAAGTAATAAATTATATATATGACATATCCGATAAATATTAAAATAAATCCTAAGTTATAAAACCATGCATACCGTGATAGAAATCACCAATTGTCCCATTTGAAGGAATCTCCACTTTGACCCATGTAATATTGGTTGCTCTAGCCCGTGCTACTCGTGCGTATCTTCTTGCAAATCTATTGAATGATATAAGCTATATTGAATGATATAAGCTATATTGAATGATATAAGCTATATTGAATGATATAAGCTATAATTTTACAACTAGTACCTTTTTCACTAACGTCTCTTTCTTTTCTTGTTTGGAGTATGTTCTACCCGTCTCTTAACAACACGGACAGTTGGATTGATCCAAATACCCTCATTATGATTATTTCTAGTATATGATTCATTCGCTATAATATTTTCATCTTGATCGTTTCTAGTAAATGATTCAATATCAACATCAATATCACCTTGATCTCCAACGTTTTCATCAATTACTTTGTTAGATAAAAGCACTATAGACCATTTTGTACATGTCGGATCAGTGACATAGAACACTTGTTTAGCTTGAGAGGCTAGAATAAAAGGCTCATCTTTGTACCCCACCCTATTAAGATCCACTTGCAAAAATCCTGACTTATCCATTCGTACGCCATTATTATTTTCAACCCACTTGCAACGAAATATAGGAATCTGAAACTTCTCATAATCAAACACCCAAATGCTCTCGATAACCCCAAAATATGACAGATTTGCAAATTTGGGGTTTAAGTCTTTCACACTTGAAATGTGCATTGCTTCAGCTACCAAGGTAACACCACTATTTTGCATAGTATTTTTATCATCTTGTTCTTTGGTATAAAATGTGTATCCATTAATTGCGTATGCGCTATAAGAAAACACGACCATACTTGGACCATATGCTAAACATCTCAACCTTTCTGTTATTGAATCGCGGTCTGAATAATACTTTGAATAAATATGATCCTTAAACCAAGGTATAAAACTTCGATTGTGCTCTCGTACTATCCAATTCTCATTTCTATTCGGATTTAAACCTCGGAGAACATCCTTGTGCATTTCAACATATGGCTCAACCTTATTCTCATTGTGCAGAACATACAAATGCACTTGATCCCGTTCGACCCTTGATACTGTCACAACTTCATTTCCAATTAACTTTTTTCCTTCTTTTTTTTCGACAATATGAGATTTAGGGAGTCCAATTGATTGTACATTGGACAGATATTCAGTACAAAACTCAACCGCTTCTTCAACAATGTATCGTTCGGCAATACAACCCTCTGGTCGACTTCGGTTTTTCACATACCCTTTTAATATTTTTCATATAACGTTCAGCAGGGTACATCCATCTCATATAAGCCGGTCCACACAATTGTGTCTCTTTCACTAGATAAACAACTAGATGAACCATTATGTCAAAAAACGAGGGAGGAAAATACATTTCAAGATCACACAAAGTAATAACTAGTTCTTTTTGCAATGTTGGTAAGATCGCAGGATCGATCACCTTACTGCAAATTGACTTGAAGAAAAAAACACAATTTAGTTATTGCGCTTCTTACTTTTTCTGGCAGAATAGAACGTATACCTATTGGTAGAAAATGTTCCATTATAACATGGCAGTCATGCGTCTTTAAACTCTTTAACTTGAGGTCTTTCATAGACACAAGTCTTCTAATATCTGAAGAGTATCCTTCTGGAACTTTAACTTCACTTAGAAACTTACACAATACTTTTTTCTCCTTTCTAGATAGAGTATACGCAGCAGGTGGTAGATATGTTCGTTTTCCTTTCTTCAAGGGTCCTAATTCAGTTCTTATCCCCATATGTACCAAGTCCTTTCTTGCTTTAAGGCCATCCTTAGACTTTCCTGGTATATTGAGTAACGTACCAATAACACTGTCAAATACATTTTTTTCAATATGCATAACATCGAGAAAATGTCTTACATACAACGACTTCCAATATGGCAGTTCAAAAAAAATTGACCTCTTCTTCCACCCACTCTTGACAAGTGTATGTGCAAAAGGCTTTCCAAACTGAGCTGTCACATCTATCACCTTTTCAAAAATTTGATCACCTGTCAATATAGTTGGAGCTCTACCATGTTCTGGCTCTCCATTGAATGCTTTTCTCCACCCACGATACTGATGATTAGAATTTAAGAATCTACGATGACCGAGAAAGACATTCTTCTGACCAAACTCCAATCGCGTCCAATCTGTTTTATCTTCACAAATAGGACACGCACATTGACCTTTTATGCTGTACCCTGATAGATTTCCGTATGCTGGAAAATCATTAATTGTGCCAAACAACATCGTCCTCAAGTTGAAACTTTCTTTCCTATACCCATCATAAACCTCCACACCGTTCTCCCACAAAAATTTTAAATCTTCGATTAAGGGCGCCAAGTATACGTCTATGTCATTCCCTGGTTGTCTAGGCCCAGAAATTAACATAGATAATATCATGTACTTACGCTTCATACATAGCCATGGAGGTAGGTTATAAATCATTATGATCACAGGCCAAGTGCTATGTAAGATACTTTGAATACTGTGTGGGTTCATTCCATCAGTAGATAATGCCAAGCGAAGGTTTCTTGCTTCTTTTCCAAATTCAGGATAATCATCATCAATTTTCATCCACTGTGGTGAATCTGCCGGATGTCGAAACTTTCCATCAATAATTCTTTCATCGGCATGCCAAGTCAAGTGTCTTGAATCGGTCTCACTACGAAACATGCGTCTAAATCTCGGAATTATAGGAAAATACCATAAGACTTTTGCTGGAGACAACTTTTTCCTATATCGAGAGACACCACATTTAGGACACTCATTTAACGATGCATACTCATTTCGAAACAATACGCAATCGTTTGGACATGCATGTATCATATCATAGCTCATGCCAATAGAGCACAACATCTTTTTGGCCTCATATGTTCGATTGGGAAGAACATTATCCTCTGGAAGCATATCTTTCATAAGGGCCAATAATTCTGTGAAACTTTTATCCGACCATCCATTGCCCGCCTTTAAGTTGTACAACTTTAATACCGCAGACAATCTTGTAAATTTGGTGCAACCATTATACAACGGTTTCTCTGCATCACTTACCAACCTCTCAAACATTTTGGGACAATCCTTAAGATCTTCTTCAAGTGCTTCTGCAATCTCTTCAACTCGATCAGAATCGTATGTATCTGTGCCATTGTCGTATGAAGCGTAGGTCGTATTATCCCCCGATTCAACATTCCCATTAATTTTCTCACCATGCAAATTCCAACATGTATAACTTCTATCAATTCCACTCCTCAATAAATGTGATGCCAACTGAACCGCGTCAACCCGACTCCCAAAACAGCAACCCAAGCAAGGACATATCATTCGACTGGGGTCTTTGGCGTGCGCAACAGAAAACTTAACGAATTCCGATACCCCATTGTCGTACTCTTTCGACAATCGACTTGAAGACATCCATTTCTTATCCATAGTTATACTAATTAAACTAAACAAAAACAAAAAGAAAAAATGTTATACCTGTAGGGAAACGATCCGACTTTCACACTTTGAACAGAAGTAACCCCTATACACGTATCATAAAATGAAATATCATTAATTGACCAATTATGAGTCATAACTTGATAAATGGCAACATGTAATCACAAACAAGCAACAATTAGAGGTAAACACCTACATAAGTATAAAGTAGACAATAAACTTATAACAAAAAGTCACAAGTTCTATCCTCATCGTGAAAATATTAGCTTCCTTATGAAAATACCTTCCACAAAACTAGATTGTATCATGAATGCATAACACAATGAGCTTATTATAAAAAAAATATACTTTTTCGTAAAAATATACATGAAAAGTAAAAGAAAAAAGATTCTGCAACAATAAAAGAGGAAGCTTTTATCCTCATCGTGAAAACTTTTTCGTTTTCGTTTTCAGAGAAATGAATAGTAACAGCGAAATGAATAATAAAAGAGAAATGAAAAATAAAAGAGTACCTTATTCGTTTTCGTTTTCAGAACGATTTGAGAAATGAATAATAAAAGAGAAATGAATGATAAGAGAATAAGAACAACAACAACAACAATGTTTTCACGAACGGCAATGGCAATGGCTAGAACGACGGCGAGGGTTTAGAGAAACGGTCGAGAGAGAGAGAGAAAAAATGAATAAAAGTGTCTCTGAAAATGTTTAGAATTGTTTTATATTTTAATTAGTAAAGGACTTTAAAGGGCGCTTTTCCTTAGAAAGCGCTTTCTAAAGTGAAAATATTTAGAGACCTATAAGAGCGCTTTCTAAAAGCGCTTTCTAAGGTGGCCTTTAGAGAGCGCTTTTTAGAAGCGCTTTCTAAGGTGGCCTTTAGAAAGCGCTTTTCAGAAGCGCTCTCTAAAGTGACACCTATAACAGCGCTTTTTGGAAAGTGCTTTCTAAGATTTACCTGAAAATGTCAAAAAATATAAAAATGAATCTGGGGCGAGGGGGATTCGAACCCCAGACTCAAAGCATGGCAAACAAACACACAAACCTCCTTGACCAGCGGTACTACGCCCTCATCCATTGTTTATACTCACTCCATAAATATATAAAATAAGGTGTCAACATATATATTTAAATATATTATTTGAATAATTTTAAATATAGTTTAAAATAAATTAATATATAATTTAATATAATTTAAATATATTAAATATAATTTGATATATTAATATAATTTAAAGTATATTTTAAATTATATATTAATATAATTTATATATATTAAATATAATTTAAATAAGTTAAAATGTTTGTATTTAAAACATATATATTTAAATATATTATTTGAATAATTTTAAATATAATTTAAAATAAATTAATATATAATTTAATATAATTTAAATATATTAAATATAATTTGATATATTAATATAATTTAAAGTATATTTTAAATTATATATTAATATAATTTATATATATTAAATATAATTTAAATAAGTTAAAATGTTTGTATTTAAAACATATATATTTAAATATATTATTTGAATAATTTAAAATATAATTTAAAATAAATTTAAATATAATTTAAATATATTAAATATAATTTGATATATTAATATAATTTAAAGTATATTTTAAATTAATATATTTTAAATTATATATTAATATAATTTATATATATTAAATATAATTTAAATAAGTTAAAATGTATGTATTTAAAACATATATATTTAAATATATTATTTGAATAATTTAAAATATAATTTAAAATAAATTAAAATATAATTTAATATAATTTAAATATATTAAATATAATTTGATATATTAATATAATTTAAAGTATATTTTAAATTAATATATTTTAAATTATATATTAATATAATTTATATATATTAAATATAATTTAAATAAGTTAAAATATATAATTTAAATATATTAAATATAATTTGATATATTAATATAATTTAAAATTCCTTTCCCTACCTAAAGTGCGTGGGTTCGACCCCCCCTTTTGCCATTTTTTGTGATTCTTGATGTTTTTCAGTATAATTAGTAAATGACTTTAGAGGGCGCTTTTCCTTAGAAAGCACTTTCTAAAGTGAAAAGAAATTGAGCCCTATTAGAGCGCTTTCTAAGGTGGCCTTTAGACAGCGCTTTTTAAAAGCGCTCTCTAAAGTGATACCTATAGCAGCGCTTTTTGGAAAGCGCTGTCTAAGGTGGCACTCTTTTACATTCTTTTACAGCGCTTTTTGGAAAGCGCTTTGTAAAGCCTTTCTTTTAAGGCGCTTTTTTTTAGTGAAATTTTTTTATTCTTTTTAGCAGCGCTTTTGCATAAAAGCGCTGTCTTTTTGGTGCTGTCTAATCATATTTTTGGCGTAGTGCATCATACCTCATTAATCCTCTCAAAGATTGTTGAGCATTCACTTAAATCAAGAATTAGGATTTTGGACCCTCTCAGAGCACTCAGACAAAGGATCAATCAAGAATTGACATGATCTTCAACTTGTCAAGCCTCTCAAACATCCATAAAGGATCAAGAGGTCTCCCACATTAAGAATCAAGCACAAAATTGCAACATTTCAAGTGGATCAATCCTCAAGATCATCAGTGTCACCAAATTAGGGTTTTGGTCGATCAAGGCCTCCAAAGGGAAATTTTCATCTGGGCATGAGTCATTACTTAAAAAACATGATCCAAGAAGCTTAAAGGGACCTCATGGATCCAATCATAAGTTCAAAATAGCCTCAGGGGATGCATTCATCAAAAATCAGGAATTTAGGGTTTCTTGACCTAATTCACCCCTAAGTTGACTTTTGGAGCAAGGCATGAGCCAAAACCTCAAGGAATGTTTTGAAGACCTCAAATGTTTTGTATTAATCCTCTCACAAGTTCAAATTACCACAAAGAACTTGGTTCATGAGCAATACAAAGATTCAAATTCATCTGGACCACAAACTAGGGTTTTTGAGAAAAAGTCAATAGTGTCTTTGACTTTTGACCAAGACATGATCTCAATCCTTGGGAAATCATTCAAAACACTCTAAAACACCTATGGAATCCATCCATTAAGTTTGATTTGGCCCAAGTACTTGATTTCATAAAGGATCACAAAGTTTGAAATTCATCTGACAAAAAAGTAAACTGTGCCCTAAAACCAAGTTTGACTTTTGAAATTTTTTGACAAACATGGCTCCCCTAAGTAAAAAAAAAATGTTAACTTATGGTTTGGATCATCATCCATCAAGAAAAATCAAGAAAAGTGAGGTTACTTGCAAAAGGGGTAATCGTAAGACACTTAAAATTTCTCTAAGTTATGAAAAAAGGGTGATTTTTCCCAACTTTGCAAGGTCATAACTCCTAAACCACAAAGCCATTTTCTTCCACCCAAATCTTAAATGAAAGCTCTCATTACATACTACAAAAATGTCAAAGTGCTCCATGAGCCAAAAAAGCTTGGATTTTGAGTTATAGAGCCATGAAGTTAGGGTTTCAAAACTTTTGAACCTGGACACTTAGTGAAATTTTTGGACAGAATCTCTCTTGTATTTTTACCAACTTTGAGGCCATTTTTCATTATGATCCAAGATGAATCAATACCAAAGTTAAACATCAAAGTTGAATTATGATACAGGGGCTTTCTTAAAAGTACAAGAGCCTCCCATGATTCAACTTGAGCAAGAAGTTTTAAGCTTCCCAGAATGGCATTTTTCACCCTGCCTACATAGCATCATGGATACATGACTTATGCCACACGATTTTCTCATTAAAGTTTTGTCACTTTTCCAACTTTGTCATCTTCCAAAAACACAAAACTTCTGATGACTCACTTATTACTTGATCAAGGAGTCAAGAATTCCACTTATACATATGCAAATCCATCATGACATGAACTTTGAAATTCAATTTTAGCAAGGTTACATTAATGCAATGCATTGAGGTGTCATGAACCAAGCCATGCTAATCCAAACCAGTCAAGATTTAGTCCAAGCTCTGAGTGTTTAAACCTGCATAAATTTAATTGAGTCAAGCAAGAGGAGACTTGGCACTTTTGAATTATCCAAGTCAATGGCTACATAGCTACTCATAGTGATTAGCCTCCATTCACCATTCCTTGCAAAGCAAACTTCCTCTACTATAAATAGAGGTCATTTGTGACTGATTAACACACCCCAAAACATCAGAATTCATGTTTTCCTCCAAATCACCTTTCAAAACCAGAATTTCCTTCTTTGGCAAGTAACATGTGAATTTTCAAATAGAGAAGGATTCCACCACAACCAATGATCCTAACACCACACATACATCATATAGAAACTATCTAAACACTTCTCCATCACCTGTAACCTCAGAATCACAAAGCTCAAAATCCAACTTAGGTCTATTTGCAGTTAAGGTACCACAATAAGTTCTAGGTGTTTCCAATAAAGTCCAAGCTTCAAAACACCTTACAAAAGG
Source organism: Lathyrus tuberosus (assembly GCA_022829125.1). Taxonomy (NCBI): domain Eukaryota; kingdom Viridiplantae; phylum Streptophyta; class Magnoliopsida; order Fabales; family Fabaceae; genus Lathyrus; species Lathyrus tuberosus. Next base: position 14,899,531 of record JALAZF010000028.1, on the reverse strand, counting down.
TTTATTGAAGCTTTCCAGATCATCACACAACATCTGTAACACCTCTACATCAAAATTCTAATTCTTCTTGCACAAGTAAGTCCAACACTCTCAAACTCTATGATCCATGCATCATAAATGTGTTTTCAAGTTACAAACATGTTTCTGTACTTGTATAGAGTGTTTCCCCTCAATCAATTACTTTGTAGCTATCGTGTATAAGATTTCATAGCGTTCTTATAGAAATTAGGGTTCATGTGTTCATCACTTGATTTATCACTCCACACTTAAAATAAATGCAAAATTGTTTTATAAATTAAAATTAGGTTCATGTAGCTATGAGAGGTTTTGCAAAATTGTAGCTATCGTGTATATCATTTTTTAATTTAATTTTCTTTGAAAAATTGTTTTTTTAATTAAAATTAGGGTTTTCCCTTTGATTTTAATTTTTCAAAACACTTTTGGGCCTCTTTGTAGAGTGTAAGACCCATTCCTTTTTGTACATAAATATTTTGGGCCTCAGTCATTGTATAAGTCCCATTGTGGTTTTCGAAAACGTGGCGCAATCGTCGTCTTTTTCAAATAAATCATCTGGGCCTCTCCTTGAGTATGTGAACACATGACTTCTCAAAGGTTTTGATGACGACACACTTTCTACAAAAAAATCTCTATAAAGTCAAAGATGGATTAACAAAAAGGATTGATCAAGTCTCTTGCTCAAGAATCAAGTCTCAACTATTATTAAGGCTTTATAAACTTTATGAAGAATGGATTACTCAAAGGAATAGGTATAACACTTAAACTCTATGTGATTATACAAGTGTTCAAAATATACCTCATTCATGCCATGATCATTAGAAACATGTTTTTGGATCATAGAAAATCTTTGCACTTCTGTTTTAAAAAATTATCTCAATTCTGGGCTTGAGTAACCGGTTACCCAATATAGAGTAACCGGTTACCCTAAGAAAACTTTCAAAAATAAAATACGTTGGCACGCAAGTAACCGGTTACCCATTTTAGAGTAACCGTTTACCACTGGGACAGTGGCCAGAATTGATGCACCTTTTCACTGAAACTTTTTTAATTTTTCTTCTAATGAATCATGGCATCCCTTCATGAAATATACACATCTGTAGAGGTACCTTAGGGCTATATAAACATCATATTGTCAGATTTTAAACTTACCTCCTTGCAAAATTTCAAATCAATTACTCATATTCTTTCAAACTTTAAAAGTTTTCTAAGTGTTCATCCAAAAATTTTCTAAGAGTGAAACTTTGCATAAACCTTCATATTGAGCATCATAGTTTTATTCCATACAAAGAACACTTGTATAATTGCTGTGAGTATTGACTCCTAATTTCGACGCCTGACGCTGGGATGAGAGTCTCTCTCCCAAGGAAGAGAAAAGCTGAAGTTTATGAAGCTTCGACAGAAACGTCGTTATAAGGAGGTTCAGTCGAAAGCTATCTTCTTGCTATGAACAGAAGACTTAAAAAACTTAGAAATATTTGTAAGAGTTTGGAGGAATTTTCGACCGAAGACTAGGAAGTGACGTTCGACGCGAAGGTTTAAAATTCAAATAAAGGATGGAATTGTTATTTTTAAAGGAAGACGCGTGGAATGCATCTTGGGGCGAAGGCATGCTGAATGCCATTTGTCTTCGTTAGAAACGGTGACTGTTAGTGGCGATTATTTCAACTGTATATAAATAGGGAGTCGTAGTGTTAGATATTCGTGTGTGTATTCAAAATTTGTACAAGTTACTCAAAAATACTCAAAGTACCATGTGAGAGAAAAAAGTTAGCATTGAGAAAATGTACGTTTGGAAAAACACCAGTTTCATTCTTTACATTTCAATGAAGGTTTAAGTTATTTATTTGCAATTCATTCTACATTTCTGCAATTTCATTCCTGCACTTTTATTACGTTTTCGTTATTTATTTTAAGAACCAAACTTTATCATTTCTGTCCAAACCACATCAATTTATCAAAACAATGATGAACATAATGAATAAAAGGTTTGATTTCTATACATGTTGTCGAAACTCTTAAAGTACATTGTCCTAGGATTTGTATGGTCGATCCTGCAAGTTAGCTAATTTTTTTACAAATTAGGAGACCAGCGGTTGTTTGCTAATTTTCAAGGCAAATAGTGAGAATTTAGTGTTACAAAGAAGAAGATCAATCTTGTGATTGATAAGTGTCAATATTCCATCTTTTGCATATATACAAAATTCAGATTTATATCTCTTTGTCACATCTTGTTTTTAGGATTGTTAAAAATAAGATTGTGAATTTGTATTCCTTGTTATCCGGATTGTGGATACAAGAGGTCCATTGTGAGAGGATTGTTCTCAATTGGACTAAGGTTGAAAAATCCAAGAGGGTGTTCTTGGTGGTTTATTGTTAGTGTCTTGTATAGAAAGACTAGGAAGAGTCTTGTCTTGTCCTAACAATAGTGAAATCTTTTTCAAGTTGAAAGGGTACTGGAGTACTCTCGATCTGTGAGGGGAACCAATATACTTCCTGGTGTTCTTAACTATCTGCAAGTTACAGCTTTTCATCACTTAGTAATCGTTAGGAAAGTAAAACATAAAAACCGTCAAAAATCTGAAAAATTGTCTAAGTACCTAATTCACCCCCCTCTTAGGCACACTTCTAACTTACAATTGGCATCAGAGCAGGTTATGGGTAACCTGTTCTTATCGACCCAGCATGGCTTCCGCAAGCACAAACCCGGTATTCAAAGATGGTGGAAGTAGTAACAAGGCCACACTTTTCTCTGGAGAATATTTTGACTTTTGGAAGATCCATATGAAGGCACATCTTGAAGCACAAGGAGAAGGTATATAGGAAGCCGTTGAGAATGGTCGGCATAATCCTATTAATGTGGTCAATGGTGTTGGTACTCCAAAGTTAAAGAGTACGTATGATGAAGATGACAAGAAAAGAATTCTAAATGAAAAGAAAGCTATAAATCTTCTTCAAAGTGCATTAAGTATGGATGAGTTCTTCCGCAACTCTCAATGTAAATCGGCGAAAGAAATATGGGATACTTTGGTAGAAACACACGAAGAAACGACCAAAGTAAAAAGATCTAGGCTAAACACTTTAAGTCAAGAATATGAAATGTTCCGAATGCAGCCCGGAGAATCCATTGTTGCATTGCAGAAAAGATTTGTTCACTTGAATAACCATTTGATCGCACTCGGGAAGACCTTCACAAATGATGATCTCAATCTTAAGGTGCTAAGATCTTTGACTAGAGAATGGCAAACTAAAGTGATGGCTATATCAGAAAAGAAAAGTCTTTCTACCATGACGTCCGCATCACTATTTGGAAAACTCCAAGAACATGAACTTGAACTTGGAAGACTTGAAAAGCATGAAAGCCAAGAGAAGAAATCCAAAGGCATTGCTTTGAAAGTAGATTCAAAGGAAGATAAAGATGATGACTCACCAGAGGAAGATGAAAATTTCATGCTCCTGGTAAAAAGGCTTGGTAAGTTCTTTAGTAAAAATGGCAAATCCTTTTATGCTAAAAGAATAAACATTTCAGGAAAAAGGAGGCGTCCACTTTTATGCAAGATGTCGCATGTTACGAATGTGGAAAGCAAGGTCACATAAAGTCAGATTGTCCAAAACTCCCTAAGAAAGGTGGCTTTAAAGGCAAGAAGGATTTCAAGAATAAAAGGGCATATGTTGCATGAGAAGATAATGAGATAAGTTCTTCATCCGGATCGGAAAGCAACGAATGTGCAAATTTAGTATTGATGGCTTCGCACCATTCCGATGATGAAGAAGATGAGGTTAGTAATGATTTTTCCCTTTTTGATAGTGATGCACAAGGTACCATTAATGAGTTGTTAAATGAATGCAAAATTTTGTATAAAACTACATCATCTCAAAAGAAACAAATTTCATCTTTAGAAGAAAAAATATGTCATTGGAAAAAGAGATTGAAAATGAGAAACAAAAAATGATTAGTGAAAAACAGAATTTTGTATGTAAAAATTGTGAATCTCTCTCTTTCCAAATTGTTCAATTAAAAAGAGTACTTGAAAGGTACGAGAAAGGACAAATTGGATTGGAAGGAGTCCTTAGTCAACAAAGATATTCAAATGATAAAAGTGGACTTGGTTATTCAAAGTTTTCCAAACCAAGTTCAAGTAAAACTATCTTTGTTAGGCCTAAGGATCAACTTCCAAAGAGAATGTGAACAAACCAAAAATTGGGCATCAACATACTAAAAGGAAAAAATTTGTTAAGAAGAAATTTTATGTTCCTAGATATAGAAGTAAATTTGAACCTACTTGTTTTTATTGTGGTATTGTTGGCCATACACCTAATGCTTGCTATGTAAGAAACTTTAGTGTTGCAAGTGGACATTATGTGTGGGTTAAGAAAGGTACTAATTATGAAGGACCTAAAGCAATTTGGATACCTAACAAGACCTAATTTGTTTTGTAGGTATGCTTGAAGGCCACATCAAATCTTTGGTATCTAGATAGTGGTTGCTCCAAGCATATGACAGGAGACATTCATAAATTTTCAAATCTAGTGCTTAAGGCCAAGGGTTATGTTACATATGGAGATAACAACAAAGGAAGAATTCTTGGCATAGGCAAAGTTGGTACACCACCTTTCACATCTATTGAAGATGTCCTTTATGTCGAAGGACTAAAGCATAATCTTCTAAGTATTAGCCAACTATGTGACAAAGGCTTCAAGATCAAATTCACCAAGGATGAATGCTTGATTGAAGACGAAGTCACACATGAGGTAAAACTTAAAGGTATAAGAATTAATAATATATTCATGATTTCCCTTGATGATTTGTCTTTGAAGGTAAAATGTCTCATGGCAAACAATAATGATTCATTGCTTTGGCACAAGAGATTTTCTCAAATTCATATGGAGCATTTGAATAAATTAGTAAAACATGATCTTGTTATTGGATTGCCTAAGATAAAGTTTGTCAAAGATAGATTATGTGATGCTTGTCAAAAGGGAAAACAAACCAAATCAACTTTCATATCTAAGAATGTGGTGACCACTTCAAGGCCACTACAATTTTTGCATATGGACTTATTTGGTCCATCAAGAACAAGAAACTTCGGAGGTAATGTATATGCTTTAGTTATTGTTGATGATTTTTCTAGATATACTTGGACATTCTTTTTAGTGCAGAAAAGTGATGCATTCAAGGCGTTCAAGAAATACGCGAAGCAAATTCAAAATGAGAAATCACTAACTATTGCCCCCATAAGAAGCGACCATGGTGGAGAATTCCAAAATGCCTCCTTTGAAGAATTTTGTGAAGAACAAGGAATCTCCCACAACTTCTCGGCACCAAGGACTCCTCAACAAAGTGGAGTGGCGGAGAGAAAGAATAGGTCATTGGTGGAACTTGCAAGGACTATGCTTAGCGACTCAAATCTTCCAAAGTACTTTTGAGCGGATGCGGTAAGCACGACATGCTTTGTAAGTAATCGTGTTAACATTAGGCTTATCCTAAGGAAGACCCCCTATGAACTCTTCAAAGGGAGGAAACCCAACATTGCTTATTTCCACATCTTTGGATGCAAGTGCTTTGTCCTTAATAATGACAAAGACAATCTCGGTAAGTTCAATGAAAAATCGGATGAAGGTATATTTCTTGGTTATTCTCTATCAAGTAAGGCTTATAGAATTTATAATAAACGAACTTTAATAGTTGAAGAATCTATGCATGTTAAGTTTGATGAATCTAACCCCTCCAAGGAGGATATTGTTTTGTGTGATGATGATGATGATGATGAAATTGTAGAAGTTCCTCAAGAAGATACTTCAAATGAGAATCAAATGGAACATCAAGTAGAACCAATTCAACAAGAGTTAAATGACAATGATCTACCAAAGGAATGAAGGACTCATAGGGATCATCCAATTCATAAAGTTATTGGTGATATTAGTCAAGGCGTTGCAATAAGGCTAAATCTCAAAGATGCATGCTTGAATATGGCGTTTGTCTCACAAATTGAACCTTCCAAAGTTGATGAAGCCTTAGAAGATGACTAATGGATAATTGCTATGCAAGAAGAGTTAAACCAATTCGAAAGGAATCAAGTTTGGGAACTTGTTCCTAGGCCAAGTGGTAAACACATCATCGGTACCAAATGGGTGTTTAAGAACAAACTTGATGAGAATGGGATAATTGTTTGAAACAAGGCAAGGTTGGTGGCTCAAGGACATAATCAAGAGAAAGGCATTGATTTTGAAGAAACTTTCGCTCCAGTTGCAAGGTTAGAAGCTATCCGTTTATTACTTGCTTATGCTTGTTCATTAAATTTTCAGTTATTCCAAATGGATGTCAAAAGTGCATTCTTGAATGGCTACATCAATGAAGAAGTCTATGTCAAACAACCCCCGGGCTTTGAAGACTTCAAGAATCCTTCACATCTCTTCAAGTTGAAGAAGGCTCTTTATGGCTTAAAGCAAGCACAAAGGGCATGGTATGATCGACTTAGTAACTTCCTTTGTGGAAAAGGATTTGTAAAAGTTAAAGTTGACAAGACATTGTTCATTAAGAAATTAAAAGGTAATACCTTATTGATTCAAGCCTATGTTGACGACATCATATTCGGTTCAACAAACAAAGAACTTTGTGAAGAATTTTCATTGATGATGCAAGGAGAATTCGAGATGTCCATGATGGGTAAGATGAATTATTTTCTTGGACTACAAATTAAGCAACTAAAGGATGGCATCTTCATCAACCAATCCATTTATTGCAAAGAGTTATTAAAAAGATTCGATATGGATGGTTGCAAGGCAATGGCTACTCCAATGGGATCCATAACTTACGTTGATCAAGACGAATCGGGTGTTTCAATTGATATCACAAAGTATCGAGGTATGATTGGTTCTTTATTATATTTGACGAAAAGCTGTTATGACATAATGTTTAGTGTGTGTTTATGTGACCGCTTTCAAGCAAATCCAAAGGGGTCACATCTAACCGCTGTTAAAAGAATCATGAAGTATCTCAAGGGAATGGCGAACGTTGGCTTATGGTATCCAAAAGGTAGTATATGTGATTTAGTTGGTTATTCTGATGCGGATTATGCAGGATGTAAAACTAATAGAAAAAGCACAAGTGGAACATGTCACATCCTAGGAAATGCATTAGTATCGTGGTCCTGTAAGAAACAAGCATGTGTTGCTCTTAGTACCGCATAAGCAGAATACATAGCAGCAGGATGTTGTTGTGCTCAGATTCTTTGGCTAAAGCAACAACTGAGTGATTACAGAATAGATCTTGGATGCATACCACTTCGATGCGACAACACAAGTGCAATAAATATTACAAAGAATCCAATCATGCATTCCCGTACAAAACACATAGACATTCGACATTATTTTCTACGTGATCATGTGCTGAAAGGCGATGTTGAAGTCTCATTCGTGGATACACATAATCAACTCGCAGACATTTTCACAAAACCGCTCGCAAAAGAAGCATTTTACAAAATCGGAGGGAACTTGGCATTTTAGATGAAGGTGATGTATAAATCTTCAATAATTATTTATTATAAGCTAAAATGAAGCCAAGGTACACAAATTTTTAAATTTTATAATTTTTGCAATCTCTCACTAAAATGTGTTTTATGTGAAATATTTGCTTTTCTTGATTTTTCATGAACTTAAATAAATTTTCAAGAAATGAGTATTTCACTCAAAGCTGTATTACAATGTGTATTAACATGTCAAAATAATTTGTTTTTTTGAAAAATCAAGTATTTTGAGAGATATGAAGCTACTGTTTTTCTATTTTTGCATAAGGTAATCGGTTACCCTATATTAAGTAACCGGTTACCCTTTGATTTTTGAAATTCTGGTACCAGACGTGTGATGTTAAGGTGCGATGTCACAATAACACACTCTGCAATAATGGACAGAATAAGCAACAGGAAATCACAAGGAATTGTTCACCCAGTTCGGTCTAACTACCTACGTCTAGGGGCTACCAAGCCAGGGATGAAATTCACTACTTGTAGATATAATTTACAGACTCAACACACCAGTTGACAATCTCCTAAACTTATACTCTACTAGTGACTTTCTACCTAAGAAACCACTTAGATATGAGAACACTACTCAATCCCCTAAAACACTCAAAGAACAACCTCTTTGAGATCCCTTGATCTTGCTTCCTAGCTTCGATCAATCAACAACTCTCTATTACTTCACAGCTTCTAGAGAGGACAAAAAATTCAACACCTATTCAACCTAGAATAGTGTGATTACAAGTACTCTAAACAAACCCTAGACTCTAAGCCTCCAGCTCTTGATCTTCAATCTGTTTTCTGTACCTTCTTCCTTGGTCTTGTGCGCTTTATATAGCTCCTTGAATTTGGATTGGATTTGTCACAATATTTGATCAGATTTGTTAATTAAAAACTGAATCTTTTAAAACAGATTTTATCCCCAAAATCTTTTTAAATCTTCCACCTTTTAATTCTCCAACAAACCTGCAATCAAATCTCCCATGTAACAGAAAATATCTAGCCCAAGATATTCTCATCCAACGAGTCAACACTCTCAACAATTCCAGCTAATACGCGACCCTAATAACAACAAGCCCATGTTGTCATTAGCTTCAGTTCTGCAGGTCTGATGTTACAACATCACCTATGTGACATCAGACATCCACTTCAGCAACTAGCAACCTTAACACTGCCCAGTGTTAAGTGCAATGTTATGACATCAAGCCCATGACATCAAACATAGTTAACCTTCACAACTTAGTACAGCCCAGTACTAAGACTCAATGCTGCAACATCAACACCATGACAACACCATGAAACTTTAACTTGTAGCAGTTTGACAATCTTCATATAGTCTTCATTACTTGATCTGCTGCAGCACCATCTTCATTATTGACAACAGCCAATTGGTGCTCCCCCTCAAAAACTTGAACCAGCATCACAGCTGTTCAGTAGGTCACAATGTGCAGCACATCTCCCCCTTGATGTCTGCTTTGCTGCACTCTCCAATTGCTATGAATTCTTCACTAGCAGCTCCATAACTATGCTGTCTATACTCCCCCTCCACAGTTGCATCATTACTTTTCAACCAAACAGCTTTTATTTTTATTCTTTTAGCAGCAACTACTCTTCTCCTCATGGCAATTTTTAACTCTCCCCCTTTTTTGCCATAATTAGACAACTATCCCAAATCAAATGCCCTACAAGGTGACATAATACTGGTCCCACTGTCAGTAGCAACAAGACCTATGTAGTCTCCAAACACAATGTTCTGACATTATTAAAGACATGGTCAAAACCACATTCCAACACTTTTGACTAGACTGGCGATACAAACAATGCTTTAGAAAAACCATTATAAAACCACTCTTTCTCCTTTGCTCAGCACAACACTCCAATAAAGCATGAGTCAATCAAGCTCCAAAGTATCAACCAAGAAACTCAAGCATGAGGACAAAAATCCAGAACCTCTGAAGAAGAAGGTCAAATCTCAGACGACATCAGGTCCTTCTTCAGGAGCAACAAAACTGGCATGACTTCAGTGACAACTATGAAGCCTGGTAAGAACCATACTGCTAAAAAACAGCCTTCAGAAGATGAATGGGATGCAGATTGGAAGGCATTTCTGGATGCAGGTGAGTACTGATAATTGTACTGCCTTAATATGAACCAACAGCCTAATGTCATAGCATGCTATCTGACATTATATCCTCATAAGATTCAACCAATCTCCATAATCTTGATCAGCATGCAATCTTCACAATATATGTACCTTTGCTGCAAAATCCATAGACAAATACTTCCCCTGTCAAGATTAACAAATGCTCTAGATGGAGATGAACATTTGAGCACATTTACATGCATTTTGGTACCACTGTCCCTTTCACCAAGGGCTATCATACAATTCATCTTCACCATCCAAGGCAAACCTTCTACTTCATCATTCTCCCGTATGACTATGTAGATGCTCCTTAGATATAATGTAAGCACTAAGCTTCAGATCCAGAACAAAGACATCCTTCACCAAGGATACTCTTGACACTCTTGACACTAGGGTATTACATATGCTCCACTACTGGATTTACTATCAGCAAAATAATCCAAACTCAACACTGTGTCACAAACTCCACAAATTCTCAGCTTACTTATAAGCTTTACTGAGATCCAGTCTCTTCAAGAGATCACACTTCCTCTTTCCTTACATCCACCAGTAGTTGTTGAAACTGGTGATGTCTTCAAAGACAGTAGTCATGCTTAAACACATGACCATAATCTCCACTTCTTCTGACCAAAATGCTAGAGCATTCAACTCCACATGTCCAATCTTAATCATCTTCCAGATCTAACCACCAGCAAACATGACGCTATAACATCTTTTGGGACATCAGCTTCTCATCACCATTCAAAGGACTCATTGCATAAGGAAGTCCTTCAAGAAGCTCCCAATAAAACACAGTCAGAGCAACTTATTCATACACACCTAAATACCATAAGTTCCCACACCCTCTCTGAACCATATCCTAGCAAACTCAACCATATCCAGAGTATCCATACCCAATTCTTTTTCCATGAAAAGCACATGATTGTTATCTAGTATGGCCTTTTGAATTTTCTCAGAAGTTCTAACAACAACGACTTCCTTCATTTGAGAGCAATCCTGGACATTATCATCAGACTTATCTCTGATCTTCCTATTTCTGGAAGAGATGAACACTTTACTCCTGGATTTTGTAGTACCATCCACATAGATCTTCTGATCATCAGTTCTCATCTTTGGAGGTGACTCAATATCTTTCCTCTTCCTTGATTTCAGTCGTTTAGCAACCCTAGGAACCACTTTTGCAATTAGTTCATCATCACTTCTAACATCTGCATCTTCCAACCTAAGGGTTGTCAACTTGTGAAATTTTTCTTCTGAACTATAGGAGTCATTAGTCAGGTTGTCATCTTTCTTAGCCTTGCAAGTATTCAGCTCCCAACACTTCTTAAGGTCACAACTTTTGATCCTTCCATCAGCATTGTTGACTCCTTTATCTTGCTCACATAATTGACTACTCAAGTTGGTTTTTAACACATCATCCAACTTAGGAGTAACAACACCATAAGTCATTAACCCAGATTGACTTTTCACACTTTCACACTTGATGTCACCATCTGATGTTACAGCACCAACCTTAACATCACTAGATAAGCTGTCCACTTGAGGTATCCACTGATAGCAATTATCTTTGGATCTTACTCCCTTCATCACTACCTCATTCTGCTCATCAGCTACCACACATTCATCTTTGGTGTAGCTTACCTTGTAACCTTCATCACAAAGTTGACTTATGCTAATTAAATTAGCACTCAACCCTTGAACAAGGAGCACATTATCAAGAGTAAGACCATCATGATTCTTCACTCTTCCAACTCCTTCTACTACTCCTTTTTCACCATTGCCAAAAATAACATCATTTGCATGGCAAGGATTGAACTCTACCAAATGCTTCTTGGATCCAGTCATGTGCTTTGAATAACCACTGTCAAAGTACCATGCATCCATAGCAAAATGTCCATCTGATGTGTGAGCCAATAGACATGTGACCTGAGCTTTAGGAACCCATTGTTTTACTACTTTGGGCCTGTACTCTCTCCATCTGTTTTGAGGCTGAGGGTATCCATGCAGCTTGTAGCACGAGTACTGCATATGTCCAAACCTACCACAATAATAACATCTCACCCTTTCATCTCTGAATCTTCTGCCATGATGAGATTGCTTAGGCTGCCATCCATAATGTGGTCTCCTCCTACCATAACTGGCCTGCCTTCTATTATGCTGGTATCTTCTTCCATAAGGAGGCTGAGAATGCTGTTTCCTAGATTGTCTCCCATGATGGTGTGGCTTTCTTCTTCCATAGATATGAGGAACAGCATTGGTGTAACCATACCCCTGATGTTGAGACACCTGATAAGACACGTGCTGTTTGAACTGAGCATGCTGTCTTCTAGGCTGTCTCCCATGGTGATGAGGCTTCCTTCTTCCATAATTATACGGCACAACATTGTTGAGGCCAGGTCCATACCAGTTTTCCTGATGTTGAGACATCGGATGTGACTTGGTCTGCTTGACCCTTGCAGCTTCATGCTCCTATGATATTGGGGGGGCATATTCTGGCTTGCTCCTTGTGGCTGCTTTCTCTTCTGATTATGACCAGTCTTTTTCTCAATCTTCTTAGGTTGTGAAACATCAGCTTCCTTGGGAGTAAGATTCTGCCTCTTTGGCTGATGTTGAGGCACAATTTGTGACTCTTCCTTCTTTAGACCTGAAGTACTTGCTTCTGAGGTACCTTTGTCTTCGGCCACATATCCTATCCCAACTTTGTTTCCAGCAACCTGTTCTGACTGGAGTATCTTGTCAAGAGTGGCTGTACCACTGTTCAGCATCCTAACAGATTTTGTCATCTGATCAAGTTGGGATCTCACTAGAACAACTTCATATTCCAGATCAGATTTTTCATTCTCAAGTTGAGAAATCTGTTCCTTGTGGCACTTGTTTTCTTGACAAACTTCAGCACTCTTTAAACACAACTCCTTGTAGGTTGAAGCTAGCTCATCAAAGGTGACTCTCCATCACTATCATCATCAGATTCAACAATTCCTGTCAAAGCTGTAACATGCTTTGCTGACTCACTTTCATCTTCGCTATCAGTGTCAGACCAGGAAATTGTCAAGCCTTTATTCTGCTTCTTCAAGAATGTGGGACACTCTTTCTTGACATGTCCATACCCTTCACATTCAAAGCACTGAACTCCTTTATCTTGGACAGTCTTCTCTTCATCTTTCTCTTTTGACTTGCTGATGTCAGAGGAGATGTTCTTGACATTAGGCCTGTAGTTATAGTTCATCTTCTTGAACACTTTGTTGAATTGCCTTCCCAACATAACTATAGCCTGAGGCAGATCCTCCTGGGACTCATCATCTTTAGCTGCTGCAGGAGTGGAGACTAAGGCTATACTCTTGGGCTTCTTTTCTGGTTCTTCCTCATTCAGCCCAAGTTCAAATGTTTGAAGAGATCCAATAAGCTCATCAACTCTCATCTTGCTGATGTCTTGAGATTCTTCAATGGCTGTTACCTTCATCTTATACTTCTTAGGGAGGGACCTAAGAATCTTTCTTACCAGCTTCTCTTCTGTCATCTTCTCACCAAGAGCACTGGATGCATTTGACAGCTCAAGAACACTCATGTGGAAGTCATGAATAGTCTCATCTTCCTTCATCTTCAAGCTTTCAAACTTAGATGTTAGAAGCTGAAGTCTAGACATCTTAACTCTAGATGTGCCTTCATGAGTAGCCTTCAAAATATCCCAAGCAACCTTAGCACTTTCACATGAGTTGATCAGCCTGAATATGTTCTTGTCAACCCCATTGAAGATAGCATTTAGGGCTTTTGAATTCCCAAGGGCAAGCTCATCTTCTTCCTTGGTCCATTCTTCTTCAGGCTTAGGCTTTGAGGTGCCTTCTTTATCCTTGCCAGCCTCATCTTTCTCACATACCTCTGGAGCTTTCCACTCTTTAATGACAGCCTTCCAAGCTCTGCTGTCTAATGACTTTAAAAAAGTAGTCATTCTAGGCTTCCAATACTCATAGTTTGAGCCATCCAAGATAGGGGGTCTGTTGACGAATCCTCCAACCTCTTTGTCCATCTTTCACCAGAAAGTAACTTCCCTAGATCTCACCCAGAGACAGACAGGATGCCTGCTCTGATACCAATTGAAATTCTGGTATCAGACGTGTGATGTTAAGGTGCGATGTCACAACAACACACTCTGCAATAATGGACAGAATAAGCAACAGGAAAACACAAGGAATTGTTCACCCAGTTCGGTCTAACTACCTACGTCTGGGGGCTACCAAGCCAGGGATGAAATTCACTACTTGTAGATATAATTTACAGACTCAACACACCAGTTGACAATCTCCTAAACTTATACTTTACTAGTGACTTTCTACCTAAGAAACCACTTAGATATGAGAACACTACTCAATCCCCTAAAACACTCAAAGAACAACCTCTTTGAGATCCCTTGATCTTGCTTCCTAGCTTCGATCAATCAACAACTCTCTATTACTTCACAGCTTCTAGAGAGGACAGAAAATTCAACACCTATTCAACCTAGAATAGTGTGATTACAAGTACTCTAAACAAACTCTAGACTCTAAGCCTCCAACTCTTGATCTTCAATCTGTTTTCTGTACCTTCTTCCTTGGTCTTGTGCGCTTTATATAGCTCCTTGAATTTGGATTGGATTTGTCACAATATTTGATCAGATTTGTTAATTAAAAACTGAATCTTTTAAAACAGATTTTATCCCCAAAATCTTTTTAAATCTTCCACCTTTTAATTCTCCAACAAACCTGCAATCAAATCTCCCATGTAACAGAAAATATCTAGCCCAAGATATTCTCATCCAACGAGTCAACACTCTCCACAATTCCAGCTAATACGCGACCCTAATAACAACAAGCCCATGCTGTCATTAGCTTCAGTTCTGCAGGTCTGATGTTACAACATCACCTATGTGACATCAGACATCCACTTCAGCAACTAGCAACCTTAACACAACCCAGTGTTAAGTGCAATGTTATGACATCAAGCCCATGACATCAAACATAGTTAACCTTCACAACTTAGTACAGCCCAGTACTAAGACTCAATGCTGCAACATCAACACCATGACATCAGCATTGAACACCTTGTTGTTTTACCAAAATTCCAGCCAATCCAGGAACTTACAATTTTTTCAGCTCTTGCACGCGTTTTGCACTAAGTAACCAGTTACCCTATATGAAGTAACCGGTTACCACTGACATTGACTGAAAAAAATTAATTTTTTTTATTTCGTTTGTTTTATATTCAAATATGTTAAATGTTATTTCTTTTTAGTAGGTGTCATAAGTGGTTATTTTCTTAAGTTCATTGCACTTTCATTCATAAGCATTGGTACTCTTCATCTCATTCAATTCTTCTTCTACTCTTTCCAACTCCTCCATTAAACCCTATAACTCCATTCAAAGAGAAATTAAAACCCCACTCACTTTTCGCTCCTTATAAACCCAAATCCTACAAACCCTCATCTCCAAACACCTCTCCTCTCCTAATCCGAAAATCCTACCTCAAACCCAAACTTTCAAGCTCTTTCAATGGCTCCTCCAAAACAAGATAAGGGAAAGAAGAAGATGGGTGAAGGAAGTTCTGACCTAGTGGAAGAACAACATGTAACCACTGTCAAGGCTAGAAGGTTGGATTTTGCTGTCCGGTCTCATCCTCTAATGTCGGTAAAATATGTTAACTTCAAAATTTTTCCTTCTCACAACTTTACTTTTCGTACTTTGTTGAAAGATTCTAGAGTGAAAAACCTTGTTGCTGAGATAGGACCCTATTATTCCGATTTGGTCAGAGAATTTTTCTCTACCTTAGTGATTAGTACAATAGGAGGGCTATGAAGTCGGATATGAAGATTAATTGGGCATATGTAATCTTGCACAACATGAGGCACCAACTCTCTCTTAGTGGTGGACTTCCATATGCTAGAATTATTTCAAAAATTTTGGAGTATAATAAGGTTTTGCTTCAAAGAGAGCCGAAGACCGATATGACTGCTAAAGTTTGTGAAATTAATTCTATAACCACAACCAAAAACACTGGTATCATTATTGCTCCCAATGGAACCTTCCGCTACAAAGATGATCTTGCTCCTCCCATTCCTCAACAAGTTCCGGAAGGTGGTATCTCAAATGACTTTCTCTATTCTGAAATGTGTATCATGAAGGAAACCATGGACCGCAATCATCGTGAAACCACACGTGGCATCAATTCGATTAGAAAGTTTTTCCGTTCCATGAACCGAAACCATGCACCAAGTATGGTCATTGAGGAAGAAAGTGGTGATGAAGAAGAGGGAGAAGAGGGTGAAAATGAAGAGATGGAAGACATGTTCGAAAGTGATTAAGTTCATACTTATGTTATGCATCTAGTATTAAGTTTATGTTCTTTTTAATGTTATCTTAAGTTTGTTGTCTTTCAAATTCTTAGTGTACTTATTTCAAGACTATATGGTGTTCTATGTTTTGTATTCGGTTTTTAATTCATCGTATTACTATAATGTGATATGTTTCAAATATTGTGTGGTTTGCATATATATGTTAAATTCTATGTTTCACATGTTTATCTTTTTATGAATATTTGATCTTTCATATTTCTTTTCCCATCCTTTTTGTTAATGACAAAGGGGGAGAAGAATTCTTGTTGTTTTTTTTTTTTTACTTTTCTCTAACAAAAATTGCAGATTTCAAAAGCTCTTTCAAATTTTGGATTAAGGGGGAGCATCAATCTAGGGGGAGCTTATGTTAGAGAAACCAAGGTTGGATCAAATTTTCAAGAATTGTTTGTCATCATCAAAAAGGGGGAGAATGTGAAGACATGGTTTCTCAAAGGTTTTGATGACGACACACTTTCTACAAAAAAAATCTATAAAGTCAAAGATGGATTAACAAAAAGGATTGATCAAGTGTCTTGCTCAAGAATCAAGTCTCAACTATTATCAAGGCTTTATAAACTTTATGAAGAATGGATTACTCAAAGGAATATGTATAACACTTAAACTCTATGTGATTATACAAGTGTTCAAAATATACCTCATTCATGCCATGATCATTAGAAACAAGTTTTTGGATCATAGAAAATCTTTGCACTTCTGTTTTAAACAATTGTCTCAATTCTGGGCTTGAGTAACCGGTTACCCAATATAGAGTAACCGGTTACCCTAAGAAAATTTTCAAAAATAAAATACGTTGGCACGCAAGTAACTGGTTACCCATTTTAGAGTAACCGTTTACCACCGGGACAGTGGGCAGAATTGATGCACCTTTTCACTGAAACTTTTTTAATTTTTCTTCTAATGAATCATGGCATCCCTTCATGAAATATACCCATCTGTAGAGGTACCTTAGGGCTATATAAACATCATATTGTCAGAATTTAAACTTACCTCCTTGCAAAATTTCAAATCAATTACTCATATTCTTTCAAACTTTAAAATTTTTCTAAGTGTTCATCCAGAATTTTTCTAAGAGTGAAACTTTGCATAAACCTTCATATTAAGCATCATAGTTTTATTCCATACAAAGAGCACTTGTATAATTGTTGTGAGAATTAAGTGTTACAAAGGAGAAGATCAATCTTGTGATTGATAAGTGTCAATATTCCATTTTTTGCATATATACAAAATTCAGAATTATATCTCTTTGTCACATCTTGTTTTTAGGATTGTTAAAAATAAGATTGTGAAGTTGTATTCCTTGTTATCTGGATTGTGGATACAAGAGGTCCATTGTGAGAGGATTGTTCTCAATTGGACTAAGTTGGAAAAATCCAAGAGGGTGTTCTTGGTGGTTTATTGTTAGTGTCTTGTATAGAAAGACTATGAAGAGTCTTGTCTTGTCCTAACAATAGTGAAATCTCTTTCAAGTTGAAAGGGGACTGGAGTACTCTCGATTTGTGAGGGTAACCAGTATATTTCCTGGTGTTCTTTACTTTCTGCAAGTTACAACTTTTCATCACTTAGTAATCGTTAGGAAAGTAAAACATAAAAACCGTTAAAAATCCAAAAAATTGTCTACGTACCTAATTTACCCCCCCCCCCCCCCCCCTCTCTTAGGTACACTTCTAACTTGCAGAGTATAAGCCCCATTTTTCTTATTTACAATCATTTTTAGGCCTCTATTAGAGTGTAAGACCCAAACCCTCTTTGTACATAAATTTTTGGGCCTCTGCTATAGTATAATACCCACAACGTCTTTTGGTATCGCAATGCGATCACTGTTTCAAAATAAGTCATCTGGGCTTCTCCTTGAGTATAAGCCCTAGTCCCTTGTACATAAACTTTTTTTAAACAATAAACAACCTTCATGGGCCTATCCTTGAGTTGTAAGCCTCATACCTCTGTTTTTAAAATCATCTGTCTGTGTTAACTGGTACTGAGAGGAGCATTATTCCCGGTGAAACTGCTCTTAGACCACTTGGGCCTCTCTTTGAGTTATAAGCCCCAAACACTCTTCTTTTAAAACAAATTTCTTTTAATTCAAAATTCAAATTCAAAGTTTTCTCAAAACTTTCTTCAATTTCTTAAAACCCTAATCATACAGTTGAAATCAGTACAATCAATCACAATACACTTGGGCCTCTTCTCAGAGTGTAAGACCCAACATCTTTTTAATTCAATGTATATTTGTTTATATACTTGTCAATTCACTTATTTGTATATATATTCTTGTGCATATTTGTTTAGAGTTTCCCCAGCAGTTAGGTCTACACTTAGGTCAAACCAGAGGTTACTTCTAACTTAGTCAAAAATAGTTCCCTCATAGGAAACATCCCTGAATACAGTCTGCCTCCTCTTGGGCTTATTCAATATGGAACAGAGAAAGGCATTATTCCCGGTGAAACTTTTCTCAAGACTGTCAAAACTTAGAAACATATACAAGAAATTCATTTCCCCAGAGAGGAATAATTCCCGGTGAAACCTCTTTTGAATTTCTTCAACCATAGAATTGTTCAACAAAGAAAGGATTAATTCCCGCAGAAACCTTTATTGAACTTTTCTTAGATTTGGACCCACAGGCTTCCTAGAAGTATCCCCAGCCTCTTCTTGGGCTTAGTACAAGGACCAACAGGCTTCTTAGAAGTTCCCCAGCCTCCTCTTGGGCTTAGTACAAGGAACCAAAGGCTTCCTAAAAGCATAAGATAGAAATTAGTCATCTTTGCTAGTTCAATCCCCAAGAAAGTCAAAATCTACACATCCTATCATCTAAGGATTGATCTTTATCCCTTAAACCAACAACCTCTGCTTGGGCATCATACAAAGATCTCTCTACACTAGAGTCTACCACTTCTTGAGAGACTTGGACAGTCTCAGGTTCCTCTTCGGCTTCATTCAAATAAACTTGGAAAGTCTCATTACCATAGTCTCCTTTTTAACTTCATACAAAGACCCTCAAGTTTCCTAAAGGTATAGGGACAACCCCGGTCAGTTTATCAATACACCAGTCTCCAGCAGAGTTAAAACCTCTAAGGTTTTCAAACTTAACTTTAAACTTCTCTGACTTCCAACAAGGCTTAACTTTCACCTTGAAAATCCTAGCCAAGGTCAGATTGACCTCAACAAATCCCAAGTGAAATCAGAGCCTCATGGCATCTTGTTGTACCCCAAATTTTACCCCTTAGATGTTATGACATTCTTGCACTTGCATTAGGGATCAATCATCTATGCATAGTCAACTAACCTTCATATTTTGCTATATGTTCTTCTATTTGAAAGCTAGGGTTTTTGCACAAGAAGAAGGGAAAGATCAATAAGCCAAGCTCTCATATGTTTCAAGTTCTCCTAAGGCACTTCTTGGCTCAATACATCAATCCCAAGTGTTCATTAGGTGGTTAAGAAAGGTGTCTGAAGTCATCTGGTTAAGAAAGTCAACTGAGGCTCCAAAAGCTCAATATTTGGTCTTGAGAGCTAATCATGAGGTTTTCAAGTCATTATTCCTTGGTCTCATGTGATTGGATCAAGAGAAATCAAGGAGAAACCACGAAATCAAGAGTTGTGGAAATTAGGGTTTTGACCTGAGGAATTACAAAGGAATCTTGGTGTGATCAATCAATTTCTTGATTGGTTCATCAACCAATTGAGCTTACATATATTCAAGAGACCTTATTAATGAAGAATTCAAGTGTATTTGGCTCCCACCACAAGTGCAATGAGCCCCAAGTTCATATGGCCCCAAATTAGGGTTTTATCAGGAGAAGTCAACCATGCCTTTGACTTTTGGTCAAGGCATGATTCTAAGTCTTGGGACATGATTCCATATGTTCATATGCATCCTTGGAAGCCATCTATGGTGTTTGAGAAGTTTGAGTAAGCAAGATCATCAAGGATCACACAGTTGAATTTATGAGGAAATTAGGGCTTTGTCTGAAAAGTCAACCCTTTGAATTTTGATGTTTTGGGTCCAAAATGAAGTATTCAAGTCATATTCCATCAAGACATGTTTGATATTTGAACTAGAGCATGAGAAATCAAGATTTAGGAGGTTTCTTTCAAAAAGGGCAAAGTTTGGTTTTTGAAATTTTTTTAAGTGTGGAGGAATCTAGTCCTTGAGTGAACTATGAAGAGTCATAACTTTCAAACCACACATCCATTTTTTGTGGTCCAAAGATCAATTTGAAGCTCTCATCATGAACTTTAAAATGTATTAGAGGGGAATTCTCCAAAGGAGGATTAGTTTTTAAGTTATGAGGCTTGGAAGTTCAAATCAAGTTATGACTTAGTGAAATTTCACTCTTTTTGCCCTAGTTTGTAGCCAACTTCAACCATCTTTTTCATTATGATCCCTTTGGATCTAGAACTTGGAGTGAACATGAACATTGTAGAGCATACTTGGGGCTTTCCAAAAATTATTAGAACACCCCAATCCAATGTGTGAGCTAAGAGAATATAATCCATGAAGTTGAGGGTTTGAAACTTGATTTTTCATGCTTTCTACCTTGTGAACTTGTTGCAAATCCATGTTCTTGCTATATAATCTTGTATTTCAGAAGCTATTACTTGCAAATCGTCATTTTCTCAGAGGTTTACACGAAAATTGGAAGCATTATCCATCAAGTTGAGGCATTAACCATCTGATTATTCCACTTATGGCATAAAGTCTTACCTTCCATTTTGGAAAAGGTAACTTTATGCACAAAGTCAGCTTCTTGAGCCTCTAAACTGTTCCTTCTGCACCAAAACTTTGCCTTGCATCATGATAAAGTATCTGAACCTCCTAACAACTTTAAAAAGGTCGGTATCACCTCTTGGAACTCTTCAAACATCTTGACAATTCCACTTGTATCTCAACTAAGTGCAACTAAACCATGAACCATATCAGTTGTATTGTTGCAATCTGATCTTCCCCTCCCTCTTGCCTATAAATAGGACCTCATTCCACACTTCAAACACACAAGAAACTGTCATACCCCAAATTTTGACCACCAAGAATTCCCATCATTGTGAGAATCATGAGGGATCAAGAGGACTCCCACATCAAGAATCAGGCACAGGAGTGTAACATTCTAAGTGGATCAAGCCTCGAGATCGCCAGTGTCACCAAATTAGGGTTTTGGTCGACCAAGGCCTCCAGATGAAAATTTTCATCTGGGCATGAGCCAATGCTTCAAAACACTACCCAAGATACTCCAAGGGACCTCATGGACCCAATCATCAAGTCAATTTAACCTCAGGGGATGTATTTACCAAAAATCAGGAATTAGGGTTTCCTAACCTAATTCACCCCTAAGTTGACTTTTGGAGAAAAGTATGAGCCAAGACCTCAAGACATGATTTTAGGGCCTCAAATACACCACATTGATCCATTTGCAATAATGGATTGATCCAAGAAGCTTGATTCACAAGTTTCAATTTCATCTGGACCACAATTAGGGTTTTGAAGGAAAAGTCAACTGTACCTTTGAATTTTGACCAAGACATGCTCCCAAACCTTGGGACATGATTAAATACACCCTATAACACCTATGTAATCCATCCATTAAGTTTTAATTAGGCCAAGAACTTGATTACACAAAGGATCGCACAGTTTGGATTTCATCTGACAAAAAGTCAACTGTGCACAAAATCAAGTTTAACTTTTTGGAAATTTTCACAAATATGGTTCCCCTAAGTCAAAAATAATGTTAATGTATGGTATTGATCATTATTCATTAAGAAAAATCAAGAAAAGTGAGGTTTCTTGCAAAAGGGGCAACCATGAGAAACCAAAAATTTTCTAAGTTATGGAACAAAAGTGATTTTGTACCAATTTTGCAAGGTCATAACTCCCAAACCACAAGACCTTTTTTCCCATTCAAAGCTCAAATGAAAGTCCATCTGACATACTTTAAAAGTTTCAACTACAAGAGATTCCAAATCTCCATGGATTTTGAGTTATGGTTCAAACAAAATCACTAAAACATGAAAATTCACCTTTTTCCAATACTTAGACAAAATTCTGTCCAAGACAGATTTCAAGTAAAACACCAAAACTTGGAGAACTTTTTCACATAGTTATAAGTTGAATCAATTCAAAGTATAAACATCAAAGTTATTGTGCATCTTGCTAGCAATTCAAAGAGTCCATCAACATGGAAAAACTCCATGGAAACCAAGAGATATGGCAGCCCAAAATCATGCTGCTGCAACTGGTTTGGAAAACTAGTTTGCATGTTTTCTTGCTCTCCAGGATTTTGAGTCAAGAAATAATGATCACTATGCCACATTCATTCAATATGATCATGATATATCTGATCCAACCTGCAAAATTAGGCCAAGATGCTTCAAAGTTCATCCTTTGGCATGATGAGTCTTTGAACAAAGACTTGGAATTCAAAGTGCATTTTTGTGCAATAGTTCACTTTCAACAAAGCTGATCTTCTCAGTCAAGATTCATGCATAAACAACAATAAAAACATCTGAGGAATGTGGAATTGGTCAATACATAGCCTTGCTACTTAGAGGGGCTAGTTTGCCTTGCATAAGAAGAAATGCCACCAAGCCAAAGCCATTGAATGTGATATGATCTTGCAGCCATTCACTATTCCTCCAAAACAAAACTTGATCACCTATAAATAGAGGTTACATTGCCTCATTCAGATCACACCAAAGCACTACAACTTGCTTTCCTCAAAATCTCTCTCATTAGGCCAAAATGCCTTCTTTTGCAAGTCATCTCTGAGTTTTTGAGTTAGAGAGCAATTCCACCACAGCTCATGATCCAAACACATCCAATATATATAAGTTGTTCAAACACTTACCCTTGGTCTGAAACACTAAAATCAGAAAGTCAACCTCCAAAACCTCAAATCTTGACTGTTTTGTATTTTGCAAGCCATGTCTTGATCCAATTACTTTCAAAACCAAACCAGGCCTCAAACATACTCCAAATATCATCCTCAAACTGTCCCAATTGGTTTCCCTCATCTGGAACACCATTTGAGAGAGTTACTATCTTGGTCATTTTTGCCCCATTTGCAAGAAAGAGCCAATTCTTGTTGCTGGTTTTGGTCATCCTAAAAGCTTCTAAGGGATCAATCAAGAGTGTTCAACGCATTGAATTACTTCTGGCACAAGGAACTTGACAGATAGCACAAGAAGCTTCAAGAGGTATGTGCATCACAACTTGAACTCTCTAAATCATGCATTGCTTTGAGGTCCATTGATCATGGACCTCTCATACATATCATATATGTTGTGTTTGAACCAATTTACCATGCTATTACTGCCTGTATGATGAGATAGCATAGAATATGCAAA
The DNA here is from genome assembly GCA_022829125.1 of Lathyrus tuberosus. Taxonomy (NCBI): domain Eukaryota; kingdom Viridiplantae; phylum Streptophyta; class Magnoliopsida; order Fabales; family Fabaceae; genus Lathyrus; species Lathyrus tuberosus. Next base: position 14,876,139 of record JALAZF010000028.1, on the reverse strand, counting down.
TCTAGGCCTATTTTGAAATCACTATCGGATTTTAAAATGGAAACATTTTCTGAAAATTCCAAAGGCACCATTGGATTCCTCATGAAATTCTAGGCAGGATACACCTAAATTTTGTCCCAATCCATGGAGCAATGACGAAGTTAGAGCCTTCATGCAAGAGGCCTAAAATCAGGCCTTGCCTTGGGCAAGGGCCAGGCCATGGCGCCTTGGCCAGGCCTAAAAATAAGGCATCCCATAGATATTGATGGGGTGGTTTTGATACACGGATGTATCACCACCCCAGTGGTAGCGCGCATGTGTGTTTGGATGGAAGGTCGTGGATTCAACACCCACCCAGACCATTTTGCCATTTCCCTTATTTTTTGCTATTTTTCACATTTTTATGGTTTTTATTAAGTAATTCCAAAATTAATTTCTCTCTCAATTTTAATTATTTTTTATTGGTTCTTTTTTTGAAAATTCCCAAAAATGTTAAAATATTTTATTCTACAAAAATTTCACAAAAATATTATTTATTTCATATATTTGATATTTTTGTAAAGAATTATGTTTTTATTTGTTTTTAAACATTTAAAAACATTTCTTTCTCTTGATTTTGCAAATTCAAATGATTTCCAAATCATTCTATGAATGAAACATGATTTTTCAAACATTAATCCAAGATCAAAACTTGTTTTTCACACATGTTTGATAATTTTGATCATTTTAATTGAATTTTTATTCAATTAAAATACATTTTAAAATCAAATTAGGGTTCTGATTATTTTCACCCTCACAAATCTTTTTCAAAATACATGGTTTTGTCATCATCAAAAAGGGGGAGATTGTAAGAACAAAAGTTATCTCTGCAAGTCGTCTCTATGTTTTGATGATAACAATGAAGTATTTGTGAAAGAACTATTTTATATTCTGATGTTTATTTCTGTGCAGATCATAATTATTGAAGATATAAGATCAAACAAACAATATCAAGATGTGCGTAACAGATTACATGTGAAACACAAGCCACAAGAGTGCTGAAGAAGCAAGTTTGCTTCTATATCTGATAACAATCAGAAAGATCCATTGATGCCGATATTGTTGTTGCAATGCTCTTGTGGATTCTGTTCTGAACGTGTTTCGGAATCTGAAGATAAGTGAAGCTCCTGAAGAAACAATCTTCTGAAGAAAGTGCTGAAGACTCTAATGTCTTGAAGTTCTGAAGGCTGAAGGCTCTGAAGACCAAGTGCAGAAAGACTCTGAAGACTTAAGAGATCTGAAGATTGAGGTTCTAAAGATCAAGGGCTGAAGACTCTAAAGACAACGTTCTGAAAGAACAAGGTTCTGAAGACTCTGAAGACTTGAAGACAAAGGGTTTCAAAGATAAGTGTTGAAGTGCTGAAGACAAGGTTCTGAATGAACAAGTTCTGAAGACTGAAGACTTGAGATTCTGAAGACCCAACTATCACGTTTCTACTCATGCTTCAATCAAATACTATCAGAAGCCTCTGAAGATTAGAAGACAATGTTACCGTTAGCAAGGAAAGTACACTGTACTAAGATGCTTTATCCCACTACCTATCCACTACCGTAAATTATGGAAAAAGGACAAAGGTGGCTGTACTATTTTCATCCTTGTGTAACGACTCTCTTCAACGACCAGTTGCCCTCCAACGGCTCTATTTTCTTTGGCTATAAAATGAAGATAAGGCATTCGTATGTGTTGTTGGTTTGAGCACAATCAACCCATCAACTGTTGTTGGTGTCATCATGGAACTCAACTGTAAATCATATACAACACATAGAATCATGTAGAAAGCAAGGAGTTGTTGCTCATATCTTGTTCAAACACTGTTGTGTAATTCTATACTTAAATTAGGAGAATTCTGGTTGTTAAGAAGCACTCATGTAACCTCCAGAAAACCGATTCTATTTTTAGAATTAGTTGTTCCTCAAGTGAAGATCAGTAGACTTGAGATGAATGATAGTCATATCTCAAAGAGGACCGAGTGAAGGTTAGATTCTTGTGAGATCACTGATGGATATCATTGAAATCCTGATAGGAGATCTTACGAGATCGGATTCTATTGGGTTAATGAACGTTATATCCAGTTGGATCACTGAACGATTCATTAGAGGTTAGCCATCGGCGGTTGCCCGTGCAGATTGTAATCAGTTTGGTTATAGTGGATTAAGTCCTTGTCTAAGGCAAAATCACCTTGGCGGGTGGACTGGATTAGCTTGATAGTTTTCAAGTGAACCAGGATATATCGTGTGTCTTTCTTATTGTTAGTTTATTTATGATCTTTGTTTGAGTTTCATAAAAAGCTTTCAAAATGGAAAACCTAATTCAAACCCCCTCCCTTTCTTGTGTTTTTCTCAAACCTTCAATTGGTAATAGAGCTCCAGTTCTGATTGTGATAAACATCTTATCAGCACTTAACAGTGTTCAGTACTGATCCAGTATTTGTGTGAGATAACATGGCAGTTACTGTTAATACCACTACTGAAGGGGAAGATCATTACAGTGCCAAACCACCAGTCTTTGATGGTGAAAGGCTTGACTACTAGAAAGACAAAATAGAAAAGTTCTTTCTTGGTTTTGATGTAGATCTTTGGGATTTGGTAGTTGATGGCTACAATCACCCATTTGATGCTACATGTGCTAAAATATCCTGAAGTGATATAATCAACCAACAGAAGAAAGAATACAAAGTCATCAGAAGGCAAGAATCATATTGCTAAATGCTATCTGTTATACTAAGTATGAGAAGGTGATTCCAAATCTATTCTTGATTCTCTTAAGATGACTAATGAAGGAAATGCTAAAGTTAAGAAGACAAAAGACACTTCCCTTAATCCAAAACTATGAGGCATTCAGTATGGAGGATTATGAGACAGTTAAGATCATGTCTTCAAAGTTTCAAATGCTAATCGCAGAACTCAAAGTTCTGGACAAAGGCTACTCAACTGCTGGACATATGAAAAAGATTATCCGAAGTCCTCCTAAGAAATGGATACTTATGGCAACAACTCTAAAGCTATCAAAAGATCTCAACAGCATAAGTCTTGAAGAACGTGTTAGTTCCTTGAGAAATCATGAGATAAAGCTGGAGGAAGAAGAAGAATAAATCCATCGTTCTTAAGTCTGAACCTAGAAGGCGAAGGCTCATCAAGCTGAGGAAGAATCAGAAGATTCTAATGGAAGATCAGAAGATGACATCAGAAGAATCAGCAAACTCTGGAAGCATAGGCAAGGAAATTTCAGAAGAATCAAAAGTCGCTCAGAGTCATCATCTGAATAAAAGAAGCATAACTCTGGAAAGAAAGTTATCTGCTATGAGTGTAATGAGCCAGGTTATTACAAGAACGAGTGTCCAAAGGTCAAGAAGGACAAGAAGCCTAAGAAGAACTTCTCCAAAGCAAATGTTGCGTTAGTAGCAAAAACTGAAGATGAAATTTCTGGAGAACCAGAAGACTAAATATCATCAGAACCTAAATCAGACTCAGACTCTTGTTCATAAATATCCTTAGCAACTCAGTTGAAACACCAGGAATGGTAACTGAACAGTAGTTTCTTGCGACTCATGACGAGAAGAAGGCATACGTCTCAAAGTTTGGAACTTAAGTCTGGAAGCTTCGTCAGTTTCTGAGGAAACCAGAAAGAAGAAATCATTGGCTTTGGATTCATTGCTCATAGTGTTCATTGTTAGGATATTTTGAATGTTGTAAAGGCTACAGAATCCATAACACAGAAACAAGAATTGTAGATGAATCAATTCATGTCAGACTTAATGATAAGCTTGACTCTGAAAGTCAAAGCTAGTTGAAGGTTGCAGATCTGAAGATTATGTCATCAGAATCTAAGAAGTAGAAGATTCAAGAGAAGCAGACAAAGATGCAAATTCTCCATATCCAGACACAACGTTATCAGAAGCTGGGAACAACCCGTTTCATCAGAAGAAGAATAGATTAAAGAACTCTCATTCTGAAGAATTGATTCTGGAAGATAAAGCTGATCCAGTCAGAACTTGTTCATCCTTCAGACACTCCGAAGAAACTCTTCTAGGTCTAGTGTCTCTGATTAAGTCAACAACAGTTGATGAAGCTTCAAGAGAAAATGAGTGGATTCTGGCCATGCAAGAAGAACTGAATCAATTCACCAGAAATGACGTTTGGGATGTTGCTCAGAAACCCAAAAGTGTTCACGTCGTTGTAACTAAATGGGTGTTCAGAAACAACTAGATGAGAAAGGCTAAATTCTAAATAAATCTGATGGAAGAATTCAGATTCTTTCTGGGAATTCAAATTGATCAAAGATCAGAAAGAACGTACATTCATCAGAAAGGAAGAGATTATACAAGAGATAGATTAGAAAGAAAAAGCAACTCTGGAAACTGTCAGTTTCTTGGAAGAATTTGATCTCATGGCCAAGCAAGAGGCAATATAAAATTGTTCTCTCAACAACAGAAGCAGAATTCATATCCGTTCCTCTATTCAGTACACAGATGCTATGGATGAAGAACCAGCCAGAAGATCATTAGATAAATGAGAGTAACATTTCTATTCTTTATGATAATACTGCTGTTATATGTTTAAGTAAGAATTTAATTTTACGTTCTAGGACTAAGCACATATAAATCATTTTATTAGAGATTATATTCAGAAGGGAATTTTATGTTTAAAATTTATAGATTCAGACCATCAATGGGCTGATATTTTTTAAAACCCTTGGCTGAGGATAGATTTATATCTGTTCTGAAGCATCTGAAAATGGACTACTGTCCAGAGTAAGATTTCATCAGAATCAGATGTGTTTAGTCAAAGTGTGAAGATATCAGATTCCCATTCAAACTAGGAAGTATTTGTTTTAAACCTTAGTCATCAGAAGTGTCTCTGATCAGATGGAAACCTTTTAGTTTCCAGACTCTGAGGATATCAAGCGTGTCCATAAGTCACCTCGAGCGTTGTGATTTTGTGACTAGGGTGTCAGTAACTATTATCTATTACGCATTAATATCATGTTTAACAATGGATTTGAAAAGTTATTTGATAAGTGTGTAAATCTTTACGTCTTCCTTCTTCCTTAGGCATTCATAAATATGCATGTAAGACAAAGACTTCTTGGAACTAACACATATCTTTCTTCCTTTATTCTGATTCAGACTATGCCCTCTCATCTTCGAGTATACATTTATTCATATTTATTTATCGATGTCATAATATCAATAACGTATACTATTCCATAATCTTTTGGAGACTGATACACTTCTTCATCATTCCCTACTCTTGTCTGTATTCTTTGTATTGGAAATGATGAATATCTCATTTCAATTCATCCAGTCTTTATTACAATTTATGGTCATCAGTTTTTATTCTATTTAAATACCACACTTCTCTTCATAACTTCTCATCCATTCTACTTGCCTTCAACGTTTATCCTTTTGCTCTCACCATGTCTATCAAAACTTTCGCCGGTAATGAAGAAACCTTTGAGGTTATTAATGAGAAACGACCATGTCTTCCCAGACTGAAAGATGCAGGCATTTGCATTTCAACCTGCATGCAAATCCAAGGATGGTCAGGATACTTTGCAAGTCTGCATGGACCCTTTTATCCTGTGATGGTAAAAGAGTTCTGGAAATACGCAAAGATTGGTGAAGACAACAACTCTGTTTGGTCTTCTGTCTTCGGTGTTCCAGTCATAGTAACCCCTACTTCCATCGCCCAAGCCATTCACTGTGTTCAATCAGGAGTGACTGTTGATGAATTCCATCTGAACTATTCCTTTGTTGGAGATCTCATTAGGATTCATGATGTGTCTCGAGACAAGTATGAACCCTATGATCCTGAAGGACTCCTTCCTGATGGAACGTTGTGGTTTAAACTGCTGCTAACTAACTTTCGCCCCAGAGGAATAGCCAAAAGTACCTTGACTCATGATGATAGGTTGTTTATCTATTTCATGATGTACAATGTCCGGGTGAATCTTCCACAAACCACCTTCAATCATCTGAAGAACTGTGTTGAAATCTCCAGAAATCAAAATAAGTCCTTCATACTGTCGCACCTAAAAAAAAATCGCTTCATCGAAGACACGACCCTAGTGCGAAAGGCGTGGAACGGTTCGACAGAGTCACCACCGAACTCTATTTATCCCAAAAGAGGGAAAGGAAAATATCTAGAAAACCTTTAAGGAGGGATAAGAATATGGTCGTCGCAACCACATTCTGGGTTCGGGAGTCGGTTATGTGAGGGGAAGGTACGCGCACCCCCTCACGTCCGTTGTACTCAACGGGAACCTCTTGATTTGAATCGCGATACTCGTTAGCTAAGCTTGTTTGTTTTCTTCTAAAAAATAAATGCGGAAAGGTAAGATAAAAGGGAAAAGATGCTAAGGGAAAATGGGGTCGTTTAAGGATAGAGTGCTTGGCAAGATCATCGCGACCTCGGGCCTACGTATGCTCATTCGGACGAGAATGAGGAATCAGAGCAATCGTAGTTCGACTACGGGGTTTGACGGAAAAAGATGGTAGTGTGCTCGCCAAGATCATCGCAATCTTGTGCCTACGTATCTTTACTCGGACGAGAATAAAGAATCAGAGCAGTCGTAGTTCGTGGTACGCCCACGAAACAAGGGAGTTGGTTGATTTTTAAAAGAGGCGTCAATTGCTCACACACGAGTAAGAGAACTCGCACCCAAACAATCGAAGGAAGATCAAAGACTTGAACCCCCATTTTTCACCTTGAAAGAGTTTCGATAGTTGTTAGTCGTTTTGAGGTTTGATTATGAAAGTTCGCTTGACGTGGGATCAAGGGTTTATTGTCTGTGTTTGGTTATTTTGAAAAGGATTTGATTTTTAAAAAGAAGAGGCGTCAATTGCTCACACACGAGTAAGAGAACTCGTGCTCAAACAATCGAAGGAAGATCAAAGACTTGAACCCCCATTTTTCACCTTAAAAGAGTTGCGATAGTTTTTAGTTGTTTTTGAAGTTTGATTATGAAAATCCGCTTGACGTTGGATCAAGGGTTTATTTGCTATGAAAAGAAGTTAGTTTGAAAAGGATTTGATTAGAGGTTGATTTGAAAATGGGCTCGGCGACGAATCGAGAGTTTGGTTGAAAAGAGGTTTGTCTGAAAATGGCTCGACGACGAATCGAGAATTAGTTTGAAAATAGGTGTGAGAATCGATCCTAGTCCCTAGGGGTGCTCCTAGTAAAGAAACCATAATCAAAGAAATAACAAATGCATACATCGGAATGGGAGAGGGGTACATGTAAAGTACAAGGGATGACATGAAATAAAAGGTCTCATTGTAAGGTAGCCCAAGAGAAAGCCGTGTGTGTGCAAGATGTCCTAAACTAAGCCTTGAACCAAATCTCCAAGCGAAGTATAATAACCAAGAGCCCATCAAATTATTGTTTTAGGGTTTCGATATTTGTTAATGTTTTTTTATTAAAGTATGAACAAAGAAAATGGTTAGATGAATAAGTATGAATAATATGATATGGACAATACGAATAATATGAACAATATAATAAAGATAAAAATGAACAAGATATAATAAAGTTGGTCTCATCTTAATCAAGACTTAGATCGATAATCGACAAGCTATGATTTTTGACTTTCATTGACCAAAAGTGAAAATAAAAGAAAATGTGAAATGAACATCATAAGAAATGAAATAAAATCGAGAAAAAGAAGAAATGTCTCACCTTTATCAAGATTTTAAATCGAAAATCGATAAATCTTTGTGTTTGGTTTTCATTGACCCAAAATGAGTGGTAAAAACAAATAAATCAAAAAAAGAAAATAAATAGGCCTCATATTAATCAAGATTTTGAATCAATTTGAGAGAATAAACTAAATCAAGATTGTTGTCATATCATTGGCCCAAAATTAATAGAAATAATGAAAAGATAATAGAAATGAAATAAAATAGAAATAATGAAATAAAATAGAAATGAAAAATAATAAAGGTCTCACCTTTATCAAGATTTTAAATCGATAATCGATAAATCATTGATATTTGGTTTTCATTGACCAAAAATTTGAAAGAAAAATAAAAGAAAATAAAAGTATGCCTCATATAAATCAAGATTGTAGATCTATTAAAAAAAATCAACCAATCAAGATTTGTGTTATATCATTGGCCCAAAAATAATAGAATTGAAAATAAAGAAAGAAATGGAAATGGAATTAATTAAAACTTAAAATTTTGGATAAACAAAAAATCAAATTAAAAAATAACTATTAAGAAAAAAAACAATAAAAAAAAAAAAAAAAAACAAAGAGTGATTAACTAAGGAGAGGTGAATATGAACAGGGACTGGATCGTGAAAACAATCATGGGCTACAACCCATCGTTCCAAAAAAACCACAACCCTATTTCCCACGAGGCATTATCATCAACAAGGTTAAAAGGTCAAAGCATTAAACGTGATAGCAGGGCCACATTCGTATGTCAAGTTTTACAAAAACAAAACAAGAGTTAATATCAACATAAATTAAAAAGAAGGGAAAACAGAATGAAGACGGACGAAATTATTTGTCGATTTCACGCTTCGATTTACCACTTGCTCGCTTCTCCGTTTCAATCGCCGGTTCTACACGGTTTCTCAGGTTTGGTTCATTTTGATCCACTCTCAACTCATCTCTCTTCTATTCCTTCTCGCGTTTCTGGTTCGTTAAGGTTTTGACTCAGCTCTCACTTTGTCTCTCTCTGTTTCATCTTCTTCTAAGTTTTGGTGTTTATGGATTTGCGGATGGGTTGTAATTTGGGAGTTGTGGTTTGGAAGATTTGAGTGAAAAGGATTTGAAAGAGGTTTTGATTTGTGAAAGAATTTGCTGTTGTTGTTTTACGGTTAATGATGGAGGAGGTTGAAGAGGAATTTTTGCAGGGGTTTTGTGGCGGCTAGGGCTTGTCATGAGCGAAGAAATGTGTCCATTTTATAGAGAGTGAGAAGGGTATTGTGGGAAAGAATTGGGGGGAATTTTTGAATTGTTGTTGTGGACGTTTTGGTTATGCTTCTGCGTTTTGGAGACGTTGCGGATGAGGTAAGTGAATCCGTTACTGTAGGTACACATCATGATTTTTGATTTGTCGTTTTCGTGTGTAAAGAACTGCACAAATGGTTGGTGCGCGGTTTAGCTGTAATGGTCTGTTGATATGGTGCAAGATGGTTGTGTGGGTCCACCTTGATTTGTACTATTATACAGTGTGAAAATGGTTGGTTTTGTTTTTGAATGATTTGGAAATGAGGTCCTGCTACTGTGGTATATGGCTATGAATTCTGGTGTAGCAGCTATTGTAATGTGTTGATGTTTGTGCAGCTGAAATTGCGTGTGAATGCTTGGCTGGTTGGTGAAGGAATTGGCTGGAAATTGCATGAGTGGTCTCTCCTTGGCTGAGCGTGTGTATCCCTTTGTGTGATGCGTATGGCTCGTAGGGAGTATGTGATGGCTTTTCAATTAATGACTTTTGTTGTAATGGTGGCAAAGAATGGACTTTGGACTTTTTGAGAACTAATTTTTCCTTATCCAATTTTCTTGTAATGGGCTTTTTGAAGCTAAGGCCTTTTGAGCTAATAAATTGAAAATGAACTTTGTGATTGAAAAATGAAAGGAAATATAGAATAGATTAATTGGATAGTGACAAATGGGTTCAAAATGACTAAAAGATGGATTAAATGGATTTGGAAATGATAAAATGGATAATGAACAATGAAAAGATAAAACAAGGTAATTGGATTTATATGAAAAATGGATATTTGGAAATGGATAATAAAATGAATTGGAATGAATAGATTGATTATTGAAATGAATTAAAACTAGGAAACCAAAATTGAAGTGGGATTGAATAGAAATAGAAACGAAACTTGAATTGGATAGAAACTGGATAGAATCGGCCACAAGTCAATCTCTGCATCGATCCTCTAAAACTTACCACTTCCATTACTGATTGAAAAGAATATGATTCTCTATCATGCACCATTTGAACACAGTTTGATAACTGGATTCACACACAGACAACCTGCATTGAGACTTCTGACATGACCACCTGAACCAATCACACCCTGGCCTTGAAAAGAAAACAACATATTTTTTGGATTTTCTGAATAATAGTTAGTGGATGGATGGATAGATGGAAATTATGCACAGGTAGGACAAATTTGGGGTATGACAGATGCCCCTATCTAATTGGCTTAAACCGAGTAAGATGAACTGCTACGGAATTCACTCTTTCGAGGTAGAAGACAATTAGATATGAAGAAGACCACGAATTTGTCTGACAAGAAAGAAGATGCCGGGGAAATGAAATGATGGATCAATGTCACCCCTCGAGTAGACACTGAATAACTCTTTCAAGGTGAAAAATGGGGGTTCAAGTCTTTGATCTTCCTTCGATTGTTTGGGTGCGAGTTCTCTTACTCGTGTCTGAGCAATTAAAGCCTCTTTTAGAAATCAACCAACTCCCGTGTTTCATGGGCGTGCCACGAACTACGATTGTTCTGATTCTTTATTCTCGTCCGAGTAAAGATACGTAGGCACAAGATTGCGATGATCTTGGCGAGCACACTACCATCTTTTTCCGTCAAACCCCATAGTCGAACTACTATTGCTCTAATTCCTCATTCTCGTCTGAAGGAGCATACGTAGGCCCGAGGTCGTGATGATCTTGCCGAACACTCTATCCTTAAACCACCCCATTTTCCCTTAGCATCTTTTCCCTTTTATCTTACCTTTTCGCATTTATTTTTTAGAAGAAAACAAACAAGCTTAGCTAACGAGTATCGCGATTCGAATCAAGAGGTTCCCGTTGAGTACAACGGACGTGAGGGGGTGCGCGTACCTTCCCCTCACGTAACCGACTCCCGAACCCAGAATGTGGTTGCGACGACCATATTCTTATCCTTCCTTAAAGGTTTTCTCGATATTTTCCTTTGCCTCTTTTGGGATAAATAAAGTTTGGTGGCGACTCTGTCGAACCGTTCCGCGCCTTTCTCGATATTTTCATACCTGATGGAAGAATTCTGTCTGGGTTATTCTACAGGGCTGAAATCATCACTTTAGCCAGAATACTTGGACCAAAAAATGCTACAGGTGAAGAGAGGTGTGAAAAGGTTGATGAGGTGGAGGATTTCTGAAAGCTGGTTGGTGGGTGGTTCTTTTGGTCTTTTGGATTGCTTGATGTTTGGTCTTTACTTCGTCTGTCATTACTACTTCTACCCATTGTTCTTGTCGTTATCTGTTTTTCTGTCTTATGCTTCTGATTCTCCAATGCGCTCTGGAGCTTTGTTGGCTTGTCAATGAAGTACTTTCTTTATTATTCCTTTATCTTGTCTTACTGTATTTCATAATAATTACCATAAAAAGGAAGAAGATAACTAACGTTAACTTATCTAAATTCTTCAAATCAAAACGATTAAGTTAAAATCTTGATAATATGTGAATGATAATGATAACGACTGTTTGACACATTGAGAACGTGAACTTCTTGAGAATAGGCAAAAATATTTACGGATTCCCTATGACTTTTCATTCATAAATGATAAGACATATGTGAGTTAAGTTCTTTTTGAAAATAAGCTATACTCTCTTCTGTCTTTACTTATGTCAGTTTTCAATTTCCACTTATAAGTATACACTTGTTCAGAGTTATTGACTCCTGTCAGAACTTAAATAGTGTATCCTTATTTGTAATCCTTGAATATTCAGTTTTAAGAGACTGCTACACTCCTTTCCTATTCCTTGATATTCTTGTCTCTTACTCTGCCACTGTGTCCTTAGCATATCTTATGCGTGATACGCATCTTGACCTATGTCATTTTCTTAGTAAGTCACGTCTCTCATTTCGCATCTAAATATATATATTTCATTCCTTCTCTCATGATCTATAGTGTTTGATATCACTGTTTCAAAATTACCTTCAATGTCTAAAATTTTCTCATCATGTCTCTAATTACTTTCCAAGGAGATGAGAACCTTCTTGAGGTCATATCAGAAGAACAAATCAATCTTCTGCATCTTGGAAACAGGGAAATTGCTAGCGGTATCACCTCAATCATGTACTATCAAGAGTGGGCAAAATACTTCATGATTCTGGATAAACCAGTCTACTTAAATCTTGTAAAAGATTTTTGGAAACATGCCTACATTAATGATGAAGGTCACTCAATTTCTTCTCGTGTTTCTGGTGTCCCCATAAACATCACTCCCTTCACCATTGCTCTAGCAATTGGCTGTGAGAACATTGGCTTTACTGTTGAACATGTTAAGTCTAGGTATCTTATTTCTGAGGAACTAGCCTCTCTTCACAACACATCTTCCAAATACGAACCTCTCAATCCTGAGAACCTTCTTCCCATTCCCAAAGCTTGGTTCAAGCTTTTGTTGACTAATTTTCTTCCTCGAGAAGAAAACAAAAATATCCTGTTTCACGATGACCGAGTCTTCATTTTTCTCCTGATGGCTCACATGCAAATTAATTTACCTCAGACTATCTTCAATTTTCTGGAAAAATCCATTATTGATTCCAGAAATGGCGATTTCATCAATCCCTACATACCTTTTGGAAGAGTTCTATCTTAAATCTTCTTTAAAGAAGGAATTGTTGATCTTGTCAAGTCAGATGGTCTAGAAAATGGTCTGTTGAAGACACATTGTGAAGTCTTTGATGGTTAATCTGTAGCATATTGTATCTTGTGTTTTCTATCTTATCTTTAGGATGCTCTGTATTCGAGTCATGCTAATGTATTTCGATCCATTATTAATGAAATTGTCTTTGTTTATGAGTGCTATGGCCTATCTTAGAAATTTCTTTCTCACATATTCATCATTTTATTGCACTGATTATTGCATTATCTTTTTTATTATGACAAAAAGGGGGAGAAAGTAAAATGATTTTGATAGTACTTATTCTCAGAATCTCAAACTCAAACATTACATAATGCGTATATAATGATTTTTGCAACTAACCATTTGTTTGATGTTTCAATTAAGGAACTCTGAAAAAGTTCACTTAGCATTCTAGACAGGTTGAACGTAAAGATCCTACTCTCTGAAGATGGAAAATCTTATGGATGATTTCAACTCTGATAATTCATGATTAAGAAGTTGTACACTTTGAGAATATATGATTATTCAAACAGATGTTCCAATACTGTTCAGAAGATGTAAACTCTCTGAAAGTTAAGAAATCTTGTTTATTTAAACATATGTTCCAATACTGTTCAGAAGTTATGAACTTTCTGAAAGTCAAGAAATCTGGTTTGATCGAACAGATGTTCCAATACTGTTCGGAAGTTGTGAACTTTCTGAAAGTCAAGAAATCTAGTTTGATATCATAGTGTTCAGAAGTTGTAAACTTTCTGAAAGTATGAAATTCAGACTTAAAGCGTCAGAAGCAGAAATCTCCTTGAAAGTTAGTCAAGTTAATTCTCTGATTTAAAGAAACCATTCAAAAGATACGCTCTGCAACAATGATATTCTGATTAAAACAATCAGGCTCTGAATCTGACAAGATGAGTGAATCTAAGAAAAGATTGACAAATGAGAAGTAAATTCCAATCAAACTCTGATATTTAAAGAAGTTGTGATTCTTCATCAAGATCTGATAAGAAGTTCTGATACGAGATGTGCAACATCATCCAATCAGACTCAAGATCAAGTTTTTGATTTTTCATCAAAGTTATGATAGTAACCAGGTTCTGAGATGAAGACCTAGTGTTCTAGTCAGACTCTGATGAGTTGTTGTAGGGAAGTATTCCTTCTCTATTGTCATGTTCTGAAGAACTCAAATTTTATTTTGTGATTCTTGGGATCAGGGGGAGACTCTGAACAAGCATAAATGAAATTTTGAGATTAACAGATTCAGGGGGAGCTGTTGTTCCAGACTCTGAATATGTTACGTTTGGTGATTACCCTGTATAAAATGTTCTATCAAAATACATGGTTTTGTCATCATCAAAAAGGGGGAGATTGTAAGAACAAAAGTTATCTCTGTAAGTCGTCTCTATGTTTTGATGATAACAATGGTGTATTTGTGAAATAACTATTTTATGTTCTGATGTTTGTTTCTGTGCAGATCATAATTATTGAAGATATAAGATCAAACAAACAATATCAAGATGTGCGTAAAAGATTACATGTGAAACACAGGTCGCAAGAGTGCTGAAAAAGCAAGTTTGCATCTGTATCTGATAATAATCAGAAAGATCCAAGGATGCCGATATTGCTGTTGCAATGCTCTTGTGGATTCTGTTCTGAAAGTGTTTTGGATTCTGAAGATAAGCGAAGCTTCTGAAGAAACAATCTTCTGAAGAACTAAGTGCTGAAGACTCTAATAACTTGAAGTTCTGAAGGCTGAAGGCTCTGAAGACCAAGTGCAGAAAGACTCTGAAGACTTAAGGGATCTGAAGATTGAAGTTCAAAAGATCAAGGGCCGAAGACTCTGAAGAAAACGTTATGAGTGAACATGGTTTTGAAGACTCTGAAGACTTGAAGACAAACGGTTTCAAAGACAAGTGCTGAAGTGCTGAAGACAAGGTTCTGAATGAACAAGTTCTGAAGACTGAAGATTTGAGATTCTGAAGACCTAACTATCATGTCTCTACTCATGCTTCAATCAAATACTATCAGAAGCCTCTGAAGATTTGAAGAAAATGTTACCGTTAGCAAGGAAAGTACACTGTACGAAGATGCTTTATCCCACAACCTCTTCACTACCGTAAATTGTGGAAAAAGGACAAAGTTGGCTATACTATTTTCATCCTTGTGTAACGACTCTCTTCAACGGCTAGCTGCCCTCCAACGACTCTATTTTATTTGGCTATAAAATGAAGAGAAGGCATTTGTATGTGTTGTTGGTTCGAGCACAATCAACCCATCAACTGTTGTTGGTGTCATCATCGGAACTCAGCTGCAGATCATATACAACACATAGAGTCGTGTAGAAAGCAAGGATCTTGCTCAAACACTGTTGTGTAATTCTGTACTTAAATTAGGAGAATTCTGGTTGTTAAGAAGCACTCAGGTAACCTCCAGAAAACCAATTCTATTTTTAGAATTAGTTGTTCCTCAAGTGATCGAGTAAAGATCAATAGACTTGAGATGAATGATATTCATATCTTAAAGAGGACCGAGTGAAGGTCAGACTCTTGTGAGATCACTGATGGATATCATTGAAATCCTGATAGGAGATATTGCAAGATCGGATTCTGTTGGGTTAATGAACGTTATATCCAGTTGGATCACTGAACGAATTCTGTTACAATGGAAGCTTGCTCGCCTATAAGTTTTAAACAACTTTCTTTTACATACTTGCACATATATATATATATATATATATATATATATATATATATATATATATATATATATATATATATATATATATATTTGTTTGTGTAGGAAGCTTGCTCACCTCTAAGTCCTTCTACCCTCTTTTACATACAGTATATATTTCATCTGTATATATATGCTTATATATCTGCTTAGAGTTTTCCCCGACAATTAGGTCTAGGATTAGATAAAGCCAGTGGTCACTCTTTCAACATAGTCAAAACTAGTTCCCCATAGGAATTCCAGATACAGTCTTGCCTCCTCTTGGGCTTATACTATATGGAACAAAGAGAAATGCATTATTCTCAGTGAAACTTTTCTCAGACTGTAACTATTAGAAAATTGTCAAAGAAATTCATTTCCCCCAGAGAGGATTAATTCCCGGTGAAACCTCTCTTGAATTTCTTCAAACCCTAGAACTGTTCACTAAAGAAAAGATTATTCCCGGTGAAACTTTTCTTGAACTTTTCTTAAGTTTGGACCCACAGGCTTCCTAAAAGCATCCCCGCCTCCTCTTGGGCTTTGTACAAGGACCCTCCAGCTTCTTAGAAGTTCTCATGCCTTCTCTTGGGCTTAATACAAGGACCCTGAAGACCTCTTAAAGGTATAGGACATAACTTAGTCATCCTTTGTTTGAGCAGTCTTTCCAAAGAGTCAAAAACCTCAGACCAATTTAAGGGTTGATTCTCATCCCTTAAAGCACCAGCCTCCTCTTGGGCATCATACAAAGATAAACTCTTCCATACCAGTAGATTTGGACAGTCTAATCTCCTATTGGACCTCAAAGACATTCTCAAGTTCCCTACAAACACAGGAGAAACCCTGGTCATTCAACCAATCTCCAGTAAAGTTAAAACCCTCACAGGATCTAAAACTCAGTCTTTCATCCTAAATTTCCCTAGCTAGGGACAACTTATCACCAGGATAACACTATCCCAAATCAGAACCTTAAGGGATCTGATACCTCAACTATCCTGTAAACCCTCAACAAGAGTTGATCCCCCGACATGGACCTGCCTCTGGATCTCAATAATCCTCAGCAGAAGACAACCTCCTCTTAGGCTTTGTATAATGATTTTCCTCAGCAGAGTTAGCCTAAAAGCACTAATTTGTTGAGTCAAAACACTCTTTTGTTGAGTTAACCTTTTTCAACCTCAATCTTGGGCTTTGTACAAGACAAACAAAAGCTCTCTTATTGAGTCAATCACCTTTTTAGCACTCTCTTGTTGAGTCAATCCCCTTTTCAGCACTCTCTTGTTGAGTCAATCTCCTAAAAGCACTCTCTTGTTGAGTCAACCCATTTCAGCCTCAATCTTAGGATTTGTACATGACAGATAAAAACACTCTCTTGTTGAGTCGATCTCTTTCAGCCTCAATCTTGGGCTTTGTACAAGACACCCATAAATATCTTCAGCTGAGTCAGTCAAATATCTTTTAGCCTCAATCTTGGGCTTTGTACAAGACATATGGAATTTCCCTAAGTAGAGTCAATCCACTTTTTCAGCCTCAATTTTGGGCTTTGTACAAGACAAATCATCTTTTTGCCACAGGGTCAATCTCCAGCAGAGTCAATATTCTTTTTGACACAATCTTAGGCTTTGTACAAGACAGATAAAACCTCTCACCAGTAGAGTCAGTTTTCCCTTTTGGCCTCAATCTTGGGCTTTGTACAAGACACATACAAATATTCCCCAGTGGAATAAAAAATCCTTCTTTAGCCTCAATCTTGGGCTTTGTACAAGACAAACAAAATATTTCCCCAGAAAAATCTCTTTCAGCCTCCTCTTAGGCTTTGTATAATGATATCCCCAAAAGAGTCAGTCTCTCTTTCAGCCTCAATCTTGGGCTTTGTGCAAGACAGATAATAATCTCCCCAGTGGAGTCAATCAATCTCTTAGCTTCAACCTTGGGCTTTGATCAAGGCACACACAAAGAAAACCAATATTCCCTCAGAGGAAATAAAAAATCTCTCTATAGGAAGACATTTCTCTATATATCACAATATCAAAACATAAAATCAAATCAAACCTTAATCCCAGATAACTTCTGTAAGTGGCACACTTATTGATTCAAAAATCCAAGCTGTCGTCCATCTTTTATCCTGGTAAATCCTCTCTTTCATATAACAGCTGTAAGTGGCAAGCCTCTGGATTATTTACATCCAAGCCAATGTCCCTCTCTTAGCATGAAAGACTCCTAAGGAAAAATGGCATTACTCTATACTGAGGTAAAGTTTTCTCCTTCAGGATAAATCCCTTATAAAGGAAATTATGGCATTGCTGGATTCACATATCCCAGTTAAAGTAATTCTCCTTTATAATCAGTCACCCAACAGTTGTGATAAACAGATGAGATATCTCCCTTTAGAGATGACAAATTCTCTCTCAGTCAAACCTTTAGCTTCAATCTTGGACTTTAAGCAAGACACAAATACCTTTTTTAGCTTAAATCTTGGGCTTTGAATAAGACATCAAACATCTTTCCTCCCATAGAATAGGAGGAACTACGATTGCTCTGATTTACCTGTTTATCTTTAACGGGAATACATAGGCATAAGATTGCGAAATCTTAGTGAGCACACCAATCAAAAACTTTAGGTCCAGTACCTTTACTCATCAAAAACCTCAGAAAACCCAAAATCAAACAAAAACTCTCTCTCTCAAACACTCCCAAAAAGGAAACTTTCCCAACCCACAACAGACAAACACCAGTAATTAGAAAGCAGTAAGGAAAATTGTTAACAACCTGCGGATAACCACATATAGGATGGGTAATTGACAACTCCCCATTGTATAACCTGACCCCGAACCCCCCAAAATCTTAAGCATTTGTTCAGTTAAACATTTGCGTGCAAGGTTAGTTTTAGATAGCTTTCCTTTCCTTTCCAGCTTCATAGGATAAATAAGAAATCAGAAAGTAGCACCCTGCTTCTACCATTGCGGAGAGGAGAAACCTAAGGCGATAAGGTGCTCGCATCACCGAAAAAACTCGCACGCTACAGAAACTAGAAAAAAACACTAAGAAACTCATCCAAACTCAGTTCTTGCAACCAAGTCACCCCTTGTGCCAAAAACCTCCCATTTGCATCAACTCCTCCAAAACCACTTCCAAAACACCAAACCACTGAACAAATCACTCAAGCACATCATAAAACTTGTGTTAGAGCTGTTCAAACTATCACCACCATCCAAAACCTCTCAAATCCAAAAGTCAACTTTCAAACCTAAGAAAGTTTGACTTTCTGCACTTTTATGGATCAATCTTGATTGATTCTATTTCCAACCACTTTAACACTTCAAACACCATCCAGAAATCATCATTCAACTGTTCAAACCTTGGATTTGCAACTGTAACTTCATTTCTTGAAGTTTCATTTTGGTTATTTTTTCATTTCTTGCAAAAGGGAATCCACTTTCTGTTCCACTGGTTTTTCTTGGAGCCTAAGCATTCAATCAGAACCTTTGAAGCATATTGGAAGTGTCTAAGGCCTGGTCTCAGTTCTGTAACATCTTTTGAAGGTTCTGTAAAGTTGACTACAAGAGGTAAGTTCATCTCAAACTGCAACTCTTTGAAACATGTTGATTTTTGATGTGCACTGAATGTGATTAGCTTAAATAGGCTGTATGTGATGTGTTTAGCTCATTGAACATGACTTAGCATAGTTGTAGAGGACTGTACCATAGGAAATGCAAATTTGAGCTCATTTTGAGACCCCTATCATGTCTTAAGTTTGAAACACATTTAGCAAAAACCAATTGTCCCATTAGATTCCTTATGAAAAAATACACAATTTCCTTTTTTATTTGACTACTTTTCATGAAGTATTGAGAGAGTTAGGGGTGTTCTTGCAATTGCCAAGTTTTAGGTCACCAACCTTGCCAAGCCCAGCCATGGCGCATTCTGGTCACTAGGAACTTGTTTCCTATATTATTTATTAGTTGTAGATTCATAAATGGATGTATTGCCCACCCCAGTGGCGCTAACCTTGCCTTGTCGTGTCTTATGTGTGTGTAGTGTCTTAGGTTCAATTCTGATATCAACCATTTTTCCCATTTTCATGTGCGTTTTGTTTTTAGCATTTAGTAAGAAGCTTCATATTTATTTTTCTAAAGGTATATGGTTTACAAGCCATACTACCAGCGCAGCAGGTAATTTATTTTCACCTTGAGACCAAGGGCGTGGGTTCAAACCCCATCAAGGCCCTTTCCCTTATTTTTTTTAAATACCTAGTTTTCTCTTTTTCTTCACAAACTTCTTAAATTATAACTTCTTCAATTTTAGGGTTTTTTCGATTCATTCTTTTTGCATTATTTTTTCTTTTGTTGTGTATTTTTTCATGACATAAAAATTTTCCAAAAATATTAATTTTAGGGTTAATTATTCATATGAAAAATACATTGTTTTTTAGGTTTTTTTAAGGAGTGTTTTTTTTTGTCCCTTCTTTGAATCACTTCACATTTAGGACCTATACAACTTGTTTAAACATGTTTAGACCTTTTGAACCTTAACTTGAACTTGTACCCATTTGTATAATTTGATTTAGGTATACCTTTGAGTGTATGTTTATATGTTGGAAAGCATGTAAACTTTTGTCATCCCCATGAAGTCTTATATAGGTCTTTACCTTCAATTAGGACTCCCCCATCAATGTAGATACAAACCATCCACTTAGGTTATATCATGTACATATATGTTTAGATCTCCCTTTCATAAAGTGGACTTTAGAATAACATTAGTGATACTTCCCCTTGACATAAAGTTTAGGTTAAACACATTTCCTCACATTAGGTCATCACCTATTTGATCAAAATGTTTAGACTTATAACAGGTTCCTTTAGGTGTTTACCTTGTTCATTAATGATTGATTCTTGTGAGCTTACATAATACTTGTTTAAGATACTTGCCTCGAATGACATCGCATTCGTCATCATTATCCATGTGTTATATCCATGTGTTTTTGCCAACATAAATTCAAATGTGAATATCATTGTTATCCTTTATCTTTAACTTTATGAAGTTATCCCTTAAGAGAGGCTAGCTTGTTAGCTCTTCTCCTTAACCCTCTTTGTTCCTCCTCCTTCCAAAGGAAAGTCTATCTATTGACTTTAATGTTATAGATAGCTTATTACCCATTGGCCTCATTAGAGCCATCCCTTTCCATTGACCTCATTAGGATTAATCCCTTGGCCTCTTTAGATCCCCTTCTCCCATGACCTAGTTAGGTTTCCCCCTCTTGTAAGCACTATCATCATAGATGCTTACTTCTCCCTTTAGCCTTATTAGAGTCACTTACCTTACAACTTAGGATCCACCTAGAGTTCTTCAACTCTATGTGAGCATCATAAGGATGTTCCTCTCCCCTTTAGCCTCATAGGGTCATTCACCCCTTTAACTTTTAATTAGGATAGATTTCTTCAACTCTATGTGATTCTCATCATAATGAGTATTCACTCCCCTTTTGATTTTGTTCAAAGTCAACCTCTTAGACTAGTTGTTCAACTTAGACTTAGAGAGTTCTTTAACTCTATGTGAGTATCATGTCATGAATACTCATTTCCCTTGGAACTTTGACCATAGTCAATGGTTCCTCACCCCTAGTTAGGTGAACTACAAATGCTCTGATTCCATCCTTATTAGGATACGTAGGCACGAGATGCGATGTCTTGGCGAGTATACTTAGTGTATATACCCTTAGGTCTTTACCTTTAGCACCTTGGTCTTTACCATAGGTCTTTATCTTACCTTAGCACAGTTCCCTTAGCAAGCAAACATAACATAACACAAATACAAACAAGAGGTTCCTGTAGAGTACTACAGATATCTAGGATGCTAACACCTTCCCTAGGTATAACCAACCCCCGAACCTTAGATCTCTTAGCCGTGTCTTTAAATAGAAAACTTAGGGGTTTTTCTTCGATCTTTACCCTTTCCTTTGGATAAATCAAAGCTCGGTGCTGAATTTCAAAGATGTGTGATTCAAGTTAATTAATAGCTTGGTATCCGATTCTCACCGCAGCAGAAATGGCGACTCCACTGGGGACTATTGAGGGTTAAGCCCACCTTGTTTGGTGTTTGTGTTTGTTTTATGTTTTGCTTGCTTGTATATATGTACATATCTGTATATTTGTTTGGATTTATCTATTTGGCAGGGTTACTACTATTGAGAGGTGAGATAAGTCCTAACCCGAACTTGAGAGCACACATATGATAGGATTGTGGTGTAATTAATAGTCGGCTGTTGGGAGTAGTCCTAACATGTTTGGCATATGATAACCACGCTCAGTGGAGGCCTCTTTGGGATTATTTATGTCTGATGCGAGTAGTCGTATTGATGTCACTCTTTCCGACCTGGGAGTCCGTGATATTGAGGACTTTTAGTTACCCTTTACCCCCACTTGGCCTTTTTAGAACGTAATGCAGTGATTATCCAGGTGTAGACCTGTGACGGTTGTCATGCGATACTACACTCACACGAGTTTATCTTGAGAATATTATTAACCCGCGCGAGTAGTCGTGTAGGGCGATAATATCCGAAAGATTTATCAATGAATAAGAAATTTTTAGAACCCTGTTCTGCAGATCATAAACCCATAGTACACACCTCTTGGGATGGGTAGACCATGGCTCCACGCTCGTGATCTCCAAACCTAGGCCCTCGTTGCTTGTTGCATGTATATATGTGTATATGTGAATATCTATATATGTGTGTTTATGCATACATTCATCCATACATTCACACATTTATAGCCCTTTGGTTTCAAGGAACTCATAAGTTCATTCCTTTGCAAAAAAAAAGATCAATAGGGATCATGGATTTTAAAGTGAAAACTTTTCAATTTTTTAAAATGTTTGCAACTGGCTTTTGAGTTCCTTGAAACCATTTGGTTTGCATTTGCATTGCATGTGCATGTCATCACGTTTGCATCTTGTTGGCATTCCTCGGCCTTGAGTCTCTTCTTCTTCTTCTATCTCTAGAGGATATCTAGCACCCATTCTGGACAAATGGCAACGAGGAACGAGATTTTGAGAAATCAGGAAGCCTTGGAGGAGGAGATCAGAGTCCTCATATGTCAGACAAACTGGATCTTGGAGACTTTGGAGAACTTGATGAAGAAAGGGGGCACTCTTACCCTGTTGCACCCAGAGAGGTTATCACTTCGTCATCTCCTATGGTTCTCCCAACTCAAGAACCTCCTTAGTATCAAAGGTCAGACCGCCGTCAGCCGCGTCAGCACGCCAGACAAAGGATTTGTGAAGCCTCTCAAGGTTCTATACCACAAGGAGCAAGTGATCCGTGATGGGGGTGATCCCTTGTCTAGACCGGGAAACTAAAGCCTGTTGAAGGCTACTAAAGTCAATTTGCCAAAGCTGGCTGTCTGTTGATATTTTCAGTTGTATTTCCCTTACTTTTTTATTTCATGACTGCTTGTAAGCTTTGTTGTTTATTGAATTGGCAAGATTAATGAATGTTTATGCATTTTTTGGGTCAATCCATTCGTATTCACTCATTTTTTCTTTTATTGTCATAAAAGAAAAGATATTTATCTTTTTCTATCCACTTTATCTGCATCAAACTATTGTTTAAGCAAAGATTAAGGAGGATGATGAAACATAATATCCATAACTGTTGTTGGTATGCTTTCAACTAAACTTGGCGGATGATGTAAGGCATTGTTTCAATCCTCAAACAATGGAGAAATAAGGAAGATAATCAATTGTTAACCCCTTCGAGCTTAGAAGTAGGAGTTTTCTTTCCTTACAAAAACCCATAATCTCAACCTTGGGGTGGGTAGTCCTCAGTTTAACTTGGTTATGCATTCGAATGAAAGAACTTCATACGAGAAACCTGTCAGCTCTCTTAAATCAAATGAACAAATGTTGTACAAGTTGTTCCCAAAGTGATAAATAAGGAAGGATCATTAAGAAATCCTAACCCAGAGAATGAGCCGAGTCCCTTTCAAGGAAAAAGGTAAGAAAGATGGGAAGCTCATGACCTCACCTATACAAAAAGGCTTGTATGCCAACCAAAAAGAGGAAAACTTAAAGCTTTCACTCTTAAAGTCCTCAATGGCAAAAACAACTGAATATTGTAAGGGAGTAATGACTGTCCTAGGTGTCTAAACTATCACCAGCTGACAGCAATTCAATTCCTAGCCCATAGGAGCCTGAATGTATAGCTTGAGTTAACTGAGCGTAGAATTGGAATTCATCACGAAGATTGGGCGGGGACAAATAAACTTTAAGCCTTTATCTTTTGTTTCATGAGCCGTGAACCAAGCCACGTTACAACCATTAAAAGACCTAATTGAGGTAAGGTTATTTTGAAAGCATACTACAGCAAGGTTGGATAACCTGACTCCTAATTATCTTTGCTAATTGTTTGTGTTGATCACTTCATCTGTCATTCCTTAAATGACTAGATCCGTGTTGTGTTTGATTATTTAATCACCCCACTGTGTGTTTTACCAATAAAATTTGATTTCAAAAGCTTGCATAAATATTGCATTAAAATTGCCAATTTTTAATGAACAATATTGTTTGCAAGGCAACTCAATATCAAAGGAATCCCAACAAATGCAGCCAGCTAGAGAATTTGACTTGGTAAAGGAATTTCAGTCTGGGGCAACCAATTTGGAGGAGTTATTAATCAACCATCCCTTGAGTTGGTGAATCAGGGGCAGAACTCTTCAAGTTCAGAATATTGGATCAAGCCTTCTTGAGGTCATCTTATGGCAAGTTGTTTCCCAACTCCCTTCCAAGGCAAGAACTACAGATACCTACTAACAGGGGAAAGTTTGTTCCCCAGTTGTTACTATTGCAGTCTGAGGACTTTGTATTGTAAATACAGTTAATTTGAGGCAATTGCGTCGAGATTTATGAATCTCTCCAAGAGTTTGAACATATTGAGACATCTTATATGTCAATTCTTCTGTAAAATCCTCTTGATGGCTTATCCTCACAGACCAGTTAATCAGGAGTAGTCAGGTCGTGATTCGGTAAATCTCTCAAAGACCATTTAATCAGAAGCAGTCAAGTCATGATTCGCTAAATCTCTCAAAGACCAGTTAATCAGAAGTAGTCAGGTCGAGATTAAATCTCTCAAAGGTCAGTTAGTCTATGACAAATTCTTCACAGATTGACCCACCGACAGAGGCAAGTTTGTTTCCCAGTTGTTGTTCCCACAGTTTGAAGGGCAAGTCCAAGGAATTTGTTGTGCGAATACAGTTAGTCTGGGACAATTACGTCGAGATGTGTGAATCTCTCTAAGATTTTGAAGACATTGAGACATCTTGTATGCCAATTCTTTTGTAAAATCCTTTTGTCATTTTCTTCCAAAAGACCATGTAATCTGGGGCAGAGCAGATTTAAAGATTATTTGTTGCAATAGTCGTTGCTCATTGTGATGATCATTATGCAATTGAAGTGAAGACCTACATTGTTCTTGTGACGTCTTTTGTCGGTTCCCTAGTAAGTTGTTACTTCAGTTGATCTTGGCAACTCCCATGGATCTCCTCCTCCAGTAAGGAAATCAGGCTCATGATGGCAATCCTAGTGAAGTCATGATATTATGCCTCTGAGCAGAGTACACTTTTCCCTAGAGAAGGTTGTAACCTTGAAGTATAACTGTTTGTTCTTCCTGTTCATCCCTAGTGATGGTCCAATCTGATGAGGTTGGCTGGGTATCCTTGTTGAGATGTTTATTTCATCTCTAGTGTGCTTCCTCTTGTCTGTTTTGTCAGAATAAGCATAAACATGGCATACATGCATTCATACATATGCATGGTATCTGAGCATTTGTTGCTACCTCTCTGGTGTTTACCTGTTTTGGTTCACTTTGGCGTTTATTTCCCAAGTGACTGGGTTTGTCTTTCTTTCCAATAGGGTCATCACCTTTAGGCATAAAGTACCCATCCTTTCTAAATTCCTCACAGAATTTGATCCTCGTGGATGATGGTTTCTTCAGTTATCTTTTCCATGTTTGGATAAGATAAACCCCATTTGAGTTATCCTCAATGATTGGAGTCTTGTTTGACCGCTTCTTTCTAGCTTGTTCCTAGATTGAACTTTGGTCCCTGGCGGGAGTTGTTTTTAAGCCGAATTAGGTCGCCGAACCTAGTTTGAATGTGCATTTATTTTGCACAGTGTCTTGCAGAAAGAATCTATTAGAGATCCTCATTGAAGACAAAATCTTTTCTAGCAGTGTTGTTGTAACAGCGCCTCCTTGGAATTCATACTCAACAAGTAGCAATCTCTCGGAGAAGCTTGTTTTATATAGCGATAAGTGGCAGTCTCTTCCAAGAAGCTTATCCGTCCTTGGTGTTATTTAACCTGTTGTAATTACAATGGGTACTCCCCTCGAAGTTTGTCAGAAGGATTTTGTCAAAGACTCTACAAATGACTTCTCTTTATTTGAGTTACCCTCACCACAAGGATTTTATTGTAAGAGATGATTCCTCGATAAATCCTTTGTCTGGTTCACTTCTATCAAATGGCATCTTTGTGATAAAATGGATGAAGACTCTGATGGTTTTTCTCTTTATTTGAGAAAATTTGCTCATAAAGCAACCGAACAACATCTCTTTTATGAGATCCCCAGAAAAGTCCAGTTGTGATTAGCATCTTTGTTAAGATCTCTGGTTATCACCAACTTCTTTTCCAAGTTCAATCGTAACTGGTACCTCTTTTGAGATTGTTGGTCATCACCAGTTTCCTGTCTAAGTCCTGTTATTACTGGCATTTCTGTTGAACTGGGGTTGTTTATCTGTATCCCCAAGAAGTTTAGTCGTTACTGGCAACCTCTGGTGAATCTCCAATTATTATTGACATTTGTCGCAAGTTCAATCTTTATTGATGCTACTTGTCTGGTTATCACCAGTATTCCATTGATTTCTAGTTGCTACTAGTTTCCCTTAATATCTGTTCATCTGGTTATTACTAGTGTTCTTGTGAGGTGTAGTTGTTACTAGTACTACAGTTTGTAAGTTTGGTCGTCATTGACGTCTTTAAGCTTGATGCTTTCGGTATCTTATTATCTGGTTATTACCAATATCCAGGTGAAGTCCAGTAATTACTGGAATTGTTTAAATCCAATCATAATTGGCCTATCTTAACTGTATTTTCTGTTTCAAATCCAATCATAATTGGTCAGTCTTAACTGTATTTTTTGTTTCAAATCCAATCATAATTGGTCAGTCTTAACTGTATTTTCTGTTTCAAATCCAATCATAATTAGTCAGTCTTAACTGTATTTTTTGTTTCCAAATCTAATCATAATTGGTCAGCATTAACTGTATTTTCTGTTTCAAACCCAATCATTATTGGTATTTAAGCCCAGTAATTACTGGCATTATTTGAAAATCCAATCATTATTGGTATTCCTAAGTCTGGTGATCACTGGCATTATTTGAAGAAAATCCAATCTTAATTGGCCAGTCATAATTGTACATCTCTTGCTGTCTCAAGTCCAGTAATCACTGGCGCTGTTTCAAATATCGATCATTAACGGTACCATATAGGTCCGGTGTTCACCGACATGTGTTCTCATCCAATCATTATATGTACCTGAAGTCCAGTGATTACTGGCATTGTTTCCAAATCCAATCATTATTGGTACCTAAAGTCCAGTGATTACTGGCAGTGTTTGAAGCCCATTTGTTATTGACATTTTGATATGGTCATCACCATTTCTTGCCTAAAGTCCAATCATTATTGGCACTCCTATTCAACTTTGTTTGATACCAGAAGTTTGATTATCACCAATATCCCCGTAAAAGTCTAGTGTTTACTAACATTTGTTGAAAGTCTAAGTCTAGTAATTACTGGCATGTTTTTATAAGTCCAATCATTATTGGCATCCTAAGGTTGGTCATTACCAGCATCCTTTGAAAGTCCTTGTGATTATCATCATTTGGCGCACGCAGAGCTTGTCTTTGTCTCTGTCTTTTCTAGTTTTTCTTGAAGATCCCGTTTGAACTCTTCAGTATAAGAAATCTCCAGAAAATCTTTTGTTGGGTGTCTGTCCTTTATTTCAAATTGATCCCTAGTGGAGATCATGTCTTCTTTCTGGTTTCATCCCCAGTAAAGAGTTCGCCTCCCTTTTTTGTTATCCCCGAAGTCGTCTGGGCATATCTGAACCTGTCATTCATCTCCCTGGATTTTTCCCCAGTGGTGAACACCTCTCTGATTTCCATCTCTAGTGAGGATCTGTGGAGTCCCTGACATTTTATTTTTTTTATCCCCAGTGTCATCTTAGTCACTCCCTGGTGAATTTATTCTGTTGGTCGTTAAATTTCATCCCCAGTAAGTCTTATCTATGGGTGTTTGACTTTTGTCCCTTTGGTGTCTTGTTTTGTCTGCATTTTGCACCATCATGTTATCATATCATCATATTATAAGTTCATGGCATGTCAACACCTGCATGTTTTTGCCTGTCCTTAGCATGTGCATTTCATCTAAGGGCAAAATTTTCCATGTGCTATATTTAAATACCTTTTCACCTTAATTTCATGAGGATTATCATCACTCGCGCCATCCGGTAAAGCTATTTAAATAGGGGCAACTGTTGTACCCCAAATTTTACCCCTTAGATGTCATGACATTCTTGCACTTGCATTAGGGATCAATCATCTATGCATAGTCAACTAACCTTCATATTTTGCTATTCTGTTCTTTTATTTGAAAGCTAGGGTTTTTGCACAAGAAGGACGACAAGATCAATAAGCCAAGCTCTCATATGTTTTAAGTTCTCCTAAGGCACTTCTTGGCTCAATACATCCATCCCAAGTGTTCATTAGGTGGTTAAGAAAGGTGTCTGAAGTCATCTGGTCAAGAAAGTCAACTGAGGCTCCAAAAGATCAATCTTTGGTCTTGAGGGCTAATCATGAGGTTTTCAAGTCATTATTCCATGGTCTCATGTGATTGGATCAAGAGAAATCAAGGAGAAACCACGAAATCAAGAGTTGTGGAAATTAGGGTTTTGACCTAAGGAATTACAATAGAATCTTGGTGTGATCAGTAAATGTCTTAATTGGTTCATCAACCAATTGAGCTTACATATATTCAAGAGACCTTATTCATCAAGAATTCAAGTGTATTTGGCTCCCACCACAAGTGCAATGAGCCTCAAGTTCATCTGGCCCCAAATTACAGTTTTATCAGGAGAAGTCAACCATGCCTTTGACTTTTGGTCAAGGCATGATCCTAAGTCTTGGGACATGATTCCATATGTTCATATGCATTCTTGGAGGCCATCTATGGTGTTTGAGAAGTTTGAATAAGCAAGATCATCAAGGATCACACAGTTGAATTTCTGAGGAAATTAGGGTTCTGTCTAAAAAGTCAACCCTTTGACGTTTGATGTTTTGGGTCCAACATGAAGTATTCAAGTCATATTCCATCAAGACATGTTTGATCTTTGAACAAGAGCATGAGAAATCAATATTTAGGAGGTTTCTTACAAAAAGGGCAATGTTTGGTTTTTGAAATTTTTCGAAGTGTGGAGAAATCTAGTCCTTGTGTGAACTTTGAAGAGTCATAACTTTCAAACCACACATCCATTTTTTGTGGTCCAAAGCTCAATTTGAAGCTCTCATCATGAAATTTAAAATGTATTAAAGGGGCATTCTCCAAAAGAGGCTTAGTTTTTAAGTTATGAGGCTTGGAAATTCAAATTAAGTTATGACTTAGTGAAATTTCACTCTTTTTGCCCAAGTTTGCAGCAAACTTCAACCATCTTTTTCATTATGATCCCTTTGGATCCAAAACTTGGAGTGGACATGAACATTGTAGAGCATACTTGGGGCTTTCTAAAAAGTACTAGAACACCCCAATCCAATGTGTGAGCTAAGAGAATCGAATCCATGAAGTTGAGGGTTTGAAACTTAATTTTTCATGCTTTCTACCTTGTGAACTTGTTGCAAATCCATGTTCTTGCTACATAATCTTGCTTTTCAGAAGCTATTACTTGCAAATATTCATTTGCTCAGAGGTTTAAAAGAAAATTAGAATCATTATCCATCAAGTTGAGGCATTAACCATCTGATTTTTCCACTTATGGCATAAAGTCTTTACTTCCATTTTGGAAAAGGTAACTTTATGCACAAAGTCAGCTTCTTGAGCCTCTAAACTGTTCCTTCTGCACCAGAACTTTTCCTTGCATCATGATAACGTGTCTGAACCTCCTTACAACTCTAGAAAGGCCAGTACCACATCTTGGAACTCTTGAAACATCTTGACAATTCCACTTGCATCTCAACTAAGTGGAACCAAACCATGAACCATATCAGTTGCATTATTGCAATCTGATCTTCCCCTCCCTCTTGCCTATAAATAGGACCTCATTCCACACTTCAAACACACAAGAAACCAAAATAAAAAAACAGTCAGCAACTCATCCAAACTCAGTTCTTGCAACTAAGTCACCCCTTGTGCCAAAAACCTCCCATTTTCATAA
The DNA here is from genome assembly GCA_022829125.1 of Lathyrus tuberosus. Lineage (NCBI taxonomy): Eukaryota > Viridiplantae > Streptophyta > Magnoliopsida > Fabales > Fabaceae > Lathyrus > Lathyrus tuberosus. The sequence goes on along the minus strand of JALAZF010000028.1, from coordinate 14,846,365 downwards.
ACTCCTCCAAAACCACTTCCAAAACACCAAACCACTGAACAAATCACTCCAGCACATCACAAAAGATGTATTAGAGCTGTTCAAACTCTCACCACCATCCAAAACCTCTCAAATCCAAAAGTCAACTTTTAAACCTAAGAAAGTTTGACTTTTTACACTTTTATGGATCAGTCTTTATTCATTTCATTTCCAACCACTTTAACACTTCAAACACCATCCATAAATCATCATTTAACTGTTCAAACCTTGGATTTGCAACTGTAACTTCATTTCTTGAAGTTTCACTTTTGGTTATTTTTTCATTTCTTGCAAAAGAGGATCCACTTTCTGTTCCACTGGTTTTTCTTGGAGTCTAAGCATTCAATCAGAACCTTTGAAGCATATTGGAAGTGTCCAAGGCCTGGTCTCAGTTCTGTAACATCTTTTGAAGGTTCTGTAAAGTTGACTACAAGAGCTAAGTTCATCTCAAACTGCAACTCTTTGAAACATGTTGATTTTTTATGTGCACTGAATGTGATTAGCTTAAATAGATTGTATGTGATGTGTTTGGCTCATTGAACATAACTTAGCATAGTTGTAGAGGATTGTACCATAGGAAATGCAAATTTGAGCTCATTTTGAGACCATTATTGTGTTTTAAGTTAGAAACACATTTAGCAAAAACCAATTGTCCATCAGATTCCTTATGAAAAAATACATAATTTCCTTTTTCATTTCACTACTTTTGATGAAGTATTGAGAAAGTTAGGGGTGTTCTTGCAATTGCCAAGTTTTAGGTCACCAACTTTGCCAAGCCCAGCCATGGCACAATTCTCGTCACTAGAAACTTGTTTCCTATATTATTTATTAGTTGTAGATTCATAAATGGATGTATTGGCCACCCCAGTGGCGCTAACCTTGTCTTGCCGTGTCTTATGTGTGTGTAGTGTCTTGGGTTCGATTTTGATATCAACCCTTTTGTCCATTTTTCATGCGCGTTTTGTTTTTAGCATTTAGTAAGAAGCTTCATATTTATTTTTCTAAAGGTATATGGTTTACAAGTCACGCTACCAGCGCAGCTGGTAATATATTTTCACCTTGAGACCAAGGGCGTGGGTTCAAACCCCATCAAGGCCCTTTCCCTTATTTTTTTTAAATACCTAGTTTTCTCTTTTTCTTCACAAACTTCTTCAATTATAACTTCTTCAATTTTAGGGTTTTTCAATCCATTCTTTTTGCATTATTTTTTCTTTTGTTGTGTATTTTGTCATGACATTAAAGTTTTCCAAAAATATTAATTTTAGGGTTAATTATCCATATGAAAAATACATTGTTTTTTAGGTTTTTTTTTGTCCCTTCTTTGAATCACTTCACATTTAGGACCTATACAACTTGTTTAAACATGTTTAGACCTTTTAAACCTTAGCTTGAACTTGTACCCATTTGTATAATTTGATTTAGGTACACCTTTGAGTGTATGTTTATATGTTGGAAAGCATGTAAACTTTTGTCATCCCCATGAAGTCTTATATAGGTCTTTACCTTCAATTAGGACTCCCCCATCAATGTAGATACAAACCATCCACTTAGGTTATATCATGTACATATATGTTTAGATCTCCCTTTCATAAAGTGGACTTTAGAATAACATTAGTGATACTTCCCGTTGACATAAGGTTTAGGTTAAAGACATTTCCTCACATTAGGTCATCACCTATTTGATCAAAATGTTTAGACTTATATCCGGTTCCTTTAGGTGTTTACCTTGTTCATTAATGATTGATTCTTGTGTGCTTACATAATACTTGTTTAACATACTTGCCTTGAATGGCATCACATTCATCATTATTATCCATGTGTTATATCCATGTGTTTTTGCCATCATAAATTCAAATGTGAATATCATTGTTATCCTTTATCTTTAACTTTATGAAGTTATCCCTTAAGAGAGGCTAGCTTGTTAGATCTTCTCCTTAACCCTCTTTGTTCCCCCTTCTTCCAAAGGAAAGTCTCTCTATTGACTTTAATGTCATAGATAGCTTATTACCCCTTGGCCTCATTAGAACTATCTTCTACCCTTGGCCTCATTAGAGCCATCTTCTACCCTTGGCCTCATTAGAGCCATCCCTTTCCATTGACCTCATTAGGATCAATCCCTTGGCCTTTTTAGAGCCCCTTCTCCCATGACCTAGTTAGATTTCACCCTCTTGTAAGCACTATCATCATAGATGCTTACTTCTCCCCTTGGCCTCATTAGAGCCACTTACCTTATAACTTAGGATCCACCTTGAGTTCTTCAACTCTATGTGAGCATCATAAGGATCTTCCTCTCCCTTTTAGCCTCATTAGGGTCATTCACCCCTTTAACTTTAAATAAGCATAGAGTTCTTAACCTCTATGTGATTCTCATCATAATGAGTATTCACTTCCCTTTTGACTTTGTTCAAAGTCAACCTATTAGACTAGTCTGTCAACTTAGACTTAGAGAGTTCTTTAACTCTATGTGAGTATCATGATTATTAATACTCATTCCCCTTGGAACTTTGACCATAGTCAATGGTTCCTCACCCCTAGTTAGGTGAACTACGAATGCTCTGATTCCATCCTTATTAGGATATGTAGGCACAATATGCGATGTCTTGGCGAGCATACTTAGTGTATATACCCTTAGGTCTTTACCTTTAGCACCTTGGTCTTTACCATATGTCTTTATCTTACCTTAGCACATTTCCCTTAGCAAGCAAACATAACATAACACAAATATAAACAAGAGGTTCCTGTAGAGTACTACTGATATCTAGGATGCTAACACCTTCCCTAGGTATAACCAACCCCCGAACCTTAGATCTATTAGCTGTGTCTTTACATAGCGAACTTAGGGTTTTTCTTCGATCTTTACCCTTTCCTTTGGATAAATCAAAGCTCGGTGGTGACTTTCAAAGATGAGTGATTCAAGTTAATTAATAGCTTGGTATCGGATTCTCACCGCAACACATGTGATATTTCCACTCTTCCCTAATTCCCAGCAAGAGTAAATTCCTTTTGGATTCCCCAACATAATTTAGACCTTCTCCTAGATTTCCATAAATTCTCAGCAAGAGACAGCCTCCTCTTGGGCTTCATATAAGGATTTCCCCAGTCAGCCTCAATCTTGGGCTTTGTACAAGACAGATAAAACCCTCTACAGTGGAGTCATTTTCTTTTAGCTTCAACCTTGGGCTTTGATCAAGGCACACAAAAATCAACATCCCTTCAGATAAGACCATGAGTCCTCTCTGCAGAAAGATATATCCTCTGTACATCACATATCAAAACAAATAATCAAAACCTTTGTCCAGATAATTATTGTAAGGGGCACACTTGTTGATTCAAAATCCAAGATGGAGTCCTTCCCTTATCCTGGATAAAATTTATCTTTCATCTAATAGCTATAAGTGGCAAGCCTCTAGATTCCATACATCCAAGCCAATGTCCCTCTCTTAGCATGAAACATTCATAAAGGAAAAAGTGGCATTGCTCTACATTGAGTTAAAGCTTCTTCCTTCATGACATCTCTCTTATAAAGGAAATTATGGCATTGCTGGATTCTACATATCCCAGTTAAAGTAATTTCCCTTATAACCAATTCCTCAATATTTGTGATGAATAGGTAGAATATCTCCCTCTAGAGATGACAAATTCTCTCTCAGTCAACTTTAGCTTCAATCTTGTGCTTTAAACAAGACACAAACACTTTTTAGCTTCAATCTTGGGCTTTAAACAAGACACAAATACTCAGATAGCTTATTTGAACAAGACACCAAATATCTTTCCTCCCATAGAAATAGGAGGAACTACGATTGCTCTGATTTCCCAAATCTCTTTACGGGAATACGTAGGCATAAGATTGCGAAATCTTAGCGAGCACACAAATTAAAAACTTTAGGTCTAGTATCTTCCCAAAAACAACAAAAACATTCACTCAACCCTCTCAAAGGAGAAACTTTCCCAATCCATAGTAGATAAACACAAGAAAGCATTTAAAAATAACAGAAATACATGCAAAAAGAAGGTTCTTATAGATTACTATAGATACACTAGGTGTTAACAGCTTCCCTTTGTATAACCAGACCTCGATCCCCGATCTCTTAGCATTTGTTAAAGAAATTATTTGCTTGCAGGGTTAGTTTAAGATATCTTCCCCTTCCTTTCTAGCTTCATAGGATAAATACAGAAATTAGAAAGTAGCACCAATTATGCGGTAAGATGGTCGCGTCACCGAGAAAAAACCGACGGCTACAGAAAAATGGCGACTCTGCTGGGGATGTTTAGGATTAGATTTCCTACGAGGTCTAGGTCTTGCTTTGCATTTATTTTTCTGTTATCTTACTTGCTTTCTCATTTATATATATATATATATATATATATATATATATATATATATATATCATCCGTTGTCATATTACTTGATATCCCTGTTTAAATTACTGTTATCTGGGAATGCGATTAATACGCATGTGGTGAGTCCGAGAGAACATTAAGATAAGTGGTGGCGTATTCAGGGAGGCTTATAGGGAGTGAATCCCGACCAAGCTAACTTGATATTCCACCGAATCAGTGGAGGTGCCCGCGTGGAATTACTAATGTTGAACGAGCATGTCGTGAAAGCATTGTTTTTCCCATTGGGTTACCCTTGAAGCTGAGAATTAGTTGACACTTAACCATTTGACATTAGGTAGTGCGATGACTATCGGGAATAGTTAATACACGATACTACACTCAAAGGAGATTCATCTTGGGATATTACAGCTCTTATGAGTCAATCGGTTTACTGTTTATATCCTCAAGTCAATTATTTTGGGAACCTCTGTTAGAACCCGTTCTACAGGTACAAAATTTAACCTTTAGTACACACCTTGGGAATGGGTAGATCCATGGCTCCATGCTCGTGACAATGAACCCCTAAACCCATGTTTCCAAATGTTTTTGTTTGCTGCATTCATGCATCCATGCATTCATTAAAAAAAATATTTTTAAACAAGAAAAACTCTTTTTCTAAAAGAACTGAAACAATAATTGCAAATATCAGAGGTTGCTCTATGGATTTCGGTAGAAGAAAAACGCACAAGTACACCTTCAAGGTTCTAAAACTAGAAGACCTAAGGAAATTCGTAAGAATGATAACTAATCCTGAGGCTTTCAGAGCTAAGCATGGAGGACTGTTGTCTCTTTTGAAGGTCAACATGGTTGAAGGGATCTTGTCTACACTGGTTCAGTTCTACGATCCGGTATACCACTGCTTCACTTTCCCAGATTACCAGCTCACACCAACATTGGAAGAGTACTCTCACCTGATTGATTTACCTATCACGGATCAAGATCCATTTTCTGGACTGGAAGAAATTCCAAAAGATCAATCCATTACAAAAGCAATCTCTTTGGAAGAGTCAGAAATCAGGATTCATATGACCACCAAGGGAGGAATCCAAGGTTTACCAGCAAAATTCCTGATGGAGAAAGCTCTATACTTTGCCATTATAGAAAATATAACTGCTTTCGAGGATGTCTTTGGTCTGCTCATATATGAGTTATTCCTCTTTCCCAACATTGACAACATCGTTAACACCAATGCTTTTAAGATATTCCTAATTGGGAACCCTGGTCCAACCTTGCTCGCAGATACTTACCATTATGTACACTTAAGGAATGTACAGTGAAGGGATAATCACATGCTGTGTACCATTACTCTACAAATGATTTATTTCCCACTTGCCCAAGTCTGCTGCTTTTTGGGATCACAAGAGTAGTATGCGATGGTCACAGAAGATTATGTCCCTTACCAATTCCGACATAGATTGGTACAATCGGATCTATGACGGAGTAAAAATCATTGACAAATGTGGAAATTTCCCTAATGTACCCCTCATTAGTACTAAAGTGGGGATCAACTATCATCCAATTCTAGCTCGCCATCAACTTGGATACCCGATGAAGAATATCCCACATAATACTCATCTGGAAGGTCTTTTCTTCATGGAAGGAGAAAATGACAGGGCACTAAAGAAAGAAATAGTGCATGCCTGGCAACATATTCACAGGAAGGGAGAGAGTCCATGGGGAGGCCAAACTGCATCTCTACAGAGCCTTACCTCCACTGGGTACAAACTAGAGCCATCAAACTGAGGATGCCTTACCCTCGTCAAGAATTTTTTCCCTTAAAGGAATATGTCCTTTATTTCATGTCTGATGCGAAAAAACTCCAGGTCGCTCTCAACAAAGTCCAACGTGAGAAGAAATTTTGGAAGAACAAGTACTAGATTCTTAATTTGGAATGTACCAAGATTCAAGAACTACTAAAGGAAAAAGATGCTCTTATTGAGATATTAAAGCAGCATGCCATAGAAAGTCAGGAGGAACGAAGAAATTTGCTCACTCCTTTCACTTGGCAAAGGATCGTCGACCCGACAACGGCTGAAAGGGCCCGGTCAAAGAAAAGAAAAATTCAGGAACCAGAATCTGAGCTCTCCTCAGAAAGAACTCAGGATCCATAGGCCTAATTTTCCTTCTTGCACTTTGTAAAATACTGTATTTTTCCCTGTAAAATACTGTAATCTTTCGAGTTCAATAAAAGGGTCTCCCCCGCTATGTGATATTTGCAATATAATTGTTAAAAGTTCTTTTGAAAACAAAAACTAAAAAATATATCATTCATCATTCTCGTATAACACATTGTTGCCTTTGATTCTCACATATGTGTCGCACTCTAGAGTCAAACTGTCTCATTTGTACAATACTCAGACCAATCGACAAAAGAAAATGGACAATCTCAAGGAAGAGAATAGAGAGCTGAGAGAATAAATCAACGCTCTAAAGGAGAGTTTGGAGAAACTCCATAACACCATGCAATCCCTGGCAGCAGCCCAGGAACAACAACATCAAAGGACCGTGATCTCGGAGATTACATCCACACCAGCATTTGAAACACCTGGCGGTCATCCTTAGTACAACATGCCTAAAGGTTTTCCCTGGGCATGCCTCTCAACTTTATACCTGAGGGATACATCCCACCGGTCACTGAAGACCCGAAAGCCGTAGCAGAAACCACCAGGCCTGAAGGTTACAAACTTCAAGAAAATGAAGATGCAAGGATAACAATGGAAACTCCTGAAGGTTACAAACTTCAGGTCACTGAAGTGCCAAGAGTTACCGCCGTAATGTCTATACCACAACCGGTGGTGAACACTATCCCGGAAGAACAAATTCCGCAGGCTGCTTCTGGCAGAAATGAAGATGTATATGAAAGGATGAATTGATTCCAGGAACAATTCTTGGAAATGCTGAAGGAACTGCATGCCATTCGCGGTCAGGACTTGTTTGGTAAAGACGCGGCTGACCTCTGCTTGGTCCCTAATGTAAAGATACCGCACAAATTCAAGGTGCCTGACTTTGAAAAATACAAAGGCAACTCTTGCCCTCAAAGTCATTTGGTAATGTACGCTAGGAAAAGGTCCACTCAGACAGAAAATCAACAACTACTAATCCATTACTTCCAAGACAGTTTTAACCCGTGCCACACTCAAATGGTACATGGGTTTAAACCGCACCAAGATCAGTACTTTCATAGATCTCGGAGCAGCCTTCGTTCAGCAGTATAAATACAATTTGGACATGGCACCAGATAGGGACCAGCTCAGAGCAATGTCATAAAAGGATAAAGAAACCTTCAAGGAGTATGCTTAGAGATGCCGTGAAATCGCCGCCCAGATTTGTCATCCTCCCGAGGAAAAGGAAATGACAAAGATCTTCTTGAAAACATTAAGCTCATTTTATTATGACCGAATGGTCGTCAGTGCGCCCAGTGACTTCACTGAAATGGTGAACATGGGGGTACGCCTTGAAGAAGCAGTCAGAGAAGGACGATTGGTCAGCGATGCAGAGCCATCCAGCAGTACTAAAAGATATGGTAGTGCTTACCAAAAGAAGAAAGAGAAAGATATCAGTAATATCTCTCTGAGAAAGCAAAGGCGAAGGTATCAACCGGTAGCAGCAGTAACTCCCGCTATCAACCCAGCGCCAACTCCGACTAATTCACCTCAGGTTGCTCAGGACCAACAAAATCAACAACAGTATCAGCAAAGGCAGCAATAACCTCTTCAGAAGGTTCGCCCGTAGTACAATAATAACAATCGTACTACGCGACCATCAGGGTTTGACCCTATACCAATGTTATACGCAGAATTATTTCCACTTCTGCTGGCCATGTGGCACGTTCAAACCAGGACTCCTCTTACAGTACCAAAAAATCCACCTTTTTGGTTCAAAGCAGATCAAACTTGCCCTTACCATCAAGGAGGATTGGGACATAACATTGAGAATTGCCTCAGCTTCAAGTCTGATGTACAGAAGCTCGTCAGAAACAGGGTTTTATCTTTTAAAGATACTAATCTGAGTGTTTTGACAAACCTGTTACCGCAACATGAGAAGACTACAGTGAATTTGATAGAAGGAGAATGTAACACCCCCAATCTATACCCCGAGCAATTAAAGCAATAACAAATAATCAGAGTATAATTAAAACATTCATGGCATAGACGGGAGCGTCACATCAAAGTAATGAAATATAACAACCTGCTCATATAGATATGCAACAATCAGGTAGCAACATAAACAGAGGAACTCGGTTCCTAACACCCACAATTCAGATACAGAACAAAAGCGGAAAATCTGCAACCGAAATCTCATATATAAACATAAAAGTTTGTCTGTCATATACAGAGTCATACATGTACAATCCAAAAAGATATATATACACATAATCACATAACGATCTCCCCGACTACCCAGTGCTACATATCAGAGCCGACCGACAAAAGAATGAAGACATAATCTTCACAAAAGACCTCCAGCATCTAATCTACAATGCCTCATAGAGCATTCAAAACAGCAAAAGGGTGAGAAACACAATTATAATATAGTTGCATACAATTATGTAATAACATGAAATACGCATGTAAAACATTCTCACCACAACGTACACCATAGTTCAAATACAAAGCAAAACAATTCATAACTCATACATCCATCACAAAGGCATATCAATCATGCTCAATACATTTATCACCAATATATATATATATCCACTCATCAATCCCATTCACAAATTCCCACACATAATCAATCCATTCATGACTTATGTAAATGCACAGAGACCTACACAACGACTCTATGCATGCGGTACCATTCCATCCATCATTCTCATCATCATTAATTCACTCAGGAACTATTGGAATCATCGCTTGTTACTTAGTGAAACTCCCCATCAGGAAAACGATGTTCCCTGTCGCTTTAGGTCCTCTTTGTATAAGACACATGACGTTTATGGGTCGCTTTAGGTCCTCTTTGTATAAGTCACACGATCCGATCGCTTTAGGTCCTCTTTGTATAAGGTACACGATCGTCTATAACGTTGCTTTAGGCCCTCTTTATATAAGGCACACGATCGTTACAGCAGATTCCCTCTGGAATCATTTCGTCGCTCACATTCCACAAGGGCACACGACATCACATGGTGCATATCATGATGCATGGGATACTAATGACTCATGACAATCAAATGCATATACATATATAACCATGTGAACCATCTCAACATCCCTAATCATGCATTGCAATCAAACCTAAAACAATGCATTTATTTGCCATAAGGCCACAAACCATCATCACAACATTTCATCACATGTATTCACATCATATAACAACACACAAGCTATATGTTATATATAAAAAACATTTCGCATGATAACACATCAATCACGAACAATTACGACAATAAAAGTCAACAAAATGACACGTTTCCAAATTCCCAGCACAATTAAATCAGTCACTAATCTCAAAACCATATTTATAAGAAAGAACATCTCATTAGCTTTCCAACGGTACTAAGAACGTTTCGATCCGAGTTACGGATCAAAAGTTGTGGATTTTAGAAAAACAGTATTATTTTTTTTGCTCCAGGTCGCGCTAAGCGGGCTCCACCCCGTGCTAAGCGCGCTCCTCACTGCCTGGAGAGGTTTCAAATTCTCCAGACAGCATAACAAGTATCAACAAATGTTCATATGCATAATGTGATCATACTACGCGACTCATATCGATTTCCGACCGTGAAAAGATTTCTATTCATTTTTCTCATTTTGACCTATAATTGAAAAACTATGAGAAACAAGTAAACATTCAAACACACCCATACATATTCATACACAAGCATATAGTAATCGAGTTTCGCACCCTTACCCGATTAATCGTGCTTTGAAGTGTCGGTTGAATCGATTTCTTACACTTCAAGTTTTCCTCTTTTTCTTCTTCTCACTCTCTTTTTCTCTTCTCTTTCTTTTCTCTCTTTCTAATCTCTATGTTTCTATTTTATGAAAAACAATAATATCTAACCAACCAAAATTACCAAAATACCCCTACACTCAATTTTCTCGCAAACGTTCCCAAAACGCGATAAAACATAATAACGATAAACATAACATATTTTCCAAATAAAAACAAAGAATAAAATAATATAAAAACAAAAATAATTAAATCGACTCGATTAAATAAATCTAACAAAAACTGGGGCGTTACAACTCTCCCCCACTTAGAAATTTTCGTCCTCGAAAATATTACCTGAGACGACCAACTCCGGATACGATTCCCGCATCCGACTCTCCAACTCCCAAGTAAAATTGCCCTCAGCAGTGCGTCCCCACGCTACTTTCACAAGCGCAATATCTTTCCCTCTTAACCGCTTCAACTCGTGATCCAAAACCCTCATCGGTAATGCCTCAACCATAAGGTTCTCCCTTACCTCAACCTCATCCATCGGAATCACATGCGACGGATTCAGAACATACTTCCGAAGCTGTGAAACATGGAGCACATCATGTAAATTTGAAAGATTCGGTGACAACGCCACCCGATAAGCCACAACACCCACTCTCGCAGATATCTGATAAAGACCAATAAACCGAGAAGTAAGCTTCTTCGACTTCAATGCACGTCCAACACCCGTCACCGGCGTAACTCTCCAAAATACATGATCTCCTTCTCGAAACTCAAGATCTTTCCTCCTTCGATCATGATAACTCTTCTGCCTACTCTGAGAAGCCTTCATCTTCTCACGAATAAGTTTCACCTTTTCCGTAGTTTGTTGAACTAACTCCGGTCCAACCACCAAACTCTCACCAGATTCATGCCAATACAAAGGTGTTTGACATCTTCTTCCATACAACGCTTCAAAAGGTGACATTCCAATACTCGAATGGAAACTGTTGTTATACGTGAACTCAACCAATGAAAGATAACTATCCCAAGCACCACCTTGCTCAAGAACACAAGCTCTCAGCAAATCTTCCAATGACTGAATAGTTCTCTCGGTCTGACCATCCGTTTGAGGATGATAAGCAGAACTCAATCTCAACTTGGAACCTAACGCCTTTTGTAAACTTTCCCAAAATCTGGAAGTAAACCTCGGATCTCGATCTGAAACAATACACAACGGAACACCATGTAATCTCACAATCACACGGATATAAATTTCAGCCAACCTCTCCAAAGAAAAACTGATGTAAATCGGAATGAAATGCCCCGATTTAGTCAGCCTATCCACAATCACCCAAATGGCATTATGTCCCCTCTGAGTATTCGGCAACCCTGTCACAAAATCCATAGAAATGCTGTCCCATTTCCACTCGGGAATATCCAACGGTTGTAATAATCCACTAGGCTTCTGATGTTCTACCTTTGACTTCTGACATGTCAAACACGCATAAACAAACTGAGCCACATCCCTCTTCAATCCGGACCACCAAAATATCTTCTTCAAATCTTGATACATCTTATTAGCTCCCGGATGTATACTCAAACTACTCCGGTGTCCTTCCTCTAAAATCATCTTTTTCAATTCCGAATCATCAGGAATACAAATTCTACCACGGAATCTCAAAACACCCTGATCATCCACTTTAAAGTCACCATTCACACCTTTACCTCCAACCGTCACCAGATCAACAAATTTCACATCCAGCCTCTGTTTCTCGCTAACGGTCAACAGAAAATCATTAGTGACCTTTAACATGCCAAGCCTCACGCTATCAGATGTCAATTCACACACCAAACTCAAATCTCTAAATTCTTCCAAAAGTTCCCACTCTTTAACCATCAAAGCAGACATATGCAAAGATTTCTGGCTTAACGCATCGGCTACCACATTAGCTTTACCAGGATGGTAATTCAAGCTAAAATCGTAGTCCTTAAAAAATTCCAACCGTCTCCATTGCCTCATATTCAACTCTTTCTAATCAAACAAGTATTTTAAACTCTTATGATCACTAAAGACTTCGAATCTTGCACCGTAGAGATAATGCCACCAAATTTTCAATACAAAAACCACCGCAGCTAATTCCAAATCATGAGTAGGATAATTCTTCTCATGAATCCTCAATTGTCTCGAAGCATAAGCCACAACCTTACCTTCTTGCATCAACACTCCACCTAAACCACTCAAAGACGCATTGCAATACACCACAAACGGTTCACTAGGATTCGGTAAGATCAAAATCGGAGTTGTAGTCAATCTTCTCTTCAGCTCACTAAAACTTTCCTCACACGAAATATCCCAAATAAACGCCTTACCTTTACAAGTCAGCTGGGTCAAAGGAAGTGTTAACTTGGAAAAACCTTCAATAAATCTTCGATAATATCCAGCTAAACCCAAAAAGCTTCTAATTTCAGTAACAGATCTAGGAGCCTCCCATTGTAGAACTGCATCTACTTTGGATGGATCCATAGCAATACCAGTACCTGAAATCACATGCCCAAGAAAACTCACTTCCGACAACCAGAACTCACACTTGGACAACTTGGCATAAAGTTCCTTTTCCTTCAAAATTTGCAATACAATACGCAAATGTTCCGCATGTTCCTCCCGAGACTTAGAATAAATCAAGATGTCATCAATAAACACAACAACAAATTGATCCAAATGCTCATGGAATATGCGATTCATATATTCCATAAACACTCCCGGCGCATTAGAAACCCCGAACGGCATCACAGAATATTCGTAATGACCGTATAGTGTCCTAAAAGCCGTCTTCTGAATATCTTCCTCCTTCACTCTAATCTGATGATAACCTGACCTCAAATCAATTTTACTAAACACACACGCACCTACCAACTGGTCCATCAAATCATCAATTCTCTGAAGAGGATACTTATTCTTAATCGTCACCTTATTCAGCTGGCGATAATCAATACACAATCGCATACTTCCATATTTCTTCTTCACCAATAAAATTGGAGCACCCCAAGGCGATGCACTCGGCCTCATAAACGTCTTTTCTAACATTTCATTCAACTGCTTCTTCAACTCAACCAACTCAGATGCCGACATATGATATGGTGCCATAGACACAGGTCTAGTACCAGGAACTAGATCTATAGAAAACTCCACCTCTCTTTCTGACGGCACATCAGAAATATCCTCCTGAAACACCTCTGGAAAATCACACACGACTGGAAACACATCAATTGCCACTTGACTATCCACAGTCAACGATGCAAACAACCCGAACAACTGAGCTTCATCCGTCAAAAGTTTCTTGAACTCTTTGGTAGATAAGAAACTTGATTCCTCGTCTTCTTCAAGAGAAGGAAATATTACCAACTTATGATAACAATCGATATGAACTCGATTGAACTGCAACAAATTCATTCCCATAACTACGTCTAAACCCTCCAACGGCAGACGCACCAAATCCATAGCAAAATCCTTACCATAAATGGTTAAAGGACAACTTAAACAAACCAGAGAAGTAGTTACCGACCCCAATGTTGGAGTATCGATAACCATCTCTCCACCCAACAACGACAACAAAAGATTCAAACGCCGCGCACACTCAGACGAAATAAATGAATGAGTCGCTCTGGTATCAATAATAGCAACTAAAGGCGTACTATTAATAAAACAAGTACCTCTGATCAGACGATCTGCACTAGTAGGCTGAGTTCCTGCCAATACAAATACTTTCCCTCTAGCTTGAGCTTGCTTTGGTTTCGGACACCTCGTACTAACATGACCAGGTTCACCATAGTTGAAACACTTCACCACATTCCTCTAGTAATCAGCTGCGACATGTCCTATACCTCCGCAATTGAAACACTTCCTCATATCCTTTCTACATTCAAATTGACGATGTCCTAAGTAACCACACTTAAAACATATCGGAGGATTATACATACCTCCCCCACTTGGCCTTTTAGCAAAATTAGCCCTTTGCCTTCCCTTGTCAGCTGGTGCCACATAAGGACCATCACGAAACGGTTGCTTTCCTTTCCTTTCATTCACACTCTTATAATGAGTAGAACGAGCTTTGCTATCCTCCTCATAAATTCTACAACAATCCACCAAATCTGAAAACCTCCTAATTCTTTGATAACCAATTGCCTGTTTGATCTCGGGAGGCAACCCATTCTCAAACTTCACACATTTGGAAAACTCCGCAGTTGCTTCAGCATAATGTGGATAAAACTGAACAAGCTCCACAAACTTAGCAGTGTAATAAATAACAGACATGTTACCTTGTTTCAACTCCAAGAACTCTATTTCTTTCTTTCCTCTAACATCTTCAGGAAAATACTTCCTCAAAAACTCACTTCTAAACAAAGCCCAAGTGACAACTTCACCTGTAGCTTTCCACACATGACGCGTACTAACCCACCAATCATCAGCCTCCTCCTGCAACATGTGAGTACCCAGTATCACCTTCTGTTCCTCAGCATAGTCCATCACTCGAAAGATTCTTTCAATCTCCTTAAGCCAAATCTGAGCCCCATCAGGATCATGTCTCCCTTTGAAGAAAGGCGGTTTGTTCTTCCTGAACTCATCATTCCCACCAGAATTAAGTGCATTCCCCACAGCCTGAGCCATAGCTTACATAGCAGCAGCAAGAGCAACATCATTCCTACCAGCCATATTCTGTTTATATCCAATAACAGTAACTATGGTTAAACAATCAACTCACCAGAACACAACTGTCGCACAACAAACAACTTGGTCAAAATGACCGACACGGACTGGCTCTGATACCACTTAATGTAACACCTCCAATCTATACCCCGAGCAATTAAAGCGATAACAAATAATCAGAGTATAATGAAAACATTCATGGCATAGACGGGAGCGTCACATCAAAGTAATGAAATATAACAACCTGCTCATATAGATATGCAACAATCAGGTAACAACATAAACAGAGGAACTCGGTTCCTAACACCCACAATTCAGATACAGAATAAAAGCGGAAAATCTGCAACTGAAATCTTATATATAAACATAAAATTTTGTCTGTCATATACAGAGTCATACATGTACAATCCAAAAAGATATATATACACATAATCACAAAACGATCTCCCCAACTACCCGGTGCTACATATCGGAGCCAGCTGACAAAAGAATAAAGACATAATCTTCACAAAAAGACCTCTAGTATCTAATCTGCAATGCCTCATAGAGCATTCAAAACAACAGAAGGGTGAGACACACAATTATAATATAGTTGCATACAATTATGTAATAACATGAAATACGCATGCAAAACATTCTCACCACAACGTACACCATAGTTCAAATACAAAGCAAAACAATTCATAACTCATACATCCATCACAAAGGCATATCAATCATGCTCAATACATTTATCACCAATATATATATATATATATATATATATATATATATATATATATATATATATCCACTCATCAATCCCATTCACAAATTTCCACACATAATCAACCCATTCATGACTTATGTAAATGCACAGAGACCGACACAACGACTCTATGCATGCGGTATCATTCCATCCATCATTCTCATCATCATTAATTCACTAATGAATTATTGGAATCATTGCTTGTTACTTAGTGTAACTCCCCGTCGGGCAAACGATGTTCCCCGTCGCTTTAGGTCCTCTTTGTATAAGGCACACGACGTTTATGGATCGCTTTAGGTCCTTTTTGTATAAGGCACACGATCCGATCGCTTTAGGTCCTCTTTGTATAAGGTACACGATCGTCTATAATGTCGCTTTAGGTCCTCTTTGTATAAGGTACACGATCGTTACAGCAGATTCCCTCTGGAATCGTTTCGTCGCTCACACCCCACATGGGCACACGACATCACATGGTGCATATCATGATGCATGGCATACTAATGACTCATGACAATCAAATGCATATACATATATAACCATGTGAACCATCTCAACATCCATAATCATGCATTGCAATCAAACCCAAAACAATGCATTTATTTTCCATAAGGCCACAAACCATCATCACAACATTTCATCACATGCATTCACATCATATAACAGCACACAGGCTATACATTATATATCAAAAACATATCGCATGATAACACATCAATCACACACAATTACGACGATAAAAGTCGACAAAACGACACGTTTCCAAATTCCTGACACAATTAAATTGGCCACTAATCTCAAAACCATTTTTATAAGAAAGAACATCTCATTAGCTTTCCAACAGTACTAAGAACGTCTAGATCCGAGTTACGGATCAAAAGTTACGGATTTTAGAAAAACAGTTTTTTTTTTGCTCCAGGTCGCGCTAAACGGGCTCCACCCCGTGCTAAGCGTGCTCCTCACTACCTGGAGAGGTTGCAAATTCTCCAGACCGCGCTTAGCGTGCAGACCCGCGCTAAGCGCGCACTGTGATATGCAAAAAAATAAACCCTTCGACAGTCCTTCCCAAAAATCACCATTTTCATCTCAAATCAGTTCCAAACAGCATAACAAGTATCAACAAATGTTCATATGCATAGTGTGATCATACTACGTGACTCATATCGATTTCCGACCGTGAAAACATCGATTTCTATTCATTTTTCTCATTTCGACCTATAATTGAAAAACTATGAGAAACAAGTAAACATTCAAACACACCCATACATATTCATACACAAGCATATAGTAATTGAGTTTCGCACCCTTACCCGATTAATCGTGCTTTGAAGTATCGGTTGAATCGATTTCTTACACTTCAAGTTTTCCTCTTTTTCTTCTTCTCACTCTCTTTTTATCTTCTCTTTCTTTTCTCTCTTTCTAATCTCTATGTTTCTATTTTATGAAAAACAATAATATCTAACCAAGCAAAATGACCAAAATACCCCTATACTCAATTTTCTCGCAAACGTTCCCAAAACGCGATAAAACATAATAACGATAAACATAACATATTTACCAAATAAAAACCAAGAATAAAATAATATAAAAACAAAAATAATTAAATCGACTCGATTAAATAAATCTAACAAAAATCGGGGCGTTACAGGGAACCTGGCAGCAGTTATCAAATTCACAATGTACGCTTACTGGGAACCAACCTGGTAAAAATGCATTGCAGACAGAGCGGGTGTGGCCATGTGCTATCCCACAACTATCACCAGTGTAATATCTGTTCCAAGGATAATCAAGGATGTGCCATAGTACAAACAGCTCTGCAAGAGCAAATGGATCTAGGCTGGATTCAGGATCACAGGATTCGTGAAGTAAACATGGCCCATGCACATCCAAACATTGTTCAAAATCATGATATCCGTGCAATGAACGTCAATCTAGTGGCAATGCATTAAAGACAAAGTCAGTATTACAATTTACCATGGTACGATTACAACGCTTGCCCGATTTGCTCAAAAGACAATCAGGGATGCTCTTTTGTACAAGAGGCCCTCCAGTGTCAAATGGATCTCGGATGGATTCAAGACTACCATGAAAGGAATGATCATCAGGTTAACATGATTTAGATCTTTTACATCCGCTTAATGAATATCAGTCTAGTGGAATTGCATGCCAAGCGGGCCAGACTTGGTTTTCTCGCTTCGCACGATTATCAAGACTGCAAAGAATTCTATGAAAATGATCAAGGGTGTGCGCTTGTACAAAGGACTCTTCAACATCTATTAGACCACTGGTGGCTCCCAATCTACCAGGATGAAGACACGTAACAAGTTAGTATAACTAATAGGGATCCTGATAGACACCAAAGCTGCGATATCCGCCTACTGGAGACGGATCTGGTAAGGATGCACTGCATACAAAGTGGATATGGTCGGGTACCACCTCACAATTATGAACATTGTGGAATATGCTTGGAAAATAACCAAGGATGTTATCTCGTACAAGCAGCTCTCCAGCATCAGTTAGACCGAAAGGAAATTCAACCATGCTTGAATTCTGAATCAATCAACATGATACAAAGTTACCTCCCTGTTCAAAACAAGAACCAAGGGTTACTAGACAAAAGCATTGTCACAATCCCCAATCATGGAATAATCAAGGATGTTTGCGCCATAATTCCTCTGCTCAATGAGTCAAAAATCTCTCTTGACAATAGAAAAGTGTCTGACCTGACCTGCCCAATCTAGATACAATCGAGGTTGCCTATGATGGTCAAAAGGCCCAAAAAGCCCCTGTGGTCATCTACTTTCTAGGTCCAATACCATACAAGTCAGAAAAGGCTATTCCGTATAAGTACGGTGCAACAACAATAGAAGATGGAAAAGAAACTCCATTACCATTCGTTGTGAACATTGTTGATATCAATCGGGGCACCCGAAGCAGTCGAATCTTCAATAGAGGAGTTGGAGAACCTTCCAAAGAAAAGGAACCTTAAGTCAAAGTTCCTAATCAACAAGTCAGTCAATCCAGCAATGTGGAACCTGTAAAGAACAACGATGAAATGTTAAAACTTATCCAGAAAAGCGAGTACAACATTGTGGATCAATTGTTGCAAACTCCATCTCGGATCTTTGTGCTATCTCTCCTACTTAGTTCAGAAGCTCACAGAGAAGCTCTGTAGAAGGTTCTAGAACAAGCCGTTAGAGCAAGATGTGATGGTAGGTCGGTTTATAGCATTATCTCCAACATCACTTCCTATAATAAGTTGGGATTTAGTGATGAAGAACTTCCAGAGGAAGGCAAGAACCATAATATGGCACTCAATATCATAGTTAATTTCCAGGACGATGCTTTAGCCAGCGTACTGGTAGACACAGGTTCATCCTTGAACGTCATTCCAAGGTCAACTTTGGTACGACTATCTTTTCAAGGTACTCCCAAGAGAGGCAGTGAGATCATCGTCAAAGCCTTTGACGGATCCAGAAAAATAGTTATCGACGAAGTCGATCTTCCCATAACCATCGGTCCTCACACTTTCCAAGTCACTTTCTAGGTCATAGACATCCGAGCAGCATACAGCTGTTTATTAGGAAGACCTTGGATACACGAAGCTGGGGCAGTCACTTCAACACTTCACCAGAAGCTGAAGTTTGTCAAGAATGACAAATTAGTCACGGTATACGAAGAGCAAGCGTTAGACGTGAGCAACTTATCATCATTCTCCTGTGTAGAACCAGAGGTGGTCATTGGAACTCGATTTCAAGCACTCTCGGTGAGCAATGAGAATCACCAAGAAAGAGGAACGTCGATTTCCTCATACAAAGACATTCTCAAAGTAGTGAGGAGTGATGACATAAAAGGATGGGGATAGATAAAAATTCCTACTGATAACAAGACAAGAAAAGGTCTTGGTTTTTCTCCAACATGTACCCAGACTACAAAGAAGGATGAAATCTTTCGTCCCATTCAGGATTTCTTCCATAGTGGAGGCTTCCTCCACCCAGTATCTCAAGAAGACCACACCATTGATGGGAACAACTCTTCTGATATAGATGAAGAGTGGAAATCTTATCTCAACGATGATGGTTATATATCTTAGGGAGAAACGTACATGCCATTATGCTCTCCAAAGCAAAGTCCCAGATATATCCTGATATCAGATGTCAGAATGATCTACGCAGATTTTGATCCCGAGGTATGTCATGCTCCACCCAACTCATTAGAGGAAGACACTCTGATGAAAGGCAACTTTGACTACAATTCTTATGATCCCCTGGATGATTTTCCCATCTATAAGCCTTACATGGAAAACTCGGGGCAAAAGAGTCAACCAGATAATGCCTATCTGCTGGATGATCTTTAAAAGAATACGCCTGTTCTCACAGAGTCATGGAATCCTTTCCCAGAACATTCCGAAAATGACCCACACCATGTTAATGAATTTGTAAAGATTGCAGGACAAGAATTTATTAACTATGCATTTCTTGAGGTCAACGTTATTGAAGAAGATGACTCATCTATTCCCATAGAAACCTAGGATACCTTGGGGCAGCCAAACGGTAAATACGACTTCCTAGTCAAATACACTGCTCCCGAAAGCTCTCACATCAGATATGAGGACATCCAGCCAACTGGATAAGGAGATCCTCTTAAGAGTGAAAACATTATGGAAGATGCGACAGAAGAGTCCTCTTATGATAACTCTGCATGGGAAGAAGACTCCAATGATCCCACTCCATCAGAAATCAATGTCATTACTGAAGACAAACCAAGAAGGAAAATGTTGAACTTTGTGATCCACAGAGGAGTTCGTCGCCATTGGGTTGCGGTCGATGTCCCAGAAGTCGTTCATAAATCGAAGTATTGCCGCATCTTTGTTTTGACCTTTCACCTTGCCCAGGTGAAATGGATGTATTATAGGGTCTACTTTTCTGTAAATGTCCCTCTTTGCTTCTCCCCAAAGCGACAGAGTTTTATTTTATAGGGTTGTATTTCGAGAATCGACAAATCATGAATAAATAATGTCATTCTGAATTCCCTCATTTATTGCTATTTTCACTTTTCATTTTTTAGAAAATGGTAATCCTAAAAAAAACAACCCAAAATAAAAACAAGCATTTTCAGAAAATACACTGCACACACTTTTGAATTCTCTCTGTCTTTTCTAAAAAGGAATCATCACGTCATGCAGATTACTTGTTTTAAACCCCATTGAAACATACGATCAAATGCCTTCTCCCAACTTTGAATTCCCGATATTTGAAGCAGAAGAAGAAGGAGACGAAGAAATTCCGGAAGTGATCTCCCGACTACCCAAACAAGAGGAAATGTCCATCGAACCATACAAAGAGCCGTTGGAAACGGTCAATTTCAATTCAGAAGAAGAAAGGAAAGACGTTAAGATTGGAGCATTGCTCAGTTCAACTGTCATAAAAGGCTTGATAGAGCTTCTCAAAGAATTTCCATATGTGTTTGCTTGGTCCTACCAGGACATGTCAGGATTAGATACCAGCATCGTGGAACATCACTTACCACTAAAAACAGAATGTCCTCCAGTAAAACAAAGACTGAGAAGGACTCATCCAGATATGGCCATCAAAATTAACGAGGAAGTGCAGAAATAGATCGACGCAAGTTTCCTTGCCACCTTAGAATATCCTCAATTGCTAGCCAACATAGTGCCGGTTCCAAAGAAGGACGGGAAAGTCAGAATGGGTGTAGATTATAGGGATTTAAACAAAGCAAGTCCAAAGGATGATTTCCCCACCACAAATTGACATGGTGGTAGACGGCACAGCCAAATTCAAAGTTTTGTCCTTCGTGAATGGATTCTCGGGCTATAATCAAATCAGAATGGCGCCAGAAGATATGGAGAAAACTTCATTCATCACCCCATGGGGCACCTTTTGTTACAAGGTAATGTCGTTCGGTCTGAAGAACGCAGGGGCAACCTATCAAAGGGCCATGACAACTCTGTTTCATGACATGATGCACAAAGAGATTGAAGTGTACGTCGATGACATGATTGCCAAATCTAAAACAGAAGTAGAGCATGTAGACCACCTAACAAAGTTATTCGAGTGTCTGAGAAAATACAAACTCCGCTTGAATCCTATTAAATGCACATTCGGTGTTCGCTCAGGAAAATTTCTAGGATTCATCATCATCTAGAAAGGAATTGAGGTTGATCCCGAAAAAGTCAAGGCCATTCAAGAAATGCCTTCTCCAAAGACTGAAAAACAAGTCAGAGGATTTTTGGGATGTCTGAATTACATCTCAAGATTCATATCCCTCATGACCGTGACATGCACGCCGATCTTCAGACAACTCAGAAAGAACCAAAGCTGTGTATGGACAGAAGATTACCAAAAAGCTTTTGACAGCATCAAAGAATATTTGTTGAATCCACCTATTTTGTCTCCTCCAATGGAAGGAAGACCACTGATCAACTACTTAAAAGTCTTGGAAGACTCTATGGGCTGTGTACTTGGCCAACAAGACAAAACAAAAAGAAAAAAGCACACTTTTTATTACTTAAGCAAGAAATTCACGGACTGCGGAACTCGATACACTATGCTTGAGAAAACTTGCTGCGCTCTGGCTTGGGAAGCCAAACGTCTTTGCCAGTACATGATTTGTCACACTACTTGGTTAATCTCCGAAATGGATCCAATTAAGTACTTCTTCGAAAAGTCTGCTCTCACGGGAAGGATTACTGGTTAGCAAATGTTGTTATCGGAATACGACATCGAGTACCGTGCTCAGAAAGCCGTCAAAAGAAGTATTTTAGCCGATCATTTGGCTCATCAACCGATTGACGATCAGGAATTTGTCAAATTTGACTTCCCAGATGAAGATGTGATGTACTTGAAGATTAAAGATTGCGATGAACCACTACCAAGCGAGGGGCCACAACCAGGTTCCCAATGGGGACTAATATTCGACGGAGCTGTCAATGCTTATGGAAATGAAATTGGGGCAATCATAGTTGCACCTCAGGGTACCCATATTCCTTTCACGACCAGAGTGGCATTCAAATGCACAAACAATGAGTCCGAATACGAAGCTTGTATCATGGGTCTCGAAGAAGCTATCGACTTAAGGATAAAGAACTTGGATGTGTATGGAGACTCAGCCCTGGTTGTAACCCAGATTAAAAGAGAGTGGAACACATACCAATTGGGATTGATTCCTTACAAAGACTAAGCAAGAAGGTTGTTAACCATCTTCAACAAGATTAAGTTTCATCACATCCCTCGTGAAGAAAACCATATGAGTGATGTGCTAGCTACCCTATCCTCCATGATTAGTGTAAGTCAATGGAACGATGTACCCAAGATTGACATAATGTGCCTCGACAGCCCCGCTTACTTCTTCGCGGTTGAAGCGGTCATTGATGACAAACCATGGTATCACGATATCTTCCTTCAAAGACAATAATACCCGCCTGAGGCATCAAGAAAAGATAGGAAGACTCTCAGAAGACTGGCTGACAACTTCTTCCTGAACAATGACATACTCTACAAGAGAAACTTCGACACGGTTTTGCTTAGATGCATAGACAGACATGAAGCAAACATGTTAATGAAAGAGATTCACGAAGGCTCTTTTGGAACTCATGCCTATGGACACACAACGGAAAGAAAAATTCTGAGAGCAGGATATTATGGCTGACAATTGAATCCGATTGCTACAAGTACATGAGGAAATGTCACAAGTGTCAAATATACGCCAACAAAATCCATGTACCTCCAACGCAACTTAAAGTTTTTTCTTCTCCATGGCCTTTTTCTATATGGGGAATCGACATGATTGGCATGATCGAGCCCAAAGCCTCAAATGGGCATCGGTTCATCTTGGTAGCTATTGATTACTTCACCAAATGGGTCAAAGCAGTATCATACACCAATGTAACCCGACAAGTGGTGGTCCAATTTGTCAAGAACAATCTCATCTGCCGTTATGGTGTTCCAAGCAAGATAATTCTGGATAATGGATCCAACTTGAACAATAAGATGATGAAAGTGTTGTGTGATGAGTTCAAGATCGAACACCATAACTCATCTCCCTACCGACCTAAAATGAATGGAGCGGTAGAAGCAGCTAACAAGAATATCAAGAAGATCATTCAGAAGATGTTTGTAACTTACAAAGATTGACATGAGATGCTACCCTTCGCTCTTCACGGTTATCGTACATCTGTCCGTACTTCAACAGGGGCAACCTCTTTCTCTCTAGTACATGGCATGGAAGCAGTGCTCCTTATAGAAGTAGAGATCCCATCAATGAGAGTATTGATGGAAGCCAAGCTAACAGAAGCTGAATGGTGTCAAAGTTGACACTATGAACTAAATCTAACAGAAGAAAAGAGAATGACGGCTTTATGTCATGGTAAGTTATATCGGCAAAGAATGAAGAAGGCGTTTGACAAAAAGGTCCGACCCCGCGTCTTCAGGGAAGGAGACCTCGTGCTCAAGAAGATACAATCATTTCTTACTAATTCCAGGGGAAAATGGACTCCGAATTACGATGACCCATATGTTGTTAAGAAAGTCATCTCAGGTGGTGCCTTGAGACTCGCAACCATGGATGGAGAGTGTAACACCTCAAAATTTTCCCTTTTTGTTTATATACTAATTGGCTTTTGTTTCTTTTCATTTCTTGCATTTGCATTGTGCATAGCATTGGTTCTTAGCATGGGATCAAGGTACTTGGTCCATATTCTCAAATCTCAAGCTTCAAGGTGGCTCATGGGGTCCATCATATCTTCATAAGGTCAAGCATGGCAAAGGATTACAAGTGAATCTTTCCCTCTTAACCAGAGGGACCAATTAGGGTTTGTGAATCAAAAGGACTTCTTGAAAGGATTTGTGGATTCAAGCATGTTCTTATGGTATTCTATATGCTCACAAGTGTTCATGGATAGAGACTTGGCTAGTGGTTCATTGTGGAGGATTTTCAGTGGATCAGTTGCTTGTGAAGCAAGCAAAAGTCAACTGTAAGGAGGAAAGTCACCTGTGGAATTTTGAGGTTCTTTTCATGGTTTTCAAGGTCTCACATCCTCATATGGTCTTCAAGGGTCAAGTTTCATACCATTCATCAAGAATCAAGAGTTTGTGCAAAAGTTACTAAATTTGGAAAATGACCTATAATGAGAACTTTCCATTTTTGGCAATTTTTCCACTACATTCAACTTGACTTTTCATCATCAAGAAAGCTTCATATGAATTTTCCTCCAACATGAAAGTTGAAGATCTTTCTCTCCCATTTCCAAAAAGTACTAGAACATCTCCATATCATTTGTGGAACTCTAGTTATGGCCAAAACAATGCAAGGTGCATTTTGAGGTTTTCCATACACCACTTTTTCCACCTTTTGCATTTTGGCACAAATGGACTTGTAATTGGTTTTATTGGTTCATGTCTCATTACAACATTCAAGTACACATCATAAGGATTATTTTTGGCCTTTGAACCAAGTCATTCCATGCTATATTTCTCACTTATTTCACATTGTACAAATTTGCAAATGGATCAAAAACTCACAAACCAAGCAAGTGCAAGGCCCAAGTACAATTCATTTGTGATCAGTAGAGGAAATATGAGTGGATCATGCTCATTTTGTGGCATTGGCACGTGAGAATTAGGGGGTTAAGCTCAAAGTGCAAATTTGCAAAATCATCCAAAACTCATTAACCAAGGGTTTAATCACTTGCTAATCATAATCAGGGGAATAACCAAGAGTATATAAGCTAACTCATACCCTCACAGCTAGGCCATGCACTCATTCTTGCTCATAATTCCAAATTTCACTCTCACTTTCTCCTCTTCGATTCTCTCTCACCTTAAGAGCTTTTTGAGAAATTCTTTCACATTCTGAATCCTTGAAGTTCATAGAACACAAATCAATCATCATCTGAAGCTATAATCAAGGGATTCAGTGGGTTCGAATTTGGAAACCATTTCTTCAAAACTCAAGATCCAGACCATATTCAAGCTCTAATTGCATTTATTTTACAATTAGAGGCTCCTAAGGCTTGATCTGCAGCTTATCTCTGGTTTTCTAGGAGTATTTTGAGCTCTTCAAGACCTCAGGTTAGTGGTGATTTCATGCTCTTAGAACCTAAATTTTGGATGTGCGTAATGATCTGTGATGTTTACTGAGCATGTTGATGTATTTCATTTTGAATTTGGACGTGTGGATTGTGTGTATTTTGAGTTTGTAATTTTTGGATCCAAACTGTTTCTCTTCGATTTGGCTTATATGTTGTTGATCTGTTGGAGTGAACATGATATTTGTGATCCTTGTGAATTTCTGATCAATTTGGTATACTCATATGTGATTTTTGGAGATTTTGTTGTTGATGTCTGTCGCGGTGAAAATTTGATACCATAGTTATTAATGAACTAGGATCACTTTTATTTCGACACCGACTTTGATTTGTCCAAAGGAAAGGTTCAAGGTCAAAAACCTAAGGGGGGAGATCTAAGGTTCGGGGGTTGGTTACGCCTAGGGAAGGTATGAGCATCCTAAACGTCCGTAGTACTCTACGGGAACCTCTCGTTTTATTATGTTATTATTATTAAATTATTTTTGCTTGCTAAGGGTACTATGCTAAAGGCTGAGAACCCTAGGGGTTAGTATCTAAGTATACTCGATAAGGCATCGCACCTTACGCCTACGTATCCTCGGGTGTAGAATCAGAGTATGCGTAGTTCTAAGAAGAGGAACTTCTTGACGGGGTTAAGGTTCCAAGAGGGAAGTAAGGCTTCGGGCAAAACCTTACATAGAGTACGGTGACTCTAAAGTTGTAGGATGGTCCAAGAGGGGTAGGTTTGTAAATGTTCATGGAGGACATTTACTCGGAGTATAAAAACTCCGATCCTAAAGCTAAGGTTTTTTAAGTGTCTACAACGAGACATGGAGTACGAAAACTCTGGATCCTAAGGCCAAGGTTCTAAAGGTTAGTCCTATGACATTGAGTCAATGTGGGGTGACCTTCCTTTGGATTAAAAAGGGGATATAACCAATATAAATAATTTAAAAGTCAATAGCAAATTAAGATATAAAGGTTCATGCAATATTATTATAAGATAAAACATAAAATCATGGTTTAAACTTCAACATATATGGCAAACAAATATTATTCAAACAAGACACTCAAATCATGCATCATATATGTATGCGGAATCAACGAGATTTAAGCATGCATTTAGAAAATTAGAGACGAACATGGCATAAGAGGTTATAAATTTGTTTTAATTGGGAAAAGAAACATGATAGAAATCAAAGGATTATTATTATTATATTTTTTTTTAATTGATAAGAGGATTAATTCTAAATGACCTTATAAAAAAAGTTTATTAACAAAAGGAATTTACGCTTGATAATTTATTATGAAAATTATTTTGGTGATATATTTATAAAAAACTAAGTTGTTATTAAAAGTTATTTTAAAAAAAAAAGCGAATTAAATACATTATTATTAAGTTGTTATAACAAAGACAAGTCGTATTATATTTTCACAGCACAATGCAAATTATACTTCATTATTCATTTTCAACGAATTAAAAAAAATGCTTATTTCAACAAGTTAACTTTTAATTTAACAAAATAACAAAAGGATCAGGTTTTAAAGAAAAACAGATTATGTTTTATTAAAAAGGATTATGATTATTTTAACAAACAGAATTGGTGTTTTAGTTGAAACAGATTAAGAAAAAAAGATTAGTTGATTGAAAGAAAACTACTTTATGCACGGCATTCAGAAAAAACCAAAGTGAGCAGATCAAACTTTCTCTCTCTCTTGTTCGTACCCAACCTCATTTCTTCTCTCTCGTTCAAACGCTCTCCCTTCTTCTCTCTCGTTCAAACGCTCTAATCCGTTCAAATCCATGATTTAATAACCTGTACCAAATCGCTCTCACAAACTACACAGAAAGATCACGAACCCTAAAATCCCAAATTGAAACCCAGAGCGACATGCAAATGGCAATCGGACATGGAATCACAAATTAATGGTGTTGAATGCAAAATAAGAAGAATCAACGCAAGATACATGAAGAAGAAGGGGTTTCAGGTTTACCTATCGGAGACCCTCCGATGGGGCTTTAACGGCGGCGCGTGAGCTGAACACGAACCCTCGTGATGCTCCAGGTGATATCCTCCCTTCGTGTATGTTTATTGCGTGTTTCTGGGTCCGTTGGGCGATGATGAACGCTTTTGGTGTTCTGAGCCTCGATCGTATTGTTTCGAATGCGTGGGATTTTTGTGGCTTTTCCGTCAATTTTTCTGTGTGTTTTCTGCCAAGAACTCGTCCCTTTTTATAGGCCGATGATGAAATAGGGGTCTTGAATGCTAATTGATAGTGTAGTAAATTACTTGATCCGATTTGGTTGGATTTGGAAATGTTTTGAACTGAAATTGAATTTGGATATTCTGATACGATCTAATTTGCTGATTGGGGAAGTTTTTTTTTTAATCTGAAATTGAATTTGTGATACTCTGATACGATCTGATTTGCTGATTGATTTTGTGTTCAATGCCATGATCTGATGTGATTTTGATTTGGAAAGCTTTGGATTTGACCGATACTCTTTGTCATCCGGTTTTCAAATTTGAAAGTTTTGGAAACTTGGTATCTTGAAATGTTTTGGGATACGATTTGGTTTTATTAAAAGGAAGGTTTGGCACTGCATTATTTGAATACGATTTGCTTGTTTGAAGAAAGATTGACCGTTGCCCCTGTTTACTTTAGGAAGGTATTGATGTTGGTGGTATCCTTTTGGATATTGCCCATAATTCCTTTGAAAAATGATGAACGATAACTTCTGATTCCAAAATTAACTCTGAGGCCTGACTAATTTCTTTGAATCACAACGTGTTTGTTCTATTTTTGGACTTCTAAGGCTTGCGCATCTTTCTTTTCTATTCGACCTTCATGACCTCTTTTTTCTTCTTTCAAAAGAAAGCTTGTTTGGATAGAATTCTGAGGCCTATGGTTTAAAACTTCCTCTCCCTGTTAAGGTTGTTGTGTTTGCTACTGACTAGGCCAAGGACCTTCTTGCTTTCCATTTTCATTTAACCGTGTCTTAAGATTTTAATAGCTGCTTTTGATCTTCAGTGGCTGTGATGATGCAGGTTTTAAAAAAGCAGATGGTGAACCCGTGTGGTGTGTACTTGGCATAGCTTCCTCTTTCAGTTCATGTAAGTATTTCACTGTCGGAACCACAACTTTCTGTTAATTAGACCTCCTTTGCGCTCGCGGTTTACCTCGCGATCTTTACAGGCATAACAATTATTAACTCTTCTGCAAATGGTGTCTTATTGATGGTATTTTGCAGATGTAATCTTGACGGCGTAGCGTGTGGGGCACTGCTATCAAAAGCTTTTCGCGTCGAAGTCGACTGTTCTTCATCACCAGCACCTGAAAACTCACAGGTTACTCACATCTTTCCTTTAGAAACTTCATTAGTTTGTGATTCCATTTTTGTAGTTCAATCTTGAAAGGTGGTTAAACTGATTCTTATGAATGGTGGACTGATGAGTTTCCTTCTTGTTGAATCGATATACGTTCCTTTATGTTGATAAAACCTGTGCATGTATGAGCTTGACGTCTTTCATGTAGTTTCTTATTGTTGGAATTGATAGAGTTGGTTTTGACAGTGAATGGACAATTACAGGTATTGACTACGCAAAAAGCCATGCTTCTGAGGTTCTACTCGGTAAATACGCTGGCTACATCTGGCCTAACCTTTTCTGAAGCGTCTGCATTAAATCTGGTTGTTGCTCATGTGAAAATTGTTGCTGAACAGATTATGTTGGAGTGTGACTTTGAATTTGATTGGTAATAGATGATGTGAGCTGCATTGTTAACCCGGTAATATACTTCCCTGGCCTTTCATTTTAGTTGCATTTCCATTTCGATCATAGTGATCTTATTGCCAATTTCTTTCAGATGACAATTGTTGAAACAAGCAGCAATTCTTCGAAATGATGGCGAGCTTCCTGGTGTACAAAATACCTGCCTTGTTTTCTTGTTACTTCCATTTTCGCACGAGGCAATTGAGCTTCTCAACAATGTTATGTGTAGTATGTCTTGGCTGTAGTGTTAAAATTTCCTGATAACCTTCTCTTTTCCTTTGAATTGTGTCCGGGAATTTGATGGAATGTTCAAGCATGGCCACAATGTCTTCTAAACTATTTTCATTTTCGCAGTCTCAATGTCACGGGAACGACAGAGGTTGGTGGAAGCTCCTGTACTGTTCAGTTTTTTGGTTTGAATGCACTTAGAGGTCATAATAGTGACTCACGTAGAACAAATGGCGCAGAGGTATTTGGTTCGTGAGAGTTAGCAACTCTCTTCAATTTTTCAACTTGCTTAATGGTTCTTAATATTTGATATTATTGTTGCAGGCTGTGGAAAGCTCAAGGGCTTGCGGATGGTTTGTAAATTTTGTTTTCCAGAACGTCTTGAATAGTAGTTATAGGAAGTTCATCCAACCTGCAAAAGATCTGAAATGCTTCCTAGCAGATGAAAGTGTAACGTCATCTCCGATGCTTGTAGCGTCCATAACGCTCATAACTTGAGTTTTTTCAAATATTTTCCCATACTCTTTACATTCTCAGGATGCTGAATAACATTTATTTTGATCTATTGTTCCAATGCAGGAACGTAAGATGTAGCTGACAGTAAACTTCTGAGGTGAAGCCCCGGTATATCTCATCATGATATTGAGCGCCTAGGTAATTCTCCAACGTGACAAATATTAGTTTCTTTGGAACAGAACCAATTGCTTTGGCTATTATACCTTTCTGAAGAGTTCTGCATCTTTAGATCTATCTTGAGCAGCAAACTCTAATGATGTTTCGCACTACGCTTCTCTTCTTGGCAATGACCGAAAGATTAAGAACTTCAAATTTCTCTTTTCTCTTATGCAGGCTAGGATGGCAAAGAGTTTTAAGTTTCATGTTGATAGGCACAAGAATGTGGTGTATGACTTCATGTAATCATTAAAGAAAAGGTGCAGTTCGCAAGTAGCTCAAGCAATCTGAAGTAATTGTTCAACAGCAGCAATATTGTTGTTCTTTTTTCAATTTTGTGACTGGCAAAAGGCGTACGCCTTGATGATAGTGTAGGGATACGTATGAATTAACATTACCGCATGTGACACATCATACATTGCATTATGATTGACCAGGATGTTCAACCGTTCGCATGTACTTTCTTTTTTTCTTTCCACTGTGTTTCCAGTTTCGTAGCGTGAAGAACAAATATTTGTACCTTATAGTGACTTGGATTTGAGTTTGGAGTCCTACAATTTTGTGAAACACATAAATCCTGGAATTGACATGCTGCACCCATTGCCGATAACTTGAATATCAAGATGATGGCATGACTTGAATTTTAACATGCTTATCAATTCTAATCCAACCAAATTAAATTAATTGAATTTGAAACATTATTATGCCATGGGGAATCCATAAACCAAGCCATGCCACCTTGCCACCTTAATCCAATGAAATCACAAACCCCTCTTTTGCACCATGACTTGTAACTTGTGCTCAATCCGTTGTTTTAAACAGACTCCTTTGTTTGATGGCTTTGAGAAAGAAATGACTCTAGAACTTGAGAAGAACCAAAGACCTAATTTCAAGTATCCTTAGTTGAAATAGAGCGTATCATCTTGATCTTAGAGTACTGTGAAGATTCACAAACTACCAAAGCTCGATTTCTCAAAATAGCCAGCAAGTCCATTCAGGATATCCTTAAAGTGTTGATCCAATAATGACCCCAGAATGACGAAAAAGTTCTCGAAAAAGGAAGCCCAATCTATTAGAAACCACATGACCATTTTGAGTCAGGCGCAGCTGGTCACGCCCTGAAATGCTTAACTTGGAAAATGAATACCGTCTCCACTTGAAATTACTGCGCTTGCACAAACTGGTTAGTAGCAATAAACACGCACACAAACTCTACTAGGCAAAAGAAAGGTGAGGATTTTAGGGTCAAAAATTAGGGTGCGACAGATGCCCCTTTTTAAGTTTCTCCTATTCGGAGATATGGAGATTGAAATCTTCGTCTCGACGAGATAGGAGAGACTTAAATACAAACATGCACAAAATTTTTGGCCCTAAGATGCCGCCAGATGCACATGATATGGTATGAAATGATATGAAATGCAAGACGAGGATCCTGTGAGGAATAATGTCACAGGGGATAACTGATGTTGAAACACAAACAAAGAAAGACCCGACGAGGATGACTCAGCGAGACAAGATTCCACGGGGAAAGAACCAACTCCACTAGGGGAAAAGACTACCAACTGACAATCACAAGGCAACTAAGCACATGGCAAGAAACTTGAAAGGAATATGATAACTTACTACCAACATCTGGTAGCCTAAGAGAAGGTATCCAGTTGCAATAAAAGGGCGTATATTACCTACTATCACACACGATAGCCTAAGAAGAGGTAATATACTGGAAAAGGAGGATCACCTACTGCCAACCTATGGCAGCCTGAGCAAAGGCATCCGACCAAAAAAAGGGGTGTCACCTACTATCAAACATGTGATAGCCTAAGCCAGGGAAACACAAGAAGGAAAGATGACCTACTACCACCACGGTAGCCTAAGCGAGGCATCTGACCCAAAAAATGCAGACGTATTACCTACTATCACATGATAGCCTAAGCCAGGTAATAGACTGGAAAAGAAAGATCACCTACTGCTAACTTGTGGCAGCCTGAGCAAAGGCGTCCAACCCAAAAGGTGTGTTACCTACTATTAAGCATATGATAGCCTAAGCCAGGTAAACACAAGAAGGAAAGATGACCTACTACCACCACGGTAGCCTAAGCGAGGCATCTGACCCAAAAAGGTATATCACCTATTATCACGCATATGATAGCCTAAGCGAGGTAACCACAAAAGGAAAGATGACCTACTACCACCACGGTAGCCTAAGCGAGGCATCTTACCAAAAAGGGTGTGTTACCTACTATCACGCATGTGATAGCCTAAGCCAGGTAGACACGATGAGGAAAGATGACCTACTACCACCACGGTAGCCTAAGCGAGGCATCTGACCCAAAACACAGACGTATTACCTACTATCCCACGATAGCCTAAGCCATGTAATAGACTGGAAAAGCTTCAACGATCAAGATGATGATTCAGCTTCCTTAAATGTTCCGTTTAGGAAGAGTAAATACTTTCCCATGCCCCAAGGTTGCATGTTGCGGGCAAGTCTTGAAAATAAGTACTGCGAGGTTGTCCGCCTCAAACAAAGTCTCGAATTTCCCACGCTCTTCGAAAAGATATCATCTGGTGGGAGTAACTTGAATAATGGATTCACTGGATATAACTGTTGTAGGGAAATATTGCTGTAGTTGAAATTTCAGTGAAGTGAATAGAATTCTTGCAACGGGAGTTCTCAAATAAGTTTCTCTGACGCATTTCCGGGGAGATAACATCTGACAGAGAATAAAATGGAAAATTCTGATAACTTGCTGGGGATAAACAAACTGTCTTGGGGAGACTGCCATTTGTCGTAGAAATCTTGATAAACAAACTGCTCAAATAAAGAGCTGCTACTTGTTGTCTGGGTGCAAATCCCTTGAAAATGTAGTAATCATTATTGGAGAAACAATTTCTGTCTTCCATATAGATCTTCAAGCAAACTCTTCTTTGGGTGACAGAGTGCAAAATAAATGCACGCTTAGTCCAGATTCAATATCTCAGAAATATCCAAAAAATTGTGATTGTCAGGGACCAAAGTTCAATCCAGGGAATAACTGGAAAGAAACGGTCAAACAAGACTCCATCCATTGAGGATTGAGCTCAATGGGTTTATCTTTATCCAAAAATGGAAAAAAGGAACTAAAGCAACCATCTTCCACGAGGATCGAGCTCAGTGGGGAATTAGAAAGTATGTGCTTTTCTTTCTGCCTAAGGCTGACTACTCTACTTGGAGGGAGCATACAAAACCCAGTCACTTGGGGATAACCGCGGCCAAAGTGACAGAACAAAATAAACAACACAAAATGCAAGATGCAAAATGCCACATGCCATGAATCTACATGCAAGGATGCCATGCTATGCTTATGCTTATGCTGACAAAACAACAACGAGAAGCAAATGGGGGATGAAAACAAGCATCTCGATACGAATACTCGGCCAATCTCGGAAATATAGAAGCATCACTGGGGATGACTGGAAATCCAAAAATGGAAACAAATCCCACTTCAAAGCTTCAAACTTTCTCTGGGGAAAATAGAGCGTTCCACTTGGGATGAGCATCGTGACTTCACTTAGGATTGTCAAGATGAACCTTGGATTTTGTTGGGAGTGAGAAAGATTCACTAGGAACGAATCAAACTCAACGAAAAGACTTCATGGGGGGTAAAATAAGTATCCACTTATGAGCTGAAGTAATCTGAATGAAAGTTGTAAATAAATATCCACTTCACCGGGGAAACTTGGATTAATAGTGGTTGGAAAATGTCGGAGGTAGAACTTTGAGAGGATGAAATAAACATCCGCCTTCACTGGTGAAGATTGAGATAGTCTAATGAGGAGTGAAATAAACACTCACTTCGCTGGGGGAGGTCGAAACCGAAGAAGTTCACCGGGGATAGTCGTGATTACCTGGAGTGAAACTTACTGGGGAGTTACCACATTACCTGGGATAAATACCTTTTGAGCCATGGCTTATGGAGACTATCAAAATCCCTTTTGGTGTCCATAAATCAAAGTAATCCGCCCACGAGACAATTTGAAATTTATTATCAAAAGATAAAAAAAAATCATTTTGCAAGATAAAACAATTTGCCAATAAATGATAAAAATCACAACTTTATTTCATAAAATGGTGATCAGCAAATTGCGTGATTCCATATGTTATTACAATGTCGGAAAGTGGTAATAAAAGAAATTACATCAAAAACAAAACAATGTTATTTCTTAAATGAACTTGAGTTCCCCGTGTTTTAGGCCTCTTGAAGGTCTTGACTTTAGTTGTTACACTAAGCTTTGACGAACCGAACTGAGTCAACTTCTCTTTGCCTCTAAGTGTAGTATTTCTTGATTGCATCTATGTTCACGGGACGAGTGATCTCTTCTCCATCCATGGTGGCTAACATCACAGCGCCTCCCGAAAAGACTTTCTTGACGACATATGGACCATCATAGTTAGGAGCCCATTTTCCCCTAGAATCAGTAAGGAAAGATTGAATCTTCTTAAGCACAAGGTCTCCCTCTTTGATCTCGCGAGGTCGAACCTTCTTATCAAAAGCCTTCTTCATCTTCTGCTGGTATAGTTGTCCGCGACATAAGGCCGTCAACCTCTTTTCTTCAATCAGATTCAATTGGTCATATCTGCTTTGACACCATTCAGCCTCTGAGAGCTTTGCTTCCATCAGGACTCTCATAGAAGGGATCTCAACTTCTACTAGGAGCACAACTTCCATACCATAAACAAGCGAAAAGGGTGTTGCCCCTGTTGATGTGCGCATCGAGGTACGATATCCGTGTAGAGCGAATGGGAGCATCTCGTGTCAGTCCTTATAAGTGACCACCATTTTCTGAATAATCTTCTTTATATTCTTGTTTGCTGCTTCGACCGCTTCATTCATCTTTGGTCGATACGGAGAAGAGTTGTGATGCTCAATCTTGAATTCCTCACATAACTCCTTCATCATCTTGTTATTCAGATTTGACTCATTATCAGTGATAATTTTATTCGGCACACGGAATCTGTAGATAAGTTGGTTCCTGATGAATCTAACGACCACCTATCTAGTAACATTTGCATATGAAGCGGCTTCAACCCATTTGGTGAAGTAATCAATCGCGACCAGGATAAAGCGGTGTCCATTAGACACTTTCGGTTTTATCATACCGATCATATTGATGCCCCACATGGAGAAAGGCCATGGAGACGAGATGACATTCAGGAGAGTCGGTGGTACATGAATCTTATCAGCGTAGATTTGACACTTGTGGCACTTCTTAGCAAATTTGTAACAATCAGCTTCCATTGTTATCCAATAATAGCCCGCTCTCAAGAGTTTCTTTGACATAGCATGTCCGTTAGCATGGGTACCAAAAGATCCTTCATGAATTTCAGTCATTAACATATCCGCTTCTCGCCTGTCAACACACCTCAGCAGGACCATGTCGAAATTCCTCTTGTAAAGCACATCATTGTTCAAGAAAAAGTTACCAGCCAGTCTTCTTAAAGTCTTCATATCTTTGTTAGATACCCCAGGCGGGTATTCTTGCTTTCGGAGAAACAACTCAATATCATAGTACCAGGGTTTTTCATTAATAACTTCTTCTACTGAGAACACATAAGCAGGCCTATCAAGGCGCATAACATTAATCTTAGGACAGTCGTTCCAGCGGTTCACCACAATCATAGAAGCCAGAGTTGCCAATGCATCTGCCATCCTATTCTCGGTACGAGGAATGTGGTGGAACTCAACTCTGTTGAAGAAAGGAAGTAGTCTCCTCGCATAATCTCTGTATGGAACCAAATTGTCTTGTTGAGTCACCCATTCTCCTGTGATTTGGTATATTACCATAGCAGAATCGCCGTATACATCCAGGTTCTTGATTCTCAAATCCATCGCCTCTTCAAGGCCCATGATGCATGCTTCATACTCCGCCTCATTATTCGTACATGGAAAAGTCAATCTTGAAGTGAAAGGGATATGAGATCCATGAGGAATCACAATAATTTCCCCAATCCCTTTACCGTAGCTGTTGACAACACCGTCAAAAATCAAACCCCACTGAGAATCTGGTTCAGGCCCTTCATCTGGTAATGGTTCTTCACCGTCCTTCATTTTTAGATACATCATGTTCTCATCAGGGAAATCGTCTTCCACAAACTGGTGGTCTTCAATAGGTTGATGAGCTAGGTGATCTGCTAAAACACTTCCTTTAATTGCCTTCTGAGTGTGGTATTCGATATCGTATTCGGATAACAGCATCTGCCATCTGGCAATCCTTCCCGTCAGGGCTGGTTTCTCAAAAATGTACTTAATGGGATCCATTTTAGAGATCAGCCAAGTGGTATGATTTAGCATGTATTGGCGCAAACGGTGAGCCGCCCATGCTAAGGCACAACAGGTCTTCTCTAACATTGAATATCTGGATTCACAGTCGGTGAACTTCTTACTGAGATAATAAATGGCATGGTCTTGCTTTCCTGACTCATCCTGTTGATCGAGCACACATCCCATAGAATCTTCTAAAACCGTCAGATACATGATCAAAGGTCTGCCCCTAACCGGAGGAATCAAAATAGGAGGCTCCAAGAGATACTCTTTAATACTATCAAATGCTTTCTGACATTGTTCAGTCCAAACATAACCTTGTTCTTTTCTGAGAAGCTTGAAAATAGGTCCACAAGTGGCAGTCATATTAGAGATAAACCGAGAGATGTAGTTCAAACGCCCCAGGAAACCTCTAACCTGCTTTTCCGTAGTCGGAGCTGGCATTTCTCGAATAGCTTTAACCTTATCTGGATCCACTTCGATTCCCTTTTGGCTAACAATGAAACCCAGCAGCTTTCCTGAGCGGACACCAAAGGTGCACTTGTTAGGATTCAAACGTAGTTGATACTTCCTCAAACGCTGAAATAGCTTCAACAGATGTTCGACATGGTCTTCTTCAGTCCTGGACTTGGCTATCATGTCGTCTACATAAACTTCAATCTCTTTATGCATCATATCATGGAAAAGTGTAGTCATGGCCCTCTGATATGTTGCGCCAGCATTCTTCAAACCGAACGACATAACTCTGTAACAAAATGTGCCCCAGGGTGTGATGAATGATATCTTTTCCATGTCTTCGGGAGCCATCTTGATTTGATTGTAACCTGAAAATCAGTCCATAAAAGAGAAAATCTTATACTTTGCGGTGCTATCCACTAGCATGTCAATATGAGGCAGAGGGAAATCATCCTTCGGACTAGCTTTGTTCAAATCTCTGTAGTCGACACACATGCGAACTTTACCATCCTTCTTCGGCACAGGCACGATATTGGCTAACCACTGTGGATACTCAGATGTAACGAGAAAACCTGCATCGATCTACTTATGTACCTCTTCTTTAATCTTCAAGGCCATGTCAGGGCGAGTCCTTCTGAGTTTCTGCTTGACTGGCGGACACTCTGGCTTCAAAGGTAGACGATGCTCCACTATAGCAGTGTCAAGACCAGGCATATCTTGGTAAGACCAAGTGAACACATCAACATATTCCTTAAGTAATTCAATCAACCTTTCTTTCACACTAGACATGAGTAAAGCTCCAATCTTCACCTCTTTACGAGATTCTTCTGTACCCAAATTAATAACCTCTACTGGCTCTTTGTGAGGCTGAATGGCTTTACCTTCATTCTCAAGTAACCGGGATATTTCCTCAGGGATCTCTTCTTCCTCTTCTTCGGCTTCGAACACAGGAAATTCAAAGTTCGGAGAAGGCATTGGGTCATTATTTTTTATGTTCAATTCGTGCAATAATATGCACATGTGATGCGGTTTTATTTTAGATTTTGCAAGTGAAAGTGTGTGCACGAACGTGCAAAGTGATTTTAAAGTTGTGATTACCATTTTCCTTAAAGTAATAATAAATGGAAACAGAAAGACAGGAAAGCAAAATGATAATTTTATTGATGATAGCAAATTTCAAATAAAGGCCCCGACACAAAATCACCTTTACCTTGGGCAGAGCAAAGGGAATTATGAAAAGTAAAGCCCACACACAAATGTCATCGCCTTGGGCAGAGCGAATAAACAAAAAACAAAAAACAACAAAACAATTACTTTGATAATGGGATCACGATAGGAATGTTAACAGCACTCCAATTTCAGGCCATTGCCCCATGCGTTACAAGATTAGGCTGATCTTCGATAGACTCATCTTCAAGGATGGCACTGGCTTCATATTCAGATCCTTGGGCTTCTGGTTGAGGAGGAAAGAGAGGAATGAAAACATCTTCAGAATCATCCTCCGCAACATTTACCTCTGGCGAATGGATAGTCCCTCCGCTGTGAAACACATTCTTGATAGGAGGAATAATCGTATTTCCTGTGGGAGTCCTCTCGGAATTGTTACCTTTGAAACCCAAACCTTTCTTGTTCTTATTTTCGGGCAACTCCAATACCTGCCCCCACTTCCCTTGAGAGCCACTTTCTACAACTCGCTGTGCGTCTTTGAAAGATGTCATAGTAACTTCGTTACTCTTGGTGTTGTTGTCGGCGATCGGGAGAGCTTGAAATTGAGTCCCCACCTCTTCTTCTGCATCGACGTAAGAAAAGGAAGAGAGATGGCTTACTACCAGAGCCATTTCCCCACAAACTGTGACTAATTGTCCGTCACAAACATACTTCAACTTCTGGTGTAGGGTAGATGTAACCGCTCCAGCCTCATGTATCCATGGCCTGCCTAGTAAACAGCTGTAGGCGGCATGAATATCCATGACCTGAAATGTGATCTGAAAAACACTGAGCCCAATAGTCATAGGTAAATCCACTTCTCCAATCACGGTCTTCCTCGAACCATCAAAAGCTTTGACAATAACACCGCTCGGCCTCATTGGTGGTCCCTGATAAGTCAGCCTTGCGAGAGTTATCCTTGGCATCACATTCAATGAAGAACCAGTATCGACCAAAACTCCAGATAACATGTCATTCATGCAGTTTATTGAAATATGCAGAGCCAAATTATGCTTCTTTCCTTCTTCAGGTAACTCCTCTTCGCAGAATCCCAGATTGTTACATGCAGTAATGTTACCCACTATTCCACTAAACTGCTCTATATTTGCATCGTGGTCAATGTATGCCTGCTTCAGCACTCCCTGTAATGCCTGCCTATGGGCCTCGGAGCTCATCAGCAATTGTAGCACGGATATTTTAGATGGTGTCTGCAGCAGCTGATCCACCACCTTGTATTCACTTCTCTTGATCATTTTCAGGACCTCGTCAGATTTGTCTACAGAATTATTACCACTGGACTGCCCCAAAGTTGCATTCTCTACAACTGGCTGCTCAGAAGGGACCTCTTTATCTTTTGGTGTCGAGAAAACTCGACCACTCCTTGTAACTCGGCTAACATCAGCAATGTTGACTACAGGTGACAAATTAGATAAAGGCACCTCCTTACCATTTTCAAACATAGCAGCGTTATACCTGTAGGGAATAGCCTTGCTGGAAGTATAAGGAACTGGACCAGGTACATTAATAACCAGAGGATTAGCAACAGTCTTCCGGCTATCATAAGTAAACTCAATTCGTTCTAGGTCTTTGATGTGGGGAACTATCACAAATACTCTTCATCCTCATCTGCAAGACACTCTTGGATCATGTTCACATTGGCCGCTCCATGCTGCGGTAAAGGATTATTCTGCACGTTTGGGTTTGAATCTTTGAAAGTCAGGATTCCACTCTTGACTAATCTCTGAACGTCGGCTTTTAATCCATAACAGTTCTCAATATTATGGCCTGGCGCCCCCTGATGATATGGACAAAACTGATCAGCTCTGTACCAATAAGGGAGGTCCTTAGGCACTGCTGGTGGGGACTTAGTATGGATATGGCTTTTTTGCAACAATGCTGGAAAGAGTTCTGCATATAACATAGGGATCGGATCAAAATTTGGTTTCCTGACCACACGATTGGGGCTGTTGAACGGATGTCGGGTTTGTTGAGGAGATTGCTGATTTTGCTGACGATATTGTTGTTGTGGTGAAGCAGGTGGAGTTTGAGGTGATGGTTGATAAGGTTGTGCAAACTGTGGTTGGTAAGCTGGAGCATTGATAACTGGGGTCACAGCAGCGACCTGCGGATGTTGGTGATATCTTCCTTTCGACCGCCCTTGGTGCACAACACTTACTTCTTGTTCTTTCTTTTTCCCAAAATTATTTCCATACTTCTTGGCATTACTGGAAGCGCTTCCTTCTCTCACCAATCTCCCTTCACGAACACCTTCTTCCAAACGCATCCCCATATTCACCATTTCAGTAAAATCACTAGGGGCGCTTGCTACCATCCTCTCATAGAAAAACGGGCTCAGTGTTTTCAGAAAAATTCTAGTCATCTCTTTCTCCTCCAGAGGTGGAGTAACTTGAGCAGCAAGTTCACGCCAGCGCTGGGCGTACTCCTTAAAATT
This sequence comes from Lathyrus tuberosus, assembly GCA_022829125.1. Classification (NCBI taxonomy): domain Eukaryota; kingdom Viridiplantae; phylum Streptophyta; class Magnoliopsida; order Fabales; family Fabaceae; genus Lathyrus; species Lathyrus tuberosus. Next base: position 14,805,479 of record JALAZF010000028.1, on the reverse strand, counting down.
TTCTCTTTCCTTCTGGGTCATGGCTCTCAACTGGTCTCTATCTGGAGCCATGTCGACATTATATTTATATTGCTTGATGAAAAGCTCACAGAGGTCATTAAAGCTGCGGACCTTTGAACTATCTAGCCCCATGTACCACTTGAGGGCTGCGCCAGTCAAACTGTCCTGGAAGTAATGTATCAATAGGGGATCATCATCCTTATGAGCAGACATTTTCCGGGCATACATAACTATGTGACTATGTGGGAAAGAATTTCCTTTATACTTCTCCAAATCAGGGAGCTTGAACTTTAGAGGAATCTTAACATTAGGAACCAAGCATAGCTCAGAGGCGCTCTTTCCGAACAACTCTTTCCCACGAAGGGCCTTGATTTCTTTCTTCATTTCTAGAAACTGGTCCTGGAAATCATCCATTCGCTCTTCCATTCCAACACTCTCACTAGGTTCAGCATGAAACACAGGTTCTTCCAGATGAAAAGGAGTATCATTTACCACAGGTGGTGGCATAGTCATTACAGCAGTCGTGGAAGTAACCTGAGAAACAGGTGGGCGGTATCCAGCTGGAGTAAAGTGAGGAGGCATACCCCACGGATAACCAGGAGGCATAGAATACTGAACTTCATTTGTAGCGGACACCACTGGGATCGGTGCTGGTATTATCTCAGAGATAACAGTGTTGTGTGATGTCGTACCATGTGATGGCTGATTCTGAGCAGCCATCAAAGCTTCCGTCATCCCATTGATCTTCTCTAGACTTTCTTTCAGTGTAGAAACCTCTTCCCGAAGTGCTCTGTTTTCCTGCTCGAGTTGATCCATTCTTATCTTGCGACCGGCTCGAGTATTATATCGATGACTCAGCTTGTCCTCTGAAAGGAGACACAAATAAGAACCTGGAATGCAAGGAAATGCAAATGTAGATGCAAATGATGCGACATGATGCAACACAAACTTCAAGGAACTCAAAAGTGTGTTTTAAACATCGTAATTGGAAATTTATTTTATTAAAATGTTAAACTTTGTCACAAACCATACACCCTCAGGGCTTTATTACAATAAACATAACAAAATACAAAAAAAAAAGGAACCAGGGCTTCGATCCACTGGATGATGCTCCCTTTCTTTCACTGAGTTCTTCCATCAACTTGTCAATCCTTTCCTGCAATATGTACTTGTCCAGTGTCAGCTTCTCCACTTCTGCTTTCAGTCTTGAAACCTCATCTGATTCCACTACAGGAGGCTTGGGCCGAGGATACGGCATCGTCAGAACGAGGGCTCGTTTGCGTGACCACTCCAGGCAAGATTCTGTTACTGTGCAGTCGGGGTTTGTTGTTGCAGTCATCCCTTATCTGTTGATTCGACGCCAAGCAAATAGAATCTGAATCTTCAACTGAAGGTCTTCTCCCTCATAGAGGAAAATTCTTTTCAGGTTCTCTGGATCGGGTATCTCATTCATCGGATGTCCAAGTTGGCGACGGGCGAGAACAGGGTTGTAACTGGTGCATCCCTTTGTGCTAAGAAGAGGCACATTGGAAAAATCTCCATAACTGTGAATCATGGGAATTCCTCCGTACATTGGATCGTGCCAAACAATGTCCAGGTGAGTAAGAGCCATAAGTTTAATAGGCCATTCTGAACCGTCTTTAACATCCCAAAACGCCGCAGACCTCGGTAGGTGCGAAATAAACCACCTATAGAGGATAGCAGTGCAACAAACAATTTGACCTTCTCCTTTCAGAATATTTGAATGAATCGAATGGTATGCATCGGCCAACAGTGTCGGAACAGGATTCTTGAGCATGAAGATCCTGATCGCGTGGACATCGACGAAATTCTCAACATTAGGAAACAGGAATAAACCATAAGCTAGTAACGCGAACAGGTTCTCAAAAGCTCTGGTACTTCCTTTGTCGGCGAATTCTCGAGCTTTCTCAAATAAGAATTGAGCAGGTAAGCCGTCAATTCCCCCTCTGAACATCATGTGAGTCTGGACCTCTAACAGCTTGATGCGAGTCACTCTTGCGATGTCTTCTTGACTGAGTCTTCCTTCTCCACCGTAGAACGGAGGTGAGTCTTTGACGGGGATTCCCAATAAAGCGGAATACTCCTCCAATGTGGGCATCAACTGGAAATCTTGAATGATGAAGCAGTGGTAGATTACATGGTAGAGTTGAACCAGCGTCTCCAATAGACCAGCAACTACTTGTACCTGCAATAAGGAGAGAATCTGCCCATGCTTTGCAGTGAAAGCCTCTGGATCCCTTATCCGACCTCCTAGTTCCCTTAATTGTTCCACATTAAACACCCTGAAGATGTATGGCAAAGTTCCTTTCCTTCCAACATCCATTTTGCGATATCTAAAAACAACAATTTTGAGCTCTTTGAAGTAAAAGAAAGGAAAGAAAGAATGGAAATGAGATGATATGCAAAAGTTTCATGGAACTTGACTATTTATAACCATTATGGGATATCAGAAAAAACGCATTTTATTAATCATAAAAAGGTCGGTTACAAAAATTAATGTTTGGAATACCGAAAGAAGAAACTGCTAATTAAATAAAATTCATTGCAAAGATTCAGTACACTTTTCAAAACCATAACGGAATAGTTAAATAAAAACTAAGAAAGATCTAAGGAGATTCTCCTAAAAGCCTTGTCTTGAGCTTCTTGTTTTCCTCTTCTATCTTGCTCTTCTCCAAGATAAGCTTGTCAACTATTAACTTCCAAGGTGTTGATTGAGGTTTAGGATGAGGTAACTCTTCTTGTGCTTTCCTCTTCTTGAATGAAGTGAATTCTTCCTCTTTCGCCTTGAGTTGCTGTTGAAGTTCGGCATTCTCTTCCAAAGCTATGTGGTACTTGTTCTTCCAAGCCTCTTCCATTTGTTGAGATTTTTCTAAAGCAATCTTCAACTTGTCAGCATCAGATGTAAAGTATAAGACCAGTTTTTCTTTTAGAACCATTGGATCTTGACGGCGATAAGGCATCTTCAACTCAACGACCCTTCTTCGAACCCATTGGAGATAAGGTTCCAGAGAGACACAATCAGGCTTCCCTAAATTATGCAAATCCTTCTTAATCTTCTGATCCCAAGCACTTAAAACTTGTTCCCTTAAATCCTCACTCAAATTTTCATCTTTGAAATAAATGTTTTCCACTCAGGCACTGTCAGGCTTGTCTCTTAGAGGGAACCCTAGCTGTCTTCGTACCAAAACTGGATTGTAGTTGATTAACCCTTCAATGCTGAGGAGGGGTACATTACCAAAATCTCCACAGCTGTCTATAATAACCACTTTATCAGATAAGTAATTATTCCACTCAATGTCAGAATGAGTGAGAGACATTATCTTTTGTGACCACCACCCCTTCTTGAGATTCCAAAAGTCACGTGCTTTAGGCAGGTGCGAAATAAACCACCTGTACAACAGAGGAACACAACAAGTAATCATTCCCTTTCCACGAGCATTCCTCGTATGAATGGAATAATAAGCTTCAGCTAATAAGGTCGGAACTGGATTCTTCTTCAGGAAAATTTTAATGGCGTTGAGGTCCACGAAATTTTTGAAACTTGGGAATAAAAGAACACCATATACAAGTAAGGCAAAAACCGCTTCGAAAGCCTCCTTATTTTGATGGTCAAGATAATATCGGGCTTTGGTGACCAAAAACTCTGCAGTAAAACCAGAAGTTTTCCCTTTTGCAATCATATTAGGTTTGATGTCAGCTTCATCCAAATGTGTATGCTTAGCGATTTCCTCTTCATCATGTTTATTCGTGAAGACAGGAAAGGGATAATTGTCTCGAATAGGTAACCCAATTATCTGAGAGTACTCTTCAAGTGTAGGTACCAGCTGATAATCTGGGAATGTGAAACAATGATACAGTGGGTCATAGAACTGGAGTAATGTAGAAAGCAGCGTCTGATCTACACTTGTATTTAACACATATAGAAGTTTCCCATGCTTTCTTCAAAAAATTTCCTCATTTTTTATCAAAGCTCCCAACCTCTTTAGATCATCCAAGTCAGGAATTTGAAAAGTGTACTTCTTGGTATTCCTTCTTTCGGTATCCATAGTATCCCTATAAAGTTCATAAATATAGTCAAGTCCCATGAATCTTTATGACATGATGCTTATGAATGTATGCAACACAAAGCACACTCAAGCAAAACAAACAAGCAAAGAGTCCTAGGTTTAAAAGGTCATAGCATGAAGTCAAGGTCTACCCATCCCATAGGAGTGTACTATAGTTTCAGATGTACCTGCCGAACGGGTTCTACAAAGTTCCCAGAGTCTACAATCCATCTTTCAGATATTATCGATTTTCCAAATCACTTGGTGGTCAATAATATCCTCAAGATAATCTCGTCTGAGTGTAGTATCGCATAGGAACTATCACGGAAATAGACTCCCGCATAGTCCCCGCACTACCTAAGAGGCCAAGTTGGGTTAAAGGTAACTACGATCCCCAGTCCCGAGGGCCTTTAGATCGAAACCATACCGTCTTCACGAATGAACTCGTTGGACAAATATTTTATTCGAGAGGGCCTAGACTGAGTGGTGAAGTCTTAATTTACTTTTTCAGGAATCGACTCCCTCAAAGCATCATTGAAGTCTCACCGTTTTCCTATCTTAATGTCACTCTAGTCCGGGTGTAGGACTTTGTCTCACCACACTAAGTTCCCAAACCTGCACACAAAAAAGAAAACCAAGCAAGCAAATAATAATAATAACATAAATAAACGAGTTAGGGGAAACCCTCAATAATAAAAAACATTATAATGTCCCCAGTGAAGTCGCCATTTCTGTCGTGGTGAAAATTTGATACCATAGTTATTAATGAACTAGGATCACTTTTATTTCGACACCGACTTTGATTTGTCCAAAGGAAAGGTTCAAGGCCAAAAACCTAAGGGGGGAGATCTAAGGTTCGGGGGTTGGTTACGCCTAGGGAAGGTATGAGCATCCTAAACGTCCGTAGTACTCTACGGGAACCTCTCGTTTTATTATGTTATTATTATTAAATTATTTTCGCTTGCTAAGGGTACTATGCTAAAGGTTGAGAACCCTAGGGGTTAGTATCTAAGTATACTCGATAAGGCATCGCACTTTACGCCTACGTATCCTCGGGTGTAGAATCAGAGTATGCGTAGTTCTAAGAAGAGGAACTTCTTGACGGGGTCAAGGTTCCAAGAGGGAAGTAAGGCTTCGGGCAAAACCTTACATAGAGTACGGTGACTCTAAAGTTGTAGGATGGTCCAAGAGGGGTAGGTTTGTAAATGTTCATGGAGGACATTTACTCGGAGTATAAAAACTACGATCCAAAAGCTAAGGTTTTTTAAGTGTCTACAACGAGACATGGAGTACGAAAACTCCGGATCCTAAGGCCAAGGTTCGAAAGGTTAGTCCTATGACATTGAGTCAATGTGGGGTGACTTTCCTTTGGATTAAAAAGGGGATATAACCAATATAAATAATTTAAAAGTCAATAGTAAATTAAGATATAAAGGTTCATGCAATATTATTATAAGATAAAACATAAAATCATGGTTTAAACTTCAACATATATGGCAAACAAATAATATTCAAACAAGACACTCAAATCATGCATCATATATGTATGCGGAATCAACGAGATTTAAGCATGCATTTAGAAAATTAGAGACGAACATGGCATAAGAGGTTATAAATTTGTTTTAATTGGGAAAAGAAACATGATAGAAATCAAAGGATTATTATTATTATATTTTTTTTTAATTGATAAGAGGATTAATTCTAAATGACCTTATAAAAAAAGTTTATTAACAAAAGGAATTTACGCTTGATAATTTATTATGAAAATTATTTTGGTGATATATTTATAAAAAACTAAGTTGTTATTAAAAGTTATTTTAAAAAAAAAAATAGCGAATTAAAAACATTATTATTAAGTTGTTATAACAAAGACAAGTCGTATTATATTTTCACAGCACAATGCAAATTATACTTCATTATTCATTTTCAACGAATTAAAAAAAATGCTTATTTCAACAAGTTAACTTTTAATTTAACAAAATAACAAAAGGATCAGGTTTTAAAGAAAAACAAATTATGTTTTATTAAAAAGGATTATGATTATTTTAACAAACAGAATTGGTGTTTTAGTTGAAACTGATTAAGAAAAAAAGATTAGTTGATTAAAAGAAAACTGGTTTAGGCACGGCATTCAGAAAAAACCAAAGTGAGCAAATCAAACTTTCTCTCTCTCTTGTTAGTACCCAACCTCATTTCTTCTCTCTCGTTCAAACGCTCTCCCTTGTTCTCTCTCGTTCAAACGCTCTAATCCGTTCAAACCCATGATTTAATAACCTGTACCAAATCGCTCTCACAAACTACACAGAAAGATCATGAACCCTAAAATCCCAAATTGAAACCCAGAGCGACATGCAAATGGCAATCGGACATGGAATCACAAATTAATGGTGTTGAATGCAAAATAAGAAGAATCAACGCAAGATACATGAAGAAGAAGGGGTTTCAGGTTTACCTATCGGAGACCCTCCGATGGGGCTTTAACGGCGGCGCGTGAGCTGAAGACGAACCCTCGTGATGCTCCAGGTGATATCCTCCCTTCGTGTATGTTTATTGCGTGTTTCTGGGTCCGTTGGGCGATGATGAACGCTCTTGGTGTTCTGAGCCTCGATCGTATTGTTTCGAATGCGTGGGATTTTTGTGGCTTTTCCGTCAATTTTTCTGTGTGTTTTCTGCCAAGAACTCGTCCCTTTTTATAGGCCGATGATGAAATAGGGGTCTTGAATGCTAATTGATAGTGTAGTAAATTACTTGATCCGATTTGGTACGATTTGGAAACGTTTTGAACTGAAATTGAATTTGGATATTCTGATACGATCTGATTTGCTGATTTGGGAAGTTTTTTTTTTAATCTGAAATTGAATTTGTGATACTCTGATACGATCTGATTTGCTGATTGATTTTGTGTTCAATGCCATGATCTGATGTGATTTTGATTTGGAAAGCTTTGGATTTGACCGATACTCTTTGTGATCCGGTTTTCAAATTTGAAAGTTTTGGAAACTTGGTATCTTGAAATGTTTTGGGATACGATTTGGTTTTCTTAAAAGGAAGGTTTGGCACTGCATTATTTGAATACGATTTGCTTGTTTGAAGAAAGATTGATCGTTGCCCCTGTTTACTTTAGGAAGGTATTGATGTTGGTGGTATCCTTTTGGATATTGCCCATAATTCCTTTGAAAAATGATGAACGATAACTTCTGATTCCAAAATTAACTCTGAGGCCTGATTAATTTCTTTGAATCACAATGTGTTTGTTCTATTTTTGGACTTCTAAGGCTTGCGCATCTTTCTTTTCTATTCGACCTTCATGACCTCTTTTTTCTTCTTTCAAAAGAAAGCTTGTTTGGATAGAATTCTGAGGCCTATGGTTTAAAACTTCCTCTCCCTGTTAAGGTTGTTGTGTTTGCTACTGACTAGGCCAAGGACCTTCTTGCTTTACATTTTCATTTAACCGTGTCTTAAGATCTTAATAGCTGCTTTTCATCTTCAGTGGCTGTGATGATGCAGGTTTAAAAAAAGCGGACGGTGAACCCGTGTGGTGTGTACTTGGCATAGCTTCCTCTTTCAGTTCATGTAAGTATTTAACTGTCGAAACCACGACTTTCTGTTAATTAGACCTCCTTTGCACTCGCGGTTTACCTCGCGATCTTTACAGGCATAACGATTAATAACTCTTCTGCAAATGGTGTCTTATTGATGGTATTTTGCAGATGTAATCTTGACGGCGTAGCGTGTGGTGCACTGCTATCAAAAGCTTTTCGCGTCGAAGTCGACCGTTCTTCATCACCAACACCTGAAAACTCACAGGTTACTCACATCTTTCCTTTAGAAACTTCATTAGTTTGTGATTCCATTTTTGTAGTTCAATCTTGAAAGGTGGTTAAACTGATTCTTATGAATGGTGGACTGATGAGTTTCCTTCTTGTTGAATCGATATACGTTCCTTTATGTTGATAAAACCTGTGCATGTATGAGCTTGACGTCTTTCATGTAGTTTCTTATTGTTGGAATTGATAGAGTTGGTTTTGACAGTGAATGGACAATTACAGGTATTGACTACGCAAAAAGCCATGCTTCTGAGGTTCTACTCGGTAAATACGCTGGCTACATCTGGCCTAACCTTTTCTGAAGCGTCTGCATTAAATCTGGTTGTTGCTCATGTGAAAATTGTTGCTGAACAGATTATGTTGGAGTGTGACTTTGAATTTGATTGGTAATAGATGATGTGAGCTGCATTGTTAACCCGGTAATATACTTCCCTGGCCTTGTATTTTAGTTGCATTTCCATTCCGATCATAGTGATCTTATTGCCAATTTCTTTCAGATGACAATTGTTGAAACCAGCAGCAATTCTTCGAAATGATGGCGAGCTTCCTGGTGTACAAAATACCTGCCTTGTATTCTTGTTACTTCCATTTCCGCACGAGGCAATTGAGCTTCGGAACAATGTTATGTGTAGTATGTCTTGGCTGTAGTGTTAAAATTTCCTGATAACCTTCTCTTTTCCTTTGAATTATGTCAGGGAATTTGATGGAATGGTCAAGCATGGCCACAATGTCTTCTAAACTATTTTCATTTTCGCAGTCTCAATGTCACGGGAACGACAGAGGTTGGTGGAAGCTCCTGTACTGTTCAGTTTTTTTGGTTTGAATGCACTTAGAGGTCATAATAGTGACTCACGTAGAACAAATGGCGCAGAGGTATTTGGTTCGTGAGAGTTAGCAACTCTCTTCACTTTTTCAACTTGCTTAATGGTTCTTAATATGTGATATTATTGTTGTAGGCTGTGGAAGGCTCAAGGGTTTGCGGATGGTTTGTAAATTTCGTTTTCCAGAACGTCTTGAATAGTAGTTATAGGAAGTTCATCCAACCTGCAAAAGATCTGAAATGCTTCCTAGCAGATGAAAGTGTAACGTCATCTCCGATGCTTGTAGCATCCATAACGCTCATAATATGAGTTTTTTCAAATATTTTCCCATACTCTTTACATTCTCAGGATGCTGAATAACATTTATTTTGATCGATTGTTCCAATACAGGAACGTAAGATGTAGCTGATAGTAAACTTCTGAGGTGAAGCCCCGGTATATCTCATCATGATATTGAGCGCCTAGGTAATTCTCCAACGTGACAAATATTAGTTTCTTTGGAACAGAACCAATTGCTTTGGCTATTATACCTTTTTGAAGAGTTCTGCATCTTTAGATCTATCTTGAGCAGCAAACGCTAATGATGTTTCACACTACGCTTATCTTCTTGGCAATGACCAAAAGATTAAGATCTTCAAATTTCTCTTTTCTCTTATGCAGGCTAGGATGGCAAAGAGTTTTAAGTTTCATGTTGATAGGCACAAGAATGTGGTGTATGACTTCATGTAATCATTAAAGAAATGGTGCAGTTCGCAAGTAGCTCAAGCAATCCGAAGTAATTGTTCAACAGCAGCAATATTATTGTTCTTTTTTCAATTTTATGACTGCAAAAAGGCGTACTCCTTGATGATAGCGTAGGGATACGTATGAATTAACATTACCGCATGTGATACATCATACATTGCATTATGATTGACCAGGATGTTCAACCGTTCGCATGTACTTTCTTTTTTTCTTTCCACTGTGTTTCCAGTTTCGTAGCATGAAGAACAAATATTTGTACCTTATAGTGACTTGGATTTGAGTTTGGAGTCCTACAATTTTGTGAAACACATAAATCCTGGAATTGACATGTTGCACCCATTGTCGATAACTTGAATATCAAGATGATGGCATGACTTGAATTTTAACATGCTTATCAATTCTAATCCAACCAAATTAAATCAATTAAATTTGAAACATTATTATGCCACGGGGAATCCATAAACCAAGCCATGCCACCTTACCACCTTAATCCAATGAAATCACAAACCCCTCTTTTGCACCATGACTTGTAACTTATGCTCAATCCGTTGTTTTAAACAGACTCCTTTGTTTGATGGCTTTGAGAAAGAAACGACTCTAGAACTTGAGAAGAACCAAAGACCTAATTTCAAGTATCCTTAGTTGAAATAGAGCGTATCATCTTGATCTTAGAGTACTGTGAAGATTCACAAACTACCAAAGCTTGATTTCTCAAAATAGCCAGCAAGTCCATTAAGGATATCCTTAAAGTGTTGATCCAATAATGACCCCAGAATGACGAAAGAGTTCTAGAAAAAGGAAGCCCAATCTATTAGAAACCACATGACCATTTTGAGTCAGGCGCAGCTGGTCACGCCCTGAATTGCTTAACTTGGAAAATGAATACCGTCTCCACTTGAAATTACTGCGCTTGCACAAACTGGTTAGTAATAATAAACACGCACGCAAACTCTACTAGGCAAAAGAAAGGTGAGGATTTTAGGGTCAAAAATTAGGGTACGACAATGTCCACTGGAGGAGATGACCGGAGCCCTAACTCCGACGTCTGGTTTTGTTTTCCGACCAGCCAGGGTTTTTGTGAAGAAGACGCAATCCTGGCCGTTCGTTGCTTTGATCCGTTGGTCCACATGTTGCCACGTTACTTAAATTCTATTTTATTTTTATTGATTGTGTGTGTTGTGGTCCATGGTTGTTATTATGTGCATACTGATCTTAACCTCTCATCTTGCATAATATTTTAATTGTGTGACTTGATCTGGAACGTCTGATGCATCTAATGGATAGATTTATGCCAGCACATTAAATTAACATGTGCTGCTCATGTGTTTTCTTTTAATTTCTGAATTGACTTGGTGTGCGCGTTTGCATGTTGCTTACCATGCGCGTGTTAATCTTGGCCTCTCATCTTGAATCCTTGTTGATTGTGTTGACTGTTGGTGTGTGTTGGATTGATTGCATGGTCATGATTGAGTCTGAATGTTGACTGAAATCCATGTGTCCCTCTTTGACTGCGCTTTTGGACTATTTGGATTGGGCTTATTACTTGCACCCCCTTATTTTAATCCAGTCCACTTTTGAACGTGAATCCCTTGCTATTGACACCCCCTGGCTGTTTATTTCTTTTCTCTTTATTTCATTATTGTGGCATTTCATTTTTATTTGTTAAAAATAGTTAAATGCATCCAAAAATTATGAAAAAAATCATGAAGCATCTTTTTAGTTTTATAAAATTTTTTCAAATTTTATTTTCCTTTTTTATTTTATTTTTGGTGTCTAAATTAATTGTTTAATTGATTTTCTATTTGAATTGTTTCATATGTGCATACTTTGCATTGTAGAATTTATTTCTCATAGCATACAAAACATTTTCAAGCCATTCTTTTTGCATTGTTTCACCAACATATTGAGTTGCATAAAAACTTTTTTCTCATATTTTTAAATTCTGTTCATATTGCATTTTGGTCCCTCTCTTTTGCATATTAGTTCATAATTCCTATGTGACTTTGCATGATTGATTGAAGGACTTATCTTGTGAATTTTTGCATGAGTTTGTAATATGATGTTTTCTTCTGGTTGAGTTACCTTGAGAATTAATTTCTTAATTTCTGAAGATGTTTTACTAATTGTTTGATTGCTCTTTGTTTGAGGTCTCTTTTATGCACATCTTTGGATCATGTTTGGTTACTTGTTTGAGAAGGCACTTATGCCATTGTTTGGGATTGTTTCTTTGACTTCATGAACCATGTTTGAATCATTATAAGTCATTTGATTACAATTATAGGTCATTGGTATGAGGTTGTTGCATATTTTGTGCACATGTTCAATGTTTGATTCACATGCCTCTTTTGACTTATCTTTTCATTTCTTCTCATCTATGCCTCTTCTTGACTTGTGTTTGGTTTGTGTATGCCATGCTATATCTCTTCTTTGCATCTCATTTGATGTATGTTTCTGACCTTGGAGTTTTGTATTCATGTCATATGTTATTCATGTTTCATCTTGCATCATTTAACATGTTTCATTTACATGCTTCCTTCTCCTTCTTCTAATGGTTCTTAATGCTTGGATACTTGCTTGTATGCCTTATGTTACACTTGTATAGCATGTTTAGGCACATGTTTAGGTCATCCACATTCTGACTTGGATTTTATTTGAAGCTTTCTTGCATGATCACCTTGCATATCCACTCATTCTTCTTCTACTCCTTCTTTGATGACTTTCTTGGATGTTTTGCCACTTGTTTGCATCCTCTTTGCTTGAGTTTGTTTGGTAACATTATGGGTCACCTCTAAGGTGTACATTCTAACTTGGATGAGTTTCATTTTGTTTGTAACCATTTCTCTTTGGGTTGTGTCTTGTTTGGGTTTCATTTATCTTATTGTTGCTTATGTTTGTTTTTGCTAACCATGTAGGGGCCAATGGTAAGTGAATGGGATGTGGATAGTTATCCACATTCTAACTTCTCCTTTCTCTTTTAAGCTTTCATACTTGTGTTTGCTTTAGCATTTAAGATGCTTATTTCTTCTCTCTCACTCTTGTTCATCCCATGAGTCTCAAGACTTGATTAAGTCTTGGATTCTTTTTCCCTTAGAGCTACCTAGTCCAACTTAATTTTTGATTAAGCTTGGAGTAGGATTAGCATTAGGCTTTAGGTAGTCATCTCTCCTAAGCCTCACTAACCATAGGTCATCCATGCATGATAACATTAGGACAATTAGTTTCCCTTTAGAGTTCCCTTTTGGGTCTTCTCTCTTCTCATCTCAAAACTTCTTCAAAAAACATGTAATAAAAGTTAACGTGTATTGCGCTCAAGCCTTAAGCGTGGGAAGTGAGGAATGAGGGGTTTCCCTTCACTCTTCTAGGATACCTAGTGTACGTCATGTTGGGGACGATACGCGAAGTATTCGTTCCCATGTCATAGACTTTGGTGCAATGCAAGTTATGAACTAACTTAAAACACTTCTGTCTAAAAAACTCCAAACAAATAATAACGTCTTTCCTCCGGGAATTCTCTTCTCATCTCACTCACTCTCAATGTACGAACATGCTCCTACTCGTTCTCGTGCAAGACGGTAACGCACTCGATTCAGCGAGCCTGCAACACCTGAGCTAGAACGTTAGCCGTTCCCTAAAAAAAACACAATCCATCCCTCGGTGAGGGGAACTACGTCGCTCTGATTCTCATGCTCTCGATGAGATACGTAGGCAGTGGGGTAGGGCCTATTCGAGCACTTCTTTTATTTTCCCTACATTTGTTTCTTATTCTTTCCTTTTCTTCTTCGTTTCTCCGTCCTTTCCGTTCTCGTTTCTTCTCCGGTCCAGTAGCAGTGGAGCTCCAGACGACGACACCCTTTGATGCAGACAGCAAGCGTGGATCCCATCGAGTACGATGGACGTGTTGGGTGCTAACACCTTCCCTTCGCGTAACCGACTCCCGTACCCGTTTCTCTTGGTCGTGAGACCATGTTCTTTCCCTTCCTTCAGGTTTATGCAGTGTTTCCTTTCCCTCTCTCGGGATAAATACACATTACTGGTGACTCCTTATTTTCCGCGCCACTCTCGCATTTGTACCGTTGGATGCAAATCTTTCGGGAGCGACAGCTGGCGACACTGCTGGGGACTCGGGTTGACCTCTTGCTGGTCCATCCCCTTTAGCGAGTCAATCCTAGCGCTTGTCTGTTTCATTGGGTGTTTGTTTTTATGGTGCTTTGTTTTGTTGTATATTACTGTATTGCTGTTTACTTTATTTTTGCTTTACTGCTTTACTGTTTTTACAGCTTTTATTGCATTTCATTTTATTACTATTTTGCTGGACAGTGATGCGTTGTGCTGGTTTTTTGCTTGGCAGGTTGGGAGGTTTTGAGAGATGAGCCCAATACCCAGGCTCGAGCATACCCATAGCTTTTAGTGTGGGCAGGCGTGACGCTCCCGTGGTGTTGGCCACGTGCGGGTGATCACGATCCCTACAATCAGACGAGGTTCTATCAGGAGCTTTATGCTACTGTATGTTGATACAGGCCAGTAGTTATTCTCTTGAGGAATTGTCGACTCTGATGACCATTCCCGAGGACTCAGTAACGGCACTCCTCCCGGGATGTGACAGTGGCAGACCACGTTCTGTGGCAAACCCATTGCACATGCTCGACCCGAGGACTTAATGCTAGGAACTCGCTATAGGTTTTCCTTTTGAGGTGAATCAGCGGACGACCTCTTTGATTGGCGGTAGCATTGTATCCTTCGGGCTAAATGTACTATTGCTTCTCAAACCTCTGAAGCTGAGGATCTTTTGTTTTTGTGAATCAGTTGAGGCCTCCTCGATTGGTGATGATGCCAAACAAGAAGTGGTAAACGTATCATCATTTCTCGACCTGAGAGCCCGGGATACTGAGGATCTTAGTACCCACATGTGAGAGGGGCGGGTTGTTTACAGGTTTGTAGGTAACCGTGACCTTCAACCTACCTAGTTTTCTGGTTTTATCACTGTGGTTGTTGTTGTTCTGGGTTTTGGTACAGAGCCTTGATTTGTTCAGTCAGCGCAGTGCAGCCAGTTCGTGTGGATACCTTAATCCCATACTCCGCATTGCATTCCATTTTTTCTGACATTCATGTTTGTGCATTTTCAGGTAGTATCTAGTCTTTGATTCTAGTCAGAGGGCGTTCATAGGGATATACACTAAGAGGGGTAAGAAGCACATCATCGTCTACAAGTTCCCGAAGATCACTCTTGGTCCGTTGAACAGTTTATAGAGTATGGATGGTCCAGAAGTTTTGGGAGCCCTTGAAGAGAAGTATGGTTGGATATTATCCCTGGTTCGGAGCCTCAGTGAATATGAATATAATGGGCTACACACCTTGATGCAGTTTTATGATCCTTCCTTGAGGTGCTTTGTGATTCCAGATTATGTGTTGGTTCCTACCCTGGAAGAGTACTCCAACATTCTGAGGATTCTTGTCAAAGAAGGTGTTCCTTTCTGTGGTTCCCAAGGAGATTGTGATTTCCAAGCAGTGGCTGAAGCCCTTTATTTGAGCAGATTTACAGTGGAGGCTGAGTTTTCTAAGAAGGGAAAATCCCGAGGATATCACTTGGAGTACTTGGTGAAGAGGGCTCGAGAAGAAGCTAAGGAAAAGAGGTGGATGTCTTTCAATGCAATATTGGCTCTATGTATATATGGCATTGTGTTATTCCCTAATGAGTCTGATTTCGTCGATACAGATGCTATTCAGATATTTACAGCTCAGAATCCGGTGCCGACTTTGTTAGATGATCTCCACTACGCCCTATACAACAGGAATAAGAAAAGACGAGGTGGGGTGGTTTGTTGTTGCACATCTCTTTTTTACAAGTGGTTTGCCAAACGTTTACCCCAATCTGGTGCTTTTGTGGATTCAAAGACTTCTTTAGAGTAGAGTAAGCGTCTGATGGGCCTAGCTGCTAAAGATATTCTCTAGGTGGATAAGGGATTACTGGGGACTGATATTTTGCATAGCTGTGGCAAGTATCCTAATGTACCCTTGATCGGAAGAAAAGAAGGTATTAACTACAACCCGTCTTTGGCTATCAGTCAGTTTGCATACGCCCTAAAGGATCCTCCAGCTGGAAAAGATTTGGAAGAATCTTTGTATTTTCATATGACTGATGGTGTGGCTATTGCACAAGAAGCTTCTCAAACCTGGCTCAGAAGACAAAAGATAGGTAAAACTGTATTGGGGAAACCCAATAATCAAGCTTTTGCTCCGTATGTTGAATGGGTGAAAAAAAGGGTAGGAGAGTTTTATTTGCCTTTTGATCGGGCGCCTCCCTTGTATCCAGAGATTGTGGAAGAAAGACTCACTGTACCATTTGAAGAATTCGACAAGCAGCGTAAGTTGGTATCTAATCTGAGGGTGGAAAACTCTGATATGAGTAGTCCGCTATAGAATGCTCTACATGACAACTTGGGGTTGAAGTGGAAAGTTCAAGACATGACTGCGCATCTAGAGAAAAAAGAGAAAGATTTTGCCGACAGGGCTCAGCACTTCAAAAAGGTCAGTATGGCTGCTGAATCGTCAGGCAAGGCTAAAAGAAAAAACAAGATCTTTTGACTAAAGCAGAAGACAAGCTTGCCATGTATCAGGATATGTGGAAGGAGGCCAAGATTGAGAATGAAGAACTGAAAGAAGAACTTCAGGTAGTGAAAGCAAGGAAAGATCATTACTTTGCCAAGTGGAAAGAGGCACAGAAGGAAATGGAAGAGCTCAAGTTACAAGCCGAGGTCAAGAAGTCTAAGCGCGAGGACAACAACGCTGAAGAGCAGATTGTTAAATTGAACCAAGAGATTGCAAAGAGGAACAAGTTGATCAAAGGGCTGATGCAGCAACCTACACATCCAGACACTGTGAACCTTCTTGAGGAAGTGGAAGCTAGTTTGTTTGGAATTGATTTGTAGTTGATTTTGTTGTTTATCTTTTTTGGGATTACCATCAGGTTTGTTGATGGAATCACCTTTGATTATGCTTGAATTTGTCTGTAAGAACCACTTTGTTTTCAGTACTGGAATATTTGGTTTAATTATCTGTACTCTGGCAGTTCTGGTTTTTAGAGAGGGTTTGTCCCTGTGGTTTGATCCGGTGGTATTTCTGGGTTCGGATTTATTTTCCGATAGTGTGTCTAGTCCCTGGCCCAGTTTCGTGGAATGGAATCAAAGCCGATGTGTCCTGGAAATGTTCAAATATGTTTGTTTGCATTTTTCCATTCGCATTTGTATAATCATATCATTTTTCCATTGCAGGTTGTCTCAGATTCTCTGGTTTTCTCATGCTCTCTCTTTTTGTCAGTCAGGATTGATCAACCAACTCATCGGTATTCTACCAGTCTTAATCAAAGCAGAGTGATGGACAAAGTTCAGGCAGACATGACAGCTATGCAAGCTCGCATCGATCAATTCATGGAGATGATGCAGGGTGTGGTGCAAAGTCAGAATGAATTCAGAACTCTAGTTCAGCCTTTGGTGTCGCAGGTTGATGAGAATGGTATATTACACGATGGTTTTCTTAATCGTGTTATTCCTCCGGGCAGAGGTGGTGCTGGTATCAACATTCCTATTCCTGGTGTTGGTGGACAGGGTGGTATTCCTTCAGTGGTTGGAGAAGGAAGCATTGTTCGAGCTATCCATGGCCATCGTTTTGATGATCAACAGGATGATGTTTTTTCAGTCAGAAGCTTAGACGCTGGTCTACCTGTGGTCAGTGATGAGAGGATCCGTTTAATTGAGGCTCAATTGAAAGGGGTTGTGAAACAGGATGATTTGGGAATAAACTTGGACGACCTAGGGTTAGTCCCTGATATTGTCATTCCACACAAGATTCAGATTCCTACACTGGAGAAGTATAATGGTTCTACTTGCCCGAGAACTCATATAAAGGCTTATACCAGGAAGATGGCTGCTCACGCCAAAGATGAAAAGCTAATGATGCACTTTTTCCAAGATAGTCTGTCTGGCGCATCTTTGGAATGGTACATGGGGTTGGAAAGTAGAGATGTTCGTACTTGGAGAGAGCTAGCTGCTGCTTTTATTAAGCATTACCAGTACAACACAGACATGGCTCCCAACAGAACTCAGCTGCTGAGCATGTCCTAGAAAAATGATGAGAGTTTCAAAGAATACGCGCAACGGTGGCGTGAATTGGCGGCTAGGGTGCAACCACCAATGCTAGAAAAAGAGATGTTGGATATGTTTATGGACACACTGCCTAAGCACTATTATGAGAAGATGTTGCCTTGTTCTCTAGGCAAGTTTGCATATGTGATTGCTATTGGACAGAAGGTAGAGGTGGGAATTAAGGCTGGAAAAGTTTCTAGTGGTGACGGATCGTCCTCCGGACATGGAAAGAAGCCGTTTGATGGATATAAGAAGGAGAGGCCAACACTATATCATCTCACAGGGGAAAAGGGAAACAGCGTCAGAGCAATAATAAACAAGTAGCATCGGTAACTATCCCAACAACGTTACCTCCACCACAGCAACAAAACAACAATGCTAATCAATATCAGAACGGGAAGCAGGGCCAGTATCAGAATAGACAAAGAAGGGTAGATAGGCACTTTGATCAACCACCAATGTCATATGCATAGTTGTTGCAACATTTGCTGCAGTTGCGTCTAGTTGAGCTCCGTACCCTGGCTCCACCAAAAGGGGAATTGCCACGAAGTTATGACGCTAACGCACATTGCGATTTTCACTCTGGTGCTCCGGGGCATACTATAGAGAAGTGTAAAGCCTTCATTCATAAGGTGCAGGATCTTGTAGACTCCAAAGCTATCAATTTCTCGAATGCTGGGCCCAATGTTATTCAAAACCCTATGCCTGATCACAATGGGCCAAGGGTGAATGCGATAATTGAGGAATGTGAAGCTCTGAATTTGATCATGGATGTTGAGGAGCTGAAGACTCCATTGGCTGTGGTTAAGAACAGGTTATTGAAGGGGGGCGTCTATCCGGGTTGCGATGAGAATTGCTCAGTTTGTTTGACGAAGGTTAATGG
The DNA here is from genome assembly GCA_022829125.1 of Lathyrus tuberosus. Lineage (NCBI taxonomy): Eukaryota > Viridiplantae > Streptophyta > Magnoliopsida > Fabales > Fabaceae > Lathyrus > Lathyrus tuberosus. The sequence continues at coordinate 14,786,999 of JALAZF010000028.1, read as the reverse complement.
TTGTGATTCGCTGAAGATGGGTATTCAGAATCTGATTGATGAGGGTTGTTTACAGTTTGACAGAGGTAATCAGCAAGAAGAGGTTGTTAGTGAGAAGGTTGCTACTATCACCATTCCGTTTAACACAATTATTATTTCTGGTCCGGCAAGGCCACCTCCAGTCATTATCACAAGGGTTGGACCCATTCCGTATGAAAGTTCTAAGGCTATTTAGTGGAATTACGGTGCAGAGGTGTTTGTCAATGGACAAAAGCAGGAATTAATGAATACTTCACCAGTGAGTTCTAGTTCAGAGGTTAAAGTTGAGACTGATGCTATAACCAGAAGTGGTAGAGTGCTTACTCCTGTTAATGATCAACCCAGTACCTCTAGGCAAGATAGGGGAAAACAGGTAATGGATGGTTCTGTTCAGACTCCAGTGGTTACTGATTCTATAGTAAAACCGGTTGATGATGCTTTTTCTGAAAATGTCGAGGAGTTTATGAGGCTCATCAGAAAAAGTGATTACAAAATTGTGGACCAGTTACATCAAACCCCGTCAAAGATTTCTATTCTGTCATTGTTGTTATGCTCTGAAGCTCATAGGAATGCTCTTCTGAAAGTTTTGAATGCAGCCTACGTTCCTCAAGAGATTTCTGTTAACCAGCTGGAAGGGGTTGTAGCTCAGGTGAATGCGGGTAATGGCTTGGGTTTCACAGATCTTGATTTGACTCTTGCTTGAAGAAATCACAACAACGCCCTGCATATTTCGATTGAGTGTCGTGGTTCACTGATGTCACATGTTTTGGTTGATACTGGTTAATCGTTGAATGTATTGCCCATGAAAGCATTAATGAAGTTAGATACCAGGGGACTTATTTGTACACCAAGTGACTTGGTGGTGAGAGCTTTTGATGGCTCGAAGAGATCTGTCTTTGGTGAGATTGTGCTTCCGATCAAGGTTGGACCGGAAATTTTTGATGCAACATTTTATATAATGGATATTCAGCCAGCATACAGCGGTTTGTTGGGTCGTCCTTGGATCCATGGTGCAGGCGCTGTAACTTCCACTTTGCATCAAAAGCTAAAATATATGGTTGATGGGCATGTAGTGACGGTGTATGGAGAAGAAGACATAATGATTAGTCAGCTATCAACCTTCAAATACGTGGAAGTGGATGGTGAAATCCATGAGACGTTGTGTCAGGGGTTTGAGAAGGTGAAGGTTTCTGAAGAGGTTGTCCAGTCTGAAGCTATAGTGCAGCCTGCAGGGGCAAATCAGCCTGAAGTTTCTATGTCTTCATTTAAAGACGCCAAAGCTGTGGTTGAAGCTGGTAGCTCACAGAGCTGGGGCCAGATGGTTGAAGTTCAAGAGAAGAGGGATACCTATGGATTAGGGTACAAACCACCTAGGCGTCAGGAAGAGCCTCCTAAATTCTATGGCCCAGTCCGTTTCACTAGTGCCGGTGTTTTCTTCGACAGGGTTAATGCCATTGAGGAAGAAGGGGACAGTGATTGTGACATGGATAGCTGGATCCGTCCTTGCGTCCCAGGAGAAAGTCTGTGCAACTGGTCTTCCGAGAGAGTCATTCAAGTGACAGGCTTCGAGTAATTACTTTGTTTTCCTATTATGTTAATCCTACGTTCTTCCCAAGACGTAGTGATTTTGTTTGTAGGGCTTTTAACTGTTGCATGTTTTGCTTTATCATCAATAAAGGACTTTTCACACTCAAATATTTTGATCTCTGTCTTTCTGTTTTTTATTTTTATGCATTAAAAACCCACATCAAAATGGCAATATGTTTCTTTTGTTGCATACATAATAAAACATACCTCATCAATCATGCAGGTCTTTTTGTTCAAATGACACCGATCATGACTCAGCTATAGCTCGGTATGACTTTGATAATCCAATATATCAGGCTGAAGAAGAGACTGACGAAGATTGTGAACTGCCCAAAGAGTTGGCCAGATTGCTGAAGCAAGAGGAGAGAGTCATCTTACCTCATCAGGAGGAAATTGAGATTGTGAATCTGGGAACCGAGGACGCCAGAAAGGAAGTAAGGATAGGGGCTGCATTGGAAGACAATGTCAAGGGAAGATTGATTGAAATGCTCCGTGAGTATGTGGATATCTTCGCCTGGTCTTACCAAGACATGCCTGGGCTAGATAATGATATTGTTGTACACCGGCTACCACTTAAAGAAGGTTGTGCTCCGGTCAAGCAAAAGTTGAGAAGAACTAAACCGGAGATGTCTGTCAAAATCAAGGAAGAGGTTCAGAAACAGCTAGATGTCGGTTTTCTTGCCGTGACAAATTATCCTCCATGGGCTGCTAACATCGTGCCTGTACCTAAGAAGGATGGGAAGGTCAGGATATGTGTTGATTACAGGGATTTGAACAGAGCAAGCCCAAAGGATGATTTCCCGCTCCCTCACATTGACGTGTTAGTTGACAATACTGCTCAGTATTCTGTGTTTTCCTTCATGGATGGCTTCTCTGGGTATAACCAAATCAAGATGGCCCCAGAGGACATGGAGAAAATGACATTTATAACACCGTGGGGAACTTTCTGCTACAAAGTGATGCCCTTTGGATTGAAAAATGCAGGGGCAACTTACCAGCGGGCGATGGTGACTCTCTTTCATGATATGATTCACAAAGAGATTGAAGTCTATGTTGATGACATGATTGTGAAGTCACAGACGGAAGAAAAACATTTGGTGAATCTTCAGAAGTTGTTTGAAAGATTGAGAAAATTCAGACTGAGGTTGAATCCAAACAAATGCACCTTCGGGGTGAGATCAGGAAAATTGTTGGGGTTTATTGTTAGTGAAAAGGGTATCGAGGTTGATCCTGCAAAGGTAAAAGCTATACAAGAAATGCCTGTGCCGAAAACAGAAAAAGAGGTTCGTGGTTTCTTGGGGAGATTAAACTACATTGCTAGGTTCATCTCGCATCTCACAGCCACGTGTGAACCAATCTTCAAGTTGCTAAGAAAAGATCAAGCGGTCAGGTGGAATGAACATTGTCAAAAGGCGTTTGAAAAGATTAAAGAATACTTGCAGGAACCTCCGGTCCTTATGCCACCAGTGCCAGGAAGACCTTTGATTATGTATCTCACAGTTCTTGAGAATTTAATGGGTTATGTGCTCGGTCAACAAGACGAGTCAGGTAGAAAAGAGCACGCCATCTACTACCTGAGTAAAAAGTTTACTGATTGTGAGTCGAGGTACTCGATGCTGGAGAAAACATGTTGTGCACTCGCTTGGGCCGCTAAGCGTTTGAGGCAGTATATGTTAAACCATGCAACCCTATTGATTTCGAAGATGGATCTGATCAAGTATGTGTTTGAGAAGCAAGCACTTTCTGGTAGAATAGCCCGCTGGCAGATGGTTTTGACAGAATACGATATTCAGTATGTTTCCCAGAAGGCCATTAAGGGAAGTGTTTTGTCAGAATATCTTGCCGAACAACCAATTGAGGATTATCAACCTATGAAGTTTGAATTTCCGGACGAGCATATCATGTATCTGAAGATGAAGGATTGCGATAAACCTTTGCCTGATGAAGGACCTGAGATTGGATCTCAGTGGAAGATGGTTTTTGATGGAGCTGTTAATTCACATGGTAACGGAATCGGGGCAATCATTATGACTCCACAGGGTTCTCATATACCCTTTACTGCCTGATTAGCGTTCATATGCACCAACAATGAGGCGGAGTATGAAGCATGCATCATGGGGTTAGAAGAAGCAATTGATTTGAGAATTAAGAACCTCGATGTTTATGGTGATTCTGCGTTGGTGGTTAATCAGATTACAGGTGAATGGGAGACTCGTCAAGTAAACCTTGTTCCGTATAACAACTATGCCAGAAGGTTGTTACCTTTCTTCGACAGAGTACACTTCCATCACATTCCCCGGATAGAGAATCAGATGGCTGATGTGTTGGCAATGTTGTCATCAATGTATCGAGTGAATCTTTGGAATGAAGCTCCTTCAATCAGAATCATGCGCTTGGACATGCATGCTTTTGTATTTGCAGTTGAAGGGGTATCAGATGGCAAGCCTTGGTATCATGACATTAAAGTCTTCTTGAAGAGTCAGGAATACCCAGCTGGGGCATCTTCTAAGGATAAAAAGACATTGAGGAGATTATCAGGAAACTTCTTTTTGAACAAGGACGATGTGTTGTACAAGAGAAACTTTGACATGGTCTTGCTACGTTGTGTTGATGAACACGAGGCAGGCCTGTTAATGGAAGAAGTTCATAAAGGTTCCTTCGGTACTCATGCCAATGGGCATGCTATGGCAAGAAAATTGTTGAGAGCGGGGTATTACTGGATGACTATGGAGTCTGATTGTTTTAAATACGCCCGGAAATGTCATAAATGCCAGATTTATGCTGATAAGGTGCACGTATCGCCTACTACTCTGAATGTCTTGTCGTCACCCTGGTCGTTTGCTATGTGGGGCATTGACATGATTGGGAAAATCGAGCCGACTGCTTCGAATGGACATCGTTTTATCTTGGTGGCTATTGATTATTTCACGAAGTGGGTAGAAGCTGCATCGTATGCCAACGTCACCAGACAAGTGGTAGCCCGATTTATTAAGAAGGACATCATCTGCCGGTATGGAGTCCCGGAGAGAATCATTACTGATAATGGTTTGAATTTGAACAATAAGATGATGAAGGAGCTATGTCGGAGCTTTAAGATCGAGCATCACAATTCTTCTCCCTATCGTCCGAAGATGAATGGGGTTGTTGAAGCGGCTAATAAGAACATAGAGAAGATTGTACAGAAGATGGTAGTGACATACAAAGACTGGTATGAGATGTTGCCTTACGCTTTGCATGGATATTGTACTGCGGTACGCACATCAACTGGGGCAACCCCTTTCTCACTGGTGTATGGTATGGAAGCAGTCCTTCCATTAGAAGTTGAGATTCCTTCTTTGAGAATTCTGACAGACGTGAAGCTTGATGAAGTTGAGTGGGTGCATTCCCGACTGAATGAACTGAACCTCATTGGAGAGAAGAGATTGAAAGCCATTGCGCATGGCCGGTTGTATCAGAGCAGAATGAAGAAAGCCTTTGATCAGAAAGTGCGTCCTCAGTGTTTTCAGGCTGGTGAATTGGTTTTGAAAAGGATCATTCCTCCTCAAATAGATCACAGGGGCAAGTGTACTCCAAATTACGAAGGGCCATATGTAGTAAGACAAGTTTTCTCCGGTGGAGCCTTATTACTATCAACTATGGATGGCAAAGATTTTACGTCCCCTGTGAACGCGGATGTAGTCAAAAAATACTTTGCATAAAAGAGACCCGCTGAACATAAAAAGAAGGTTCAGGCAAAAATGGGGCATCCCGGCGAACCATAAAAAGAAAAGGTTCGGGCAAAAATTAGGAATAAAAGAAAAAAAAAATAAACCCGCAAGGTTGAAAACCTGAAAAGGCAACTTTGGAAAAAATGGGTATCCCGATGGATTGAAAACCCGAAAAGGGCGATCCAGGCAAAAGTTAGGGATTTAAAAGCAAAGACTATGATCCGCATTCAATCTGTGATCACTATTCATAATTGGAGAATTCGAAGGAAAGGAATCAGTTCAGTCAGTCATCCTCAAAGGCCAAAGTATCTGCGGATAAATAAGTCATATGGGTTATAGCTGAGTCAAGTCATGGTGGATGTCTGTTCCCCACATTGCCGACATTTGTATTTTATTTTGATTTTTGCGCAATTACCTCTTTTCAGGAATTGCTTCCAGATGTAAATGCCTATTTACAGGCTGATTCATTCAATAAAGTTTGCATTTCAGTCAAAGAGCTTTTGTTTTTGTTTTACCTGTTTTGTTTGTGAAAATGTCCGATATTTTTGATAAAAACATTACATGCTAAAATGTTGAGCTCTGTGAAACAAGCTGGAAAATAGTGGTAATTGCTTAGGCGGCAGTCACTATAATGATAATCAAAGTAATCATTTTTGCATGTAGACCTTTCTGTTGGTTTTGCAGGATGACAGGTGTACCTCCCCAGTAGAGTTTTGCTCTCCCAAACTTTGAAGTCTGATCGTCCTCAGCAGTTTATTACTCTTCCCCATCAGAGTATCGAGGATCGTCTTCCTCAACAGAGTATAAAGAGGTAATTCCCCAAGCAGAGTCGTTAAGGATCGTCCCCTTCAGCAGGATATAAAAGGTTTTCCCCCAGCCAGAGTTGTGATCTGGATCACCTTTCTTCAGCAAGTGATGTTTCCCCACAGAGTATGGGGCAGTTGTTTTTTTCCTCAGCTAGTCAGGAAACAAGGTGTTTATCCCCTAGCAGGGTGGATGTTGATAACTCCTTTTCTCCCAAGCGGAGTCGTTGAGGATTGTCCCCCTCAGCAGAGTACAGAGGGTTGTATGCCCAGCCGAAGTTGTGTTTGGATTACTATTCCCCAGCAAGTATTCAGAAGTTGATTGCTCTAAGGTGGATATTGTTGTATCTCTCGCAGGAAGTTCATGGACAAAGATGTTATTATCCCCCAAAGAGTCCTGGTGTCTATTTTCCTCAGTTGGTTAGAAAGTATAGTCTCAACGACAATGGTTTGATCTAATCCCCAGCAGGGTGAGGGTAAAGTTATTCCCCTAGCAGCAGATTAAGCTCATATACCCAAACAGAGTCTGGTGGTGAGTGGTATCCCCAGCAGGTCTTAAGTCCAATCGTTTTTGGCAGGCGTCAAATCCAAGTTCTGAAACAGTTGGTCATCCTCAGCGGAGGAGTTTCCATCTTCAGTATTCATCTTCCTTCCCAGCTGAATGGGTATCCTCTCGGAGTTTCATCCATCTCCAGCAGAGTTGTTGATCCTGACATTCCCTAGCAGAGTGGGTATTCTCTCGGAGTTTCGTCCATCGCCGACAGAATTGGTGGTATTGTTTCTTCCCAGCAGGGTGAAGTATACCTCATTAGGGTCTCTTGGTTAAGAATGACATGTCAGTTTACCATACCCAGGAGCTGCCTTTGTCCTTAGCGTTTATTTCGCTAGGACGCCCTTTTGCATTGTATAAGCATCTTTTGCATGGCATCCTCCCAAATGCGTAGCATTCCATTTCGTATGGAGCATTACGGCAAAATTCAAACATAGGCATTTGAAGCATAAGCCAGGTTTGGTATTTTGTTACAGGATTTCTTTTGCCAGCAGAAAAGGATACGATTCAAGGGATGTTGTTTAACATCGCAACCTCATCGAAAGATTTCTTATTGTACTTCCCCCGTAGAGGTTGATGATCAGGTATCTCTCATGTGAGGTCATGTTGAAGATTTCTTATTGCACTTCCCCCGCAGAGGTTGACGTTCAGGTCTCTCTTATGTGAAGTCATGTTGAAGATTTCTTATTGCACTTCCCCCACAGAGGTTGACGTTCAGGTCTCTCTCATGTGAAGTCATGTTGAAGATTTCTTATTGTAGTTCCCCCACAGAGGTTGATGTTCAGGTCTCTCTCGTACGAAGTCATGTTGAAGATTTCTTATTGTACTTCCCCCGCAGAGGTTGATGATCAGGTCTCTCTCACGTGAAGTCATGTTGAAGATTTCTTATTGTACTTCCCCCGCAGAGGTTGATGATCAGGTCTCTCTCATGTGAGGTCATGTTAAAGATTTCTTATTGCACTTCCCCCGCAGAGGTTGACGTTCAGGTCTCTCTCATGTGAAGTCATGTTGATGATTTCTTATTGTACTTCCCCCGCAGAGGTTGATGTTCAGGTCTCTCTCATGCGAAGTCATGTTGAAGATTTCTTATTGTACTTCCCCCGCAGAGGTTGATGATCAGGTCTTTCTCATGTAAAGTCATGTTGAGGATTTCTTATTGTACTTCCCCCGCAGAGGTTGATGTTCAGGTCTCTCTCATGCGAAGTCATGTTGAAGATTTCTTATTGTACTTCCCCCGCAGAGGTTGATGATCAGGTCTCTCTCATGTGAAGTCACGTTGAAGATTTCTTATTGTACTTCCCCCGCAGAGGTTGACGTTCAGGTCTCTCTCATGTGAAGTCATGTTGAAGATTTCTTATTGCACTTCCCCCGCAGAGGTTGACGTTCAGGTCTCTCTCATGTGAAGTCATGTAGAAGATTTTCTTCGCCAATTCCCTCTATCAGCAGGTATGGTGTTCTTTATGCAAATTTCAAGTTTCTTTTGGTATTCAATCTCCATGAATCCTTTGAATGCATGACAGCCGTTGCCGTCATACCTTCAGGACCATGTTGATTGAATAGGGGCAGCTGTAACACCTCAAAATTTGCCCTTTTTGTTTATATACTAATTGGCTTTTGTTTCTTTTCATTTCTTGCATTTGCATTGTGCATAACATTGGTTCTTAGCATTGGATCAAGGTACTTGGTCCATATTCTCAAATCTCAAGCTTCAAGGTGGCTCATGGGGTCCATCATATCTTCATAAGGTCAAGCATGGCAAAGGATTACAAGTGAATCTTTCCCTCCTAACCAGAGGGACCAATTAGGGTTTGTGAATCAAAAGGACTTCTTGAAAGGCTTTGTGGATTCAAGCATGTTCTTATGGTATTCCATATGCTCACAAGTGTTCATGGATAGAGACTTGGCTAGTGGTTCATTATGGAGGATTTTCAGTGGATCAGTTGCTTATGAAGCAACCAAAAGTCAACTCTAAGGAGGAAAGTCAACTGTGAAATTTTGAGGTTCTTTTCATGGTTTTCAAGGTCTCACATCCTCATATGGTCTTCAAGGGTCAAGTTTCATACCATTCATCAAGAATCAAGAGTTTGTGCAAAAGTTACTAAATTTGGAAAATGACCTATAATGAGAACTTTCCATTTTTGGCAATTTTTCCACTACATTCAACTTGACTTTTCATCATCAAGGAAGCTTCACATGAATTTTCCTCCAACATGAAAGTTGAAGATCTTTCTCTCCCATTTCCAAAAGGTTCTAGAACATCTCCATATCATTTGTGGAACTCTAGTTATGGCCAAAACAATGCAAGGTGCATTTTGAGGTTTTCCATACACCACTTTTTCCACCTTTTGCATTTTGGCACAAATGGACTTGTAATTGGTTTTATTGGTTCATGTCTCATTACAACATTCAAGTACACATCATAAGGATTATTTTTGGCCTTTGAACCAAGTCATTCCATGCTATATTTCTCACTTATTTCACATTGTAAAAATTTGCAAATGGATCAAAAACTTACAAACCAAGCAAGTGCAAGGCCTAAGTAGAATTCATTTGTGATCAGCAGAGGAAATGTGAGTGGATCATGCTCATTTTGTGGCATTGGCACGTGAGAATTAGGGGGTTGAGCTCAAAGTACAAATTTGCAAAATCATCCAAAACTCATTAACCAAGGGTTTAATCACTTGTTAATCATAATCAGGGGAATAACCAAGAGTATATAAGCTAAATCATACCCTCACAGCTAGGTTATGCACTCATTCTTGCTCATAATTCCAAATTTCACTCTCACTTTCTCCTCTTCGATTCTCTCTCACCTTAAGAGCTTTTTGAGAAATTCTTTCACATTCTGAATCCTTGAAGTTCATAGAACACAAATCAATCATCATCTGAAGCTATAATCAAGGGATTCAGTGGGTTCGAATTTGGAAACCATTTCTTCAAAACTCAAGATCCAGACCATATTCAAGCTCTAATTGCATTTATTTTGCAATTAGAGGCTCCTAAGGCTTGATCTGCAGCTTATCTCTGATTTTCTAGGAGTATTTTGAGCTCTTCAAGACCTCAGGTTAGTGGTGATTTCATGCTCTTAGAACCTAAATTTTGGATGTGCATAATGATCTGTGATGTTTACTGAGCATGCTGATGTATTTTATTTTGAATTTCGACGTGTGGATTGTGTGTATTTTTAGTTTGAAATTTTTGGATCCAAACGGTTTCTCTTCGATTTGGCTTATATGTTGTTGATCTGTTGAAGTGAACATGATATTTGTGATCCTTGTGAATTTATGATCAATTTGGTATACTCATATGTGATTTCTGGAGATTTTGTTGTTGATGTCCACCGGAGGAGACGACCGAAGCCCTAGCTCCGACGTCTGGTTTTGTTTTCCGGCCAGCCAGGGTTTTTGTGAAGAAGCAGCAATCCTGGCCGTTCGTTGCTTTGCTCCGTTGGTCCACATGTTGCCACGTTACTTAAATTCTGTTTTATTTTTATTGATTGTGTGTGTTGTGGTCCATGGTTGTTATTATGTGCATATTGATCTTAATCTCTCATCTTGCATAATATTTTAATTGTGTGACTTGATCTGGAACGTCTGATGCATCTAATGGATAGATTTATGCCAGCACATTAAATTAACATGTGCTGCTCACGTGTTTTCTTTTAATTTCTGAATTGACTTGGTGTGCGCATGTGCATGTTGCTTACCATGCGCGTGTTAATCTTGGCCTCTCATCTTCAATCCTTGCTGATTGTGTTGACTGTTGGTGTGCGTTGGATTGATTGCATGGTCATGATTGAGTCTGAATGTTGACTGAAATCCATGTGTCCCTCTTTGACTGCGCTTTTGGACTATTTGGATTGGGCTTATTACTTGCACCCCCTTATTTTGATCCAGTCCACTTTTGAACGTGAATCCCTTGCTATTGACACCCCCTGGCTGTTTATTTCTTTTCTCTTTATTTCATTATTGTGGCATTTCATTTTTATTTGTTAAAAATAGTTTAATGCATCCAAAAATTATGAAAAAAATCATGAAGAATCTTTTTAGTTTTATAAAATTTTGGAAAATTTTATTTTCCTTTTTTATTTTATTTTTGGTGTCTGAATTAATTGTTTAATTGATTTTCTTTTTGAATTGTTTCATATGTGCATACTTTGCATTGTAGAATTTATTTCTCATAGCATACAAAACATTTTCAACCCATTCTTTTTTCATTGTTTCACCAACATATTGAGTTGCATAAAAAAAATTTTCTCATATTTTTAAATTCTGTTCATATTGCATTTTGGTCTCTCTCTTTTGCATATTAGTTCATAATTCCTATGTGACTTTGCATGATTGATTGAAGGACTTATCTTGTGAATTTTTGTATGAGTTTGTAATATTATGTTTGCTTCAGGTTGAGTTGCCTTGAGAATTAATTTGGTAATTTCTGAAGATGTTTTACTAATTGTTTGATTGCTCTTTGTTTGAGGTCTCTTTTATTCACATCTTTGGATCATGTTTGGTTACTTGTTTGAGAAGGCACTTGTGCCATTGTTTGGGATTGTTTCTTTGACTTCATGAACCATGTTTGAATCATTATAAGTCATTTGATTACAATTATAGGTCATTGGTATGAGGTTGTTGCATATTTTGTGCGCATGTTCAATGTTTGATTCACATGCCTCTTTTGACTTATCTTTTCACTTCTTCTCATCTATGCCTCTTCTTGACTTGTGTTTGGTTTGTGTATGCCATTCTATATCTATTCTTTGCATCTCATTTGATGTATGTTTCTGACCTTGGAGTTTTGTATTCATGTCATATGTTATTCATGTTTCATCTTGCATCATTTAACATGTTTCATTTACATGATTCCTTCTCCTTCTTCTAATGGTTCTTAATGCTTGGATACTTGCTTGTATGCCTTATGTTACACTTGTATAGCATGTTTAGGTCATCCACATTCAGACTTAGATTTTATTTGAAGCTTTCTTGCATGATCACCTTGCATATCCACTCATTCTTCTTCTACTCCTTCTTTGATGACTTTCTTGGATGTTTTGCCACTTGTTTGCATCCTCTTTGCTTGAGTTTGTTTGGTAACATTATGGGTCACCTCTAAGGTGTACATTCTAACTTGGATGAGTTTCATTTTGTTTGTAACCATTTCTCTTTGGGTTGTGTCTTGTTTGGGTTTCATTTATCTTATTGTTGCTTATGTTTGTTTTTGCTAACCATGTAGGGGGCAATGGTAAGTGAATGGGATGTGGATAGTTATCCATATTCTAACTTCTCCTTTCTCTTTTAAGCTTTCATACTTATGTTTGCTTTAGCATTTAAGATGCTTCTTTCTTCTCTCTCACTCTTGTTCATCCCATGAGTCTCAAGACTTGATTAAGTCTTGGATTCTTTTTCCCTTAGAGCTACCTAGTCTAACTTAATTTTTGATTAAGCTTGGAGTAGGATTAGAATTAGGCTTTAGGTAGTCGTCTCTCCTAAGCCTCACTAACCATAGGTCATCCATGCATGATAACATTAGGACTCTTAGTTTCCCTTTAGAGTTCCCTTTTGGGTCTTCTCTCTTCTCATCTCAAAACTTCTTCAAAAAACACGTAATAAAAGTTAACGTGTATTGCGCTCGAGCCTTAAGCGTGGGAAGTGAGGAATGAGGGGTTTCCCTTCACTCTTCTAGGATACCTAGTGTACGTCCTGTTGGGGACGATACGCGAAGTATTCGTTCCTATGTCATAGACTTTGGTGCAATGCAAGTTATGAACTAACTTAAAACACTTCTGTCTAAAAAACTCCAAACAAACAATAACGTCTTTCCTCCGGGAATTCTCTTCTCATCTCACTCACTCTCAACATACGAACATGCTCCTACTCGTTCTCGTGCAAGACGGTAACGCACTCGATTCAGCGAGCCTGCAACACCTGAGCTAGAACGTTAGCCGTTCCCTAAAAAAACATAATCCATCCCTCGGTGAGGGGAACTACGTCGCTCTGATTCTCATGCTCCCGGTGAGATACGTAGGCAGTGGGGTAGGGCCCATTCGAGCACTTCTTTTATTTTCCCTACATTTGTTTCTTGTTCTTTCCTTTTCTTCTTCGTTTCTCCGTCCTTTCCGTTCTCGTTTCTTCTCCGGTCCAGTAGCAGTGGAGCTCCAGACGATGACACCCTTTGATGCATATAGCAAGCGTGGATCCCATCGAGTACGATGGACGTGTTGGGTGCTAACACCTTCCCTTCGCGTAACCGACTCCCATACCCATTTCTCTTGGTCGTGAGACCATGTTCTTTCCCTTCCTTCAGGTTTATGCAGTGTTTCCTTTCCCTCTCTTGGGATAAATACACATTGCTGACGAGTCTGTGTTTTCCGTGCCACTCTCGCGTTTGTACCGTTGGATGCAAATCTGTCGGGAGCGACAGAGAGGAGTTTACCTACCCCACAAATGACGATGTAGTAAAGAAATACTTCACTTAAATAAATAAAAAAAAACATCTCGTTGGACTGAAAACCTGAAAGGACGGTCCAGGAAAAAATTAGAGACATAAATAGTGATCATCCCAGTGGATTGAAAACCCGAAAGGGCAATCTAAACAAAAGTTAGGGATTCATGGCGAGTAACTACATCCGACAGGATTGGCTCCTCAGCGGTAACATCGTCTGTCAGGAAAACTTCAGTCAAGGTCACCTTCGACAGAAGCTCAGAATGTCCAGAATTCAAAGTTGGTGGAAGGATAGTGGTCGTTATGTTTCAATATTGCCCCTTTCCCTATAAATTACCATTTTCTAAAATTTGTAATGCTCCATGGGATCATGCGTTTGGCTGATTACTATTCTATCAATAAAATTTGACCCCTTGTGCCTGTATTTGCAATCCTTATTTATTCTGCTTCGCGAAATGACATTTTAATATGATCAACAATTCTTGAAAAAAAAATGAATTAACTTGTCAAATTTACTTCCATTTTTAAAACAAGGATGTCAATTTCTTTTGGTTACTGAACACAAAAAAGGAATATCGACGGCTTCTCTGGAAGTGATCAAACTTTAAAATGCCGAATCAGAATACTCCTTTTGACCAGTACACCCTGAATGAGAGATCGACTACTTCAGATGGAATATCCCATCTGACACCCCGTAGGTTTATATCTCCAGGAGCCAGAACAAACACAGGGGTTCCCATGCCCAAACGAACGTATAAATTTCAGAACCTCCAATGATACCCCCATCTCCCAAAGTGGCCGAGTATCCAGTTGAACAATCACCAGTCTGTACGTCGTGTCTGTTTTGTCAGCATAAGCATTTCATATATCATGCATAATTGATTCATATTCATAATCATGTTGCATTAATATCACTCTGGTCATACTCGTCCCCAAGTGATAAGCGTCCATTCTCCAATAGAGTTTTCAGTCTTCCTTACCACGTCAAATAGGACAAAATTCCAGTTTAAGTTCTTTCCTCGTCGGGAAATGTATCGTCTAAACAATCTCTCTCCAGTATATTTTTGGATTGAAATCAGTCTTTGACCACTTTGATAACTTGAACCTCTGAAAGACAAGAAGCCATATTTGGTTACACACTTTTGGAACTTCCCTCTTCACCCATGAAGATGATATTTTGCTTTCCCGGATTAAGAAACAAAATCCCTAGAGAAAGCCTCTTAACAGAAGAGTCTTGGTAATACGGCAGTTTCTCCCCAAGGAATTTGTTTTCAATGAAGTCATCAGCACCTCAAAATTGGATTACATCACATGGCATCTCTCCGAAAAGAGGAAGTATGATGTAATTTCCCCAGTAAATGGCATCTCCAATAGAGAAGTTTACATACCTCTAAAGTTTAGACCAATGGGTTTCCCTAGAAGTCTGACATAAAATCGTTTTTCCATCAAATGGCATCTTCCCAGCGAGAAGTTTGGTGAAAACCATCACAGATAGCCTTCCTTGTTGAAAAACGAACTCGACAAGAAGAAACTGAGACCAGTTCCATGGCTGAAGACTAGGATCGAGGGGAGGTTTATTTCAAAAGAAACTGAGACCAGTTCCATGGCTGAAGACCAGGATCGAGGGGAGGTTTATTTCAAAAGAAAACTAAGACCAATTCCATGGCTGAAGACCAGGATCGATGGGAGGTTTATTTCAAAAGAAAACTAAGACCAGTTCTGTGGCTGAAGACCAGGATCGAGGGGAAGTTTTTACCCTTTTCTAAGTAACATTGCTTAGCAAAAGAAGATGGATGAGCAAATAACGGCTATTCACAACCACAATCAAAATTTTGGGTATTCCAATATTTAATCCTGTTTTACCTTGAATGTCTGAACGTCTTCGCCATTCACACCTTCAGGTCCAAGAAGATTAAATAGGGGCATCTGTCATACCCTAAATTTTGACCACAAGATTTCCCATCATTGTGTAAATTCTCACCACAATATGGATGTACCTTCATACCTCATCAATTCTCTCAAAGATTGTTGAGCATTCACTTCAATCAAGAATTAGGGTTTTGGACCCTCTCAGAGCACTCAGACAAAGGATCAATCAAGAATTGACATGATCTTCAACTTTTCAAGCCTCTAAAACATCCATAAAGGATCAAGAGGTATCCCACATTAAGAATCAAGCACAAAAGTGCAACATTTCAAGTGGATCAATCCTCAAGATCATCAGTGTCACTAAATTAGGGTTTTGGTCGACCAAGGCCTCCATAGGGAAATGTTCATCTGGGCATGAGCCATTACTTCAAAAACATGATCCAAGAAGCTTAAAGGTACCTCATGGATCCAATCATAAGTTCAAAATAGCCTCAGGGGATGCATTCATCAAAAATCAGGAATTTAGGGTTGCTTGACCTAATTCACCCCTAAGTTGACTTTTGGAGCAAGGCATGAGCCAAAACCTCAAGGAATGTTTTGAAGACCTCAAATATTTTGTATTAATCCTCTCACAAGTTCAAATTGACACAAAGAACTTGGTTCATGAGCAATACAAAGATTCAAATTCACCTGGACCACAAACTAGGGTTTTTGAGAAAAAGTCAACTGTGCCTTTGACTTTTGACCAAGACATGATCTCAATCCTTGGGAAATGATTCAAAATAATCTAAAACACCTATGGAATCCATCCATTAAGTTTGATTTGGCCCAAGTACTTGATTTCATAAAGGATCACAAAGTTTGAAATTCATCTGACAAAAAAGTAAACTGTGCCCAAAAACCATGTTTGACTTTTGAAATTTTTTGACAAACATGGCTCCCCTAAGTCAAAAAAATGTAAACTCATGGTTTGGATCATCATCCATCAAGAAAAATCAAGAAAGGTGAGGTTACTTGCAAAAGGGGTAATCTTAAGAAACTTAAAATTTCTCTAAGTTATGAAAAAAGGGTGATTTTTCCCAGCTTTGCAAGGTCATAACTCCCAAACCACAAAGCCATTTTCTTCCATCCAAAGCTCAAATGAAAGCTCTCATTACATAATACGAAAGTGTCACAGTGCTCCATGAGCCAAAAAAGCTTGGATTTTGAGTTATAGAGCCATGAAGTTAGGGTTTCAAAACTTTTGAACCTGGACACTTAAATGAGTTAGGGTTTGCACATGCTTAAAACCCTAATCAATTGCATCATAAATGTGTTTTCAAGTTACAAACATGTTTATGTACTTGTATAGAGTGTTTCCCCTCAATCAATTGCTTTGTAGCTATCGTGTATAGGATTTCATAGTGTTCTTGTAGAAATTAGGGTTCATGTGTTCATCACTTGATTTCTCACTCCACACTTAAAATAAATGCAATTAATTGGTACCATTAGAATCCTTGTTCAAAAACGAGCAACTTTTATGTTTACAAAACTCAAAACGATTGAGTAATCAGAGAGATGTGAGAGGTTTTGCAAATCTGGCCAAGGAGGTTCGCGCGAGGAAGAAGAAGGTGGCCTTGGCGCCTTTTTTGAATTTTTGAATATTTGAATTTTTGTTATTTTTTTATTGATTTCAAAAATTAATTTCTCTTTGATTTTTAATCATTTTTTATTGATTCTTTTTTTCAAAATTCACAAAAATGTTAAAACATTTTATTCCACAAAAAATCAAAATTATATTATTTATTTAATATATTTGAATTTTTGTAAAGAATTTCATTTTAATTGTTTTAAACATTTTTAATGAAAATTTCCTCTTGATTTTTTAAATTCAAATGAATTTCACACTTTCATATAAATAAAACATGATTTTTCAAAACATTTTTCAAAGGTCACAACTTGTTTTTTAATATATTTGATATTTTATATCATTTATTATTTAATTTTCTTTGAAAAATTGTATTTTTTAATTAAAATTAGGGTTTTCCCTTTGATTTTAATTTTTCAAAACACTTTTGGGCCTCTTTGTAGAGTGTAAGACCCATTCATTTTTATACATAAATATTTCGGGCCTCAATCATTGTATAAGTCCCATTCTGGTTTTCGAAAACGCGCGCGATCGTCACCTTTTTCGAATAAATCATCTGGGCCTCTCCTTGAGTATAAGCCCCATTTTTCTTCTTTACAAACAGTTTTTCGGCTTCTATTAGAGTGTAAGATCCAACCCCTCTTTGTACATAAATTTTTAGGCCTCTGCTATAGTATAAGTCCCACAACGTCTTTCGGTATCGCAATGCGATCACTGTTTCAAAATAAGTCATCTGGGCTTCTCCTTGAGTATAAGCCCTAATCCCTTGTACATAAACTTTGTTTTAAACAATAAACAACCTTCATAGGCCTCTCCTTGAGTTGTAAGCCCCATACCTTTGTTTTCAAAATCATATGTCTGTTTTAACTAGTACTAAGAGGAGCATTATTCCTGGTGAAACTACTCTTAGACCACTTGGGCCTCTCTTTGAGTTATAAGCCCCAAACACTCTTCTTTTAAAACAACTCTCTTTTAATTCAAAATTCAAATTCAAAGTTTTCTCAAAACTTTCTTCGATTTCTTAAAACCCTAATCTTACAGTTGAAATCAGTACAATCAATCACAATACACTTAGGCCTCTTCTCAGAGTGTAAGACCCAACATCTTTTCAATTCAATGCATATTTGTTTATATACCTGTCAATTCACTTATTTGTATATATATTCTTGTGCATATTTGTTTAGAGTTTCCCCAGAAGTTAGGTCTATACTTAGGTCAAACCAGTTTCCCCAGAAGTTAGGTCTATACTTAGGTCAAACCAGTGGTTACTTCTAACTTATTCAAAAATAGTTCCCTCATAGGAAACTTCCCTCAATAGTGTCTGCCTCCTCTTGGGCTTATTCAATATGGAACAGAGAAAGGCATTATTCCCGGTGAAACTTTTCTCAAAACTGTCAAAACTTAGAAACATATACAAGAAATTCATTTCCCCGGAGAGGATTAATTCCCGATGAAACCTCTTTTGAATTTCTTCAACCTTAGAATTGTTTAACAAAGAAAGGATTAATTCTAGGTGAAAACTTTCTTGAACTTTTCTTAGATTTGGACCCTCGGGCTTCCTAGAAGTATCCTCAGCCTCCTCTTGGGCTTAGTACAAGGACCAACAGGCTTCTTAGAAGTTCTCCAGCCTCCTTTTGGGCTTAGTACAAGGACCCAAAGGCTTCCTAAAAGCATAAGATAGAAATTAGTCATCTCTACTAGTTCAATCCCGAGGAAAGTCAAAAATCTACACATCCTATCATCTAAGGATTGATCTTCATCCCTTAAACCAACAACCTCCTCTTGGGCATCATACAAAGATCTCTCTACACCAGATTCTACCACTTCTTGAGAGACTTGGACAGTCTCAGCCTCCTCTTGGGCTTCATTCAAATAAACTTGGAAAGTCTCATTACCATAGTCTCCTTTTTGACTTCATATAAAGACCCTCAAGTTTCCTAAAGGCATAGGGACCTGATCAGTTTATCAATACACCAGTCTCCCGTAGAGTTAAAATCTCTAAGGTTTTCAAACTTACCTTTAAACTTCTCTGACTTCCAACAAGGCTTAACTTTCACCTTGAAAATCCCAGCCAAGGTCAGATTGACCTCAACAAATCCCCAATAAAATCAAAGCCTCATGGCATCTGATATTTCCACTCTTCCCTGATTCCCAGCAAGAGTAAATTCCTTTTGGATTCACCAACACAGTTTGACCTGCTCCTGGATTTCCATAAATCCTCAGCAAGAGACAGCCTCCTCTTAGGCTTCATATAAGGATTTCCCCAGTTAGCCTCAATCTTGGGCTTTGTACAAGACAGATAAAACCCTCCCCAATGGAGTCCTTCCCTTATCCTGGATAAAATTTATCTTTCATCTAACAGATATAAGTGGCAAGCCTCTAGATTCCATACATCCAAGCCAATGTCCCTCTCTTGGCATGAAAGATTCATAAAGGAAAAAGTGACATTGCTCTACATTGAGTTAAAGCTTCTTCCTTCATGACATCTCTCTTATAAAGGAAATTACGGCATTGCTGGATTCTATATATCCCAGTTAAAGTAATTTCCCTTATAATCAATTCCTCAATATTTGTGATTAATAGGTGAAATATCTCCCTTTAGAGATGACAAATTCTCTCTCAATCAACTTTAGCTTCAATCTTGGGCTTTAAACAAGACACAAACGCTCTTTAACTTAAATCTTGGGCTTTAAAAAAGACATAAATACTCAGATAGCTTCAATCTTGGGGTTTGAAAAAGACACCAAATATCTTTCCTCCCATAGAAATATGAGGAACTACGATTGCTATGATTTCCCAAATCTCTTTACGGGAATACGTAGGCATAAGATTATGAAATCTTAGCGAGCACACAAATCAAAAACTTTAGGTCCAGTATCTTCCCAAAAACAACAAAAACATTCTCCCAACCCTCTCAAAGGAGAAACTTTCCCAATCCACAACAAATAAACATAAGAAAGCATTTAAAAATAACAGAAATACATGCAAAAAGAAGGTTCCTATAGATTACTATAGATACATTGGGTGTTAACAGCTTCCCTTTGTGTAACCAGACCCCGATCCCCGATCTCTTAGCATTTGTTAAAGAAAACATTTGCGTGCAGGGTTAGTTTAAGATATCTTCCCCTTCCTTTCTAGCTTCATAGGATAAATACAGAAATCAGAAAGTAGAACCAATTATGCGGTAAGGTGGTTGCGTCACCGAGAAAAAACTGACGGCTACATATATGTATGGCGGAGGTGTCGCAGTGGCAATGGAATGTACCAATACGTGGTGATGGTGAAATGTTTATAAACGGTGGCTGATCGTCGGTGATTGCCGTGATGAAACATGTCAATGGATGTATTGGCAGATCATAGGTTTTGGGCCGAGTTGGTTCAGTTCAAGGATTTTTTTTCTTTTATAAGTCATGTTTTAGTTCAATTTAAATATGTTGGGTTTCACCCATTATAAATTTGTATCTCTATCACTTACGTTAGGAAAACATGAAGATAGAAGGAATATGTGATAATCCTAATTAAATATGCAAGGGTAGAAATATTTTAGAGTACTTGTAATTTGAAAAATATTTGGAGGTAGTTAAAGGTATAGAAAAATACTTATAAATATATTGGATTTGTGTGATTCATATATAGAGAGTTGGAGAGAATGAGAAACATAAACACAATGTTGGGTTGTGATAATGAAGATGCATGCAATCTTAATTCAAAATTAAGTGTGAAGCATTGAAGGGTGAGGTGCAATTCTTGCACGCCTAACACAAACACAAAAGACCGAGATGGTGGATAAGGCTAAAAGTGCAATTATCGTGTGTCACAGGGAGAAAAATTTAAGGGAAAACTTTAGGGATAATAATATGACTTCGATGTGAACAAAAATTGAATCATTGTATATGACTAAGTCTTTGACTCACATGTTGTGTTTGAGACAATAAATATACTCATTAATGATTTAGAGAATATTGATGATGTGGACAAGACTCTACTCTTGTTAAGCTCATTACCCAAATTCATTTAGCACTTCAAGTATTTTCTTCATTAAGAGGATAATTATGATAATGTTGGTACACTAGTGGTGTCAATTTGGAAACAAAAAATAGGTAGGTCTTGGACTCAAAACACTTTTATCACGTGTGTCCAAGGAAAAAATACTTTGATACTTTGAATCTGAAAGATGGTGGATACGTTCGACTCAATAACAACCAGACTTGTAAGATTTATAATCTTGATACAGTGAAACTAAAAATGTTAGATGATCGTGTGTGTTTCTTCTATTCAATGTGAGACATGTTCCTGAGCTCATATAATTTTTTTTGTCCATAGGCATGCGTGATGATCTAGGGTATTGCCCTAGAGTTGAACACTTAGTATTAAAAATTTCACATGATGGAATAATCATGGCTAAAGGTTCGAAAGTATATGGATTATATATTTTTGATGATTTAAATGTTATTTTTTATTCATCACTAGTTAATGAAGACTTTCCTGATAAGAGTAAGATATAAGATTTAAGTTCAAGGCATGGTAAATTCCTTGAGATTGTTTTAGAGCACTTTAATGATTTTTGTAGAAAACAATAAATTAAAATGCAATCGACCGCTTCTGGGATGGTGCTAGGAGTTGAGTTGCCATATTTCTTTGGGGTAAGGCCAGTGCCAAAGTAGTTTATTTGATATGAAGATGTCCATTCACATTAATACGCTTTTAGAAACCTATTGAGGTTTGGAGTAAGAAATTTGTAGACTACACATATTTAATGACCTTTAAAGCTTCTCCACTAGTGTAAATCAATCTAGCCCATTTTAATGGTAAATTTATGAAATGTCTCTTCAATGGTTATTAAAAAGGTGAGAAATGTTATAAATTGTGGTAAGTGGAACCAAAAGGATCAAAGTTTATTGCAAACAAATGTATTACCTTTAATCAAACCCGTAAGGGGAGAAAGAGTAAAGTTTGAATATGAAGATATTAGAAACCATGGCAGATAAGAATAAGTTTGAGGTGGAAGTTCTTGATAGAGATACTATTTATGCTGAGGGGATTTATACAGTGGCCTCTTATTATAAACCTAACTCGTTATATGATTATGCTGGCGTTGGTTGTTAGTCTATAAATGTGGCTGAATGTTTCTGTTGAAACAATATTAGTGTGGATTTTTGTTATCGTATCCAAAGGGATTGGTTGATATTACTGTCGTTCTACAGTTGGAATTGTTTTAAACATAGAACATAAAAGATGTTTATTTTGGTTTCGTAACGTAACGATCGCATAAAAAGTTATAAGCAACGGTAAAAGAGTTTTGGTTTTAAATCGATTGTTAAAAATATGTCAAGATTAGGGTTCGATAATCCATTTCATACGTATTTTCTTAATAAAGCATGTGAACTTATTAACAATAAATATAATCACATATCCTCTCAAGACGTTTCATCTCTAAAACATATTGTGAGTTTTATCATATTGATCCTTAGATGATCTCTTAACCTAACTATCAATATGATAACATTAAAGGATTGACATTTAGTGAATATCAACTCACAAAACTATCTCTAGACTTTGTTTGTTGAAAGATGAAAAAGCTAGGTCAATAGTTGAAACATATCTCTCAATAATGATCCAACACAAATATACCATAAAAACAAGGTTTTTCACCATATATTCATCATCAACTTGTTCACATACAAAATATCAAGAGAAATATATACAAAATTAAGGATTATCTACCATTAATCTTGACACAAAAGTGACTTAGCTAAGTTTCGGGAGGAGATGAATGAGCATCCACGTCGAAGAATCAAACTCGGATGTGAATCCAGCGTCAAGTTGTAAAAAATACCCTTTGGTGAAGAAATATCAGAAAATTAGGCTTTAGTGTGTAAAAGTGGGTTATGATCCCAAAAAATTATGAGAAGTACTTATATAATACATTCAGAATCTGTCATGTTCGCACTGTGAACTGATTATTTGCCTAGCGAACATCAATTTAGGCACCTGAAGTGCTTCTGAACAGTTAAACCACCCCTGAGAAAACTCTGAAGTTCGTTGTACAAACGATTCTTCGCACTGCGAACTACTTCGCCTACAAGTTCGCATAGCGAACTTATGATCCTTTAGCTACAACCTCAAGTTTGGAATGCTTTGCTGGCTCTTCGCTGACGTGCTACCACAGCAAATATTCGTTGGCTTGTTCGCCTAGCGAACTTACAATCCTTTAGCTACTGCCTCAAGTCTGGGAGCATTCGATGGGACTTCGCCAATTATTCGCAAAGAAAACATTCACAAGCAAGTTCGGCCAGCGAACTTACTGATGTTCTTCTCTTCCTTTGGCAACCTTGTCCAGTTTCTTGTGTCTTACACTTTGATGATTTAATGCCTACTTTCTGCACAATAACACACAAATCAAAGGTACCAAATGTATTTTCAAACAATTGAAGAATAACATGTTTTCATGTAGTAAATCCAACAAAACAACACAAAAGAGTTGAAAAATGCCAATAATAAATTATCAATTTAAAGCAAGATTGACATCTAACAGTTTCACAAATCGGAAACAAAGACCTTCATAGAGTTATTTTAAAGCAATTTAAGTCAAAGGTATTTGAAAAACACACTTGTGAGACGGCTATATTTCCTAAGCCGGAAAAAAATGATAGATAAATGTGTAAAGATCAAAGTTCAAGTGTGAATTAGACTTGACCAAGGTTATTGAATGGTGATTTCAACTTTAGAGAGACAAACAAAGTGGCTATGGTTAAATTGACATCATCACTTATTTAAAGTCAAGGTAGAAAATTGTAGAAGTATGGATTTAAACTCGAGGGAAAAAGAGAAGGAAATATGTCTCAAGGCTATCAAAAATTTGTTTACTGGTGTTTTTGGTAAACAAATCACAAGTTTTAGTTCTCTTGCATGATCAAACTTGAAAAATCCTACTAGACACTTTGTGTGAAATATTTGAGAAAATGTATTAGTGGTAAAAGATTTTATGTTTGAATTTAGAGCAATTGGATAAAGGTGCTTAAAGGGATAAAGTAAATAAAGAAAAGTAGTAAAACAATTCAATACAAAATGCTTGAATTAAAAATGGAAGGCAAATTTATACATTTCTCACAAATTTTTTATCTCTCTCTGTGACTTGGATGTGTAAATTTTACAACAAAAAAAAAGAATGAAAATGTGAACCCTTATTACATAAATGAAATCTACTTCTATACCATGTATATCAATAATTGTCTACAACTGCCATCTCTCTAGGTTTTGACACATATATTATTATATGTATTTTTGTCTTTTGATGTGCTTCCACGTGTTTTTGGTTATTGAATTGTTTTAAATCGTTATTGTTGTTGGAAACGTCTTTAAGTTACATAATCATATTTCCAGAAAACATTGGTTATCGAATTTGCACTCTGGTGTTGACAACATGACTTAGCTTTCTACACTTAGTATTTATATCCACCTCGTATCTCACATTCATGTAGAAAAGTCTAAGTCGAAAAATCTCAGGCTAATAGATGCCCCAAAAAAATGTCATTTTTGATCATATTTACAATTTGGAAGAGAGAGGGCATTTTTTAGTAAAACTCTCAACACCATTCAAATCATTTTGCATACGTCATCATCATCATCACTATCCTACCTAGTCGTCACGTGTGCAATCGTGCAAGTGTCATCCATCAAGGCTTTAATTTCCCAGGACATTGTGGATTACAAACATTAACCACATTAAATAAAAGAAAAATCATTAATTAGTAATGATTTAAGTTAAATAAAAAAAAAATCAGTGTTTTAATTTATAGAGGGAAAAGCTGAAAAGTTTCACTCTAACAGCTATATAACACCTCCTTCATTTATTTCTTCCGCTTCCCCACATTTCTCTCTCTTATGAACCTTAAGAACTCTTATTTTCTACAACCTCCATTTTCATCATCTACTCGAGTTCTAGAAAACAAAATGCCTTCCTCTTTTGGCACAGAAAAACAACTTCATGTCCCTTATGTTGTTGATATTCATGGTCCTATTTATTCTAACAATCGTACCTACATTCCGAAACCTCCAATGAAGAATGAAAAATTCATCATTTGGGCTTCCTAAGTACTAATCCCTTTCTCAATTGCAGGAACGCCCCATACACTTTTGGGTCCTCTGCCTAGAAATTATGTGAAACCTAATAAACTGACAGGTTTTTTTTATTTGTTTACCTTATTATAAACCTCATGCATTTAAGGACAGATGTTTTGAGTTGGGGTTCATATAATAATTCCATCGTGTGCTTAGTTCTTCTCCTTGCATTAAAAATGAAGCATATCTCAATTGGCTGAATAGAGTGGAAGAAATGAAAAATATGGCAAGATCGAAGCATCTTCGACCTAATACACCTGTCAAGAATTGGGCCAAGGTACAATGCAAATATGCTTATATTTGCCCTTTATTTTTGGAAAGGCTTGACTAATAAATTCCAGCTTCGTTGTGGGATGATAACCTGCACGCTTTTCTACATTGTTAATATTACTAATCTTTGACCAGTAGAGGATACTTTCGACCATAGTCTTAAGATCTAGATCAAACCTATTTTTTCCTTTACATATCCTAGTTATAACGCCTACATTAAAGACCATCATGACCAAACTGACGAAGTCTTTGACTATGAGCACATTGATTTTTTCACCCTCTGGTTATCTCACTTCATTTTTTGTTCTAGTTCTCTCCAAGTAACTAAGAATTTCATACCCTTTGCCACCCAACTTCATGAGGGAAAAAAATGTTGGTCTTAAGATTGTGGGTAGTTTTTATGAATCCTTAGGACTTGCCTCCCTTAAAATAAAAAAGATTTCTATTTATGATGAAAATCTTCTGATTTCTAGTCCTATATGGCTCCTTCAACTTTAGCTTAATGCCACTTTTGAATCTTCCTTAAGTGATGTTATTCAATCTTATTTAGCTAGCCAAGTTGGAGGAATACGAGTCGAAGGTACTAGACTCGCTTTGCTGACCCAAAAAGATGTCGACATCGGTTATCTCTCCAGGTTCCGACATGTGTAATTTTACGTGGGCTTTTTTCTTCATTTGTGCTCCCACGTGTCTTTGATTCTTGAACTATTTTAAATTGTTACTAGTATCGAAAACATATTCAAGTTCACTAAGCATATCTGTGTTAAACTTTAATTGTCAAATTTTCACTTTATTGTTGACAACATGTCGTACATGACTTACCTTCATAGTATTTACATCCACCTCGTGTATCACATCCATGTAGAAAAGGCTAAGGAAAAAAAATCTCATGTTAACAAAATCATAACAACAAAAACCAACAAGAAAGTCGACATTGGAATGTGAGCTGCGAGGCGGTTTTTTGAAGAGACAATCAAAAGTCTGGCGGTGGTGGCACAAATGTACGACTGTGATGGAAGACAATAGTATGTAGTGGCGGTGGATGGTCACAAAGGTCGACAGCGCAACGGTGCCAAAGGTGTCGGCTAGCGATGGGAGCCAGGTGATAGCAGGTCGACAAATGTTGAGCAGATCGTGCATTTCAGTTCGAGTTAGTTTAGTTTGGTTCGTAGATATGTTTAGTGATAAGTTGTATTTTTTGTCTTATTTAAATCTATTGGCTTTCAGTATTATAAATATGTATCTTTGTCACTTTTATTATGAGGGACAAGATGATATAGGGAAGCGATGATAATCTTACTTAGAGCGCTAATAAGAAAAATTATTTAGATTTCTTGAAATTTAGGATACCGTATCTAAAGGGATTTAAAAAAACCTCTAAAACTATTGAATTTGTGTGATTTATATATATAGAAAGTTGAAGAGATTGAAAACGCATTAATAATAAATAAGGTTTGTTTTTGGTTAATCAAAACTGTTTTTTTAAACTCATTTGTAGCTTTTCAAATTTGTTTTAAGTATAATGAATCACATAGTTGTTCTCTCATACAATAGATCGAATTAAATAAATAAAGGGTTAATTATACGATCCCCTCTGCCATTAGGGCGAGATTTGATTTTGCCCCCCTCAAGTTTTTTTTGAACGCCCCCTTATAAAACAAATAATAGAGTTTTACCACACCCTTTGTCTATGTGTCATTGTGGCAGTGTGACTGTGTAATCAACCCTCAAAGCTAGGGTTTTTCTTCCCCTTCCCTTCTTCGATCCGTCGTGCATCCCCTTCCCTTCTTCCATTTTTGTGCTGTTCTTCATAAATCGTTTGTTCCTTGCCTTCGCTTCTTCCGTTTTTGTGCCATTCTTCGTTCGTTCTTCGTTTGTCCTATTAATTGGAAGCATGAGCATGTCTTTTGGAAGCAGCGATATTTCAGTCTCATTTCGAGGTTTAGCCAGATGTGGTTGGGATAGAGCAATGAAGATGTGGGTCTCCAACACAAGTAAAAACCGCAATAGAAAGTTCTGGAAATGTCGTAATGCTGGGGTAAGTATGTTTGTGGATTAATTGGAAAAATTTGAAGTCAAGTTTTGATTTTTACTAATGTTAACAGTTCTGTAAATCATATTTTGTAGATTGGGAATGGCTGTGAATTATTCTTATGGGATGATGAAATTGGAGACTCTACCAAAGGGAATAGTGTTATTCAACCATTTTGTAAGAAGTGTGAGATACTAGAAGTGAATTTTGAAACAGTAACAAAGAAATTGGAGAAGTCGAAGATGAAGCTTAAAGCTCAAAGAAGGATTAATATGAAGCTCAAGATAGCAATTGTTATGTTTTGTTTGATTATTGCTCTATTGTATAACTTTATGTAATTTTAAGTTGGTTCAATAGTTGTAAACTTCTATATATCAATGGAAAGAATTATGTTTCTGTAAAACAAGTTGTGTAAGATGTTTAATAAGAATTATGTTTAAAAGCTTCTATATATTCTGGTGTAAGTTGTGTAAGCTGTGTAATAAGAATTATGTTTAACAAGTTGTGTAAAACTTGTATATATTCTGGAAAGTTGCTGTCAAACATTACAAAAGTTTCAGTATGTTGCTGTAAAACAAGAATTATGTTTAAGTTGGTAACATTTGCATTACAAAAGTTGTTGTCAAACATTACAAAAGTTGCTGTCAAACATTACAAAAGTTGCTGTCAAACATTAAGACTATGCTGCCAAACATTACAATATAAAGTAGCACCAAAAGTGTGCATAATTCAAACATTACAAAAGAAACTAGCACCAAAAGTGTGCATAATTCAAACATTACAAGAGACTATGTTGTCATAAACATTACAAAAGTTCTGCATATCAGAAAACATTATAGATCATAAATTTATTTTTTCTTTGGAGCCTTCTTAGGAGTACTCTTTGAACCCTTTTTTGGAGTAGTCTTTGGAGCCTTTTTTGGAGTATTATTTGGAGCCTTCCTTGTAGCTTGTGAGGCGTTACCTTCTTCTTCTTCAGTCAAGCACAGAGGTTGGTTTGGGTCAGAACCAGGACTTGTCTAAGGTTTTGGTTTTTTAAACCAATTTTCCTTAATTATCTCGCTTGATTTCTTTCTCAATGATTTGAATTCTTGTTTGACCTTAGCCTTGCCTTTGTTTTTGGTACATGCTGATCTTATACTTGTTGTTGTTTGCGCACTTAAATTTATGTCGGGTAGGCTTGAAATCATGTCATCAGTGATGTCCCCAAACAATGAAGCCTCACTTTTTGTTGCAGCAGATGGATCACTTACATTCACAGTAGCTTGAGTTGCATCACTTGCATCAGTTGTGGCATTTACACCAGTTGTGGCATTTGCACCTGATCTCATCATTTTCTGCACATAACATACTAGTTACATTAACAACCAATGAACAATTATCAATACATCAATATACACATAGTATACTAGTCACATACCTTTCTTTTCAAGGCATTTGGATCTTGCCTTTTGCTCTTGCATGACTTTACATTATGTCCAATCTTGTCACACTTTGTGTGGCCACTTTTCAAGTTTCAAGGTAGAATTACTACACCTATTCATCAGATATTTCCTAATCCATTCACACATTGTCAATATAGGCTTATCTCTAGCAATTAGAATTGTGGCATTAAAAGATTCAGCAATGTTGTTCAACAATACATCACACCTAGGATAAAAACTAAAATCATGCTTACACCAACATTTAGGAGGAACTCCCATTAGCCATGACCATGCCTTTAGATCTACTGCCTTCAATTCATTCATCTTCTGCATCCATGCTTGATGGTATGTTGCCTTGGCTGCTCCCATCATTAGATCTCTTATGAGTGCTCCACCACCCTAGCACATGTGTGGGTGTCCTTTATAGTCTTAATGACATATGTGTGCTTATGGCCCACCTTAGAACAAAGCATTAAAAACCCACACTTAGCCTTACATTCAACCCTCACCCTATACCCCTCATTTTTCACAAATGTTATTTCCCTCCCATTTAAAACTGTCCACTCACGAATGGCCTCTCTAAAGTCATCTAGGGAATTGAACTCCATACCCCACTTAAACTTAAAATTCTTATTAAGTTGCTCTTTCTTAAACTTCTCAAACTTAGGACTTTTTTCATCTTCTGAGTTATCAGGATCAGAGCTCAATAGCTCTTTGTAACACCCCAATTCCCATCTTGAATAAATAATACATAAATAAAATCAGAGTAACTAAAAATTTATTTTTCCGACAGAAACAGGGATGCCACAATTAAGGAAAGAAGACACGCTCACTGCTCAATTGTTTTTGATACATAACACACAAAGGAATAATCCACCAAGGGAAACTTTTACCAACGAAAGTATGATCAATTATGGAATAAAGCGGAAAGATCCATAACTGACTTGTTTTACAAAATAAATGGTTTTATACATCAAAATATTCACAAGGATAAACAAAACAACATAAGCGTTCCCCGACTCCCGTGTTACGTATCAGAGCAGACACCAAGGACCTAAGCAAATTGAAGATCTAACTCTTCCACTTGCCTCCACTCCTCTAAAGCTGACAATCTGCACTATGCCATAAAAAACATATTCCAGCAGAAGGGTGAGAAATATTATCATAATAACGTTGCATATAATTATATATCTCAACATATAATACCCATATACCACATTCTCACCACAACTCATCACTATGCATGTATATATACATATAACACCAAGCATATACCATAAATCAAATACACGGCATAACAATCCGTAATTAACGCATCCTTCACATAGGCATATTCATTCATGCTCAAATACATGTATCACCAATACATCTCAATTCATCACCATTCATTTAACATAAACATATATATTCATGTTCATTCATCAATGCACATATACAAAGATGACCAATGCAAATCATAGAGACCGACTCACGACTCTATGCAAATGCAATGCGGTACTGACTCATTTCATCTCAAGTTCAATTGAAGAACTTATTGGAACCATTGCTACAACCGCACATCGGCATACAATATGATTGCTACAACCACACCTCGGCATACAATGTTTACGGATTGCTACAACCGCACATCGGCATACAATATGATTGCTACAACCGCACCTCGGCATGCAATCCGATTGCTACAACTCCACGTGAGCATACAATCGTTTGTAATCATCGCTTCAACCGCATATCGGCATACGACGTTACAACAGATTCATCTTAGAATCCCACAACACAAGAATGCATATCATGATGCTTCACATACAAAATGAACCAATACACTCATGCAATGCATACTTATTCACAACATAGTCATGCATTCATCACACACAATCCACATACATTCACATCAATTGTGCCAAACGGCAACCGAACGTTTTCACAAATAACCAAACAATTCGATTTACGGTTTACCGGAAAAGTCGGTTAAAAGTCGGCTAAAAATAATATTTTTCTTCACCAAATCATAGAACATATTTTTAGCTTCCCATCCATATAAAGAACACCTCAATCGGATAAACAACGCAAAAGATATGGATATTTCAAAATAACGCAAAAACATAAACCGGAGGCCGGACACAACGAAACGTTTCGAAAATACTGTTCCGATTGGACCAGGTTCAGACCTCAAAACCATTTTTCCTAGAAAGAACATCTCATTAGCTTTCCAACGCTTCGAACGGGGGTCAAAACCGACTTACGGTTCAAGAGATATGAATTTTCGAAGTTTTGCCAAAAACCAGAAAATGCCCTGCGGGCTGCTACGGGTTTCGGCTTATTTTGCCCGAAAATCCGACCGATTCAATTATTTTCTTCGAAACAAACACATACGCGCAACCACCAAATACATAAGAACAATTTAGAACACATAAACGAAATTTCTACGACGTTCGATTTGTCGATTAAATTTCAACCTTTCAAAAACCAGAATTTTCAAACATCACCAAATCGAATAAAAAGCACGCTATACGACGACCTAACCTTACTCGATACAACTACGTAATTTATTTCGAATTCTAACCGTAAAAACATCGGTTTTTATCGACTTTATTCATTTCGACCTAAAATGAAAAATATATGAAAACGATCCAAAACAACCGAAACGAAATCATACATAATCGTATACAAAGTTAAGATAACGATATTTCACACCCTTACCCGATTAATCGAAGATTCCAAGCTTTGTTGATCGATTTTCCACTTCTTTCTTCTTTTTCCTCTCTTTTCTCTTTTCTCTTGGTTTTTCTCTTCTTTCTCTCAATCTCATAAAATATCTCTCTTATCTCTATCTTTCTATATATATATATATTCCAAGAAAAGAAAAATATCTTATTTTTCTAAAAATATCTACCCCTTTAAAAGACCATTTTACCCTTTCGCTCAAATATCTCTCAAACGCTCTCAAAACGCGATCAAATATAATAACGACGAAAAATAATATATTATAAAATAAAAGTCAAGAATAAAATAATATAAAAACGAAAATAATTAAATTGACTCGATTAAATAAAACTGATAAATCAGGGCGTTACACTCTTCACTAGCATACTCCTCATCATCCATATTTTTCTCCCTTGGACACGGTAACAACCCTGCTATAATTGGACCATGACTTAGTGGTATAGTCACATCAATGCCCTCAAATCCATCTACATGAGCAGTCGTCCTTTCATCCTCAATATCGTTTACCCCTTCAACAAACTCTTCATCACTAACATCTGACTTAGCCATTTCATTCACACAACTAGGATTGCTTCTACTTCCAGTTGCATCGTGTTCCACAAACATTTCCCCATCAACTTGATTCGCACAAGCATAAGCAGCGAAATCATAAGCATCCTCATCATTCTTAATCTGGAAATGATTAGGATCTATTTCTGTGATTTTGGTCCACAGCCTGTACGACCCTACTAAGTAACCCCACCCATTTACTATGTTTTCAATGTGAGCCATAGTCCACTTATCTATGTGTTCCCCAGAAATCAAAGTAGAAACACCACCCCTGTAAATCGTCTCTCCATCACTTAGCATTATGAACTCTCCTCCATGGCGAAAAACGGTGTTAAACACTTCAATGTTCTTCTGAAATTACATACTTAATGTAAGGAAAAAGATTATCATTACTGTTAGATTCAAGTGACGAAGCAATACATTATAACTTGCCTGAGACGAATCGCCGGTAGCTTCGCATTTCCCAGCCATGGCTTCGTCTTCTCCCTTGACTTCGTCTTCCCCCAATCAGCTTTCCAACACTGAACCCTAATTTCACGGGGGATAAACAAGAATGTATATTGTCACATGGATTGGTCAATGACACATAGACAAATGGCGTGGTAAAAGGGTGTGGTAAAACTCTATTATTTGTTTTATAAGGGGGCGTTCAAAAAAAAAAAACTTGAGAGGTGCAAAAACAAATCTCGCCCTAATGGCAGAGGGATCGTATAATTAACCCATAAATAAATTATTTGTCCACTTGTTTTAATATATATATATATATATATATATATATATATATATATATATATATATATATTTGAGAGTGACGGGGGACTTTCTAAATTGCATATAAATTTGAATACTTTGCCTCTTCCTTTTGATCCTCACAACAATATTTAACTGTTTTGAATTTTTATCTCTTGTCCAATGTCAACAACCGCTGATACTACTGCAATTGAGGTGGTTGTAGTAATAGGTAGGATTTTCTAATTAACCTACCATGGCCTTTTTGTTTATCATGTTTTGTTCTATTTATGTTTTTCATTGGTTTAGTGAAACAATTTCTAATCAAACACTATTTATTTTGCAGTGATAGTTGTTGTTAAGGTAGCTATTGTGATTTGTGTGTGTAGAAAAAGAAATCAAGTAAGTAGTGGATCCGTTATTCCAGATACACAATTTATAACTCTCACTATGGACAAGTTTTTGAATGACATGGAAAGGGAGAAGCCAATAAGATTCACCGGCCAACAGCTAAGAATTGCAACTGACAATTATTCCAACTTGTTGGGATCAGGTGGGTTTGGAACAGTTTACAAAGGAATTTTCAGTAACGGAACGTTGGTAGCTGTGAAAGTTCTACGCGGTAGTTCCAACAAGAAAATCGACGAACAATTCATGGCAGAAGTTGGAACAATCGGTAGAATTCATCACTTCAATCTCGTTAGGCTATACGGATTTTGCTTTGAAAGAAACTTGATCGCGCTTGTTTATGAGTACATGGGAAATGGATCACTTGACAGGTATTTGTTTCACGAAAAAAAGGCGTTAGAATACGAAAAACTTCATGAGATTGCAATCGGTACAGCAAGAGGCATTGCGTACTTGCACGAAGAGTGTCAACATAGAATAATCCACTACGATATAAAACCGGGAAATATACTTTTGGATACGAACTTCTATCCAAAAGTTGCTGATTTTGGTTTGGCAAAACTTTGCAACAGGGAAAATACTCATATAACAATGACCGGAGGTAGAGGGACGCCCGGTTACGCTGCACCTGAGCTTTGGATGCCATTTCCTATAACTCATAAATGTGATGTTTATAGTTTTGGTATGTTATTGTTTGAGATTATAGGTAGGAGAAGAAACCTTGAGATTAAAAATAGTGATAGTCAAGAATGGTTTCCAATTTGGGTATGGAAAAAATTTGATGCTGGACTATTAAGGGAAGCAATGATAGTTTGTGGAATAGAAGAGAAAAATAGAGAGATTGCTGAGAGGATGGTTATGGTAGCTTTATGGTGTGTTCAATATAGGCCAGAGTTAAGGCCTATAATGAGTGTTGTGGTGAAAATGTTGGAAGGTTCATTAGAAATTCCAAAGACTTTGAACCCTTTTCAACATTTGTTTGATGGAGCTAACTTTGCTACTCAATCAGTGCAAGTGTCAAATACTTATACAACTACTGTTACTTCTTCTACCTCTTCTGTCATGGTAAGTGATTCAAGCATTGTGTGTGCTACTCCTATTATGAGGAAGTATGAGATTGAATTGGCATCTAGCATAGTGTGATGGAATGATTTCATGTTGTAATTAATTTGTAAAATATGTTCCTTTCTATATGAATCTCATACATTGAATATTCAAACTTTTCAATCTTTTTCTCAATGTTATTTTACATGTATTCTCGAAGTTATCAACGTTAGAGAGAAATTGGTGGAAACAAAATTTTGCATTGAAAAAACATTAAACTATTTTTTATTAGTCTTTTTCATCTCTTCATTCTATAGTCATTTAGTCCTTTTCCGTATAAACAAAGTTTTTATGATGTTACATTTTATGTTTGGCTTGTTATATATAATCTGAATTTGACTCTAATTGAAATAAGAATCTATATCTATATCTATATAATATATTAAATCTGAAACGGCAGATTATATGACGACACATACTGACATTTCTACTTTATTTGTGTCACATCATCCCATAGTCCTATGTGGCACATTTAAGATTTTATTTTCATTTTTTAAATAGACAAATACTATATTTATTCTCTATTGGAAGTCACGAGTTCGAACCTTGGCAAAAACGAAAAAATCTCATTTTTAACAAAATTGATCTAACATGACAACTACTATTCCAACTATCTATATTCCCGTAAACATTAAAATTAAAATTATGTCTTATTTGAAATCATAAAGAATATGAACATTAAAAATACTTAAAATAATTGTTTTTAATCTCAAAGTAATTATAGTAAAAAATATATTAACATATTAACCTAATTAATTACTAACTTAGATAAAAACTTATATATCATTATTTATTTTTCATGAAATAATTTTTGACTTATAAAAAAATGTAAAAGTTAAAACAAATGTCTTTAGTGTCAAATTAGTTATTACACAAATTATAAAGACTTATCACTATTTGTTAATATTGAAATATAATAGAGTATGCAAAACGTTATAATCATATTTATATACTTTATTATTATATTCTTCATATTATGACATACCAGAAAATTAATGACAAAGAATAAGATTATTGATTTTTTTTTACATATAATTGTCAAAAAGGATGAGGATAAAAATATAAAAAAATGACCACAAGAAATATATTTTAGAATTTTATTAAAATTTGCAAAAACTAAATTCTTAATATCGTTGTCAACTTACAAATATACACTTTTTCTTTCAAGTAAAATGTTTCTTTTTCTATCATATTGTTTTCTATATTATAATTCATAATAAATTATTATAATATATCTTTTTAACCATATATTTAAAAATAATAATAATTAAAATTCAATATAAATCAAATCTATATAATATATTAAATCTGAAGCGGCAGATTATATGACGACACATACTGACATTTCTATTCCATTTGTGCCACATCATCCCATAGTCCTATGTGGCACATCTAAGATTTTATTTTCATTTTTTAAATAGACAAATACTATATTTATTCTCTATTGGAGGTCACGAGTTCGAACCTTGGCAAAAACGAAAAAATTTCATTTTTAACAAAATTGATCTAACATGACAACTACTATTCCAACTATCTATATTCCCGTAAACATTAAAATTAAAATTATGTCTTATTTGAAATCATAAAGAATATGAACATTAAAAATACTTAAAATAATTGTTTTTAATCTCAAAGTAATTATAGTAAAAAATATATTAACATATTAACCTAATTAATTACTAACTTAGATAAAAACTTATATATCATTATTTATTTTTCATGAAATAATTTTTGACTTATAAAAAAATGTAAAAGTTATAATAAATGTCTTTAGTGTCAAATTAGTTATTACACAAATTATAAAGACTTATCACTATTTGTTAATATTGAAATATAATAGAGTATGCAATACGTTATAATCATATTTATATACTTTATTATTATATTCTTCATATTATGACATACCAGAAAATTAATGACAAAGAATAAGATTATTGATTTTTTTTTACATATAATTGTCAAAAAGGATGACGATAAAAATATAAAAAAAATGACCACAAGAAATATATTTTAGAATTTTATTAAAATTTGCAAAAACTAAATTCTTAATATCGTTGTCAACTTACAAATATACACTTTTTCTTTCAAGTAAAATGTTTCTTTTTCTATCATATTGTTTTCTATATTATAATTCATAATAAATTATTATAATATATCTTTTTAACCATATATTTAAAAATAATAATAATTAAAATTCAATATAAATCAAATCTATATATATAATATATTAAATCTGAAGCGGCAGATTATATGACTGACACATACTGACATTTTTATTCCATTTGTGCCACATCATCCCATAGTCCTATGTGGCACATCTAAGATTTTATTTTCATTTTTTAAATAGACAAATACTATATTTATTCTCTATTGGAGGTCACGAGTTCGAACCTTGACAAAAACGAAAAAATCTCATTTTTAATAAAATTGATCTAACATGACAACTACTATTCCAACTATCTATATTCCCCTAAACATTAAAATTAAAATTATGTCTTATTTGAAATCATAAAGAATATGAACATTAAAAATACTTAAAATAATTGTTTTTAATCTCAAAGTAATTATAGTAAAAAATATATTAACATATTAACCTAATTAATTACTAACTTAGATAAATATACTATTTTCATAAATACATATTGCCAAAGTGAATTATGCTTTGTCTTTTCTTTTATAATAGTGACCATAGAAAGTATGATGAAATTATTGAGAATAATGTCTAAAAAAAAACAATCATGTTTTAAAACTTATATATCATTATTTATTTTTCATGAAATAATTTTTTACTTTTAAAAACATGTAAATGTTAAAAGAAATGTCTTTAGTGTCAAATTAGTTATTACACAAATTATAAAGACTTATCACTATTTGTTAATATTGAAATATAATAGAGTATGCAAAACGTTATAATCATATTTATATACTTTATTATTATATTCTTCATATTATGACATACCAGAAAATTAATGACAAAGAATAAGATTATTGATTTTTTTTTACATATAATTGTCAAAAAGGATGAGGATAAAAATATAAAAAACGACCACAAGAAATATATTTTAGAGTTTTATTAAAATTTGCAAAAACTAAATTCTTAATATCGTTGTCAACTTACAAATATTATATAGAGTTCTATATAATATATTAAATCTGAAGCGGCAGATTATAGGACGACACATACTGACATTTCTATTCCATTTGTTCCACATCATCCCATAGTCCTATGTGGCACATCTAAGATTTTATTTTCATTTTTTAAATAGACAAATACTATATTTATTCTCTATTGGAGGTCACGAGTTCGAACCTTGGCAAAAACGAAAAAATCTCATTTTTAACAAAATTTATCTAACATGACAACTACTATTCCAACTATCTACACTAGTAAGATACCCGTGCTCCCGCACGGGTAAAATTATTTATTACGGTATAAAACATATTTAAATTTATATGTAAATTTGATACGATATAAAATGCATTTATATACATATTTAAATTTGAAATTAGCTATTAATTTTAAAATGAACAATAATTATGTAAATTCAATTAAATTAAAATATAAAAAAAAAGACTCATGAGATGAAAAAAAAGAATATTTAATATTTAAAAATAAGGATTTTATCTTTTAAATTAAAATAATTATTGATTAAAATAAAATATGTATTGTGTTTATAGTGATCAGTGAAATGAAAAATTCATTTGATACAATATAAAATGTATTTATATACAGATGTAAAATTGAAATTAGTTATTTAATTGTAAAATGAAAAATAATTATACAATTTCAATAAATAATGATGCAAAAAGAAAAAAAAAATTTAGATACAAATGCAAAATTGAAAATAATTTACTTAATTGTAAAATGAATAATAATCATACAAATTTAATTATATTAAATAATTATATAAAAAAGAAAAAAAAAAGAATCAAGAGATGAAAAAAGAAAAAAATAGTATTTAAAAATAAAGATTTTGTATCTTAAATTAAGATAATGGTTGATTAAAATAAAATTGATATTGTGTTGGTAGTGTCCCGTGAGATAAATATATAGTGTTATTTTATTAAAATTAAAAAATAGATTGTTAATATTTTTAGTGATAGTAAATAAATAAATAAAGAAAAATTAAAATAAAAGTGAGAAAGTGTGGAAAAAAGATTTGAAATTTGAATAAAGAGAGAGAATGAGTGGATAAAGAAGATTGACACTTGGCATGTAAATAGAGGAATGATTGGAAATTAATTGAGACATTTATGAATTACCAATTTATCCATAATATAGTGTAATAATTTTTGTGTGGAAGGGCAAATGAGACAATACATGCAATCTATTTTTAATGGGTTGATAGTAGATTTCCCTAAACATTAAAATTAAAATTTATCTATATAATATATTAAATCTGAAGCGGCAGATTATATGACGACACATACTGACATTTCTATTTTATTTGTGCCACATCATCTCATAGTCCTATGTGGCACATCTAAGATTTTATTTTCATTTTTTAAATAGACAAATACTATATTTATTCTCTATTGGAGGTCACGAGTTCGAACCTTGGCAAAAACGAAAAAATTTCATTTTTAACAAAATTGATCTAACATGACAACTACTATTCCAACTATCTATATTCCCGTAAACATTAAAATTAAAATAATGTCTTATTTGAAATCATAAAGAATATGAACATTAAAAATACTTAAAATAATTGTTTTTAATCTCAAAGTAATTATAGTAAAAAATATATTAACATATTAACCTAATTAATTACTAACTTAGATAAAAACTTATATATCATTATTTATTTTTCATGAAATAATTTTTGACTTATAAAAAAATGTAAAAGTTATAACAAATGTCTTTAGTGTCAAATTAGTTATTACACAAATTATAAAGACTTATCACTATTTGTTAATATTGAAATATAATAGAGTATGCAAAACGTTATAATCATATTTATATACTTTATTATTATATTCTTCATATTATGACATACCAGAAAATTAATGACAAAGAATAAGATTATTGATTTTTTTTTACATATAATTGTCAAAAAGGATGAGGATAAAAATATAAAAAAATGACCACAAGAAATATATTTTAGAATTTTATTAAAATTTGCAAAAACTAAATTCTTAATATCGTTGTCAACTTACAAATATACACTTTTTCTTTCAAGTAAAATGTTTCTTTTTCTATCATATTGTTTTCTATATTATAATTCATAATAAATTATTATAATATATCTTTTTAACCATATATTTAAAAATAATAATAATTAAAATTCAATATAAATCAAATCTATATAATATATTAAATCTGAAGCGGCAGATTATATGACGACACATACTGACATTTCTATTCCATTTGTGCCACATCATCCCATAGTCCTATGTGGCACATCTAAGATTTTATTTTCATTTTTTAAATAGACAAATACTATATTTATTCTCTATTGGAGGTCACGAGTTCGAACCTTGACAAAAACGAAAATATCTCATTTTTAATAAAATTGATCTAACATGACAACTACTATTCCAACTATCTATATTCCCCTAAACATTAAAATTAAAATTATGTCTTATTTGAAATCATAAAGAATATGAACATTAAAAATACTTAAAATGATTGTTTTTAATCTCAAAGTAATTATAGTAAAAATTATATTAACATATTAACCTAATTAATTACTAACTTAGATAAATATACTATTTTCATAAATACATATTGCCAAAGTGAATTATGCTTTGTCTTTTCTTTTATAATAGTGACCATAGAAAGTATGATGAAATTATTGAGAATAATGTCTAAAAAAAACAATCATGTTTTAAAACTTATATATCATTATTTATTTTTCATGAAATAATTTTTGACTTTTAAAAACATGTAAATGTTAAAACAAATGTCTTTAGTGTCAAATTAGTTATTACACAAATTATAAAGACTTATCACTATTTGTTAATATTGAAATATAATAGAGTATGCAAAACGTTATAATCATATTTATATACTTTATTATTATATTCTTCATATTATGACATACCAGAAAATTAATGACAAAGAATAAGATTATTGATTTTTTTTTACATATAATTGTCAAAAAGGATGAGGATAAAAATATAAAAAACGACCACAAGAAATATATTTTAGAGTTTTATTAAAATTTGCAAAAACTAAATTCTTAATATCGTTGTCAACTTACAAATATTATATAGAGTTCTATATAATATATTAAATCTGAAGCGGCAGATTATAGGACGACACATACTGACATTTCTTTTCCATTTGTGCCACATCATCCCATAGTCCTATGTGGCACATCTAAGATTTTATTTTCATTTTTTAAATAGACAAATACTATATTTATTCTCTATTGGAGGTCACGAGTTCGAACCTTGGCAAAAACGAAAAAAATCTCATTTTTAACAAAATTTATCTAACATGACAACTACTATTCCAACTATCTATACTAGTAAGATACCCGTGCTCCCGCACGGGTAAAATTATTTATTACGGTATAAAACATATTTAAATTTATATGTAAATTTGATACGATATAAAATGCATTTATATACATATTTAAATTTGAAATTAGCTATTAATTTTAAAATGAACAATAATTATGTAAATTCAATTAAATTAAAATATAAAAAAAAAGACTCGTGAGATGAAAAAAAAAGAATATTTAATATTTAAAAATAAGGATTTTATCTTTTAAATTAAAATAATTATTGATTAAAATAAAATATGTATTGTGTTTATAGTGATCAGTGAAATGAAAAATTCATTTGATACAATATAAAATGTATTTATATACAGATGTAAAATTGAAATTAGTTATTTAATTGTAAAATGAAAAATAATTATACAATTTCAATAAATAATGATGCAAAAAGAAAAAAAAAATTTAGATACAAATGCAAAATTGAAAATAATTTACTTAATTGTAAAATGAATAATAATCATACAAATTTAATTATATTAAATAATTATATAAAAAAGAAAAAAAAAAGAATCAAGAGATGAAAAAAGAAAAAAATAGTATTTAAAAATAAAGATTTTGTATCTTAAATTAAGATAATGGTTGATTAAAATAAAATTGATATTGTGTTGGTAGTGTCCCGTGAGATAAATATATAGTGTTATTTTATTAAAATTAAAAAATAGATTGTTAATATTTTTAGTGATAGTAAATAAATAAATAAAGAAAAATTAAAATAAAAGTGAGAAAGTGTGGAAAAAAGATTTGAAATTTGAATAAAGAGAGAGAATGAGTGGATAAAGAAGATTGACACTTGGCATGTAAATAGAGGAATGATTGGAAATTAATTGAGACATTTATGAATTACCAATTTATCCATAATATAGTGTAATAATTTTTGTGTGGAAGGGCAAATGAGACAATACATGCAATCTATTTTTAATGGGTTGATAGTAGATTTCCCTAAACATTAAAATTAAAATTTATCTATATAATATATTAAATCTGAAGCGGCAGATTATATGACGACACATACTGACATTTCTATTTTATTTGTGCCACATCATCCCATAGTCCTATGTGGCACATCTAAGATTTTATTTTCATTTTTTAAATAGACAAATACTATATTTATTCTCTATTGGAGGTCACGAGTTCGAACCTTGGCAAAAACGAAAAAATTTCATTTTTAACAAAATTCATCTAACATGACAACTACTATTCCAACTATCTATATTCCCGTAAACATTAAAATTAAAATCATGTCTTATTTGAAATCATAAAGAATATGAACATTAAAAATACTTAAAATAATTGTTTTTAATCTCAAAGTAATTATAGTAAAAAATATATTAACATATTAACCTAATTAATTACTAACTTAGATAAAAACTTATATATCATTATTTATTTTTCATGAAATAATTTTTGACTTATAAAAAAATGTAAAAGTTAAAACAAATGTCTTTAGTGTCAAATTAGTTATTACACAAATTATAAAGACTTATCACTATTTGTTAATATTGAAATATAATAGAGTATGCAAAACGTTATAATCATATTTATATACTTTATTATTATATTCTTCATATTATGACATACCAGAAAATTAATGACAAAGAATAAGATTATTGATTTTTTTTACATATAATTGTCAAAAAGGATGAGGATAAAAATATAAAAAAATGACCTCAAGAAATATATTTTAGAATTTTATTAAAATTTGCAAAAACTAAATTCTTAATATCGTTGTCAACTTACAAATATACACTTTTTCTCTCAAGTAAAATGTTTCTTTTTCT
Source organism: Lathyrus tuberosus (assembly GCA_022829125.1). Taxonomy (NCBI): domain Eukaryota; kingdom Viridiplantae; phylum Streptophyta; class Magnoliopsida; order Fabales; family Fabaceae; genus Lathyrus; species Lathyrus tuberosus. The sequence continues at coordinate 14,744,755 of JALAZF010000028.1, read as the reverse complement.
ATCATATTGTTTTCTATATTATAATTCATAATAAATTATTATAATATATCTTTTTAACCATATATTTAAAAATTATAATAATTAAAATTCAATATAAATCAAATCTATATAATATATTAAATCTGAAGCGGCAGATTATATGACGACACATACTGACATTTCTATTCCATTTGTGCCACATCATCCCATAGTCCTATGTGGCAAATCTAAGATTTTATTTTCATTTTTTAAATAGACAAATACTATATTTATTCTCTATTGGAGGTCACGAGTTCGAACCTTGACAAAAACGAAAAAATCTCATTTTTAATAAAATTGATCTAACATGACAACTACTATTCCAACTATCTATATTCCCCTAAACATTAAAATTAAAATTATGTCTTATTTGAAATCATAAAGAATATGAACATTAAAAATACTTAAAATGATTGTTTTTAATCTCAAAGTAATTATAGTAAAAAATATATTAACATATTAACCTAATTAATTACTAACTTAGATAAATATACTATTTTCATAAATACATATTGCCAAAGTGAATTATGCTTTGTCTTTTCTTTTATAATAGTGACCATAGAAAGTATGATGAAATTATTGAGAATAATGTCTAAAAAAAAACAATCATGTTTTAAAACTTATATATCATTATTTATCTTTCATGAAATAATTTTTGACTTTTAAAAACATGTAAATGTTAAAACAAATGTCTTTAGTGTCAAATTAGTTATTACACAAATTATAAAGACTTATCACTATTTGTTAATATTGAAATATAATAGAGTATGCAAAACGTTATAATCATATTTATATACTTTATTATTATATTCTTCATATTATGACATACCAGAAAATTAATGACAAAGAATAAGATTATTGATTTTTTTTTACATATAATTGTCAAAAAGGATGAGGATAAAAATATAAAAAACGACCACAAGAAATATATTTTAGAGTTTTATTAAAATTTGCAAAAACTAAATTCTTAATATCGTTGTCAACTTACAAATATTATATAGAGTTCTATATAATATATTAAATCTGAAGCGGCAGATTATAGGACGACACATACTGACATTTCTTTTCCATTTGTGCCACATCATCCCATAGTCCTATGTGGCACATCTAAGATTTTATTTTCATTTTTTAAATAGACAAATACTATATTTATTCTCTATTGGAGGTCACGAGTTCGAACCTTGGCAAAAACGAAAAAAATCTCATTTTTAACAAAATTTATCTAACATGACAACTACTATTCCAACTATCTATACTAGTAAGATACCCGTGCTCCCGCATGGGTAAAATTATTTATTACGGTATAAAACATATTTAAATTTATATGTAAATTTGATACGATATAAAATGCATTTATATACATATTTAAATTTGAAATTAGCTATTAATTTTAAAATGAACAATAATTATGTAAATTCAATTAAATTAAAATATAAAAAAAAAGACACGTGAGATGAAAAAAAAAGAATATTTAATATTTAAAAATAAGGATTTTATCTTTTAAATTAAAATAATTATTGATTAAAATAAAATATGTATTGTGTTTATAGTGATCAGTGAAATGAAAAATTCATTTGATACAATATAAAATGTATTTATATACAGATGTAAAATTGAAATTAGTTATTTAATTGTAAAATGAAAAATAATTATACAATTTCAATAAATAATGATGCAAAAAGAAAAAAAAAATTATATACAAATGCAAAATTCAAAATAATTTACTTAATTGTAAAATGAATAATAATCATACAAATTTAATTATATTAAATAATTATATAAAAAAGAAAAAAAAAGAATCAAGAGATGAAAAAAGAAAAAAATAGTATTTAAAAATAAAGATTTTGTATCTTAAATTAAGATAATGGTTGATTAAAATAAAATTGATATTGTGTTGGTAGTGTCCCGTGAGATAAATATATAGTGTTATTTTATTAAAATTAAAAAATAGATTGTTAATATTTTTAGTGATAGTAAATAAATAAATAAAGAAAAATTAAAATAAAAGTGAAAAAGTGTGGAAAAAAGATTTGAAATTTGAATAAAGAGAGAGAATGAGTGGATAAAGAAGATTGACACTTGGCATGTAAATAGAGGAATGATTGGAAATTAATTGAGACATTTATGAATTACCAATTTATCCATAATATAGTGTAATAATTTTTGTGTGGAAGGGCAAATGAGACAATACATGCAATCTATTTTTAATGGGTTGATAGTAGATTTCCCTAAACATTAAAATTAAAATTTATCTATATAATATATTAAATCTGAAGCGGCAGATTATATGACGACACATACTGACATTTCTATTTTAGTTGTGCCACATCATCCCATAGTCCTATGTGGCACATCTAAGATTTTATTTTCATTTTTTAAATAGACAAATACTATATTTATTCTCTATTGGAGGTCACGAGTTCAAACCTTGGCAAAAACGAAAAAATTTCATTTTTAACAAAATTGATCTAACATGACAACTACTATTCCAACTATCTATATTCTTGTAAACATTAAAATTAAAATTATGTCTTATTTGAAATCATAAAGAATATGAACATTAAAAATACTTAAAATAATTGTTTTTAATCTCAAAGTAATTATAGTAAATAATATATTAACATATTAACCTAATTAATTACTAACTTAGATAAAAACTTATATATCATTATTTATTTTTCATGAAATAATTTTTGACTTATAAAAAAATGTAAAAGTTAAAACAAATGTCTTTAGTGTCAAATTAGTTATTACACAAATTATAAAGACTTATCACTATTTGTTAATATTGAAATATAATAGAGCATGCAAAACGTTATAATCATATTTATATACTTTATTATTATATTCTTCATATTATGACATACCAGAAAATTAATGACAAAGAATAAGATTATTGATTTTTTTTTACATATAATTGTCAAAAAGGATGAGGATAAAAATATAAAAAACGACCACAAGAAATATATTTTAGAGTTTTATTAAAATTTGCAAAAACTAAATTCTTAATATCGTTGTCAACTTACAAATATTATATAGAGTTCTATATAATATATTAAATCTGAAGCGGCAGATTATAGGACGACACATACTGACATTTCTTTTCCATTTGTGCCACATCATCCCATAGTCCTATGTGGCACATCTAAGATTTTATTTTCATTTTTTAAATAGACAAATACTATATTTATTCTCTATTGGAGGTCACGAGTTCAAACCTTGGCAAAAACGAAAAAATTTCATTTTTAACAAAATTGATCTAACATGACAACTACTATTCCAACTATCTATATTCTTGTAAACATTAAAATTAAAATTATGTCTTATTTGAAATCATAAAGAATATGAACATTAAAAATACTTAAAATAATTGTTTTTAATCTCAAAGTAATTATAGTAAATAATATATTAACATATTAACCTAATTAATTACTAACTTAGATAAAAACTTATATATCATTATTTATTTTTCATGAAATAATTTTTGACTTATAAAAAAATGTAAAAGTTAAAACAAATGTCTTTAGTGTCAAATTAGTTATTACACAAATTATAAAGACTTATCACTATTTGTTAATATTGAAATATAATAGAGTATGCAAAACGTTATAATCATATTTATATACTTTATTATTATATTCTTCATATTATGACATACCAGAAAATTAATGACAAAGAATAAGATTATTGATTTTTTTTTACATATAATTGTCAAAAAGGATGAGGATAAAAATATAAAAAAATGACCTCAAGAAATATATTTTAGAATTTTATTAAAATTTGCAAAAACTAAATTCTTAATATCGTTGTCAACTTACAAATATACACTTTTTCTCTCAAGTAAAATGTTTCTTTTTCTATCATATTGTTTTCTATATTATAATTCATAATAAATTATTATAATATATCTTTTTAACCATATATTTAAAAATTATAATAATTAAAATTCAATATAAATCAAATCTATATAATATATTAAATCTGAAGCGGCAGATTATATGACGACACATACTGACATTTCTATTCCATTTGTGCCACATCATCCCATAGTCCTATGTGGCAAATCTAAGATTTTATTTTCATTTTTTAAATAGACAAATACTATATTTATTCTCTATTGGAGGTCACGAGTTCGAACCTTGACAAAAACGAAAAAATCTCATTTTTAATAAAATTGATCTAACATGACAACTACTATTCCAACTATCTATATTCCCCTAAACATTAAAATTAAAATTATGTCTTATTTGAAATCATAAAGAATATGAACATTAAAAATACTTAAAATGATTGTTTTTAATCTCAAAGTAATTATAGTAAAAAATATATTAACATATTAACCTAATTAATTACTAACTTAGATAAATATACTATTTTCATAAATACATATTGCCAAAGTGAATTATGCTTTGTCTTTTCTTTTATAATAGTGACCATAGAAAGTATGATGAAATTATTGAGAATAATGTCTAAAAAAAAACAATCATGTTTTAAAACTTATATATCATTATTTATCTTTCATGAAATAATTTTTGACTTTTAAAAACATGTAAATGTTAAAACAAATGTCTTTAGTGTCAAATTAGTTATTACACAAATTATAAAGACTTATCACTATTTGTTAATATTGAAATATAATAGAGTATGCAAAACGTTATAATCATATTTATATACTTTATTATTATATTCTTCATATTATGACATACCAGAAAATTAATGACAAAGAATAAGATTATTGATTTTTTTTTACATATAATTGTCAAAAAGGATGAGGATAAAAATATAAAAAACGACCACAAGAAATATATTTTAGAGTTTTATTAAAATTTGCAAAAACTAAATTCTTAATATCGTTGTCAACTTACAAATATTATATAGAGTTCTATATAATATATTAAATCTGAAGCGGCAGATTATAGGACGACACATACTGACATTTCATTTCCATTTGTGCCACATCATCCCATAGTCCTATGTGGCACATCTAAGATTTTATTTTCATTTTTTAAATAGACAAATACTATATTTATTCTCTATTGGAGGTCACGAGTTCGAACCTTGGCAAAAACGAAAAAAATCTCATTTTTAACAAAATTTATCTAACATGACAACTACTATTCCAACTATCTATACTAGTAAGATACCCGTGCTCCCGCATGGGTAAAATTATTTATTACGGTATAAAACATATTTAAATTTATATGTAAATTTGATACGATATAAAATGCATTTATATACATATTTAAATTTGAAATTAGCTATTAATTTTAAAATGAACAATAATTATGTAAATTCAATTAAATTAAAATATAAAAAAAAAGACACGTGAGATGAAAAAAAAAGAATATTTAATATTTAAAAATAAGGATTTTATCTTTTAAATTAAAATAATTATTGATTAAAATAAAATATGTATTGTGTTTATAGTGATCAGTGAAATGAAAAATTCATTTGATACAATATAAAATGTATTTATATACAGATGTAAAATTGAAATTAGTTATTTAATTGTAAAATGAAAAATAATTATACAATTTCAATAAATAATGATGCAAAAAGAAAAAAAAAATTATATACAAATGCAAAATTCAAAATAATTTACTTAATTGTAAAATGAATAATAATCATACAAATTTAATTATATTAAATAATTATATAAAAAAGAAAAAAAAAAGAATCAAGAGATGAAAAAAGAAAAAAATAGTATTTAAAAATAAAGATTTTGTATCTTAAATTAAGATAATGGTTGATTAAAATAAAATTGATATTGTGTTGGTAGTGTCCCGTGAGATAAATATATAGTGTTATTTTATTAAAATTAAAAAATAGATTGTTAATATTTTTAGTGATAGTAAATAAATAAATAAAGAAAAATTAAAATAAAAGTGAGAAAGTGTGGAAAAAAGATTTGAAATTTGAATAAAGAGAGAGAATGAGTGGATAAAGAAGATTGACACTTGGCATGTAAATAGAGGAATGATTGGAAATTAATTGAGACATTTATGAATTACCAATTTATCCATAATATAGTGTAATAATTTTTGTGTGGAAGGGCAAATGAGACAATACATGCAATCTATTTTTAATGGGTTGATAGTAGATTTCCCTAAACATTAAAATTAAAATTTATCTATATAATATATTAAATCTGAAGCGGCAGATTATATGACGACACATACTGACATTTCTATTTTAGTTGTGCCACATCATCCCATAGTCCTATGTGGCACATCTAAGATTTTATTTTCATTTTTTAAATAGACAAATACTATATTTATTCTCTATTGGAGGTCACGAGTTCAAACCTTGGCAAAAACGAAAAAATTTCATTTTTAACAAAATTGATCTAACATGACAACTACTATTCCAACTATCTATATTCTTGTAAACATTAAAATTAAAATTATGTCTTATTTGAAATCATAAAGAATATGAACATTAAAAATACTTAAAATAATTGTTTTTAATCTCAAAGTAATTATAGTAAATAATATATTAACATATTAACCTAATTAATTACTAACTTAGATAAAAACTTATATATCATTATTTATTTTTCATGAAATAATTTTTGACTTATAAAAAAATGTAAAAGTTAAAACAAATGTCTTTAGTGTCAAATTAGTTATTACACAAATTATAAAGACTTATCACTATTTGTTAATATTGAAATATAATAGAGCATGCAAAACGTTATAATCATATTTATATACTTTATTATTATATTCTTCATATTATGACATACCAGAAAATTAATGACAAAGAATAAGATTATTGATTTTTTTTTACATATAATTGTCAAAAAGGATGAGGATAAAAATATAAAAAAATGACCACAAGAAATATATTTTAGAATTTTATTAAAATTTGCAAAAACTAAATTCTTAATATCGTTGTCAACTTACAAATATACACTTTTTCTTTCAAGTAAAATGTTTCTTTTTCTATCATATTGTTTTCTATATTATAATTCATAATAAATTATTATAATATATCTTTTTAACCATATATTTAAAAATAATAATAATTAAAATTCAATATAAATCAAATCTATATAATATATTAAATCTGAAGCGGCAGATTATATGACGACACATACTGACATTTCTATTCCATTTGTGCCACATCATCCCATAGTCCTATGTGGCACATCTAAGATTTTATTTTCATTTTTTAAATAGACAAATACTATATTTATTCTCTATTGGAGGTCACGAGTTCGAACCTTGACAAAAACGAAAATATCTCATTTTTAATAAAATTGATCTAACATGACAACTACTATTCCAACTATCTATATTCCCCTAAACATTAAAATTAAAATTATGTCTTATTTGAAATCATAAAGAATATGAACATTAAAAATACTTAAAATGATTGTTTTTGATCTCAAAGTAATTATAGTAAAAAATATATTAACATATTAACCTAATTAATTACTAACTTAGATAAATATACTATTTTCATAAATACATATTGCCAAAGTGAATTATGCTTTGTCTTTTCTTTTATAATAGTGACCATAGAAAGTATGATGAAATTATTGAGAATAATGTCTAAAAAAAACAATCATGTTTTAAAACTTATATATCATTATTTATTTTTCATGAAATAATTTTTTACTTTTAAAAACATGTAAATGTTAAAACAAATGTCTTTAGTGTCAAATTAGTTTTTACACAAATTATAAAGACTTATCACTATTTGTTAATATTGAAATATAATAGAGTATGCAAAACGTTATAATCATATTTATATACTTTATTATTATATTCTTCATATTATGACATACCAGAAAATTAATGACAAAGAATAAGATTATTGATTTTTTTTTACATATAATTGTCAAAAAGGATGAGGATAAAAATATAAAAAACGACCACAAGAAATATATTTTAGAGTTTTATTAAAATTTGCAAAAACTAAATTCTTAATATCGTTGTCAACTTACAAATATTATATAGAGTTCTATATAATATATTAAATCTGAAGCGGCAGATTATAGGACGACACATACTGACATTTCTTTTCCATTTGTGCCACATCATCCCATAGTCCTATGTGGCACATCTAAGATTTTATTTTCATTTTTTAAATAGACAAATACTATATTTATTCTCTATTGGAGGTCACGAGTTCGAACCTTGGCAAAAACGAAAAAAATCTCGTTTTTAACAAAATTTATCTAACATGACAACTACTATTCCAACTATCTATACTAGTAAGATACCCGTGCTCCCGCACGGGTAAAATTATTTATTACGGTATAAAACATATTTAAATTTATATGTAAATTTGATACGATATAAAATGCATTTATATACATATTTAAATTTGAAATTAGCTATTAATTTTAAAATGAACAACAATTATGTAAATTCAATTAAATTAAAATATAAAAAAAAAGACTCGTGAGATGAAAAAAAAAGAATATTTAATATTTAAAAATAAGGATTTTATCTTTTAAATTAAAATAATTATTGATTAAAATAAAATATGTATTGTGTTTATAGTGATCAGTGAAATGAAAAATTCATTTGATACAATATAAAATGTATTTATATACAGATGTAAAATTGAAATTAGTTATTTAATTGTAAAATGAAAAATAATTATACAATTTCAATAAATAATGATGCAAAAAGAAAAAAAATATTTAGATACAAATGCAAAATTCAAAATAATTTACTTAATTGTAAAATGAATAATAATCATACAAATTTAATTATATTAAATAATTATATAAAAAAGAAAAAAAAAAGAATCAAGAGATGAAAAAAGAAAAAAATAGTATTTAAAAATAAAGATTTTGTATCTTAAATTAAGATAATGGTTGATTAAAATAAAATTGATATTGTGTTGGTAGTGTCCCGTGAGATAAATATATAGTGTTATTTTATTAAAATTAAAAAATAGATTGTTAATATTTTTAGTGATAGTAAATAAATAAATAAAGAAAAATTAAAATAAAAGTGAGAAAGTGTGGAAAAAAGATTTGAAATTTGAATAAAGAGAGAGAATGAGTGGATAAAGAAGATTGACATTTGGCATGTAAATAGAGGAATGATTGGAAATTAATTGAGACATTTATGAATTACCAATTTATCCATAATATAGTGTAATAATTTTTGTGTGGAAGGGCAAATGAGACAATACATGCAATCTATTTTTAATGGGTTGATAGTAGATTTCCCTAAACATTAAAATTAAAATTTATCTATATAATATATTAAATCTGAAGCGGCAGATTATATGACGACACATACTGACATTTCTATTTTATTTGTGCCACATCATCCCATAGTCCCATGTGGCACATCTAAGATTTTATTTTCATTTTTTAAATAGACAAATACTATATTTATTCTCTATTGGAGGTCACGAGTTCAAACCTTGGCAAAAACGAAAAAATTTCATTTTTAACAAAATTGATCTAACATGACAACTACTATTCCAACTATCTATATTCCCGTAAAAATTAAAATTAAAATTATGTCTTATTTGAAATCATAAAGAATATGAACATTAAAAATACTTAAAATAATTGTTTTTAATCTCAAAGTAATTATAGTAAAAAATATATTAACATATTAACCTAATTAATTACTAACTTAGATAAAAACTTATATATCATTATTTATTTTTCATGAAATAATTTTTGACTTATAAAAAAATGTAAAAGTTAAAACAAATGTCTTTAGTGTCAAATTAGTTATTACACAAATTATAAAGACTTATCACTATTTGTTAATATTGAAATATAATAGAGCATGCAAAACGTTATAATCATATTTATATACTTTATTATTATATTCTTCATATTATGACATACCAGAAAATTAATGACAAAGAATAAGATTATTGATTTTTTTTTACATATAATTGTCAAAAAGGATGAGGATAAAAATATAAAAAAATGACCACAAGAAATATATTTTAGAATTTTATTAAAATTTGCAAAAACTAAATTCTTAATATCGTTGTCAACTTACAAATATACAATTTTTCTTTCAAGTAAAATGTTTCTTTTTCTATCATATTGTTTTCTATATTATAATTCATAATAAATTATTATAATATATCTTTTTAACCATATATTTAAAAATAATAATAATTAAAATTCAATATAAATCAAATCTATATAATATATTAAATCTGAAGCGGCAGATTATATGACGACACATACTGACATTTCTATTCCATTTGTGCCACATCATCCCATAGTCCTATGTGGCACATCTAAGATTTTATTTTCATTTTTTAAATAGACAAATACTATATTTATTCTCTATTGGAGGTCACGAGTTCGAACCTTGACAAAAACGAAAATATCTCATTTTTAATAAAATTGATCTAACATGACAACTACTATTCCAACTATCTATATTCCCCTAAACATTAAAATTAAAATTATGTCTTATTTGAAATCATAAAGAATATGAACATTAAAAATACTTAAAATGATTGTTTTTGATCTCAAAGTAATTATAGTAAAAAATATATTAACATATTAACCTAATTAATTACTAACTTAGATAAATATACTATTTTCATAAATACATATTGCCAAAGTGAATTATGCTTTGTCTTTTCTTTTATAATAGTGACCATAGAAAGTATGATGAAATTATTGAGAATAATGTCTAAAAAAAACAATCATGTTTTAAAACTTATATATCATTATTTATTTTTCATGAAATAATTTTTTACTTTTAAAAACATGTAAATGTTAAAACAAATGTCTTTAGTGTCAAATTAGTTTTTACACAAATTATAAAGACTTATCACTATTTGTTAATATTGAAATATAATAGAGTATGCAAAACGTTATAATCATATTTATATACTTTATTATTATATTCTTCATATTATGACATACCAGAAAATTAATGACAAAGAATAAGATTATTGATTTTTTTTTACATATAATTGTCAAAAAGGATGAGGATAAAAATATAAAAAACGACCACAAGAAATATATTTTAGAGTTTTATTAAAATTTGCAAAAACTAAATTCTTAATATCGTTGTCAACTTACAAATATTATATAGAGTTCTATATAATATATTAAATCTGAAGCGGCAGATTATAGGACGACACATACTGACATTTCTTTTCCATTTGTGCCACATCATCCCATAGTCCTATGTGGCACATCTAAGATTTTATTTTCATTTTTTAAATAGACAAATACTATATTTATTCTCTATTGGAGGTCACGAGTTCGAACCTTGGCAAAAACGAAAAAAATCTCGTTTTTAACAAAATTTATCTAACATGACAACTACTATTCCAACTATCTATACTAGTAAGATACCCGTGCTCCCGCACGGGTAAAATTATTTATTACGGTATAAAACATATTTAAATTTATATGTAAATTTGATACGATATAAAATGCATTTATATACATATTTAAATTTGAAATTAGCTATTAATTTTAAAATGAACAACAATTATGTAAATTCAATTAAATTAAAATATAAAAAAAAAGACTCGTGAGATGAAAAAAAAAGAATATTTAATATTTAAAAATAAGGATTTTATCTTTTAAATTAAAATAATTATTGATTAAAATAAAATATGTATTGTGTTTATAGTGATCAGTGAAATGAAAAATTCATTTGATACAATATAAAATGTATTTATATACAGATGTAAAATTGAAATTAGTTATTTAATTGTAAAATGAAAAATAATTATACAATTTCAATAAATAATGATGCAAAAAGAAAAAAAATATTTAGATACAAATGCAAAATTCAAAATAATTTACTTAATTGTAAAATGAATAATAATCATACAAATTTAATTATATTAAATAATTATATAAAAAAGAAAAAAAAAAGAATCAAGAGATGAAAAAAGAAAAAAATAGTATTTAAAAATAAAGATTTTGTATCTTAAATTAAGATAATGGTTGATTAAAATAAAATTGATATTGTGTTGGTAGTGTCCCGTGAGATAAATATATAGTGTTATTTTATTAAAATTAAAAAATAGATTGTTAATATTTTTAGTGATAGTAAATAAATAAATAAAGAAAAATTAAAATAAAAGTGAGAAAGTGTGGAAAAAAGATTTGAAATTTGAATAAAGAGAGAGAATGAGTGGATAAAGAAGATTGACATTTGGCATGTAAATAGAGGAATGATTGGAAATTAATTGAGACATTTATGAATTACCAATTTATCCATAATATAGTGTAATAATTTTTGTGTGGAAGGGCAAATGAGACAATACATGCAATCTATTTTTAATGGGTTGATAGTAGATTTCCCTAAACATTAAAATTAAAATTTATCTATATAATATATTAAATCTGAAGCGGCAGATTATATGACGACACATACTGACATTTCTATTTTATTTGTGCCACATCATCCCATAGTCCCATGTGGCACATCTAAGATTTTATTTTCATTTTTTAAATAGACAAATACTATATTTATTCTCTATTGGAGGTCACGAGTTCAAACCTTGGCAAAAACGAAAAAATTTCATTTTTAACAAAATTGATCTAACATGACAACTACTATTCCAACTATCTATATTCCCGTAAAAATTAAAATTAAAATTATGTCTTATTTGAAATCATAAAGAATATGAACATTAAAAATACTTAAAATAATTGTTTTTAATCTCAAAGTAATTATAGTAAAAAATATATTAACATATTAACCTAATTAATTACTAACTTAGATAAAAACTTATATATCATTATTTATTTTTCATGAAATAATTTTTGACTTATAAAAAAATGTAAAAGTTAAAACAAATGTCTTTAGTGTCAAATTAGTTATTACACAAATTATAAAGACTTATCACTATTTGTTAATATTGAAATATAATAGAGTATGCAAAACGTTATAATCATATTTATATACTTTATTATTATATTCTTCATATTATGACATACCAGAAAATTAATGACAAAGAATAAGATTATTGATTTTTTTTTACATATAATTGTCAAAAAGGATGAGGATAAAAATATAAAAAAATGACCACAAGAAATATATTTTAGAATTTTATTAAAATTTGCAAAAACTAAATTCTTAATATCGTTGTCAACTTACAAATATACAATTTTTCTTTCAAGTAAAATGTTTCTTTTTCTATCATATTGTTTTCTATATTATAATTCATAATAAATTATTATAATATATCTTTTTAACCATATATTTAAAAATAATAATAATTAAAATTCAATATAAATCAAATCTATATAATATATTAAATCTGAAGCGGCAGATTATATGACGACACATACTGACATTTCTATTCCATTTGTGCCACATCATCCCATAGTCCTATGTGGCACATCTAAGATTTTATTTTCATTTTTTAAATAGACAAATACTATATTTATTCTCTTTTGGAGGTCACGAGTTTGAAACTTGACAAAAACGAAAAAATCTCATTTTTAATAAAATTGATCTAACATGACAACTACTATTCCAACTATCTATATTCCCCTAAACATTAAAATTAAAATTATGTCTTATTTGAAATCATAAAGAATATGAACATTAAAAATACTTAAAATGATTGTTTTTAATCTCAAAGTAATTATAGTAAAAAATATATTAACATATTAACCTAATTAATTACTAACTTAGATAAATATACTATTTTCATAAATACATATTGCCAAAGTGAATTATGCTTTGTCTTTTCTTTTATAATAGTGACCATAGAAAGTATGATGAAATTATTGAGAATAATGTCTAAAAAAAAACAATCATGTTTTAAAACTTATATATCATTATTTATTTTTCATGAAATAATTTTTGACTTTTAAAAACATGTAAATGTTAAAACAAATGTCTTTAGTGTCAAATTAGTTATTACACAAATTATAAAGACTTATCACTATTTGTTAATATTGAAATATAATAGAGTATGCAAAACGTTATAATCATATTTATATACTTTATTATTATATTCTTCATATTATGACATACCAGAAAATTAATGACAAAGAATAAGATTATTGATTTTTTTTTACATATAATTGTCAAAAAGGATGAGGATAAAAATATAAAAAACGACCACAAGAAATATATTTTAGAGTTTTATTAAAATTTGCAAAAACTAAATTCTTAATATCGTTGTCAACTTACAAATATTATATAGAGTTCTATATAATATATTAAATCTGAAGCGGCAGATTATAGGACGACACATACTGACATTTCTTTTCCATTTGTGCCACATCATCCCATAGTCCTATGTGGCACATCTAAGATTTTATTTTCATTTTTTAAATAGACAAATACTATATTTATTCTCTATTGGAGGTCACGAGTTCGAACCTTGGCAAAAACGAAAAAAATCTCATTTTTAACAAAATTTATCTAACATGACAACTACTATTCCAACTATCTATACTAGTAAGATACTCGTGCTCCCGCACGGGTAAAATTATTTATTACGGTATAAAACATATTTAAATTTATATGTAAATTTGATACGATATAAAATGCATTTATATACATATTTAAATTTGAAATTAGCTATTAATTTTAAAATGAACAATAATTATGTAAATTCAATTAAATTAAAATATAAAAAAAAGACTCGTGAGATGAAAAAAAAAAGAATATTTAATATTTTAAAATAAGGATTTTATCTTTTAAATTAAAATAATTATTGATTAAAATAAAATATGTATTGTGTTTATAGTGATCAGTGAAATGAAAAATTTATTTGATACAATATAAAATGTATTTATATACAGATGTAAAATTGAAATTAGTTATTTAATTGTAAAATGAAAAATAATTATACAATTTCAATAAATAATGATGCAAAAAGAAAAAAAAAATTTAGATACAAATGCAAAATTCAAAATAATTTACTTAATTGTAAAATGAATAATAATCATACAAATTTAATTATTTTAAATAATTATATAAAAAAGAAAAAAAAAAGAATCATGAGATGAAAAAAGAAAAAAATAGTATTTAAAAATAAAGATTTTGTATCTTAAATTAAGATAATTGTTGATTAAAATAAAATTGATATTGTGTTGGTAGTGTCCCGTGAGATAAATATATAGTGTTATTTTATTAAAATTAAAAAATAGATTGTTAATATTTTTAGTGATAGTAAATAAATAAATAAAGAAAAATTAAAATAAAAGTGAGAAAGTGTGGAAAAAAGATTTGAAATTTGAATAAAGAGAGAGAATGAGTGGATAAAGAAGATTGACACTTGACATGTAAATAGAGGAATGATTGGAAATTAATTGAGACATTTATGAATTACCAATTTATCCATAATATAGTGTAATAATTTTTGTGTGGAAGGGCAAATGAGACAATACATGCAATCTATTTTTAATGGGTTGATAGTAGATTTCCCTAAACATTAAAATTAAAATTTATCTATATAATATATTAAATCTGAAGCGGCAGATTATATGACGACACATACTGACATTTCTATTTTATTTGTGCCACATCATCCCATAGTCCTATGTGGCACATCTAAGATTTTATTTTCATTTTTTAAATAGACAAATACTATTTTTATTCTCTATTAGAGGTCACGAGTTCGAACCTTGGCAAAAACGAAAAAATTTCATTTTTAACAAAATTGATCTAACATGACAACTACTATTCCAACTATCTATATTCCCGTAAACATCAAAATTAAAATTATGTCTTATTTGAAATCATAAAGAATATGAACATTAAAAATACTTAAAATAATTGTTTTTAATCTCATAGTAATTATAGTAAAAAATATATTAACATATTAACCTAATTAATTACTAACTTAGATAAAAACTTATATATCATTATTTATTTTTCATGAAATAATTTTTGACTTATAAAAAAATGTAAAAGTTAAAACAAATGTCTTTAGTGTCAAATTAGTTATTACACAAATTATAAAGACTTATCACTATTTGTTAATATTGAAATATAATAGAGTATGCAAAACGTTATAATCATATTTATATACTTTATTATTATATTCTTCATATTATGACATACCAGAAAATTAATGACAAAGAATAAGATTATTGATTTTTTTTTACATATAATTGTCAAAAAGGATGAGGATAAAAATATAAAAAAATGACCACAAGAAATATATTTTAGAATTTTATTAAAATTTGCAAAAACTAAATTCTTAATATCGTTGTCAACTTACAAATATACACTTTTTCTTTCAAGTAAAATGTTTCTTTTTCTATCATATTGTTTTCTATATTATAATTCATAATAAATTATTATAATATATCTTTTTAACCATATATTTAAAAATAATAATAATTAAAATTCAATATAAATCAAATCTATATAATATATTAAATCTGAAGCGGCAGATTATATGACGACACATACTGACATTTCTATTCCATTTGTGCCACATCATCCCATAGTCCTATGTGGCACATCTAAGATTTTATTTTTTTAAATAGACATATACTATATTTATTCTCTATTGGAGGTCACGAGTTCGAACCTTGACAAAAACGAAAAAATCTCATTTTTAATAAAATTGATCTAACATGACAACTACTATTCCAACTATCTATATTCCCCTAAACATTAAAATTAAAATTATGTCTTATTTGAAATCATAAAGAATATGAACATTAAAAATACTTAAAATAATTGTTTTTAATCTCAAAGTAATTATAGTAAAAAATATATTAACATATTAACCTAATTAATTACTTACTTAGATAAATATACTATTTTCATAAATACATATTGCCAAAGTGAATTATGCTTTGTCTTTTCTTTTATAATAGTGACCATAGAAAGTATGATGAAATTATTGAGAATAATGTCTAAAAAAAAACAATCATGTTTTAAAACTTATATATCATTATTTATTTTTCATGAAATAATTTTTGACCTATAAAAACATGTAAATGTTAAAACAAATGTCTTTAGTGTCAAATTAGTTATTACACAAATTATAAAGACTTATCACTATTTGTTAATATTGAAATATAATAGAGTATGCAAAACGTTATAATCATATTTATATACTTTATTATTATATTCTTCATATTATGACATACCAGAAAATTAATGACAAAGAATAAGATTATTGATTTTTTTTTACATATAATTGTCAAAAAGGATGAGGATAAAAATATAAAAAAATGACCACAAGAAATATATTTTAGAGTTTTATTAAAATTTGCAAAAACTAAATTCTTAATATCGTTGTCAACTTACAAATATTATATAGAGTTCTATATAATATATTAAATCTGAAGCGGCAGATTATAGGACGACACATACTGACATTTCTTTTCCATTTGTGCCACATCATCCCATAGTCCTATGTGGCACATCTAAGATTTTATTTTCATTTTTTAAATAGACAAATACTATATTTATTCTCTATTGGAGGTCACGAGTTCGAACCTTGGCAAAAACGAAAAAATCTCATTTTTAACAAAATTTATCTAACATGACAACTACTATTCCAACTATCTATACTAGTAAGATACCCGTGCTCCCGCACGGGTAAAATTATTTATTACGGTATAAAACATATTTAAATTTATATGTAAATTTGATACGATATAAAATGCATTTATATACATATTTAAATTTGAAATTAGCTATTAATTTTAAAATGAACAATAATTATGTAAATTCAATTAAATTAAAATATAAAAAAAAGACTCGTGAGATGAAAAAAAAAGAATATTTAATATTTAAAAATAAGGATTTTATCTTTTAAATTAAAATAATTATTGATTAAAATAAAATATGTATTGTGTTTATAGTGATCAGTGAAATGAAAAATTCATTTGATACAATATAAAATGTATTTATATACAGATGTAAAATTGAAATTAGTTATTTAATTGTAAAATGAAAAATAATTATACAATTTCAATAAATAATGATGCAAAAAGAAAAAAAAAATTTAGATACAAATGCAAAATTCAAAATAATTTACTTAATTGTAAAATGAATAATAATCATACAAATTTAATTATTTTAAATAATTATATAAAAAAGAAAAAAAAAAGAATCATGAGATGAAAAAAGAAAAAAATAGTATTTAAAAATAAAGATTTTGTATCTTAAATTAAGATAATGGTTGATTAAAATAAAATTGATATTGTGTTGGTAGTGTCCCGTGAGATAAATATATAGTGTTATTTTATTAAAATTAAAAAATAGATTGTTAATATTTTTAGTGATAGTAAATAAATAAACAAAGAAAAATTAAAATAAAAGTGAGAAAGTGTGGAAAAAAGATTTGAAATTTGAATAAAGAGAGAGAATGAGTGGATAAAGAAGATTGACACTTGGCATGTAAATAGAGGAATGATTGGAAATTAATTGAGACATTTATGAATTACCAATTTATCCATAATATAGTGTAATAATTTTTGTGTGGAAGGGCAAATGAGACAATACATGCAATCTATTTTTAATGGGTTGATAGTAGATTTCCCTAAACATTAAAATTAAAATTTATCTATATAATATATTAAATCTTAAGCGGCAGATTATATGACGACACATACTGACATTTCTATTTTATTTGTGCCACATCATCCCATAGTCCTATATGGCACATCTAAGATTTTATTTTCATTTTTTAAATAGACAAATACTATATTTATTCTCTATTGGAGGTCACGAGTTCGAACCTTGGCAAAAACGAAAAAATTTCATTTTTAACAAAATTGATCTAACATGACAACTACTATTCCAACTATCTATATTCCCGTAAACATTAAAATTAAAATCATGTCTTATTTGAAATCATAAAGAATATGAACATTAAAAATACTTAAAATAATTGTTTTTAATCTCAAAGTAATTATAGTAAAAAATATATTAACATATTAACCTAATTAATTACTAACTTAGATAAAAACTTATATATCATTATTTATTTTTCATGAAATAATTTTTGACTTATAAAAAAATGTAAAAGTTAAAACAAATGTCTTTAGTGTCAAATTAGTTATTACACAAATTATAAAGACTTATCACTATTTGTTAATATTGAAATATAATAGAGTATGCAAAACGTTATAATCATATTTATATACTTTATTATTATATTCTTCATATTATGACATACCAGAAAATTAATGACAAAGAATAAGATTATTGATTTTTTTTTACATATAATTGTCAAAAAGGATGAGGATAAAAATATAAAAAAATGACCACAAGAAATATATTTTAGAATTTTATTAAAATTTGCAAAAACTAAATTCTTAATATCGTTGTCAACTTACAAATATACACTTTTTCTCTCAAGTAAAATGTTTCTTTTTCTATCATATTGTTTTCTATATTATAATTCATAATAAATTATTATAATATATCTTTTTAACCATATATTTAAAAATAATAATAATTAAAATTCAATATAAATCAAATCTATATAATATATTAAATCTGAAGCGGCAGATTATATGACGACACATACTGACATTTCTATTCCATTTGTGTCACGTCATCCCATAGTCCTATGTGGCACATCTAAGATTTTATTTTCATTTTTTAAATAGACAAATACTATATTTATTCTCTATTGGAGGTCACGAGTTCGAACCTTGACAAAAACGAAAAAATCTCATTTTTAATAAAATTGATCTAACATGACAACTACTATTCCAACTATCTATATTCCCCTAAACATTAAAATTAAAATTATGTCTTATTTGAAATCATAAAGCATATGAACATTAAAAATACTTAAAATAATTGTTTTTAATCTCAAAGTAATTATAGTAAAAAATATATTAACATATTAACCTAATTAATTACTAACTTAGATAAATATACTATTTTCATAAATACATATTGCCAAAGTGAATTATGCTTTGTCTTTTCTTTTATAATAGTGACCATAGAAAGTATGATGAAATTATTGAGAATAATGTCTAAAAAAAAAATCATGTTTTAAAACTTATATATCATTATTTATTTTTCATGAAATAATTTTTGACTTTTAAAAACATGTAAATGTTAAAACAAATGTCTTTAGTGTCAAATTAGTTATTACACAAATTATAAAGACTTATCACTATTTGTTAATATTGAAATATAATAGAGTATGCAAAACGTTATAATCATATTTATATACTTTATTATTATATTCTTCATATTATGACATACCAGAAAATTAATGACAAAGAATAAGATTATTGATTTTTTTTTACATATAATTGTCAAAAAGGATGAGGATAAAAATATAAAAAACGACCACAAGAAATATATTTTAGAGTTTTATTAAAATTTGCAAAAACTAAACTCTTAATATCGTTGTCAACTTACAAATATTATATAGAGTTCTATATAATATATTAAATCTGAAGCGGCAGATTATAGGACGACACATACTGACATTTCTATTCCATTTGTGCCACATCATCCCATAGTCCTATGTGGCACATCTAAGATTTTATTTTCATTTTTTAAATAGACAAATACTATATTTATTCTCTATTGGAGGTCACGAGTTCGAACCTTGGCAAAAACGAAAAAATCTCATTTTTAACAAAATTTATCTAACATGACAACTACTATTCCAACTATCTATACTAGTAAGATACCCGTGCTCCCGCACGGGTAAAATTATTTATTACGGTATAAAACATATTTAAATTTATATGTAAATTTGATACGATATAAAATGCATTTATATACATATTTAAATTTGAAATTATCTATTAATTTTAAAATGAACAATAATTATGTAAATTCAATTAAATTAAAATATAAAAAAAAAAGACTCGTGAGATGAAAAAAAAATAATATTTAATATTTAAAAATAAGGATTTTATCTTTTAAATTAAAATAATTATTGATTAAAATAAAATATGTATTGTGTTTATAGTGATCAGTGAAATGAAAAATTCATTTGATACAATATAAAATGTATTTATATACAGATGTAAAATTGAAATTAGTTATTTAATTTTAAAATGAAAAATAATTATACAATTTCAATAAATAATGATGCAAAAAGAAAAAAAAAATTTAGATACAAATGCAAAATTCAAAATAATTTACTTAATTGTAAAATGAATAATAATCATACAAATTTAATTATATTAAATAATTATATAAAAAAGAAAAAAAAAAGAATCATGAGATGAAAAAAGAAAAAAATAGTATTTAAAAATAAAGATTTTGTATCTTAAATTAAGATAATGGTTGATTAAAATAAAATTGATATTGTGTTGGTAGTGTCCCGAGAGATAAATATATAGTGTTATTTTATTAAAATTAAAAAATAGATTGTTAATATTTTTAGTGATAGTAAATAAATAAACAAAGAAAAATTAAAATAAAAGTGAGAAAGTGTGGAAAAAAGATTTGAAATTTGAATAAAGAGAGAGAATGAGTGGATAAAGAAGATTGACACTTGGCATGTAAATAGAGGAATGATTGGAAATTAATTGAGACATTTATGAATTACCAATTTATCCATAATATAGTGTAATAATTTTTGTGTGGAAGGGCAAATGAGACAATACATGCAATCTATTTTTAATGGGTTGATAGTAGATTTCCCTAAACATTAAAATTAAAATTTATCTATATAATATATTAAATCTTAAGCGGCAGATTATATGACGACACATACTGACATTTCTATTTTATTTGTGCCACATCATCCCATAGTCCTATGTGGCACATCTAAGATTTTATTTTCATTTTTTAAATAGACAAATACTATATTTATTCTCTATTGGAGGTCACGAGTTCGAACCTTGGCAAAAACGAAAAAATTTCATTTTTAACAAAATTGATCTAACATGACAACTACTATTCCAACTATCTATATTCCCGTAAACATTAAAATTAAAATCATGTATTATTTGAAATCATAAAGAATATGAACATTAAAAATACTTAAAATAATTGTTTTTAATCTCAAAGTAATTATAGTAAAAAATATATTAACATATTAACCTAATTAATTACTAACTTAGATAAAAACTTATATATCATTATTTATTTTTCATGAAATAATTTTTGACTTATAAAAAAATGTAAAAGTTAAAACAAATGTCTTTAGTGTCAAATTAGTTATTACACAAATTATAAAGACTTATCACTATTTGTTAATATTGAAATATAATAGAGTATGCAAAACGTTATAATCATATTTATATACTTTATTATTATATTCTTCATATTATGACATACCAGAAAATTAATGACAAAGAATAAGATTATTGATTTTTTTTTACATATAATTGTCAAAAAGGATGAGGATAAAAATATAAAAAAATGACCACAAGAAATATATTTTAGAATTTTATTAAAATTTGCAAAAACTAAATTCTTAATATCGTTGTCAACTTACAAATATACACTTTTTCTCTCAAGTAAAATGTTTCTTTTTCTATCATATTGTTTTCTATATTATAATTCATAATAAATTATTATAATATATCTTTTTAACCATATATTTAAAAATAATAATAATTAAAATTCAATATAAATCAAATCTATATAATATATTAAATCTGAAGCGGCAGATTATATGACGACACATACTGACATTTCTATTCCATTTGTGTCACGTCATCCCATAGTCCTATGTGGCACATCTAAGATTTTATTTTCATTTTTTAAATAGACAAATACTATATTTATTCTCTATTGGAGGTCACGAGTTCGAACCTTGACAAAAACGAAAAAATCTCATTTTTAATAAAATTGATCTAACATGACAACTACTATTCCAACTATCTATATTCCCCTAAACATTAAAATTAAAATTATGTCTTATTTGAAATCATAAAGCATATGAACATTAAAAATACTTAAAATAATTGTTTTTAATCTCAAAGTAATTATAGTAAAAAATATATTAACATATTAACCTAATTAATTACTAACTTAGATAAATATACTATTTTCATAAATACATATTGCCAAAGTGAATTATGCTTTGTCTTTTCTTTTATAATAGTGACCATAGAAAGTATGATGAAATTATTGAGAATAATGTCTAAAAAAAAAATCATGTTTTAAAACTTATATATCATTATTTATTTTTCATGAAATAATTTTTGACTTTTAAAAACATGTAAATGTTAAAACAAATGTCTTTAGTGTCAAATTAGTTATTACACAAATTATAAAGACTTATCACTATTTGTTAATATTGAAATATAATAGAGTATGCAAAACGTTATAATCATATTTATATACTTTATTATTATATTCTTCATATTATGACATACCAGAAAATTAATGACAAAGAATAAGATTATTGATTTTTTTTTACATATAATTGTCAAAAAGGATGAGGATAAAAATATAAAAAACGACCACAAGAAATATATTTTAGAGTTTTATTAAAATTTGCAAAAACTAAACTCTTAATATCGTTGTCAACTTACAAATATTATATAGAGTTCTATATAATATATTAAATCTGAAGCGGCAGATTATAGGACGACACATACTGACATTTCTATTCCATTTGTGCCACATCATCCCATAGTCCTATGTGGCACATCTAAGATTTTATTTTCATTTTTTAAATAGACAAATACTATATTTATTCTCTATTGGAGGTCACGAGTTCGAACCTTGGCAAAAACGAAAAAATCTCATTTTTAACAAAATTTATCTAACATGACAACTACTATTCCAACTATCTATACTAGTAAGATACCCGTGCTCCCGCACGGGTAAAATTATTTATTACGGTATAAAACATATTTAAATTTATATGTAAATTTGATACGATATAAAATGCATTTATATACATATTTAAATTTGAAATTATCTATTAATTTTAAAATGAACAATAATTATGTAAATTCAATTAAATTAAAATATAAAAAAAAAAGACTCGTGAGATGAAAAAAAAATAATATTTAATATTTAAAAATAAGGATTTTATCTTTTAAATTAAAATAATTATTGATTAAAATAAAATATGTATTGTGTTTATAGTGATCAGTGAAATGAAAAATTCATTTGATACAATATAAAATGTATTTATATACAGATGTAAAATTGAAATTAGTTATTTAATTTTAAAATGAAAAATAATTATACAATTTCAATAAATAATGATGCAAAAAGAAAAAAAAAATTTAGATACAAATGCAAAATTCAAAATAATTTACTTAATTGTAAAATGAATAATAATCATACAAATTTAATTATATTAAATAATTATATAAAAAAGAAAAAAAAAAGAATCATGAGATGAAAAAAGAAAAAAATAGTATTTAAAAATAAAGATTTTGTATCTTAAATTAAGATAATGGTTGATTAAAATAAAATTGATATTGTGTTGGTAGTGTCCCGAGAGATAAATATATAGTGTTATTTTATTAAAATTAAAAAATAGATTGTTAATATTTTTAGTGATAGTAAATAAATAAATAAAGAAAAATTAAAATAAAAGTGAGAAAGTGTGGAAAAAAGATTTGAAATTTGAATAAAGAGAGAGAATGAGTGGATAAAGAAGATTGACACTTGGCATGTAAATAGAGGAATGATTGGAAATTAATTGAGACATTTATGAATTACCAATTTATCCATAATATAGTGTAATAATTTTTGTGTGGAAGGGCAAATGAGACAATACATGCAATCTATTTTTAATGGGTTGATAGTAGATTTCCCTAAACATTAAAATTAAAATTTATCTATATAATATATTAAATCTGAAGCGGCAGATTATATGACGACACATACTGACATTTCTATTTTATTTGTGCCACATCATCCCATAGTCCTATGTGGCACATCTAAGATTTTATTTTCATTTTTTAAATAGACAAATACTATATTTATTCTCTATTGGAGGTCACGAGTTCGAACCTTGGCAAAAACGAAAAAATTTCATTTTTAACAAAATTCATCTAACATGACAACTACTATTCCAACTATCTATATTCCTGTAAACATTAAAATTAAAATCATGTCTTATTTGAAATCATAAAGAATATGAACATTAAAAATACTTAAAATAATTGTTTTTAATCTCAAAGTAATTATAGTAAAAAATATATTAACATATTAACCTAATTAATTACTAACTTAGATAAAAACTTATATATCATTATTTATTTTTCATGAAATAATTTTTGACTTATAAAAAAATGTAAAAGTTAAAACAAATGTCTTTAGTGTCAAATTAGTTATTACACAAATTATAAAGACTTATCACTATTTCTTAATATTGAAATATAATAGAGTATGCAAAACGTTATAATCATATTTATATACTTTATTATTATATTCTTCATATTATGACATACCAGAAAATTAATGACAAAGAATAAGATTATTGATTTTTTTTTTACATATAATTGTCAAAAAGGATGAGGATAAAAATATAAAAAAATGACCTCAAGAAATATATTTTAGAATTTTATTAAAATTTGCAAAAACTAAATTCTTAATATCGTTGTCAACTTACAAATATACACTTTTTCTCTCAAGTAAAATGTTTCTTTTTCTATCATATTGTTTTCTATATTATAATTCATAATAAATTATTATAATATATCTTTTTAACCATATATTTAAAAATAATAATAATTAAAATTCAATATAAATCAAATCTATATAATATATTAAATCTGAAGCGGCAGATTATATGACGACACATACTGACATTTCTATTCCATTTGTGCCACATCATCCCATAGTCCTATGTGGCACATCTAAGATTTTATTTTCATTTTTTAAATAGACAAATACTATATTTATTCTCTATTGGAGGTCACGAGTTCGAACCTTGACAAAAACGAAAAAATCTCATTTTTAATAAAATTGATCTAACATGACAACTACTATTCCAACTATCTATATTCCCCTAAACATTAAAATTAAAATTATGTCTTATTTGAAATCATAAAGAATATGAACATTAAAAATATTTAAAATAATTTTTTTTAATCTCAAAGTAATTATAGTAAAAAATATATAAACATATTAACCTAATTAATTACTAACTTAGATAAATATACTATTTTCATAAATACATATTGCCAAAGTGAATTATGCTTTGTCTTTTCTTTTATAATAGTGACCATAGAAAGTATGATGAAATTATTGAGAATAATGTCTAAAAAAAAACAATCATGTTTTAAAACTTATATATCATTATTTATTTTTCATGAAATAATTTTTGACCAATAAAAACATGTAAATGTTAAAACAAATGTCTTTAGTGTCAAATTAGTTATTACACAAATTATAAAGACTTATCACTATTTGTTAATATTGGAATATAATAGAGTATGAAAAATGTTATAATCATATTTATATACTTTATTATTATATTCTTCATATTATGACATACCAGAAAATTAATGACAAAGAATAAGATTATTGATTTTTTTTTACATATAATTATCAAGAAGGATGAGGATAAAAATATAAAAAAATGACCACAAGAAATATATTTTAGAATTTTATTAAAATTTGCAAAAACTAAATTCTTAATATCGTTGTCAACTTACAAATATACACTTTTTATCTCAAGTAAAATGTTTCTTTTTCTATCATATTGTTTTCTATATTATAATTCATAATAATTTATTATAATATATCTTTTTAACCATATATTTAAAAATAATAATAATTAAAATTCAATATAAATCAAATCTATATAATATATTAAATCTGAAGCGGCAGATTATATGACGACACATACTGACATTTCTATTCCATTTGTGCCACATCATCCCATAGTCCTATGTGGCACATCTAAGATTTTATTTTCATTTTTTAAATAGACAAATACTATATTTATTCTCTATTGGAGGTCACGAGTTCGAACCTTGACAAAAACGAAAAAATCTCATTTTTAATAAAATTGATCTAACATGACAACTACTATTCCAACTATCTATATTCCCCTAAACATTAAAATTAAAATTATGTCTTATTTGAAATCATAAAGAATATGAACATTAAAAATACTTAAAATAATTGTTTTTAATCTCAAAGTAATTATAGTAAAAAATATATTAACATATTAACCTAATTAATTACTAACTTAGATAAATATACTATTTTCATAAATACATATTGCCAAAGTGAATTATGCTTGGTCTTTTCTTTTATAATAGTGACCATAGAAAGTATGATGAAATTATTGAGAATAATGTCTAAAAAAAAACAATCATGTTTTAAAACTTATATATCATTATTTATTTTTCATGAAATAATTTTTGACTTTTAAAAACATGTAAATGTTAAAACAAATGTCTTTAGTGTCAAATTAGTTATTACACAAATTATAAAGACTTATCACTATTTGTTAATATTGAAATATAATAGAGTATGCAAAACGTTATAATCATATTTATATACTTTATTACTATATTCTTCATATTATGACATACCAGAAAATTAATGACAAAGAATAAGATTATTGATTTTTTTTTACATATAATTGTCAAAAAGGATGAGGATAAAAATATAAAAAACGACCACAAGAAATATATTTTAGAGTTTTATTAAAATTTGCAAAAACTAAATTCTTAATATCGTTGTCAACTTACAAATATTATATAGAGTTCTATATAATATATTAAATCTGAAGCGGCAGATTATAGGACGACACATACTGACATTTCTATTCCATTTGTGCCACATCATCCCATAGTCCTATGTGGCACATCTAAGATTTTATTTTCATTTTTTAAATAGACAAATACTATATTTATTCTCTATTGGAGGTCACGAGTTCGAACCTTGGCAAAAACGAAAAAATCTCATTTTTAACAAAATTTATCTAACATGACAACTACTATTCCAACTATCTATACTAGTAAGATACCCGTGCTCCCGCACGGGTAAAATTATTTATTACGGTATAAAACATATTTAAATTTATATGTAAATTTGATACGATATAAAATGCATTTATATACATATTTAAATTTGAAATTAGCTATTAATTTTAAAATGAACAATAATTATGTAAATTCAATTAAATTAAAATATAAAAAAAAAAGACTCGTGAGATGAAAAAAAAAGAATATTTAATATTTAAAAATAAGGATTTTATCTTTTAAATTAAAATAATTATTGATTAAAATAAAATATGTATTGTGTTTATAGTGATCAGTGAAATGAAAAATTCATTTGATACAATATAAAATGTATTTATATACAGATGTAAAATTGAAATTAGTTATTTAATTGTAAAATGAAAAATAATTATACAATTTCAATAAATAATGATGCAAAAAGAAAAAAAAAATTTAGATACAAATGCAAAATTCAAAATAATTTACTTAATTGTAAAATGAATAATAATCATACAAATTTAATTATATTAAATAATTATATAAAAAAGAAAAAAAAAAGAATCAAGAGATGAAAAAAGAAAAAAATAGTATTTAAAAATAAAGATTTTGTATCTTAAATTAAGATAATGGTTGATTAAAATAAAATTGATATTGTGTTGGTAGTGTCCCGTGAGATAAATATATAGTGTTATTTTATTAAAATTAAAATATAGATTGTTAATATTTTTAGTGATAGTAAATAAATAAATAAAGAAAAATTAAAATAAAAGTGAGAAAGTGTGGAAAAAAGATTTGAAATTTGAATAAAGAGAGAGAATGAGTGGATAAAGAAGATTGACACTTGGCATGTAAATAGAGGAATGATTGGAAATTAATTGAGACATTTATGAATTACCAATTTATCCATAATATAGTGTAATAATTTTTGTGTGGAAGGGCAAATGAGACAATACATGCAATCTATTTTTAATGGGTTGATAGTAGATTTCCCTAAACATTAAAATTAAAATTTATCTATATAATATATTAAATCTGAAGCGGCAGATTATATGACGACACATACTGACATTTCTATTTTATTTGTGCCACATCATCCCATAGTCCTATGTGGCACATCTAAGATTTTATTTTCATTTTTTAAATAGACAAATACTATTTTTATTCTCTATTGGGGGTCACGAGTTCGAACCTTGGCAAAAACGAAAAAATTTCATTTTTAACAAAATTGATCTAACATGACAACTACTATTCCAACTATCTATATTCCCGTAAACATTAAAATTAAAATTATGTCTTATTTGAAATCATAAAGAATATGAACATTAAAAATACTTAAAATAATTGTTTTTAATCTCAAAGTAATTATAGTAAAAAATATATTAACATATTAACCTAATTAATTACTAACTTAGATAAAAACTTATATATCATTATTTATTTTTCATGAAATAATTTTTGACTTATAAAAAAATGTAAAAGTTAAAACAAATGTCTTTAGTGTCAAATTAGTTATTACACAAATTATAAAGACTTATCACTATTTGTTAATATTGAAATATAATAGAGTATGCAAAACGTTATAATCATATTTATATACTTTATTATTATATTCTTCATATTATGACATACCAGAAAATTAATGACAAAGAATAAGATTATTGATTTTTTTTTACATATAATTGTCAAAAAGGATGAAGATAAAAATATAAAAAAATGACCACAAGAAATATATTTTAGAATTTTATTAAAATTTGAAAAAACTAAATTCTTAATATCGTTGTCAACTTACAAATATACACTTTTTCTTTCAAGTAAAATGTTTCTTTTTCTATCATATTGTTTTCTATATTATAATTCATAATAAATTATTATAATATATCTTTTTAATCATATATTTAAAAATAATAATAATTAAAATTCAATATAAATCAAATCTATATAATATATTAAATCTGAAGCGGCAGATTATATGACGACACATACTGACATTTCTATTCCATTTGTGCCACATCATCCCATAGTCCTATGTGGCACATCTAAGATTTTATTTTCATTTTTTAAATAGACAAATACTATATTTATTCTCTATTGGAGGTCACGAGTTCGAACCTTGACAAAAACGAAAAAATCTCATTTTTAATAAAATTGATCTAACATGACAACTACTATTCCAACTATCTATATTCCCCTAAACATTAAAATTAAAATTATGTCTTATTTGAAATCATAAAGAATATGAACATTAAAAATACTTAAAATAATTGTTTTTAATCTCAAAGTAATTATAGTAAAAAATATATTAACATATTAACCTAATTAATTACTAACTTAGATAAATATACTATTTTCATAAATACATATTGCCAAAGTGAATTATGCTTTGTCTTTTCTTTTATAATAGTGACCATAGAAAGTATGATGAAATTATTGAGAATAATGTCTAAAAAAAAACAATCATGTTTTAAAACTTATATATCATTATTTATTTTTCATGAAATAATTTTTGACTTTTAAAAACATGTAAATGTTAAAACAAATGTCTTTAGTGTCAAATTAGTTATTACACAAATTATAAAGACTTATCACTATTTGTTAATATTGAAATATAATAGAGTATGCAAAACGTTATAATCAT
The DNA here is from genome assembly GCA_022829125.1 of Lathyrus tuberosus. Taxonomy (NCBI): domain Eukaryota; kingdom Viridiplantae; phylum Streptophyta; class Magnoliopsida; order Fabales; family Fabaceae; genus Lathyrus; species Lathyrus tuberosus. The sequence goes on along the minus strand of JALAZF010000028.1, from coordinate 14,714,333 downwards.
ATTTATATACTTTATTACTATATTCTTCATATTATGACATACCAGAAAATTAATGACAAAGAATAAGATTATTGATTTTTTTTTTCATATAATTGTCAAAAAGGATGAGGATAAAAATATAAAAAACGACCACAAGAAATATATTTTAGAGTTTTATTAAAATTTGCAAAAACTAAATTCTTAATATCGTTGTCAACTTACAAATATTATATAGAGTTCTATATAATATATTAAATCTGAAGCGGCAGATTATAGGACGACACATACTGACATTTCTATTCCATTTGTGCCACATCATCCCATAGTCCTATGTGGCACATCTAAGATTTTATTTTCATTTTTTAAATAGACAAATACTATATTTATTCTCTATTGGAGGTCACGAGTTCGAACCTTGGCAAAAACGAAAAAATCTCATTTTTAACAAAATTTATCTAACATGACAACTACTATTCCAACTATCTATACTAGTAAGATACCCGTGCTCCCGCACGGGTAAAATTATTTATTACGGTATAAAACATATTTAAATTTATATGTAAATTTGATACGATATAAAATGCATTTATATACATATTTAAATTTGAAATTAGCTATTAATTTTAAAATGAACAATAATTATGTAAATTCAATTAAATTAAAATATAAAAAAAAAGACTCGTGAGATGAAAAAAAAAGAATATTTAATATTTAAAAATAAGGATTTTATCTTTTAAATTAAAATAATTATTGATTAAAATAAAATATGTATTGTGTTTATAGTGATCAGTGAAATGAAAAATTCATTTGATACAATATAAAATGTATTTATATACAGATGTAAAATTGAAATTAGTTATTTAATTGTAAAATGAAAAATAATTATACAATTTCAATAAATAATGATGCAAAAAGAAAAAAAAAATTTAGATACAAATGCAAAATTCAAAATAATTTACTTAATTGTAAAATGAATAATAATCATACAAATTTAATTATATTAAATAATTATATAAAAAAGAAAAAAAAAAGAATCAAGAGATGAAAAAAGAAAAAAATAGTATTTAAAAATAAAGATTTTGTATCTTAAATTAAGATAATGGTTGATTAAAATAAAATTGATATTGTGTTGGTAGTGTCCCGTGAGATAAATATATAGTGTTATTTTATTAAAATTAAAATATAGATTGTTAATATTTTTAGTGATAGTAAATAAATAAATAAAGAAAAATTAAAATAAAAGTGAGAAAGTGTGGAAAAAAGATTTGAAATTTGAATAAAGAGAGAGAATGAGTGGATAAAGAAGATTGACACTTGGCATGTAAATAGAGGAATGATTGTAAATTAATTGAGACATTTTTGAATTACCAATTTATCCATAATATAGTGTAATAATTTTTGTGTGGAAGGGCAAATGAGACAATACATGCAATCTATTTTTAATGGGTTGATAGTAGATTTCCCTAAACATTAAAATTAAAATTTATCTATATAATATATTAAATATGAAGCGGCAGATTATATGACGACACATACTGACATTTCTATTTTATTTGTGCCACATCATCTCATAGTCCTATGTGGCACATCTAAGATTTTATTTTCATTTTTTAAATAGACAAATACTATATTTATTCTCTATTGGAGGTCACGAGTTCGAACCTTGGCAAAAACGAAAAAATTTCATTTTTAACAAAATTGATCTAACATGACAACTACTATTCCAACTATCTATATTCCCGTAAACATTAAAATTAAAATTATGTCTTATTTGAAATCATAAAGAATATGAACATTAAAAATACTTAAAATAATTGTTTTTAATCTCAAAGTAATTATAGTAAAAAATATATTAACATATTAACCTAATTAATTACTAACTTAGATAAAAACTTATATATCATTATTTATTTTTCATGAAATAATTTTTGACTTATAAAAAAATGTAAATGTTAAAACAAATGTCTTTAGTGTCAAATTAGTTATTACACAAATTATAAAGACTTATCACTATTTGTTAATATTGAAATATAATAGAGTATGCAAAACGTTATAATCATATTTATATACATTATTATTATATTCTTCATATTATGACATACCAGAAAATTAATGACAAAGAATAAGATTATTGATTTTTTTTTACATATAATTGTCAAAAAGATGAGGATAAAAATATAAAAAACGACCACAAGAAATATATTTTAGAGTTTTATTAAAATTTGCAAAAACTAAATTTTTAATATTGTTGTCAACTTACAAATATTATATAGAGTTCTATATAATATATTAAATCTGAAGCGGCAGATTATAGGACGACACATACTGACATTTCTATTCCATTTGTGCCACATCATCCCATAGTCCTATGTGGCACATCTAAGATTTTATTTTCATTTTTTAAATAGACAAATACTATATTTATTCTCTATTGGAGGTCACGAGTTCGAACCTTGGCAAAAACGAAAAAATCTCATTTTTAACAAAATTTATCTAACATGACAACTACTATTCCAACTATCTATACTAGTAAGATACCCGTGCTCCCGCACGGGTAAAATTATTTATTACGGTATAAAACATATTTAAATTTATATGTAAATTTGATACGATATAAAATGCATTTATATACATATTTAAATTTGAAATTAGCTATTAATTTTAAAATGAACAATAATTATGTAAATTCAATTAAATTAAAATATAAAAAAAAAGACTCGTGAGATGAAAAAAAAAGAATATTTAATATTTAAAAATAAGGATTTTATCTTTTAAATTAAAATAATTATTGATTAAAATAAAATATGTATTGTGTTTATAGTGATCAGTGAAATGAAAAATTCATTTGATACAATATAAAATGTATTTATATACAGATGTAAAATTGAAATTAGTTATTTAATTGTAAAATGAAAAATAATTATACAATTTCAATAAATAATTATGCAAAAAGAAAAAAAAAATTTAGATACAAATGCAAAATTCAAAATAATTTACTTAATTGTAAAATGAATAATAATCATACAAATTTAATTATATTAAATAATTATATAAAAAAGAAAAAAAAAAGAATCAAGAGATGAAAAAAGAAAAAAATAGTATTTAAAAATAAAGATTTTGTATCTTAAATTAAGATAATGGTTGATTAAAATAAAATTGATATTGTGTTGGTAGTGTCCCGTGAGATAAATATATAGTGTTATTTTATTAAAATTAAAATATAGATTGTTAATATTTTTAGTGATAGTAAATAAATAAATAAAGAAAAATTAAAATAAAAGTGAGAAAGTGTGGAAAAAAGATTTGAAATTTGAATAAAGAGAGAGAATGAGTGGATAAAGAAGATTGACACTTGGCATGTAAATAGAGGAATGATTGTAAATTAATTGAGACATTTTTGAATTACCAATTTATCCATAATATAGTGTAATAATTTTTGTGTGGAAGGGCAAATGAGACAATACATGCAATCTATTTTTAATGGGTTGATAGTAGATTTCCCTAAACATTAAAATTAAAATTTATCTATATAATATATTAAATATGAAGCGGCAGATTATATGACGACACATACTGACATTTCTATTTTATTTGTGCCACATCATCTCATAGTCCTATGTGGCACATCTAAGATTTTATTTTCATTTTTTAAATAGACAAATACTATATTTATTCTCTATTGGAGGTCACGAGTTCGAACCTTGGCAAAAACGAAAAAATTTCATTTTTAACAAAATTGATCTAACATGACAACTACTATTCCAACTATCTATATTCCCGTAAACATTAAAATTAAAATTATGTCTTATTTGAAATCATAAAGAATATGAACATTAAAAATACTTAAAATAATTGTTTTTAATCTCAAAGTAATTATAGTAAAAAATATATTAACATATTAACCTAATTAATTACTAACTTAGATAAAAACTTATATATCATTATTTATTTTTCATGAAATAATTTTTGACTTATAAAAAAATGTAAATGTTAAAACAAATGTCTTTAGTGTCAAATTAGTTATTACACAAATTATAAAGACTTATCACTATTTGTTAATATTGAAATATAATAGAGTATGCAAAACGTTATAATCATATTTATATACATTATTATTATATTCTTCATATTATGACATACCAGAAAATTAATGACAAAGAATAAGATTATTGATTTTTTTTTACATATAATTGTCAAAAAGATGAGGATAAAAATATAAAAAACGACCACAAGAAATATATTTTAGAGTTTTATTAAAATTTGCAAAAACTAAATTTTTAATATTGTTGTCAACTTACAAATCTTATATAGAGTTCTATATAATATATTAAATCTGAAGCGGCAGATTATAGGACGACACATACTGACATTTCTTTTCCATTTGTGCCACATCATCCCATAGTCCTATGTGGCACATCTAAGATTTTATTTTCATTTTTTAAATAGACAAATACTATATTTATTCTCTATTGGAGGTCACGAGTTCGAACCTTGGCAAAAACGAAAAAATCTCATTTTTAACAAAATTTATCTAACATGACAACTACTATTCCAACTATCTATACTAGTAAGATACCCGTGCTCCCGCACGGGTAAAATTATTTATTACGGTATAAAACATATTTAAATTTATATGTAAATTTGATACGATATAAAATGCATTTATATACATATTTAAATTTGAAATTAGCTATTAATTTTAAAATGAACAATAATTATGTAAATTCAATTAAATTAAAATATAAAAAAAAAGACTCGTGAGATGAAAAAAAAAGAATATTTAATATTTAAAAATAAGGATTTTATCTTTTAAATTAAAATAATTATTGATTAAAATAAAATATGTATTGTGTTTATAGTGATCAGTGAAATGAAAAATTCATTTGATACAATATAAAATGAATTTATATACAGATGTAAAATTGAAATTAGTTATTTAATTGTAAAATGAAAAATAATTATACAATTTCAATAAATAATGATCCAAAAAGAAAAAAAAAATTTAGATACAAATGCAAAATTCAAAATAATTTACTTAATTGTAAAATGAATAATAATCATACAAATTTAATTATATTAAATAATTATATAAAAAAGAAAAAAAAAAGAATCATGAGATGAAAAAAGAAAAAAATAGTATTTAAAAATAAAGATTTTGTATCTTAAATTAAGATAATGGTTGATTAAAATCAAATTGATATTGTGTTGGTAGTGTCCCGTGAGATAAATATATAGTGTTATTTTATTAAAATTAAAAAATAGATTGTTAATATTTTTAGTGATAGTAAATAAATAAATAAAGAAAAATTAAAATAAAAGTGAGAAAGTGTGGAAAAAAGATTTGAAATTTGAATAAAGAGAGAGAATGAGTGGATAAAGAAGATTGACACTTGGCATGTAAATAGAGGAATGATTGGAAATTAATTGAGACATTTATGAATTACCAATTTATCCATAATATAGTGTAATAATTTTTGTGTGGAAGGGCAAATGAGACAATACATGCAATCTATTTTTAATGGGTTGATAGTAGATTTCCCTAAACATTAAAATTAAAATTTATCTATATAATATATTAAATCTGAAGCGGCATATTATATGACGACACATACTGACATTTCTATTTTATTTGTGCCACATCATCCCATAGTCCTATGTGGCACATCTAAGATTTTATTTTCATTTTTTAAATAGACAAATACTATTTTTATTCTCTATTGGGGGTCACGAGTTCGAACCTTGGCAAAAACGAAAAAATTTCATTTTTAACAAAATTGATCTAACATGACAACTACTATTCCAACTATCTATATTCCCGTAAACATTAAAATTAAAATTATGTCTTATTTGAAATCATAAAGAATATGAACATTAAAAATACTTAAAATAATTGTTTTTAATCTCAAAGTCATTATAGTAAAAAATATATTAACATATTAACCTAATTAATTACTAACTTAGATAAAAACTTATATATCATTATTTATTTTTCATGAAATAATTTTTGACTTATAAAAAAATGTAAAAGTTAAAACAAATGTCTTTAGTGTCAAATTAGTTATTACACAAATTATAAAGACTTATCACTATTTGTTAATATTGAAATATAATAGAGTATGCAAAACGTTATAATCATATTTATATACTTTATTATTATATTCTTCATATTATGACATACCAGAAAATTAATGACAAAGAATAAGATTATTGATTTTTTTTTACATATAATTGTCAAAAAGGATGAGGATAAAAATATAAAAAAATGACCACAAGAAATATATTTTAGAATTTTATTAAAACTTGAAAAAACTAAATTCTTAATATCGTTGTCAACTTACAAATATACACTTTTTCTTTCAAGTAAAATGTTTCTTTTTCTATCATATTGTTTTCTATATTATAATTCATAATAAATTATTATAATATATCTTTTTAACCATATATTTAAAAATAATAATAATTAAAATTCAATATAAATCAAATCTATATAATATATTAAATCTGAAGCGGCAGATTATATGACGACACATACTGACATTTCTATTCCATTTGTGCCACATCATCCCATAGTCCTATGTGGCACATCTAAGATTTTATTTTCATTTTTTAAATAGACAAATACTATATTTATTCTCTATTGGAGGTCACGAGTTCGAACCTTGACAAAAACGAAAAAATCTCATTTTTAATAAAATTGATCTAACATGACAACTACTATTCCAACTATCTATATTCCCCTAAACATTAAAATTAAAATTATGTCTTATTTGAAATCATAAAGAATATGAACATTAAAAATACTTAAAATAATTGTTTTTAATCTCAAAGTAATTATAGTAAAAAATATATTAACATATTAACCTAATTAATTACTAACTTAGATAAATATACTATTTTCATAAATACATATTGCCAAAGTGAATTATGCTTTGTCTTTTCTTTTATAATAGTGACCATAGAAAGTATGATGAAATTATTGAGAATAATGTCTAAAAAAAAACAATCATGTTTTAAAACTTATATATCATTATTTATTTTTCATGAAATAATTTTTGACTTTTAAAAACATGTAAATGTTAAAACAAATGTCTTTAGTGTCAAATTAGTTATTACACAAATTATAAAGACTTATCACTATTTGTTAATATTGAAATATAATAGAGTATGCAAAACGTTATAATCATATTTATATACTTTATTATTATATTCTTCATATTATGACATACCAGAAAATTAATGACAAAGAATAAGATTATTGATTTTTTTTTACATATAATTGTCAAAAAGGATGAGGATAAAAATATAAAAAACGACCACAAGAAATATATTTTAGAGTTTTATTAAAATTTGCAAAAACTAAATTCTTAATATCGTTGTCAACTTACAAATATTATATAGAGTTCTATATAATATATTAAATCTGAAGCGGCAGATTATAGGACGACACATACTGACATTTCTATTCCATTTGTGCCACATCATCCCATAGTCCTATGTGGCACATCTAAGATTTTATTTTCATTTTTTAAATAGACAAATACTATATTTATTCTCTATTGGAGGTCACGAGTTCGAACCTTGGCAAAAACGAAAAAATCTCATTTTTAACAAAATTTATCTAACATGACAACTACTATTCCAACTATCTATACTAGTAAGATACCCGTGCTCCCGCACGGGTAAAATTATTTATTACGGTATAAAACATATTTAAATTTATATGTAAATTTGATACGATATAAAATGCATTTATATACATATTTAAATTTGAAATTAGCTATTAATTTTAAAATGAACAATAATTATGTAAATTCAATTAAATTAAAATATAAAAAAAAAGACTCGTGAGATGAAAAAAAAAGAATATTTAATATTTAAAAATAAGGATTTTATCTTTTAAATTAAAATAATTATTGATTAAAATAAAATATGTATTGTGTTTATAGTGATCAGTGAAATGAAAAATTCATTTGATACAATATAAAATGAATTTATATACAGATGTAAAATTGAAATTAGTTATTTAATTGTAAAATGAAAAATAATTATACAATTTCAATAAATAATGATCCAAAAAGAAAAAAAAAATTTAGATACAAATGCAAAATTCAAAATAATTTACTTAATTGTAAAATGAATAATAATCATACAAATTTAATTATATTAAATAATTATATAAAAAAGAAAAAAAAAAGAATCATGAGATGAAAAAAGAAAAAAATAGTATTTAAAAATAAAGATTTTGTATCTTAAATTAAGATAATGGTTGATTAAAATCAAATTGATATTGTGTTGGTAGTGTCCCGTGAGATAAATATATAGTGTTATTTTATTAAAATTAAAAAATAGATTTTTAATATTTTTAGTGATAGTAAATAAATAAATAAAGAAAAATTAAAATAAAAGTGAGAAAGTGTGGAAAAAAGATTTGAAATTTGAATAAAGAGAGAGAATGAGTGGATAAAGAAGATTGACACTTGGCATGTAAATAGAGGAATGATTGGAAATTAATTGAGACATTTATGAATTACCAATTTATCCATAATATAGTGTAATAATTTTTGTGTGGAAGGGCAAATGAGACAATACATGCAATCTATTTTTAATGGGTTGATAGTAGATTTCCCTAAACATTAAAATTAAAATTTATCTATATAATATATTAAATCTGAAGCGGCAGATTATATGACGACACATACTGACATTTCTATTTTATTTGTGCCACATCATCCCATAGTCCTATGTGGCACATCTAAGATTTTATTTTCATTTTTTAAATAGACAAATACTATTTTTATTCTCTATTGGGGGTCACGAGTTCGAACCTTGGCAAAAACGAAAAAATTTCATTTTTAACAAAATTGATCTAACATGACAACTACTATTCCAACTATCTATATTCCCGTAAACATTAAAATTAAAATTATGTCTTATTTGAAATCATAAAGAATATGAACATTAAAAATACTTAAAATAATTGTTTTTAATCTCAAAGTAATTATAGTAAAAAATATATTAACATATTAACCTAATTAATTACTAACTTAGATAAAAACTTATATATCATTATTTATTTTTCATGAAATAATTTTTGACTTATAAAAAAATGTAAAAGTTAAAACAAATGTCTTTAGTGTCAAATTAGTTATTACACAAATTATAAAGACTTATCACTATTTGTTAATATTGAAATATAATAGAGTATGCAAAACGTTATAATCATATTTATATACTTTATTATTATATTCTTCATATTATGACATACCAGAAAATTAATGACAAAGAATAAGATTATTGATTTTTTTTTACATATAATTGTCAAAAAGGATGAGGATAAAAATATAAAAAAATGACCACAAGAAATATATTTTAGAATTTTATTAAAACTTGAAAAAACTAAATTCTTAATATCGTTGTCAACTTACAAATATACACTTTTTCTTTCAAGTAAAATGTTTCTTTTTCTATCATATTGTTTTCTATATTATAATTCATAATAAATTATTATAATATATCTTTTTAACCATATATTTAAAAATAATAATAATTAAAATTCAATATAAATCAAATCTATATAATATATTAAATCTGAAGCGGCAGATTATATGACGACACATACTGACATTTCTATTCCATTTGTGCCACATCATCCCATAGTCCTATGTGGCACATCTAAGATTTTATTTTCATTTTTTAAATAGACAAATACTATATTTATTCTCTATTGGAGGTCACGAGTTCGAACCTTGACAAAAACGAAAAAATCTCATTTTTAATAAAATTGATCTAACATGACAACTACTATTCCAACTATCTATATTCCCCTAAACATTAAAATTAAAATTATGTCTTATTTGAAATCATAAAGAATATGAACATTAAAAATACTTAAAATAATTGTTTTTAATCTCAAAGTAATTATAGTAAAAAATATATTAACATATTAACCTAATTAATTACTAACTTAGATAAATATACTATTTTCATAAATACATATTGCCAAAGTGAATTATGCTTTGTCTTTTCTTTTATAATAGTGACCATAGAAAGTATGATGAAATTATTGAGAATAATGTCTAAAAAAAAACAATCATGTTTTAAAACTTATATATCATTATTTATTTTTCATGAAATAATTTTTGACTTTTAAAAACATGTAAATGTTAAAACAAATGTCTTTAGTGTCAAATTAGTTATTACACAAATTATAAAGACTTATCACTATTTGTTAATATTGAAATATAATAGAGTATGCAAAACGTTATAATCATATTTATATACTTTATTATTATATTCTTCATATTATGACATACCAGAAAATTAATGACAAAGAATAAGATTATTGATTTTTTTTTACATATAATTGTCAAAAAGGATGAGGATAAAAATATAAAAAACGACCACAAGAAATATATTTTAGAGTTTTATTAAAATTTGCAAAAACTAAATTCTTAATATCGTTGTCAACTTACAAATATTATATAGAGTTCTATATAATATATTAAATCTGAAGCGGCAGATTATAGGACGACACATACTGACATTTCTATTCCATTTGTGCCACATCATCCCATAGTCCTATGTGGCACATCTAAGATTTTATTTTCATTTTTTAAATAGACAAATACTATATTTATTCTCTATTGGAGGTCACGAGTTCGAACCTTGGCAAAAACGAAAAAATCTCATTTTTAACAAAATTTATCTAACATGACAACTACTATTCCAACTATCTATACTAGTAAGATACCCGTGCTCCCGCACGGGTAAAATTATTTATTACGGTATAAAACATATTTAAATTTATATGTAAATTTGATACGATATAAAATGCATTTATATACATATTTAAATTTGAAATTAGCTATTAATTTTAAAATGAACAATAATTATGTAAATTCAATTAAATTAAAATATAAAAAAAAAGACTCGTGAGATGAAAAAAAAAGAATATTTAATATTTAAAAATAAGGATTTTATCTTTTAAATTAAAATAATTATTGATTAAAATAAAATATGTATTGTGTTTATAGTGATCAGTGAAATGAAAAATTCATTTGATACAATATAAAATGAATTTATATACAGATGTAAAATTGAAATTAGTTATTTAATTGTAAAATGAAAAATAATTATACAATTTCAATAAATAATGATCCAAAAAGAAAAAAAAAATTTAGATACAAATGCAAAATTCAAAATAATTTACTTAATTGTAAAATGAATAATAATCATACAAATTTAATTATATTAAATAATTATATAAAAAAGAAAAAAAAAAGAATCATGAGATGAAAAAAGAAAAAAATAGTATTTAAAAATAAAGATTTTGTATCTTAAATTAAGATAATGGTTGATTAAAATCAAATTGATATTGTGTTGGTAGTGTCCCGTGAGATAAATATATAGTGTTATTTTATTAAAATTAAAAAATAGATTTTTAATATTTTTAGTGATAGTAAATAAATAAATAAAGAAAAATTAAAATAAAAGTGAGAAAGTGTGGAAAAAAGATTTGAAATTTGAATAAAGAGAGAGAATGAGTGGATAAAGAAGATTGACACTTGGCATGTAAATAGAGGAATGATTGGAAATTAATTGAGACATTTATGAATTACCAATTTATCCATAATATAGTGTAATAATTTTTGTGTGGAAGGGCAAATGAGACAATACATGCAATCTATTTTTAATGGGTTGATAGTAGATTTCCCTAAACATTAAAATTAAAATTTATCTATATAATATATTAAATCTGAAGCGGCAGATTATATGACGACACATACTGACATTTCTATTTTATTTGTGCCACATCATCCCATAGTCCTATGTGGCACATCTAAGATTTTATTTTCATTTTTTAAATAGACAAATACTATTTTTATTCTCTATTGGGGGTCACGAGTTCGAACCTTGGCAAAAACGAAAAAATTTCATTTTTAACAAAATTGATCTAACATGACAACTACTATTCCAACTATCTATATTCCCGTAAACATTAAAATTAAAATTATGTCTTATTTGAAATCATAAAGAATATGAACATTAAAAATACTTAAAATAATTGTTTTTAATCTCAAAGTAATTATAGTAAAAAATATATTAACATATTAACCTAATTAATTACTAACTTAGATAAAAACTTATATATCATTATTTATTTTTCATGAAATAATTTTTGACTTATAAAAAAATGTAAAAGTTAAAACAAATGTCTTTAGTGTCAAATTAGTTATTACACAAATTATAAAGACTTATCACTATTTGTTAATATTGAAATATAATAGAGTATGCAAAACGTTATAATCATATTTATATACTTTATTATTATATTCTTCATATTATGACATACCAGAAAATTAATGACAAAGAATAAGATTATTGATTTTTTTTTACATATAATTGTCAAAAAGGATGAGGATAAAAATATAAAAAACGACCACAAGAAATATATTTTAGAGTTTTATTAAAATTTGCAAAAACTAAATTCTTAATATCGTTGTCAACTTACAAATATTATATAGAGTTCTATATAATATATTAAATCTGAAGCGGCAGATTATAGGACGACACATACTGACATTTCTATTCCATTTGTGCCACATCATCCCATAGTCCTATGTGGCACATCTAAGATTTTATTTTCATTTTTTAAATAGACAAATACTATATTTATTCTCTATTGGAGGTCACGAGTTCGAACCTTGGCAAAAACGAAAAAATCTCATTTTTAACAAAATTTATCTAACATGACAACTACTATTCCAACTATCTATACTAGTAAGATACCCATGCTCCCGCACGGGTAAAATTATTTATTACGGTATAAAACATATTTAAATTTATATGTAAATTTGATACGATATAAAATGCATTTATATACATATTTAAATTTGAAATTAGCTATTAATTTTAAAATGAACAATAATTATGTAAATTCAATTAAATTAAAATATAAAAAAAAAGACTCGTGAGATGAAAAAAAAAGAATATTTAATATTTAAAAATAAGGATTTTATCTTTTAAATTAAAATAATTATTGATTAAAATAAAATATGTATTGTGTTTATAGTGATCAGTGAAATGAAAAATTCATTTGATACAATATAAAATATATTTATATACAGATGTAAAATTGAAATTAGTTATTTAATTGTAAAATGAAAAATAATTATACAATTTCAATAAATAATGATGCAAAAAGAAAAAAAAAATTTAGATACAAATGCAAAATTCAAAATAATTTACTTAATTGTAAAATGAATAATAATCATACAAATTTAATTATATTAAATAATTATATAAAAAAGAAAAAAAAAAGAATCAAGAGATGAAAAAAGAAAAAAATAGTATTTAAAAATAAAGATTTTGTATCTTAAATTAAGATAATGGTTGATTAAAATAAAATTGATATTGTGTTGGTAGTGTCCCGTGAGATAAATATATAGTGTTATTTTATTAAAATTAAAATATAGATTGTTAATATTTTTAGTGATAGTAAATAAATAAATAAAGAAAAATTAAAATAAAAGTGAGAAAGTGTGGAAAAAAGATTTGAAATTTGAATAAAGAGAGAGAATGAGTGGATAAAGAAGATTGACACTTGGCATGTAAATAGAGGAATGATTGTAAATTAATTGAGACATTTTTGAATTACCAATTTATCCATAATATAGTGTAATAATTTTTGTGTGGAAGGGCAAATGAGACAATACATGCAATCTATTTTTAATGGGTTGATAGTAGATTTCCCTAAACATTAAAATTAAAATTTATCTATATAATATATTAAATATGAAGCGGCAGATTATATGACGACACATACTGACATTTCTATTTTATTTGTGCCACATCATCTCATAGTCCTATGTGGCACATCTAAGATTTTATTTTCATTTTTTAAATAGACAAATACTATATTTATTCTCTATTGGAGGTCACGAGTTCGAACCTTGGCAAAAACGAAAAAATTTCATTTTTAACAAAATTGATCTAACATGACAACTACTATTCCAACTATCTATATTCCCGTAAACATTAAAATTAAAATTATGTCTTATTTGAAATCATAAAGAATATGAACATTAAAAATACTTAAAATAATTGTTTTTAATCTCAAAGTAATTATAGTAAAAAATATATTAACATATTAACCTAATTAATTACTAACTTAGATAAAAACTTATATATCATTATTTATTTTTCATGAAATAATTTTTGACTTATAAAAAAATGTAAATGTTAAAACAAATGTCTTTAGTGTCAAATTAGTTATTACACAAATTATAAAGACTTATCACTATTTGTTAATATTGAAATATAATAGAGTATGCAAAACGTTATAATCATATTTATATACATTATTATTATATTCTTCATATTATGACATACCAGAAAATTAATGACAAAGAATAAGATTATTGATTTTTTTTTACATATAATTGTCAAAAAGATGAGGATAAAAATATAAAAAACGACCACAAGAAATATATTTTAGAGTTTTATTAAAATTTGCAAAAACTAAATTTTTAATATTGTTGTCAACTTACAAATATTATATAGAGTTCTATATAATATATTAAATCTGAAGCGGCAGATTATAGGACGACACATACTGACATTTCTTTTCCATTTGTGCCACATCATCCCATAGTCCTATGTGGCACATCTAAGATTTTATTTTCATTTTTTAAATAGACAAATACTATATTTATTCTCTATTGGAGGTCACGAGTTCGAACCTTGGCAAAAACGAAAAAATCTCATTTTTAACAAAATTTATCTAACATGACAACTACTATTCCAACTATCTATACTAGTAAGATACCCGTGCTCCCGCACGGGTAAAATTATTTATTACGGTATAAAACATATTTAAATTTATATGTAAATTTGATACGATATAAAATGCATTTATATACATATTTAAATTTGAAATTAGCTATTAATTTTAAAATGAACAATAATTATGTAAATTCAATTAAATTAAAATATAAAAAAAAAGACTCGTGAGATGAAAAAAAAAGAATATTTAATATTTAAAAATAAGGATTTTATCTTTTAAATTAAAATAATTATTGATTAAAATAAAATATGTATTGTGTTTATAGTGATCAGTGAAATGAAAAATTCATTTGATACAATATAAAATGAATTTATATACAGATGTAAAATTGAAATTAGTTATTTAATTGTAAAATGAAAAATAATTATACAATTTCAATAAATAATGATCCAAAAAGAAAAAAAAAATTTAGATACAAATGCAAAATTCAAAATAATTTACTTAATTGTAAAATGAATAATAATCATACAAATTTAATTATATTAAATAATTATATAAAAAAGAAAAAAAAAAGAATCATGAGATGAAAAAAGAAAAAAATAGTATTTAAAAATAAAGATTTTGTATCTTAAATTAAGATAATGGTTGATTAAAATCAAATTGATATTGTGTTGGTAGTGTCCCGTGAGATAAATATATAGTGTTATTTTATTAAAATTAAAAAATAGATTGTTAATATTTTTAGTGATAGTAAATAAATAAATAAAGAAAAATTAAAATAAAAGTGAGAAAGTGTGGAAAAAAGATTTGAAATTTGAATAAAGAGAGAGAATGAGTGGATAAAGAAGATTGACACTTGGCATGTAAATAGAGGAATGATTGGAAATTAATTGAGACATTTATGAATTACCAATTTATCCATAATATAGTGTAATAATTTTTGTGTGGAAGGGCAAATGAGACAATACATGCAATCTATTTTTAATGGGTTGATAGTAGATTTCCCTAAACATTAAAATTAAAATTTATCTATATAATATATTAAATCTGAAGCGGCAGATTATATGACGACACATACTGACATTTCTATTTTATTTGTGCCACATCATCCCATAGTCCTATGTGGCACATCTAAGATTTTATTTTCATTTTTTAAATAGAAAAATACTATTTTTATTCTCTATTGGGGGTCACGAGTTCGAACCTTGGCAAAAACGAAAAAATTTCATTTTTAACAAAATTGATCTAACATGACAACTACTATTCCAACTATCTATATTCCCGTAAACATTAAAATTAAAATTATGTCTTATTTGAAATCATAAAGAATATGAACATTAAAAATACTTAAAATAATTGTTTTTAATCTCAAAGTAATTATAGTAAAAAATATATTAACATATTAACCTAATTAATTACTAACTTAGATAAAAACTTATATATCATTATTTATTTTTCATGAAATAATTTTTGACTTATAAAAAAATGTAAAAGTTAAAACAAATGTCTTTAGTGTCAAATTAGTTATTACACAAATTATAAAGACTTATCACTATTTGTTAATATTGAAATATAATAGAGTATGCAAAACGTTATAATCATATTTATATACTTTATTATTATATTCTTCATATTATGACATACCAGAAAATTAATGACAAAGAATAAGATTATTGATTTTTTTTTACATATAATTGTCAAAAAGGATGAGGATAAAAATATAAAAAACGACCACAAGAAATATATTTTAGAGTTTTATTAAAATTTGCAAAAACTAAATTCTTAATATCGTTGTCAACTTACAAATATTATATAGAGTTCTATATAATATATTAAATCTGAAGCGGCAGATTATAGGACGACACATACTGACATTTCTATTCCATTTGTGCCACATCATCCCATAGTCCTATGTGGCACATCTAAGATTTTATTTTCATTTTTTAAATAGACAAATACTATATTTATTCTCTATTGGAGGTCACGAGTTCGAACCTTGGCAAAAACGAAAAAATCTCATTTTTAACAAAATTTATCTAACATGACAACTACTATTCCAACTATCTATACTAGTAAGATACCCATGCTCCCGCACGGGTAAAATTATTTATTACGGTATAAAACATATTTAAATTTATATGTAAATTTGATACGATATAAAATGCATTTATATACATATTTAAATTTGAAATTAGCTATTAATTTTAAAATGAACAATAATTATGTAAATTCAATTAAATTAAAATATAAAAAAAAAGACTCGTGAGATGAAAAAAAAAGAATATTTAATATTTAAAAATAAGGATTTTATCTTTTAAATTAAAATAATTATTGATTAAAATAAAATATGTATTGTGTTTATAGTGATCAGTGAAATGAAAAATTCATTTGATACAATATAAAATATATTTATATACAGATGTAAAATTGAAATTAGTTATTTAATTGTAAAATGAAAAATAATTATACAATTTCAATAAATAATGATGCAAAAAGAAAAAAAAAATTTAGATACAAATGCAAAATTCAAAATAATTTACTTAATTGTAAAATGAATAATAATCATACAAATTTAATTATATTAAATAATTATATAAAAAAGAAAAAAAAAAGAATCAAGAGATGAAAAAAGAAAAAAATAGTATTTAAAAATAAAGATTTTGTATCTTAAATTAAGATAATGGTTGATTAAAATAAAATTGATATTGTGTTGGTAGTGTCCCGTGAGATAAATATATAGTGTTATTTTATTAAAATTAAAATATAGATTGTTAATATTTTTAGTGATAGTAAATAAATAAATAAAGAAAAATTAAAATAAAAGTGAGAAAGTGTGGAAAAAAGATTTGAAATTTGAATAAAGAGAGAGAATGAGTGGATAAAGAAGATTGACACTTGGCATGTAAATAGAGGAATGATTGTAAATTAATTGAGACATTTTTGAATTACCAATTTATCCATAATATAGTGTAATAATTTTTGTGTGGAAGGGCAAATGAGACAATACATGCAATCTATTTTTAATGGGTTGATAGTAGATTTCCCTAAACATTAAAATTAAAATTTATCTATATAATATATTAAATATGAAGCGGCAGATTATATGACGACACATACTGACATTTCTATTTTATTTGTGCCACATCATCTCATAGTCCTATGTGGCACATCTAAGATTTTATTTTCATTTTTTAAATAGACAAATACTATATTTATTCTCTATTGGAGGTCACGAGTTCGAACCTTGGCAAAAACGAAAAAATTTCATTTTTAACAAAATTGATCTAACATGACAACTACTATTCCAACTATCTATATTCCCGTAAACATTAAAATTAAAATTATGTCTTATTTGAAATCATAAAGAATATGAACATTAAAAATACTTAAAATAATTGTTTTTAATCTCAAAGTAATTATAGTAAAAAATATATTAACATATTAACCTAATTAATTACTAACTTAGATAAAAACTTATATATCATTATTTATTTTTCATGAAATAATTTTTGACTTATAAAAAAATGTAAATGTTAAAACAAATGTCTTTAGTGTCAAATTAGTTATTACACAAATTATAAAGACTTATCACTATTTGTTAATATTGAAATATAATAGAGTATGCAAAACGTTATAATCATATTTATATACATTATTATTATATTCTTCATATTATGACATACCAGAAAATTAATGACAAAGAATAAGATTATTGATTTTTTTTTACATATAATTGTCAAAAAGATGAGGATAAAAATATAAAAAACGACCACAAGAAATATATTTTAGAGTTTTATTAAAATTTGCAAAAACTAAATTTTTAATATTGTTGTCAACTTACAAATATTATATAGAGTTCTATATAATATATTAAATCTGAAGCGGCAGATTATAGGACGACACATACTGACATTTCTTTTCCATTTGTGCCACATCATCCCATAGTCCTATGTGGCACATCTAAGATTTTATTTTCATTTTTTAAATAGACAAATACTATATTTATTCTCTATTGGAGGTCACGAGTTCGAACCTTGGCAAAAACGAAAAAATCTCATTTTTAACAAAATTTATCTAACATGACAACTACTATTCCAACTATCTATACTAGTAAGATACCCGTGCTCCCGCACGGGTAAAATTATTTATTACGGTATAAAACATATTTAAATTTATATGTAAATTTGATACGATATAAAATGCATTTATATACATATTTAAATTTGAAATTAGCTATTAATTTTAAAATGAACAATAATTATGTAAATTCAATTAAATTAAAATATAAAAAAAAAGACTCGTGAGATGAAAAAAAAAGAATATTTAATATTTAAAAATAAGGATTTTATCTTTTAAATTAAAATAATTATTGATTAAAATAAAATATGTATTGTGTTTATAGTGATCAGTGAAATGAAAAATTCATTTGATACAATATAAAATGAATTTATATACAGATGTAAAATTGAAATTAGTTATTTAATTGTAAAATGAAAAATAATTATACAATTTCAATAAATAATGATCCAAAAAGAAAAAAAAAATTTAGATACAAATGCAAAATTCAAAATAATTTACTTAATTGTAAAATGAATAATAATCATACAAATTTAATTATATTAAATAATTATATAAAAAAGAAAAAAAAAAGAATCATGAGATGAAAAAAGAAAAAAATAGTATTTAAAAATAAAGATTTTGTATCTTAAATTAAGATAATGGTTGATTAAAATCAAATTGATATTGTGTTGGTAGTGTCCCGTGAGATAAATATATAGTGTTATTTTATTAAAATTAAAAAATAGATTGTTAATATTTTTAGTGATAGTAAATAAATAAATAAAGAAAAATTAAAATAAAAGTGAGAAAGTGTGGAAAAAAGATTTGAAATTTGAATAAAGAGAGAGAATGAGTGGATAAAGAAGATTGACACTTGGCATGTAAATAGAGGAATGATTGGAAATTAATTGAGACATTTATGAATTACCAATTTATCCATAATATAGTGTAATAATTTTTGTGTGGAAGGGCAAATGAGACAATACATGCAATCTATTTTTAATGGGTTGATAGTAGATTTCCCTAAACATTAAAATTAAAATTTATCTATATAATATATTAAATCTGAAGCGGCAGATTATATGACGACACATACTGACATTTCTATTTTATTTGTGCCACATCATCCCATAGTCCTATGTGGCACATCTAAGATTTTATTTTCATTTTTTAAATAGACAAATACTATTTTTATTCTCTATTGGGGGTCACGAGTTCGAACCTTGGCAAAAACGAAAAAATTTCATTTTTAACAAAATTGATCTAACATGACAACTACTATTCCAACTATCTATATTCCCGTAAACATTAAAATTAAAATTATGTCTTATTTGAAATCATAAAGAATATGAACATTAAAAATACTTAAAATAATTGTTTTTAATCTCAAAGTAATTATAGTAAAAAATATATTAACATATTAACCTAATTAATTACTAACTTAGATAAAAACTTATATATCATTATTTATTTTTCATGAAATAATTTTTGACTTATAAAAAAATGTAAAAGTTAAAACAAATGTCTTTAGTGTCAAATTAGTTATTACACAAATTATAAAGACTTATCACTATTTGTTAATATTGAAATATAATAGAGTATGCAAAACGTTATAATCATATTTATATACTTTATTATTATATTCTTCATATTATGACATACCAGAAAATTAATGACAAAGAATAAGATTATTGATTTTTTTTTACATATAATTGTCAAAAAGGATGAGGATAAAAATATAAAAAACGACCACAAGAAATATATTTTAGAGTTTTATTAAAATTTGCAAAAACTAAATTCTTAATATCGTTGTCAACTTACAAATATTATATAGAGTTCTATATAATATATTAAATCTGAAGCGGCAGATTATAGGACGACACATACTGACATTTCTATTCCATTTGTGCCACATCATCCCATAGTCCTATGTGGCACATCTAAGATTTTATTTTCATTTTTTAAATAGACAAATACTATATTTATTCTCTATTGGAGGTCACGAGTTCGAACCTTGGCAAAAACGAAAAAATCTCATTTTTAACAAAATTTATCTAACATGACAACTACTATTCCAACTATCTATACTAGTAAGATACCCATGCTCCCGCACGGGTAAAATTATTTATTACGGTATAAAACATATTTAAATTTATATGTAAATTTGATACGATATAAAATGCATTTATATACATATTTAAATTTGAAATTAGCTATTAATTTTAAAATGAACAATAATTATGTAAATTCAATTAAATTAAAATATAAAAAAAAAGACTCGTGAGATGAAAAAAAAAGAATATTTAATATTTAAAAATAAGGATTTTATCTTTTAAATTAAAATAATTATTGATTAAAATAAAATATGTATTGTGTTTATAGTGATCAGTGAAATGAAAAATTCATTTGATACAATATAAAATATATTTATATACAGATGTAAAATTGAAATTAGTTATTTAATTGTAAAATGAAAAATAATTATACAATTTCAATAAATAATGATGCAAAAAGAAAAAAAAAATTTAGATACAAATGCAAAATTCAAAATAATTTACTTAATTGTAAAATGAATAATAATCATACAAATTTAATTATATTAAATAATTATATAAAAAAGAAAAAAAAAAGAATCAAGAGATGAAAAAAGAAAAAAATAGTATTTAAAAATAAAGATTTTGTATCTTAAATTAAGATAATGGTTGATTAAAATAAAATTGATATTGTGTTGGTAGTGTCCCGTGAGATAAATATATAGTGTTATTTTATTAAAATTAAAATATAGATTGTTAATATTTTTAGTGATAGTAAATAAATAAATAAAGAAAAATTAAAATAAAAGTGAGAAAGTGTGGAAAAAAGATTTGAAATTTGAATAAAGAGAGAGAATGAGTGGATAAAGAAGATTGACACTTGGCATGTAAATAGAGGAATGATTGTAAATTAATTGAGACATTTTTGAATTACCAATTTATCCATAATATAGTGTAATAATTTTTGTGTGGAAGGGCAAATGAGACAATACATGCAATCTATTTTTAATGGGTTGATAGTAGATTTCCCTAAACATTAAAATTAAAATTTATCTATATAATATATTAAATATGAAGCGGCAGATTATATGACGACACATACTGACATTTCTATTTTATTTGTGCCACATCATCTCATAGTCCTATGTGGCACATCTAAGATTTTATTTTCATTTTTTAAATAGACAAATACTATATTTATTCTCTATTGGAGGTCACGAGTTCGAACCTTGGCAAAAACGAAAAAATTTCATTTTTAACAAAATTGATCTAACATGACAACTACTATTCCAACTATCTATATTCCCGTAAACATTAAAATTAAAATTATGTCTTATTTGAAATCATAAAGAATATGAACATTAAAAATACTTAAAATAATTGTTTTTAATCTCAAAGTAATTATAGTAAAAAATATATTAACATATTAACCTAATTAATTACTAACTTAGATAAAAACTTATATATCATTATTTATTTTTCATGAAATAATTTTTGACTTATAAAAAAATGTAAATGTTAAAACAAATGTCTTTAGTGTCAAATTAGTTATTACACAAATTATAAAGACTTATCACTATTTGTTAATATTGAAATATAATAGAGTATGCAAAACGTTATAATCATATTTATATACATTATTATTATATTCTTCATATTATGACATACCAGAAAATTAATGACAAAGAATAAGATTATTGATTTTTTTTTACATATAATTGTCAAAAAGATGAGGATAAAAATATAAAAAACGACCACAAGAAATATATTTTAGAGTTTTATTAAAATTTGCAAAAACTAAATTTTTAATATTGTTGTCAACTTACAAATATTATATAGAGTTCTATATAATATATTAAATCTGAAGCGGCAGATTATAGGACGACACATACTGACATTTCTTTTCCATTTGTGCCACATCATCCCATAGTCCTATGTGGCACATCTAAGATTTTATTTTCATTTTTTAAATAGACAAATACTATATTTATTCTCTATTGGAGGTCACGAGTTCGAACCTTGGCAAAAACGAAAAAATCTCATTTTTAACAAAATTTATCTAACATGACAACTACTATTCCAACTATCTATACTAGTAAGATACCCGTGCTCCCGCACGGGTAAAATTATTTATTACGGTATAAAACATATTTAAATTTATATGTAAATTTGATACGATATAAAATGCATTTATATACATATTTAAATTTGAAATTAGCTATTAATTTTAAAATGAACAATAATTATGTAAATTCAATTAAATTAAAATATAAAAAAAAAGACTCGTGAGATGAAAAAAAAAGAATATTTAATATTTAAAAATAAGGATTTTATCTTTTAAATTAAAATAATTATTGATTAAAATAAAATATGTATTGTGTTTATAGTGATCAGTGAAATGAAAAATTCATTTGATACAATATAAAATGAATTTATATACAGATGTAAAATTGAAATTAGTTATTTAATTGTAAAATGAAAAATAATTATACAATTTCAATAAATAATGATCCAAAAAGAAAAAAAAAATTTAGATACAAATGCAAAATTCAAAATAATTTACTTAATTGTAAAATGAATAATAATCATACAAATTTAATTATATTAAATAATTATATAAAAAAGAAAAAAAAAAGAATCATGAGATGAAAAAAGAAAAAAATAGTATTTAAAAATAAAGATTTTGTATCTTAAATTAAGATAATGGTTGATTAAAATCAAATTGATATTGTGTTGGTAGTGTCCCGTGAGATAAATATATAGTGTTATTTTATTAAAATTAAAAAATAGATTGTTAATATTTTTAGTGATAGTAAATAAATAAATAAAGAAAAATTAAAATAAAAGTGAGAAAGTGTGGAAAAAAGATTTGAAATTTGAATAAAGAGAGAGAATGAGTGGATAAAGAAGATTGACACTTGGCATGTAAATAGAGGAATGATTGGAAATTAATTGAGACATTTATGAATTACCAATTTATCCATAATATAGTGTAATAATTTTTGTGTGGAAGGGCAAATGAGACAATACATGCAATCTATTTTTAATGGGTTGATAGTAGATTTCCCTAAACATTAAAATTAAAATTTATCTATATAATATATTAAATCTGAAGCGGCAGATTATATGACGACACATACTGACATTTCTATTTTATTTGTGCCACATCATCCCATAGTCCTATGTGGCACATCTAAGATTTTATTTTCATTTTTTAAATAGACAAATACTATTTTTATTCTCTATTGGGGGTCACGAGTTCGAACCTTGGCAAAAACGAAAAAATTTCATTTTTAACAAAATTGATCTAACATGACAACTACTATTCCAACTATCTATATTCCCGTAAACATTAAAATTAAAATTATGTCTTATTTGAAATCATAAAGAATATGAACATTAAAAATACTTAAAATAATTGTTTTTAATCTCAAAGTAATTATAGTAAAAAATATATTAACATATTAACCTAATTAATTACTAACTTAGATAAAAACTTATATATCATTATTTATTTTTCATGAAATAATTTTTGACTTATAAAAAAATGTAAAAGTTAAAACAAATGTCTTTAGTGTCAAATTAGTTATTACACAAATTATAAAGACTTATCACTATTTGTTAATATTGAAATATAATAGAGTATGCAAAACGTTATAATCATATTTATATACTTTATTATTATATTCTTCATATTATGACATACCAGAAAATTAATGACAAAGAATAAGATTATTGATTTTTTTTTACATATAATTGTCAAAAAGGATGAGGATAAAAATATAAAAAAATGACCACAAGAAATATATTTTAGAATTTTATTAAAATTTGAAAAAACTAAATTCTTAATATCGTTGTCAACTTACAAATATACACTTTTTCTTTCAAGTAAAATGTTTCTTTTTCTATCATATTGTTTTCTATATTATAATTCATAATAAATTATTATAATATATCTTTTTAACCATATATTTAAAAATAATAATAATTAAAATTCAATATAAATCAAATCTATATAATATATTAAATCTGAAGCGGCAGATTATATGACGACACATACTGACATTTCTATTCCATTTGTGCCACATCATCCCATAGTCCTATGTGGCACATCTAAGATTTTATTTTCATTTTTTAAATAGACAAATACTATATTTATTCTCTATTGGAGGTCACGAGTTCGAACCTTGACAAAAACGAAAAAATCTCATTTTTAATAAAATTGATCTAACATGACAACTACTATTCCAACTATCTATATTCCCCTAAACATTAAAATTAAAATTATGTCTTATTTGAAATCATAAAGAATATGAACATTAAAAATACTTAAAATAATTGTTTTTAATCTCAAAGTAATTATAGTAAAAAATATATTAACATATTAACCTAATTAATTACTAACTTAGATAAATATACTATTTTCATAAATACATATTGCCAAAGTGAATTATGCTTTGTCTTTTCTTTTATAATAGTGACCATAGAAAGTATGATGAAATTATTGAGAATAATGTCTAAAAAAAAACAATCATGTTTTAAAACTTATATATCATTATTTATTTTTCATGAAATAATTTTTGACCTATAAAAACATGTAAATGTTAAAACAAATGTCTTTAGTGTCAAATTAGTTATTACACAAATTATAAAGACTTATCACTATTTGTTAATATTGAAATATAATAGAGTATGCAAAACGTTATAATCATATTTATATACTTTATTATTATATTCTTCATATTATGACATACCAGAAAATTAATGACAAAGAATAAGATTATTGATTTTTTTTACATATAATTGTCAAAAAGGATGAGGATAAAAATATAAAAAAAATGACCACAAGAAATATATTTTAGAATTTTATTAAAATTTGCAAAAACTAAATTCTTAATATCGTTGTCAACTTACAAATATACACTTTTTCTTTCAAGTAAAATGTTTCTTTTTCTATCATATTGTTTTCTATATTATAATTCATAATAAATTATTATAATATATCTTTTTAACCATATATTTAAAAATAATAATAATTAAAATTCAATATAAATCAAATCTATATAATATATTAAATCTGAAGCGGCAGATTATATGACGACACATACTGACATTTCTATTCCATTTGTGCCACATCATCCCATAGTCCTATGTGGCACATCTAAGATTTTATTTTTTTAAATAGACATATACTATATTTATTCTCTATTGGAGGTCACGAGTTCGAACCTTGACAAAAACGAAAAAATCTCATTTTTAATAAAATTGATCTAACATGACAACTACTATTCCAACTATCTATATTCCCCTAAACATTAAAATTAAAATTATGTCTTATTTGAAATCATAAAGAATATGAACATTAAAAATACTTAAAATAATTGTTTTTAATCTCAAAGTAATTATAGTAAAAAATATATTAACATATTAACCTAATTAATTACTAACTTAGATAAATATACTATTTTCATAAATACATATTGCCAAAGTGAATTATGCTTTGTCTTTTCTTTTATAATAGTGACCATAGAAAGTATGATGAAATTATTGAGAATAATGTCTAAAAAAAAACAATCATGTTTTAAAACTTATATATCATTATTTATTTTTCATGAAATAATTTTTTACTTTTAAAAACATGTAAATGTTAAAACAAATGTCTTTAGTGTCAAATTAGTTATTACACAAATTATAAAGACTTATCACTATTTGTTAATATTGAAATATAATAGAGTATGCAAAACGTTATAATCATATTTATATACTTTATTATTATATTCTTCATATTATGACATACCAGAAAATTAATGACAAAGAATAAGATTATTGATTTTTTTTTACATATAATTGTCAAAAAGGATGAGGATAAAAATATAAAAAACGACCACAAGAAATATATTTTAGAGTTTTATTAAAATTTGCAAAAACTAAATTCTTAATATCGTTGTCAACTTACAAATATTATATAGAGTTTTATATAATATATTAAATCTGAAGCGGCAGATTATAGGACGACACATACTGACATTTCTATTCCATTTGTGCCACATCATCCCATAGTCCTATGTGGCACATCTAAGATTTTATTTTCATTTTTTAAATAGACAAATACTATATTTATTCTCTATTGAAGGTCACGAGTTCGAACCTTGGCAAAAACGAAAAAATCTCATTTTTAACAAAATTTATCTAACATGACAACTACTATTCCAACTATCTATACTAGTAAGATACCCGTGCTCCCGCACGGGTAAAATTATTTATTACGGTATAAAACATATTTAAATTTATATGTAAATTTGATACGATATAAAATGCATTTATATACATATTTAAATTTGAAATTAGCTATTAATTTTAAAATGAACAATAATTATGTAAATTCAATTAAATTAAAATATAAAAAAAAAGACTCGTGAGATGAAAAAAAAAGAATATTTAATATTTAAAAATAAGGATTTTATCTTTTAAATTAAAATAATTATTGATTAAAATAAAATATGTATTGTGTTTATAGTGATCAGTGAAATGAAAAATTCATTTGATACAAGATAAAATGTATTTATATACAGATGTAAAATTGAAATTAGTTATTTAATTGTAAAATGAAAAATAATTATACAATTTCAATAAATAATGATGCAAAAAGAAAAAAAAAATTTAGATACAAATGCAAAATTCAAAATAATTTACTTAATTGTAAAATGAATAATAATCATACAAATTTAATTATATTAAATAATTATATAAAAAAGAGAAAAAAAAGAATCATGAGATGAAAAAAGAAAAAAATAGTATTTAAAAATAAAGATTTTGTATCTTAAATTAAGATAATGGTTGATTAAAATAAAATTGATATTGTGTTGGTAGTGTCCCGTGAGATAAGTATATAGTGTTATTTTATTAAAATTAAAAAATAGATTGTTAATATTTTTAGTGATAGTAAATAAATAAATAAAGAAAAATTAAAATAAAAGTGAAAAAGTGTGGAAAAAAGATTTGAAATTTGAATAAAGAGAGAGAATGAGTGGATAAAGAAGATTGACACTTGGCATGTAAATAGAGGAATGATTGGAAATTAATTGAGACATTTATGAATTACCAATTTATCCATAATATAGTGTAATAATTTTTGTGTGGAAGGGCAAATGAGACAATACATGCAATCTATTTTTAATGGGTTGATAGTAGATTTCCCTAAACATTAAAATTAAAATTTATCTATATAATATATTAAATCTGAAGCGGCAGATTATATGACGACACATACTGACATTTCTATTTTATTTGTGCCACATCATCCCATAGTCCTATGTGGCACATCTAAGATTTTATTTTCATTTTTTAAATAGACAAATACTATATTTATTCTCTATTGGAGGTCACGAGTTCGAACCTTGGCAAAAACAAAAAAATTTCATTTTTAACAAAATTGATCTAACATGACAACTACTATTCCAACTATCTATATTCCCGTAAACATTAAAATTAAAATTATGTCTTATTTGAAATCATAAAGAATATGAACATTAAAAATACTTAAAATAATTGTTTTTAATCTCAAAGTAATTATAGTAAAAAATATATTAACATATTAACCTAATTAATTACTAACTTAGATAAAAACTTATATATCATTATTTATTTTTCATGAAATAATTTTTGACTTATAAAAAAATGTAAAAGTTAAAACAAATGTCTTTAGTGTCAAATTAGTTATTACACAAATTATAAAGACTTATCACTATTTGTTAATATTGAAATATAATAGAGTATGCAAAACGTTATAATCATATTTATATACTTTATTATTATATTCTTCATATTATGACATACCAGAAAATTAATGACAAAGAATAAGATTATTGATTTTTTTTTACATATAATTGTCAAAAAGGATGAGGATAAAAATATAAAAAAATGACCACAAGAAATATATTTTAGAATTTTATTAAAATTTGAAAAAACTAAATTCTTAATATCGTTGTCAACTTACAAATATACACTTTTTCTTTCAAGTAAAATGTTTCTTTTTCTATCATATTGTTTTCTATATTATAATTCATAATAAATTATTATAATATATCTTTTTAACCATATATTTAAAAATAATAATAATTAAAATTCAATATAAATCAAATCTATATAATATATTAAATCTGAAGCGGCAGATTATATGACGACACATACTGACATTTCTATTCCATTTGTGCCACATCATCCCATAGTCCTATGTGGCACATCTAAGATTTTATTTTCATTTTTTAAATAGACAAATACTATATTTATTCTCTATTGGAGGTCACGAGTTCGAACCTTGACAAAAACGAAAAAATCTCATTTTTAATAAAATTGATCTAACATGACAACTACTATTCCAACTATCTATATTCCCCTAAACATTAAAATTAAAATTATGTCTTATTTGAAATCATAAAGAATATGAACATTAAAAATACTTAAAATAATTGTTTTTAATCTCAAAGTAATTATAGTAAAAAATATATTAACATATTAACCTAATTAATTACTAACTTAGATAAATATACTATTTTCATAAATACATATTGCCAAAGTGAATTATGCTTTGTCTTTTCTTTTATAATAGTGACCATAGAAAGTATGATGAAATTATTGAGAATAATGTCTAAAAAAAAACAATCATGTTTTAAAACTTATATATCATTATTTATTTTTCATGAAATAATTTTTGACCTATAAAAACATGTAAATGTTAAAACAAATGTCTTTAGTGTCAAATTAGTTATTACACAAATTATAAAGACTTATCACTATTTGTTAATATTGAAATATAATAGAGTATGCAAAACGTTATAATCATATTTATATACTTTATTATTATATTCTTCATATTATGACATACCAGAAAATTAATGACAAAGAATAAGATTATTGATTTTTTTTTTACATATCATTGTCAAAAAGGATGAGGATAAAAATATCAAAAACGACCACAAGAAATATATTTTAGAGTTTTATTAAAATTTGCAAAAACTAAATTCTTAATATCGTTGTCAACTTACAAATATACACTTTTTCTTTCAAGTAAAATGTTTCTTTTTCTATCATATTGTTTTCTATATTATAATTCATAATAAATTATTATAATATATCTTTTTAACCATATATTTAAAAATAATAATAATTAAAATTCAATATAAATCAAATCTATATATATAATATATTAAATCTGAAGCGGCAGATTATATGACTGACACATACTGACATTTCTATTCCATTTGTGCCACATCATCCCATAGTCCTATGTGGCACATCTAAGATTTTATTTTCATTTTTTAAATAGACAAATACTATATTTATTCTCTATTGGAGGTCACGAGTTCGAACCTTGACAAAAACGAAAAAATCTCATTTTTAATAAAATTGATCTAACATGACAACTACTATTCCAACTATCTATATTCCCCTAAACATTAAAATTAAAATTATGTCTTATTTGAAATCATAAAGAATATGAACATTAAAAATACTTAAAATAATTGTTTTTAATCTCAAAGTAATTATAGTAAAAAATATATTAACATATTAACCTAATTAATTACTAACTTAGATAAATATACTATTTTCATAAATACATATTGCCAAAGTGAATTATGCTTTGTCTTTTCTTTTATAATAGTGGCCATAGAAAGTATGATGAAATTATTGAGAATAATGTCTAAAAAAAAACAATCATGTTTTAAAACTTATATATCATTATTTATTTTTCATGAAATAATTTTTGACCTATAAAAACATGTAAATGTTAAAACAAATGTCTTTAGTGTCAAATTAGTTATTACACAAATTATAAAGACTTATCACTATTTGTTAATATTGAAATATAATAGAGTATGCAAAACGTTATAATCATATTTATATACTTTATTATTATATTCTTCATATTATGACATACCAGAAAATTAATGACAAAGAATAAGATTATTGATTTTTTTTTTACATATCATTGTCAAAAAGGATGAGGATAAAAATATCAAAAACGACCACAAGAAATATATTTTAGAGTTTTATTAAAATTTGCAAAAACTAAATTCTTAATATCGTTGTCAACTTACAAATATACACTTTTTCTTTCAAGTAAAATGTTTCTTTTTCTATCATATTGTTTTCTATATTATAATTCATAATAAATTATTATAATATATCTTTTTAACCATATATTTAAAAATAATAATAATTAAAATTCAATATAAATCAAATCTATATATATAATATATTAAATCTGAAGCGGCAGATTATATGACTGACACATACTGACATTTCTATTCCATTTGTGCCACATCATCCCATAGTCCTATGTGGCACATCTAAGATTTTATTTTCATTTTTTAAATAGACAAATACTATATTTATTCTCTATTGGAGGTCACGAGTTCGAACCTTGACAAAAACGAAAAAATCTCATTTTTAATAAAATTGATCTAACATGACAACTACTATTCCAACTATCTATATTCCCCTAAACATTAAAATTAAAATTATGTCTTATTTGAAATCATAAAGAATATGAACATTAAAAATACTTAAAATAATTGTTTTTAATCTCAAAGTAATTATAGTAAAAAATATATTAACATATTAACCTAATTAATTACTAACTTAGATAAATATACTATTTTCATAAATACATATTGCCAAAGTGAATTATGCTTTGTCTTTTCTTTTATAATAGTGACCATAGAAAGTATGATGAAATTATTGAGAATAATGTCTAAAAAAAAACAATCATGTTTTAAAACTTATATATCATTATTTATTTTTCATGAAATAATTTTTGACCTATAAAAACATGTAAATGTTAAAACAAATGTCTTTAGTGTCAAATTAGTTATTACACAAATTATAAAGACTTATCACTATTTGTTAATATTGAAATATAATAGAGTATGCAAAACGTTATAATCATATTTATATACTTTATTATTATATTCTTCATATTATGACATACCAGAAAATTAATGACAAAGAATAAGATTATTGATTTTTTTTTTACATATCATTGTCAAAAAGGATGAGGATAAAAATATCAAAAACGACCACAAGAAATATATTTTAGAGTTTTATTAAAATTTGCAAAAACTAAATTCTTAATATCGTTGTCAACTTACAAATATACACTTTTTCTTTCAAGTAAAATGTTTCTTTTTCTATCATATTGTTTTCTATATTATAATTCATAATAAATTATTATAATATATCTTTTTAACCATATATTTAAAAATAATAATAATTAAAATTCAATATAAATCAAATCTATATATATAATATATTAAATCTGAAGCGGCAGATTATATGACTGACACATACTGACATTTCTATTCCATTTGTGCCACATCATCCCATAGTCCTATGTGGCACATCTAAGATTTTATTTTCATTTTTTAAATAGACAAATACTATATTTATTCTCTATTGGAGGTCACGAGTTCGAACCTTGACAAAAACGAAAAAATCTCATTTTTAATAAAATTGATCTAACATGACAACTACTATTCCAACTATCTATATTCCCCTAAACATTAAAATTAAAATTATGTCTTATTTGAAATCATAAAGAATATGAACATTAAAAATACTTAAAATAATTGTTTTTAATCTCAAAGTAATTATAGTAAAAAATATATTAACATATTAACCTAATTAATTACTAACTTAGATAAATATACTATTTTCATAAATACATATTGCCAAAGTGAATTATGCTTTGTCTTTTCTTTTATAATAGTGACCATAGAAAGTATGATGAAATTATTGAGAATAATGTCTAAAAAAAAACAATCATGTTTTAAAACTTATATATCATTATTTATTTTTCATGAAATAATTTTTGACCTATAAAAACATGTAAATGTTAAAACAAATGTCTTTAGTGTCAAATTAGTTATTACACAAATTATAAAGACTTATCACTATTTGTTAATATTGAAATATAATAGAGTATGCAAAACGTTATAATCATATTTATATACTTTATTATTATATTCTTCATATTATGACATACCAGAAAATTAATGACAAAGAATAAGATTATTGATTTTTTTTTACATATCATTGTCAAAAAGGATGAGGATAAAAATATCAAAAACGACCACAAGAAATATATTTTAGAGTTTTATTAAAATTTGCAAAAACTAAATTCTTAATATCGTTGTCAACTTACAAATATACACTTTTTCTTTCAAGTAAAATGTTTCTTTTTCTATCATATTGTTTTCTATATTATAATTCATAATAAATTATTATAATATATCTTTTTAACCATATATTTAAAAATAATAATAATTAAAATTCAATATAAATCAAATCTATATATATAATATATTAAATCTGAAGCGGCAGATTATATGACTGACACATACTGACATTTCTATTCCATTTGTGCCACATCATCCCATAGTCCTATGTGGCACATCTAAGATTTTATTTTCATTTTTTAAATAGACAAATACTATATTTATTCTCTATTGGAGGTCACGAGTTCGAACCTTGACAAAAACGAAAAAATCTCATTTTTAATAAAATTGATCTAACATGACAACTACTATTCCAACTATCTATATTCCCCTAAACATTAAAATTAAAATTATGTCTTATTTGAAATCATAAAGAATATGAACATTAAAAATACTTAAAATAATTGTTTTTAATCTCAAAGTAATTATAGTAAAAAATATATTAACATATTAACCTAATTAATTACTAACTTAGATAAATATACTATTTTCATAAATACATATTGCCAAAGTGAATTATGCTTTGTCTTTTCTTTTATAATAGTGACCATAGAAAGTATGATGAAATTATTGAGAATAATGTCTAAAAAAAACAATCATGTTTTAAAACTTATATATCATTATTTATTTTTCATGAAATAATTTTTGACTTTTAAAAACATGTAAATGTTAAAACAAATGTCTTTAGTGTCAAATTAGTTATTACACAAATTATAAAGACTTATCACTATTTGTTAATATTGAAATATAATAGAGTATGCAAAACGTTATAATCATATTTATATACTTTATTATTATATTCTTCATATTATGACATACCAGAAAATTAATGACAAAGAATAAGATTATTGATTTTTTTTTACATATAATTGTCAAAAAGGATAAGGATAAAAATATAAAAAACGACCACAAGAAATATATTTTAGAGTTTTATTAAAATTTGCAAAAACTAAATTCTTAATATCGTTGTCAACTTACAAATATTATATAGAGTTCTATATAATATATTAAATCTGAAGCGGCAGATTATAGGACGACACATACTGACATTTCTATTCCATTTGTGCCACATCATCCCATAGTCCTATGTGGCACATCTAAGATTTTATTTTCATTTTTTAAATAGACAAATACTATATTTATTCTCTATTGGAGGTCACGAGTTCGAACCTTGGCAAAAACGAAAATATCTCATTTTTAACAAAATTTATCTAACATGACAACTACTATTCCAACTATCTATACTAGTAAGATACCCGTGCTCCCGCACGGGTAAAATTATTTATTACGGTATAAAACATATTTAAATTTATATGTAAATTTGATACGATATAAAATGCATTTATATACATATTTAAATTTGAAATTAGCTATTAATTTTAAAATGAACAATAATTATGTAAATTCAATTAAATTAAAATATAAAAAAAATGACTCGTGAGATGAAAAAAAAAAGAATATTTAATATTTAAAAATAAGGATTTTATCTTTTAAATTAAAATAATTATTGATTAAAATAAAATATGTATTGTGTTTATAGTGATCAGTGAAATGAAAAATTCATTTGATACAATATAAAATGTATTTATATACAGATGTAAAATTGAAATTAGTTATTTAATTGTAAAATGAAAAATAATTATACAATTTCAATAAATAATGATGCAAAAAGAAAAAAAAAATTTAGATACAAATGCAAAATTCAAAATAATTTACTTAATTGTAAAATGAATAATAATCATACAAATTTAATTATATTAAATAATTATATAAAAAAGAAAAAAAAAAGAATCATGAGATGAAAAAAGAAAAAAATAGTATTTAAAAATAAAGATTTTGTATCTTAAATTAAGATAATGGTTGATTAAAATAAAATTGATATTGTGTTGGTAGTGTCCCGTGAGATAAATATATAGTGTTATTTTATTAAAATTAAAAAATAGATTGTTAATATTTTTAGTGATAGTAAATAAATAAGTAAAGAAAAATTAAAATAAAAGTGAGAAAGTGTGGAAAAAAGATTTGAAATTTGAATAAAGAGAGAGAATGAGTGGATAAAGAAGATTGACACTTGGCATGTAAATAGAGGAATGATTGGAAATTAATTGAGACATTTATGAATTACCAATTTATCCATAATATAGTGTAATAATTTTTGTGTGGAAGGGCAAATGAGACAATACATGCAATCTATTTTTAATGGGTTGATAGTAGATTTCCCTAAACATTAAAATTAAAATTTATCTATATAATATATTAAATCTGAAGCGGCAGATTATATGACGACACATACTGACATTTCTATTTTATTTGTGCCACATCATCCCATAGTCCTATGTGGCACATCTAAGATTTTATTTTCATTTTTTAAATAGACAAATACTATTTTTATTCTCTATTGGGGGTCACGAGTTCGAACCTTGGCAAAAACGAAAAAATTTCATTTTTAACAAAATTGATCTAACATGACAACTACTATTCCAACTATCTATATTCCCGTAAACATTAAAATTAAAATTATGTCTTATTTGAAATCATAAAGAATATGAACATTAAAAATACTTAAAATAATTGTTTTTAATCTCAAAGTAATTATAGTAAAAAATATATTAACATATTAACCTAATTAATTACTAACTTAGATAAAAACTTATATATCATTATTTATTTTTCATGAAATAATTTTTGACTTATAAAAAAATGTAAAAGTTAAAACAAATGTCTTTAGTGTCAAATTAGTTATTACACAAATTATAAAGACTTATCACTATTTGTTAATATTGAAATATAATAGAGTATGCAAAACGTTATAATCATATTTATATACTTTATTATTATATTCTTCATATTATGACATACCAGAAAATTAATGACAAAGAATAAGATTATTGATTTTTTTTTACATATAATTGTCAAAAAGGATGAGGATAAAAATATAAAAAAATGACCACAAGAAATATATTTTAGAATTTTATTAAAATTTGAAAAAACTAAATTCTTAATATCGTTGTCAACTTACAAATATACACTTTTTCTTTCAAGTAAAATGTTTCTTTTTCTATCATATTGTTTTCTATATTATAATTCATAATAAATTATTATAATATATCTTTTTAACCATATATTTAAAAATAATAATAATTAAAATTCAATATAAATCAAATCTATATAATATATTAAATCTGAAGCGGCAGATTATATGACGACACATACTGACATTTCTATTCCATTTGTGCCACATCATCCCATAGTCCTATGTGGCACATCTAAGATTTTATTTTCATTTTTTAAATAGACAAATACTATATTTATTCTCTATTGGAGGTCACGAGTTCGAACCTTGACAAAAACGAAAAAATCTCATTTTTAATAAAATTGATCTAACATGACAACTACTATTCCAACTATCTATATTCCCCTAAACATTAAAATTAAAATTATGTCTTATTTGAAATCATAAAGAATATGAACATTAAAAATACTTAAAATAATTGTTTTTAATCTCAAAGTAATTATAGTAAAAAATATATTAACATATTAACCTAATTAATTACTAACTTAGATAAATATACTATTTTCATAAATACATATTGCCAAAGTGAATTATGCTTTGTCTTTTCTTTTATAATAGTGACCATAGAAAGTATGATGAAATTATTGAGAATAATGTCTAAAAAAAAACAATCATGTTTTAAAACTTATATATCATTATTTATTTTTCATGAAATAATTTTTGACCTATAAAAACATGTAAATGTTAAAACAAATGTCTTTAGTGTCAAATTAGTTATTACACAAATTATAAAGACTTATCACTATTTGTTAATATTGAAATATAATAGAGTATGCAAAACGTTATAATCATATTTATATACTTTATTATTATATTCTTCATATTATGACATACCAGAAAATTAATGACAAAGAATAAGATTATTGATTTTTTTTACATATAATTGTCAAAAAGGATGAGGATAAAAATATAAAAAAAATGACCACAAGAAATATATTTTAGAATTTTATTAAAATTTGCAAAAACTAAATTCTTAATATCGTTGTCAACTTACAAATATACACTTTTTCTTTCAAGTAAAATGTTTCTTTTTCTATCATATTGTTTTCTATATTATAATTCATAATAAATTATTATAATATATCTTTTTAACCATATATTTAAAAATAATAATAATTAAAATTCAATATAAATCAAATCTATATAATATATTAAATCTGAAGCGGCAGATTATATGACGACACATACTGACATTTCTATTCCATTTGTGCCACATCATCCCATAGTCCTATGTGGCACATCTAAGATTTTATTTTTTTAAATAGACATATACTATATTTATTCTCTATTGGAGGTCACGAGTTCGAACCTTGACAAAAACGAAAAAATCTCATTTTTAATAAAATTGATCTAACATGACAACTACTATTCCAACTATCTATATTCCCCTAAACATTAAAATTAAAATTATGTCTTATTTGAAATCATAAAGAATATGAACATTAAAAATACTTAAAATAATTGTTTTTAATCTCAAAGTAATTATAGTAAAAAATATATTAACATATTAACCTAATTAATTACTAACTTAGATAAATATACTATTTTCATAAATACATATTGCCAAAGTGAATTATGCTTTGTCTTTTCTTTTATAATAGTGACCATAGAAAGTATGATGAAATTATTGAGAATAATGTCTAAAAAAAAACAATCATGTTTTAAAACTTATATATCATTATTTATTTTTCATGAAATAATTTTTTACTTTTAAAAACATGTAAATGTTAAAACAAATGTCTTTAGTGTCAAATTAGTTATTACACAAATTATAAAGACTTATCACTATTTGTTAATATTGAAATATAATAGAGTATGCAAAACGTTATAATCATATTTATATACTTTATTATTATATTCTTCATATTATGACATACCAGAAAATTAATGACAAAGAATAAGATTATTGATTTTTTTTACATATAATTGTCAAAAAGGATGAGGATAAAAATATAAAAAACGACCACAAGAAATATATTTTAGAGTTTTATTAAAATTTGCAAAAACTAAATTCTTAATATCGTTGTCAACTTACAAATATTATATAGAGTTTTATATAATATATTAAATCTGAAGCGGCAGATTATAGGACGACACATACTGACATTTCTATTCCATTTGTGCCACATCATCCCATAGTCCTATGTGGCACATCTAAGATTTTATTTTCATTTTTTAAATAGACAAATACTATATTTATTCTCTATTGAAGGTCACGAGTTCGAACCTTGGCAAAAACGAAAAAATCTCATTTTTAACAAAATTTATCTAACATGACAACTACTATTCCAACTATCTATACTAGTAAGATACCCGTGCTCCCGCACGGGTAAAATTATTTATTACGGTATAAAACATATTTAAATTTATATGTAAATTTGATACGATATAAAATGCATTTTATATACATATTTAAATTTGAAATTAGCTATTAATTTTAAAATGAACAATAATTATGTAAATTCAATTAAATTAAAATATAAAAAAAAAGACTCGTGAGATGAAAAAAAAAGAATATTTAATATTTAAAAATAAGGATTTTATCTTTTAAATTAAAATAATTATTGATTAAAATAAAATATGTATTGTGTTTATAGTGATCAGTGAAATGAAAAATTCATTTGATACAAGATAAAATGTATTTATATACAGATGTAAAATTGAAATTAGTTATTTAATTGTAAAATGAAAAATAATTATACAATTTCAATAAATAATGATGCAAAAAGAAAAAAAAAAATTTAGATACAAATGCAAAATTCAAAATAATTTACTTAATTGTAAAATGAATAATAATCATACAAATTTAATTATATTAAATAATTATATAAAAAAGAGAAAAAAAAGAATCATGAGATGAAAAAAGAAAAAAATAGTATTTAAAAATAAAGATTTTGTATCTTAAATTAAGATAATGGTTGATTAAAATAAAATTGATATTGTGTTGGTAGTGTCCCGTGAGATAAGTATATAGTGTTATTTTATTAAAATTAAAAAATAGATTGTTAATATTTTTAGTGATAGTAAATAAATAAATAAAGAAAAATTAAAATAAAAGTGAAAAAGTGTGGAAAAAAGATTTGAAATTTGAATAAAGAGAGAGAATGAGTGGATAAAGAAGATTGACACTTGGCATGTAAATAGAGGAATGATTGGAAATTAATTGAGACATTTATGAATTACCAATTTATCCATAATATAGTGTAATAATTTTTGTGTGGAAGGGCAAATGAGACAATACATGCAATCTATTTTTAATGGGTTGATAGTAGATTTCCCTAAACATTAAAATTAAAATTTATCTATATAATTATTAAATCTGAAGCGGCAGATTATATGACGACACATACTGACATTTCTATTTTATTTGTGCCACATCATCCGCATAGTCCCTATGTGGCACATCTAAGATTTTTATTTTCATTTTTTAAATAGACAAATACTATATTTATTCTCTATTGGAGGTCACGAGTTCGAACCTTGGCAAAAACAAAAAAATTTCATTTTTAACAAAATTGATCTAACATGACAACTACTATTCCAACTATCTATATTCCCGTAAACATTAAAATTAAAATTATGTCTTATTTGAAATCATAAAGAATATGACATTAAAAATACTTAAAATAATTGTTTTTAATCTCAAAGTAATTATAGTAAAAAATATATTAACATATTAACCTAATTAATTACTAACTTAGATAAAAACTTATATATCATTATTTATTTTTCATGAAATAATTTTTGACTTATAAAAAAATGTAAAAGTTTAAAACAAATGTCTTTAGTGTCAAATTAGTTATTACACAAATTATAAAGACTTATCACTATTTGTTAATATTGAAATATAATAGAGTATGCAAAACGTTATAATCATATTTATATACTTTATTATTATATTCTTCATATTATGACATACCAGAAATAATGACAAAGAATAAGATTATTGATTTTTTTTTACATATAATTGTCAAAAAGGATGAGGATAAAAATATAAAAAAATGACCACAAGAAATATATTTTAGAATTTTATTAAAATTTGAAAAAACTAAATTCTTAATATCGTTGTCAACTTACAAATATACACTTTTTCTTTCAAGTAAAATGTTTCTTTTTCTATCATATTGTTTTCTATATTATAATTCATAATAAATTATTATAATATATCTTTTTAACCATATATTTAAAAATAATAATAATTAAAATTCAATATAAATCAAATCTATATAATATATTAAATCTGAAGCGGCAGATTATATGACGACACATACTGACATTTCTATTCCATTTGTGCCACATCATCCCATAGGCCTATGTGGCACATCTAAGATTTTATTTTCATTTTTTAAATAGACAAATACTATATTTATTCTCTATTGGAGGTCACGAGTTCGAACCTTGACAAAAACGAAAAAATCTCATTTTTAATAAAATTGATCTAACATGACAACTACTATTCCAACTATCTATATTCCCCTAAACATTAAAATTAAAATTATGTCTTATTTGAAATCATAAAGAATATGAACATTAAAAATACTTAAAATAATTGTTTTTAATCTCAAAGTAATTATAGTAAAAAATATATTAACATATTAACCTAATTAATTACTAACTTAGATAAATATACTATTTTCATAAATACATATTGCCAAAGTGAATTATGCTTTGTCTTTTCTTTTATAATAGTGACCATAGAAAGTATGATGAAATTATTGAGAATAATGTCTAAAAAAAAACAATCATGTTTTAAAACTTATATATCATTATTTATTTTTCATGAAATAATTTTTGACCTATAAAAACATGTAAATGTTAAAACAAATGTCTTTAGTGTCAAATTAGTTATTACACAAATTATAAAGACTTATCACTATTTGTTAATATTGAAATATAATAGAGTATGCAAAACGTTATAATCATATTTATATACTTTATTATTATATTCTTCATATTATGACATACCAGAAAATTAATGACAAAGAATAAGATTATTGATTTTTTTTTTACATATCATTGTCAAAAAGGATGAGGATAAAAATATCAAAAACGACCACAAGAAATATATTTTAGAGTTTTATTAAAATTTGCAAAAACTAAATTCTTAATATCGTTGTCAACTTACAAATATACACTTTTTCTTTCAAGTAAAATGTTTCTTTTTCTATCATATTGTTTTCTATATTATAATTCATAATAAATTATTATAATATATCTTTTTAACCATATATTTAAAAATAATAATAATTAAAATTCAATATAAATCAAATCTATATATATAATATATTAAATCTGAAGCGGCAGATTATATGACTGACACATACTGACATTTCTATTCCATTTGTGCCACATCATCCCATAGTCCTATGTGGCACATCTAAGATTTTATTTTCATTTTTTAAATAGACAAATACTATATTTATTCTCTATTGGAGGTCACGAGTTCGAACCTTGACAAAAACGAAAAAATCTCATTTTTAATAAAATTGATCTAACATGACAACTACTATTCCAACTATCTATATTCCCCTAAACATTAAAATTAAAATTATGTCTTATTTGAAATCATAAAGAATATGAACATTAAAAATACTTAAAATAATTGTTTTTAATCTCAAAGTAATTATAGTAAAAAATATATTAACATATTAACCTAATTAATTACTAACTTAGATAAATATACTATTTTCATAAATACATATTGCCAAAGTGAATTATGCTTTGTCTTTTCTTTTATAATAGTGGCCATAGAAAGTATGATGAAATTATTGAGAATAATGTCTAAAAAAAAACAATCATGTTTTAAAACTTATATATCATTATTTATTTTTCATGAAATAATTTTTGACCTATAAAAACATGTAAATGTTAAAACAAATGTCTTTAGTGTCAAATTAGTTATTACACAAATTATAAAGACTTATCACTATTTGTTAATATTGAAATATAATAGAGTATGCAAAACGTTATAATCATATTTATATACTTTATTATTATATTCTTCATATTATGACATACCAGAAAATTAATGACAAAGAATAAGATTATTGATTTTTTTTTTACATATCATTGTCAAAAAGGATGAGGATAAAAATATCAAAAACGACCACAAGAAATATATTTTAGAGTTTTATTAAAATTTGCAAAAACTAAATTCTTAATATCGTTGTCAACTTACAAATATACACTTTTTCTTTCAAGTAAAATGTTTCTTTTTCTATCATATTGTTTTCTATATTATAATTCATAATAAATTATTATAATATATCTTTTTAACCATATATTTAAAAATAATAATAATTAAAATTCAATATAAATCAAATCTATATATATAATATATTAAATCTGAAGCGGCAGATTATATGACTGACACATACTGACATTTCTATTCCATTTGTGCCACATCATCCCATAGTCCTATGTGGCACATCTAAGATTTTATTTTCATTTTTTAAATAGACAAATACTATATTTATTCTCTATTGGAGGTCACGAGTTCGAACCTTGACAAAAACGAAAAAATCTCATTTTTAATAAAATTGATCTAACATGACAACTACTATTCCAACTATCTATATTCCCCTAAACATTAAAATTAAAATTATGTCTTATTTGAAATCATAAAGAATATGAACATTAAAAATACTTAAAATAATTGTTTTTAATCTCAAAGTAATTATAGTAAAAAATATATTAACATATTAACCTAATTAATTACTAACTTAGATAAATATACTATTTTCATAAATACATATTGCCAAAGTGAATTATGCTTTGTCTTTTCTTTTATAATAGTGACCATAGAAAGTATGATGAAATTATTGAGAATAATGTCTAAAAAAAAACAATCATGTTTTAAAACTTATATATCATTATTTATTTTTCATGAAATAATTTTTGACCTATAAAAACATGTAAATGTTAAAACAAATGTCTTTAGTGTCAAATTAGTTATT
Source organism: Lathyrus tuberosus (assembly GCA_022829125.1). Classification (NCBI taxonomy): domain Eukaryota; kingdom Viridiplantae; phylum Streptophyta; class Magnoliopsida; order Fabales; family Fabaceae; genus Lathyrus; species Lathyrus tuberosus. The sequence goes on along the minus strand of JALAZF010000028.1, from coordinate 14,671,173 downwards.
ACACAAATTATAAAGACTTATCACTATTTGTTAATATTGAAATATAATAGAGTATGCAAAACGTTATAATCATATTTATATACTTTATTATTATATTCTTCATATTATGACATACCAGAAAATTAATGACAAAGAATAAGATTATTGATTTTTTTTTTACATATCATTGTCAAAAAGGATGAGGATAAAAATATCAAAAACGACCACAAGAAATATATTTTAGAGTTTTATTAAAATTTGCAAAAACTAAATTCTTAATATCGTTGTCAACTTACAAATATACACTTTTTCTTTCAAGTAAAATGTTTCTTTTTCTATCATATTGTTTTCTATATTATAATTCATAATAAATTATTATAATATATCTTTTTAACCATATATTTAAAAATAATAATAATTAAAATTCAATATAAATCAAATCTATATATATAATATATTAAATCTGAAGCGGCAGATTATATGACTGACACATACTGACATTTCTATTCCATTTGTGCCACATCATCCCATAGTCCTATGTGGCACATCTAAGATTTTATTTTCATTTTTTAAATAGACAAATACTATATTTATTCTCTATTGGAGGTCACGAGTTCGAACCTTGACAAAAACGAAAAAATCTCATTTTTAATAAAATTGATCTAACATGACAACTACTATTCCAACTATCTATATTCCCCTAAACATTAAAATTAAAATTATGTCTTATTTGAAATCATAAAGAATATGAACATTAAAAATACTTAAAATAATTGTTTTTAATCTCAAAGTAATTATAGTAAAAAATATATTAACATATTAACCTAATTAATTACTAACTTAGATAAATATACTATTTTCATAAATACATATTGCCAAAGTGAATTATGCTTTGTCTTTTCTTTTATAATAGTGACCATAGAAAGTATGATGAAATTATTGAGAATAATGTCTAAAAAAAAACAATCATGTTTTAAAACTTATATATCATTATTTATTTTTCATGAAATAATTTTTGACCTATAAAAACATGTAAATGTTAAAACAAATGTCTTTAGTGTCAAATTAGTTATTACACAAATTATAAAGACTTATCACTATTTGTTAATATTGAAATATAATAGAGTATGCAAAACGTTATAATCATATTTATATACTTTATTATTATATTCTTCATATTATGACATACCAGAAAATTAATGACAAAGAATAAGATTATTGATTTTTTTTTACATATCATTGTCAAAAAGGATGAGGATAAAAATATCAAAAACGACCACAAGAAATATATTTTAGAGTTTTATTAAAATTTGCAAAAACTAAATTCTTAATATCGTTGTCAACTTACAAATATACACTTTTTCTTTCAAGTAAAATGTTTCTTTTTCTATCATATTGTTTTCTATATTATAATTCATAATAAATTATTATAATATATCTTTTTAACCATATATTTAAAAATAATAATAATTAAAATTCAATATAAATCAAATCTATATATATAATATATTAAATCTGAAGCGGCAGATTATATGACTGACACATACTGACATTTCTATTCCATTTGTGCCACATCATCCCATAGTCCTATGTGGCACATCTAAGATTTTATTTTCATTTTTTAAATAGACAAATACTATATTTATTCTCTATTGGAGGTCACGAGTTCGAACCTTGACAAAAACGAAAAAATCTCATTTTTAATAAAATTGATCTAACATGACAACTACTATTCCAACTATCTATATTCCCCTAAACATTAAAATTAAAATTATGTCTTATTTGAAATCATAAAGAATATGAACATTAAAAATACTTAAAATAATTGTTTTTAATCTCAAAGTAATTATAGTAAAAAATATATTAACATATTAACCTAATTAATTACTAACTTAGATAAATATACTATTTTCATAAATACATATTGCCAAAGTGAATTATGCTTTGTCTTTTCTTTTATAATAGTGACCATAGAAAGTATGATGAAATTATTGAGAATAATGTCTAAAAAAAACAATCATGTTTTAAAACTTATATATCATTATTTATTTTTCATGAAATAATTTTTGACTTTTAAAAACATGTAAATGTTAAAACAAATGTCTTTAGTGTCAAATTAGTTATTACACAAATTATAAAGACTTATCACTATTTGTTAATATTGAAATATAATAGAGTATGCAAAACGTTATAATCATATTTATATACTTTATTATTATATTCTTCATATTATGACATACCAGAAAATTAATGACAAAGAATAAGATTATTGATTTTTTTTTACATATAATTGTCAAAAAGGATAAGGATAAAAATATAAAAAACGACCACAAGAAATATATTTTAGAGTTTTATTAAAATTTGCAAAAACTAAATTCTTAATATCGTTGTCAACTTACAAATATTATATAGAGTTCTATATAATATATTAAATCTGAAGCGGCAGATTATAGGACGACACATACTGACATTTCTATTCCATTTGTGCCACATCATCCCATAGTCCTATGTGGCACATCTAAGATTTTATTTTCATTTTTTAAATAGACAAATACTATATTTATTCTCTATTGGAGGTCACGAGTTCGAACCTTGGCAAAAACGAAAATATCTCATTTTTAACAAAATTTATCTAACATGACAACTACTATTCCAACTATCTATACTAGTAAGATACCCGTGCTCCCGCACGGGTAAAATTATTTATTACGGTATAAAACATATTTAAATTTATATGTAAATTTGATACGATATAAAATGCATTTATATACATATTTAAATTTGAAATTAGCTATTAATTTTAAAATGAACAATAATTATGTAAATTCAATTAAATTAAAATATAAAAAAAATGACTCGTGAGATGAAAAAAAAAAGAATATTTAATATTTAAAAATAAGGATTTTATCTTTTAAATTAAAATAATTATTGATTAAAATAAAATATGTATTGTGTTTATAGTGATCAGTGAAATGAAAAATTCATTTGATACAATATAAAATGTATTTATATACAGATGTAAAATTGAAATTAGTTATTTAATTGTAAAATGAAAAATAATTATACAATTTCAATAAATAATGATGCAAAAAGAAAAAAAAAATTTAGATACAAATGCAAAATTCAAAATAATTTACTTAATTGTAAAATGAATAATAATCATACAAATTTAATTATATTAAATAATTATATAAAAAAGAAAAAAAAAAGAATCATGAGATGAAAAAAGAAAAAAATAGTATTTAAAAATAAAGATTTTGTATCTTAAATTAAGATAATGGTTGATTAAAATAAAATTGATATTGTGTTGGTAGTGTCCCGTGAGATAAATATATAGTGTTATTTTATTAAAATTAAAAAATAGATTGTTAATATTTTTAGTGATAGTAAATAAATAAGTAAAGAAAAATTAAAATAAAAGTGAGAAAGTGTGGAAAAAAGATTTGAAATTTGAATAAAGAGAGAGAATGAGTGGATAAAGAAGATTGACACTTGGCATGTAAATAGAGGAATGATTGGAAATTAATTGAGACATTTATGAATTACCAATTTATCCATAATATAGTGTAATAATTTTTGTGTGGAAGGGCAAATGAGACAATACATGCAATCTATTTTTAATGGGTTGATAGTAGATTTCCCTAAACATTAAAATTAAAATTTATCTATATAATATATTAAATCTGAAGCGGCAGATTATATGACGACACATACTGACATTTCTATTTTATTTGTGCCACATCATCCCATAGTCCTATGTGGCACATCTAAGATTTTATTTTCATTTTTTAAATAGACAAATACTATATTTATTCTCTATTGGAGGTCACGAGTTCGAACCTTGGCAAAAACGAAAAAATTTCATTTTTAACAAAATTGATCTAACATGACAACTACTATTCCAACTATCTATATTCCCGTAAACATTAAAATTAAAATTATGTCTTATTTGAAATCATAAAGAATATGAACATTAAAAATACTTAAAATAATTGTTTTTAATCTCAAAGTAATTATAGTAAAAAATATATTAACATATTTACCTAATTAATTACTAACTTAGATAAAAACTTATATATCATTATTTATTTTTCATGAAATAATTTTTTACTTATAAAAAAATGTAAAAGTTAAAACAAATGTCTTTAGTGTCAAATTAGTTATTACACAAATTATAAAGACTTATCACTATTTGTTAATATTGAAATATAATAGAGTATGCAAAACGTTATAATCATATTTATATACTTTATTATTATATTCTTCATATTATGACAAACCAGAAAATTAATGACAAAGAATAAGATTATTGATTTTTTTTACATATAATTGTCAAAAAGGATGAGGATAAAAATATAAAAAAATGACCACAAGAAATATATTTTAGAATTTTATTAAAATTTGCAAAAACTAAATTCTTAATATCGTTGTCAACTTACAAATATACACTTTTTCTTTCAAGTAAAATGTTTCTTTTTCTATCATATTGTTTTCTATATTATAATTCATAATAAATTATTATAATATATCTTTTTAACCATATATTTAAAAATAATAATAATTAAAATTCAATATAAATCAAATATATATATAATATATTAAATCTGAAGCGGCAGATTATATGACTGACACATACTGACATTTCTATTCCATTTGTGCCACATCATCCCATAGTCCTATGTGGCACATCTAAGATTTTATTTTCATTTTTTAAATAGACAAATACTATATTTATTCTATATTGGAGGTCACGAGTTCGAACCTTGACAAAAACGAAAAAATCTCATTTTTAATAAAATTGATCTAACATGACAACTACTATTCCAACTATCTATATTCCCCTAAACATTAAAATTAAAATTATGTCTTATTTGAAATCATAAAGAATATGAACATTAAAAATACTTAAAATAATTGTTTTTAATCTCAAAGTAATTATAGTAAAAAATATATTAACATATTAACCTAATTAATTACTAACTTAGATAAATATACTATTTTCATAAATACATATTGCCAAAGTGAATTATGCTTTGTCTTTTCTTTTATAATAGTGACCATAGAAAGTATGATGAAATTATTGAGAATAATGTCTAAAAAAAAACAATCATGTTTTAAAACTTATATATCATTATTTATTTTTCATGAAATAATTTTTTACTTTTAAAAACATGTAAATGTTAAAACAAATGTCTTTAGTGTCAAATTAGTTATTACACAAATTATAAAGACTTATCACTATTTGTTAATATTGAAATATAATAGAGTATGCAAAACGTTATAATCATATTTATATACTTTATTATTATATTCTTCATATTATGACATACCAGAAAATTAATGACAAAGAATAAGATTATTGATTTTTTTTTACATATAATTGTCAAAAAGGATGAGGATAAAAATATAAAAAACGACCACAAGAAATATATTTTAGAGTTTTATTAAAATTTGCAAAAACTAAATTCTTAATATCGTTGTCAACTTACAAATATTATATAGAGTTTTATATAATATATTAAATCTGAAGCGGCAGATTATAGGACGACACATACTGACATTTCTATTCCATTTGTGCCACATCATCCCATAGTCCTATGTGGCACATCTAAGATTTTATTTTCATTTTTTAAATAGACAAATACTATATTTATTCTCTATTGGAGGTCACGAGTTCGAACCTTGGCAAAAACGAAAAAATCTCATTTTTAACAAAATTTATCTAACATGACAACTACTATTCCAACTATCTATACTAGTAAGATACCCGTGCTCCCGCACGGGTAAAATTATTTATTACGGTATAAAACATATTTAAATTTATATGTAAATTTGATACGATATAAAATGCATTTATATACATATTTAAATTTGAAATTAGCTATTAATTTTAAAATGAACAATAATTATGTAAATTCAATTAAATTAAAATATAAAAAAAAAGACTCGTGAGATGAAAAAAAAAGAATATTTAATATTTAAAAATAAGGATTTTATCTTTTAAATTAAAATAATTATTGATTAAAATAAAATATGTATTGTGTTTATAGTGATCAGTGAAATGAAAAATTCATTTGATACAATATAAAATGTATTTATATACAGATGTAAAATTGAAATTAGTTATTTAATTGTAAAATGAAAAATAATTATACAATTTCAATAAATAATGATGCAAAAAGAAAAAAAAAATTTAGATACAAATGCAAAATTCAAAATAATTTACTTAATTGTAAAATGAATAATAATCATACAAATTTAATTATATTAAATAATTATATAAAAAAGAGAAAAAAAAGAATCATGAGATGAAAAAAGAAAAAAATAGTATTTAAAAATAAAGATTTTGTATCTTAAATTAAGATAATGGTTGATTAAAATAAAATTGATATTGTGTTGGTAGTGTCCCGTGAGATAAGTATATAGTGTTATTTTATTAAAATTAAAAAATAGATTGTTAATATTTTTAGTGATAGTAAATAAATAAATAAAGAAAAATTAAAATAAAAGTGAAAAAGTGTGGAAAAAAGATTTGAAATTTGAATAAAGAGAGAGAATGAGTGGATAAAGAAGATTGACACTTGGCATGTAAATAGAGGAATGATTGGAAATTAATTGAGACATTTATGAATTACCAATTTATCCATAATATAGTGTAATAATTTTTGTGTGGAAGGGCAAATGAGACAATACATGCAATCTATTTTTAATGGGTTGATAGTAGATTTCCCTAAACATTAAAATTAAAATTTATCTATATAATATATTAAATCTGAAGCGGCAGATTATATGACGACACATACTGACATTTCTATTTTATTTGTGCCACATCATCCCATAGTCCTATGTGGCACATCTAAGATTTTATTTTCATTTTTTAAATAGACAAATACTATATTTATTCTCTATTGGAGGTCACGAGTTCGAACCTTGGCAAAAACGAAAAAATTTCATTTTTAACAAAATTGATCTAACATGACAACTACTATTCCAACTATCTATATTCCCGTAAACATTAAAATTTAAATTATGTCTTATTTGAAATCATAAAGAATATGAACATTAAAAATACTTAAAATAATTGTTTTTAATCTCAAAGTAATTATAGTAAAAAATATATTAACATATTAACCTAATTAATTACTAACTTAGATAAAAACTTATATATCATTATTTATTTTTCATGAAATAATTTTTGACTTATAAAAAAATGTAAAAGTTAAAACAAATGTCTTTAGTGTCAAATTAGTTATTACACAAATTATAAAGACTTATCACTATTTGTTAATATTGAAATATAATAGAGTATGCAAAACGTTATAATCATATTTATATACTTTATTATTATATTCTTCATATTATGACATACCAGAAAATTAATGACAAAGAATAAGATTATTGATTTTTTTTTACATATAATTGTCAAAAAGGATTAGGATAAAAATATAAAAAAATGACCACAAGAAATATATTTTAGAATTTTATTAAAATTTGAAAAAACTAAATTCTTAATATCGTTGTCAACTTACAAATATACACTTTTTCTTTCAAGTAAAATGTTTCTTTTTCTATCATATTGTTTTCTATATTATAATTCATAATAAATTATTATAATATATCTTTTTAACCATATATTTAAAAATAATAATAATTAAAATTCAATATAAATCAAATCTATATAATATATTAAATCTGAAGCGGCAGATTATATGACGACACATACTGACATTTCTATTCCATTTGTGCCACATCATCCCATAGTCCTATGTGGCACATCTAAGATTTTATTTTCATTTTTTAAATAGACAAATACTATATTTATTCTCTATTGGAGGTCACGAGTTCGAACCTTGACAAAAACGAAAAAATCTCATTTTTAATAAAATTGATCTAACATGACAACTACTATTCCAACTATCTATATTCCCCTAAACATTAAAATTAAAATTATGTCTTATTTGAAATCATAAAGAATATGAACATTAAAAATACTTAAAATAATTGTTTTTAATCTCAAAGTAATTATAGTAAAAAATATATTAACATATTAACCTAATTAATTACTAACTTAGATAAATATACTATTTTCATAAATACATATTGCCAAAGTGAATTATGCTTTGTCTTTTCTTTTATAATAGTGACCATAGAAAGTATGATGAAATTATTGAGAATAATGTCTAAAAAAAAACAATCATGTTTTAAAACTTATATATCATTATTTATTTTTCATGAAATAATTTTTGACCTATAAAAACATGTAAATGTTAAAACAAATGTCTTTAGTGTCAAATTAGTTATTACACAAATTATAAAGACTTATCACTATTTGTTAATATTGAAATATAATAGAGTATGCAAAACGTTATAATCATATTTATATACTTTATTATTATATTCTTCATATTATGACATACCAGAAAATTTATGACAAAGAATAAGATTATTGATTTTTTTTTACATATAATTGTCAAAAAGGATGAGGATAAAAATATAAAAAACGACCACAAGAAATATATTTTAGAGTTTTATTAAAATTTGCAAAAACTAAATTCTTAATATCGTTGTCAACTTACAAATATTATATAGAGTTCTATATAATATATTAAATCTGAAGCGGCAGATTATAGGACGACACATACTGACATTTCTATTCCATTTGTGCCACATCATCCCATAGTCCTATGTGGCACATCTAAGATTTTATTTTCATTTTTTAAATAGACAAATACTATATTTATTCTCTATTGGAGGTCACGAGTTCGAACCTTGGCAAAAACGAAAAAATCTCATTTTTAACAAAATTTATCTAACATGAAAACTACTATTCCAACTATCTATACTAGTAAGATACCCGTGCTCCCGCACGGGTAAAATTATTTATTACGGTATAAAACATATTTAAATTTATATGTAAATTTGATACGATATAAAATGCATTTATATACATATTTAAATTTGAAATTAGCTATTAATTTTAAAATGAACAATAATTATGTAAATTCAATTAAATTAAAATATAAAAAAAAAGACTCGTGAGATGAAAAAAAAAGAATATTTAATATTTAAAAATAAGGATTTTATCTTTTAAATTAAAATAATTATTGATTAAAATAAAATATGTATTGTGTTTATAGTGATCAGTGAAATGAAAAATTCATTTGATACAATATAAAATGTATTTATATACAGATGTAAAATTGAAATTAGTTATTTAATTGTAAAATGAAAAATAATTATACAATTTCAATAAATAATGATGCAAAAAGAAAAAAAAAATTTAGATACAAATGCAAAATTCAAAATAATTTACTTAATTGTAAAATGAATAATAATCATACAAATTTAATTATATTAAATAATTATATAAAAAAGAGAAAAAAAAGAATCATGAGATGAAAAAAGAAAAAAATAGTATTTAAAAATAAAGATTTTGTATCTTAAATTAAGATAATGGTTGATTAAAATAAAATTGATATTGTGTTGGTAGTGTCCCGTGAGATAAGTATATAGTGTTATTTTATTAAAATTAAAAAATAGATTGTTAATATTTTTAGTGATAGTAAATAAATAAATAAAGAAAAATTAAAATAAAAGTGAAAAAGTGTGGAAAAAAGATTTGAAATTTGAATAAAGAGAGAGAATGAGTGGATAAAGAAGATTGACACTTGGCATGTAAATAGAGGAATGATTGGAAATTAATTGAGACATTTATGAATTACCAATTTATCCATAATATAGTGTAATAATTTTTGTGTGGAAGGGCAAATGAGACAATACATGCAATCTATTTTTAATGGGTTGATAGTAGATTTCCCTAAACATTAAAATTAAAATTTATCTATATAATATATTAAATCTGAAGCGGCAGATTATATGACGACACATACTGACATTTCTATTTTATTTGTGCCACATCATCCCATAGTCCTATGTGGCACATCTAAGATTTTATTTTCATTTTTTAAATAGACAAATACTATATTTATTCTCTATTGGAGGTCACGAGTTCGAACCTTGGCAAAAACGAAAAATTTCATTTTTAACAAAATTGATCTAACATGACAACTACTATTCCAACTATCTATATTCCCGTAAACATTAAAATTTAAATTATGTCTTATTTGAAATCATAAAGAATATGAACATTAAAAATACTTAAAATAATTGTTTTTAATCTCAAAGTAATTATAGTAAAAAATATATTAACATATTAACCTAATTAATTACTAACTTAGATAAAAACTTATATATCATTATTTATTTTTCATGAAATAATTTTTGACTTATAAAAAAATGTAAAAGTTAAAACAAATGTCTTTAGTGTCAAATTAGTTATTACACAAATTATAAAGACTTATCACTATTTGTTAATATTGAAATATAATAGAGTATGCAAAACGTTATAATCATATTTATATACTTTATTATTATATTCTTCATATTATGACATACCAGAAAATTAATGACAAAGAATAAGATTATTGATTTTTTTTTACATATAATTGTCAAAAAGGATTAGGATAAAAATATAAAAAAATGACCACAAGAAATATATTTTAGAATTTTATTAAAATTTGAAAAAACTAAATTCTTAATATCGTTGTCAACTTACAAATATACACTTTTTCTTTCAAGTAAAATGTTTCTTTTTCTATCATATTGTTTTCTATATTATAATTCATAATAAATTATTATAATATATCTTTTTAACCATATATTTAAAAATAATAATAATTAAAATTCAATATAAATCAAATCTATATAATATATTAAATCTGAAGCGGCAGATTATATGACGACACATACTGACATTTCTATTCCATTTGTGCCACATCATCCCATAGTCCTATGTGGCACATCTAAGATTTTATTTTCATTTTTTAAATAGACAAATACTATATTTATTCTCTATTGGAGGTCACGAGTTCGAACCTTGACAAAAACGAAAAAATCTCATTTTTAATAAAATTGATCTAACATGACAACTACTATTCCAACTATCTATATTCCCCTAAACATTAAAATTAAAATTATGTCTTATTTGAAATCATAAAGAATATGAACATTAAAAATACTTAAAATAATTGTTTTTAATCTCAAAGTAATTATAGTAAAAAATATATTAACATATTAACCTAATTAATTACTAACTTAGATAAATATACTATTTTCATAAATACATATTGCCAAAGTGAATTATGCTTTGTCTTTTCTTTTATAATAGTGACCATAGAAAGTATGATGAAATTATTGAGAATAATGTCTAAAAAAAAACAATCATGTTTTAAAACTTATATATCATTATTTATTTTTCATGAAATAATTTTTGACCTATAAAAACATGTAAATGTTAAAACAAATGTCTTTAGTGTCAAATTAGTTATTACACAAATTATAAAGACTTATCACTATTTGTTAATATTGAAATATAATAGAGTATGCAAAACGTTATAATCATATTTATATACTTTATTATTATATTCTTCATATTATGACATACCAGAAAATTTATGACAAAGAATAAGATTATTGATTTTTTTTTACATATAATTGTCAAAAAGGATGAGGATAAAAATATAAAAAACGACCACAAGAAATATATTTTAGAGTTTTATTAAAATTTGCAAAAACTAAATTCTTAATATCGTTGTCAACTTACAAATATTATATAGAGTTCTATATAATATATTAAATCTGAAGCGGCAGATTATAGGACGACACATACTGACATTTCTATTCCATTTGTGCCACATCATCCCATAGTCCTATGTGGCACATCTAAGATTTTATTTTCATTTTTTAAATAGACAAATACTATATTTATTCTCTATTGGAGGTCACGAGTTCGAACCTTGGCAAAAACGAAAAAATCTCATTTTTAACAAAATTTATCTAACATGAAAACTACTATTCCAACTATCTATACTAGTAAGATACCCGTGCTCCCGCACGGGTAAAATTATTTATTACGGTATAAAACATATTTAAATTTATATGTAAATTTGATACGATATAAAATGCATTTATATACATATTTAAATTTGAAATTAGCTATTAATTTTAAAATGAACAATAATTATGTAAATTCAATTAAATTAAAATATAAAAAAAATGACTCGTGAGATGAAAAAAAAAAGAATATTTAATATTTAAAAATAAGGATTTTATCTTTTAAATTAAAATAATTATTGATTAAAATAAAATATGTATTGTGTTTATAGTGATCAGTGAAATGAAAAATTCATTTGATACAATATAAAATGTATTTATATACAGATGTAAAATTGAAATTAGTTATTTAATTGTAAAATGAAAAATAATTATACAATTTCAATAAATAATGATGCAAAAAGAAAAAAAAATTTTAGATACAAATGCAAAATTCAAAATAATTTACTTAATTGTAAAATGAATAATAATCATACAAATTTAATTATATTAAATAATTATATAAAAAAGAAAAAAAAAAGAATCATGAGATGAAAAAAGAAAAAAATAGTATTTAAAAATAAAGATTTTGTATCTTAAATTAAGATAATTGTTGATTAAAATAAAATTGATATTGTGTTGGTAGTGTCCCGTGAGATAAATATATAGTGTTATTTTATTAAAATTAAAAAATAGATTGTTAATATTTTTAGTGATAGTAAATAAATAAATAAAGAAAAATTAAAATAAAAGTGAGAAAGTGTGGAAAAAAGATTTGAAATTTGAATAAAGAGAGAGAATGAGTGGATAAAGAAGATTGACACTTGGCATGTAAATAGAGGAATGATTGGAAATTAATTGAGACATTTCTGAATTACCAATTTATCCATAATATAGTGTAATAATTTTTGTGTGGAAGGGCAAATGAGACAATACATGCAATCTATTTTTAATGGGTTGATAGTAGATTTCCCTAAACATTAAAATTAAAATTTATCTATATAATATATTAAATCTGAAGCGGCAGATTATATGACGACACATACTGACATTTCTATTTTATTTGTGCCACATCATCCCATAGTCCTATGTGGCACATCTAAGATTTTATTTTCATTTTTTAAATAGACAAATACTATATTTATTCTCTATTGGAGGTCACGAGTTCGAACCTTGGCAAAAACGAAAAAATTTCATTTTTAACAAAATTGATCTAACATGATAACTACTATTCCAACTATCTATATTCCCGTAAACATTAAAATTAAAATTATGTCTTATTTGAAATCATAAAGAATATGAACACTAAAAATACTTAAAATAATTGTTTTTAATCTCAAAGTAATTATAGTAAAAAATATATTAACATATTAACCTAATTAATTACTAACTTAGATAAAAGCTTATATATCATTATTTATTTTTCATGAAATAATTTTTTACTTATAAAAAAATGTAAAAGTTAAAACAAATGTCTTTAGTGTCAAATTAGTTATTACACAAATTATAAAGACTTATCACTATTTGTTAATATTGAAATATAATAGAGTATGCAAAACGTTATAATCATATTTATATACTTTATTATTATATTCTTCATATTATGACATACCAGAAAATTAATGACAAAGAATAAGATTATTGATTTTTTTTTACATATAATTGTCAAAAAGGAAGAGGATAAAAATATAAAAAAATGACCACAAGAAATATATTTTAGAATTTTATTAAAATTTGCAAAAACTAAATTCTTAATATCGTTGTCAACTTACAAATATACACTTTTTCTTTCAAGTAAAATGTTTCTTTTTCTATCATATTGTTTTCTATATTATAATTCATAATAAATTATTATAATATATCTTTTTAACCATATATTTAAAAATAATAATAATTAAAATTCAATATAAATCAAATTTATATAATATATTAAATCTGAAGCGGCAGATTATATGACGACACATACTGACATTTCTATTCCATTTGTGCCACATCATCCCATAGTCCTATGTGGCACATCTAAGATTTTATTTTCATTTTTTAAATAGACAAATACTATATTTATTCTCTATTGGAGGTCACGAGTTCGAACCTTGACAAAAACGAAAAAATATCATTTTTAATAAAATTGATCTAACATGACAACTACTATTCCAACTATCTATATTCCCCTAAACATTAAAATTAAAATTATGTCTTATTTGAAATCATAAAGAATATGAACATTAAAAATACTTAAAATAATTCTTTTTAATCTCAAAGTAATTATAGTAATAAATATATTAACATATTAACCTAATTAATTACTAACTTAGATAAATATACTATTTTCATAAATACATATTGCTAAAGTGAATTATGCTTTGTCTTTTCTTTTATAATAGTGACCATAGAAAGTATGATGAAATTATTGAGAATAATGTCTAAAAAAAACAATCATGTTTTAAAACTTATATATCATTATTTATTTTTCATGAAATAATTTTTGACCTATAAAAACATGTAAATGTTAAAACAAATGTCTTTAGTGTCAAATTAGTTATTACACAAATTATAAAGACTTATCACTATTTGTTAATATTGAAATATAATAGAGTATGCAAAACGTTATAATCATATTTATATACTTTATTATTATATTCTTCATATTATGACATACCAGAAAATTAATGACAAAGAATAAGATTATTGATTTTTTTTACATATAATTGTCAAAAAGGATGAGGATAAAAATATAAAAAAATGACCACAAGAAATATATTTTAGAATTTTATTAAAATTTGCAAAAACTAAATTCTTAATATCGTTGTCAACTTACAAATATACACTTATTCTTTCAAGTAAAATGTTTCTTTTTCTATCATATTGTTTTCTATATTATAATTCATAATAAATTATTATAATATATCTTTTTAACCATATATTTAAAAATAATAATAATTAAAATTCAATATAAATCAAATTTATATAATATATTAAATCTGAAGCGGCAGATTATATGATGACACATACTGACATTTCTATTCCATTTGTGCCACATCATCCCATAGTCCTATGTGGCACATCTAAGATTTTATTTTCATTTTTTAAATAGACAAATACTATATTTATTCTCTATTGGAGGTCACGAGTTCGAACCTTGACAAAAACGAAAAAATCTCATTTTTAATAAAATTGATCTAACATGACAACTACTATTCCAACTATCTATATTCCCCTAAACATTAAAATTAAAATTATGTCTTATTTGAAATCATAAAGAATATGAACATTAAAAATACTTAAAATAATTGTTTTTAATCTCAAAGTAATTATTGTAAAAAATATATTAACATATTAACCTAATTAATTACTAACTTAGATAAATATACTATTTTCATAAATACATATTGCTAAAGTGAATTATGCTTTGTCTTTTCTTTTATAATAGTGACCATAGAAAGTATGATGAAATTATTGAGAATAATGTCTAAAAAAAAACAATCATGTTTTAAAACGTATATATCATTATTTATTTTTCATGAAATAATTTTTGACCTATAAAAACATGTAAATGTTAAAACAAATGTCTTTAGTGTCAAATTAGTTATTACACAAATTATAAAGACTTATCACTATTTGTTAATATTGAAATATAATAGAGTATGCAAAACGTTATAATCATATTTATATACTTTATTATTATATTCTTCATATTATGACATACCAGAAAATTTATGACAAAGAATAAGATTATTGATTTTTTTTACATATAATTGTCAAAAAGGATGAGGATAAAAATATAAAAAAATGACCACAAGAAATATATTTCAGAATTTTATTAAAATTTGCAAAAACTAAATTCTTAATATCGTTGTCAACTTACAAATATACACTTTTTCTTTCAAGTAAAATGTTTCTTTTTCTATCATATTGTTTTCTATATTATAATTCATAATAAATTATTATAATATATCTTTTTAACCATATATTAAAAAATAATAATAATTAAAATTCAATATAAATCAAATCTATATAATATATTAAATCTGAAGCGGCAGATTATATGACGACACATACTGACATTTCTATTCCATTTGTGCCACATCATCCCATAGTCCTATGTGGCACATCTAAGATTTTATTTTCATTTTTTAAATAGACAAATACTATATTTATTCTCTATTGGAGGTCACGAGTTCGAACCTTGACAAAAACGAAAAAATCTCATTTTTAATAAAATTGATCTAACATGACAACTACTATTCCAACTATCTATATTCCCCTAAACATTAAAATTAAAATTATGTCTTATTTGAAATCATAAAGAATATGAACATTAAAAATACTTAAAATAATTGTTTTTAATCTCAAAGTAATTATTGTAAAAAATATATTAACATATTAACCTAATTAATTACTAACTTAGATAAATATACTATTTTCATAAATACATATTGCTAAAGTGAATTATGCTTTGTCTTTTCTTTTATAATAGTGACCATAGAAAGTATGATGAAATTATTGAGAATAATGTCTAAAAAAAAACAATCATGTTTTAAAACTTATATATCATTATTTATTTTTCATGAAATAATTTTTGACCTATAAAAACATGTAAATGTTAAAACAAATGTCTTTAGTGTCAAATTAGTTATTACACAAATTATAAAGACTTATCACTATTTGTTAATATTGAAATATAATAGAGTATGCAAAACGTTATAATCATATTTATATACTTTATTATTATATTCTTCATATTATGACATACCAGAAAATTTATGACAAAGAATAAGATTATTGATTTTTTTTACATATAATTGTCAAAAAGGATGAGGATAAAAATATAAAAAAATGACCACAAGAAATATATTTCAGAATTTTATTAAAATTTGCAAAAACTAAATTCTTAATATCGTTGTCAACTTACAAATATACACTTTTTCTTTCAAGTAAAATGTTTCTTTTTCTATCATATTGTTTTCTATATTATAATTCATAATAAATTATTATAATATATCTTTTTAACCATATATTAAAAAATAATAATAATTAAAATTCAATATAAATCAAATCTATATAATATATTAAATCTGAAGCGGCAGATTATATGACGACACATACTGACATTTCTATTCCATTTGTGCCACATCATCCCATAGTCCTATGTGGCACATCTAAGATGTTATTTTCATTTTTTAAATAGACAAATACTATATTTATTCTCTATTGGAGGTCACGAGTTCGAACCTTGACAAAAACGAAAAAATCTCATTTTTAATAAAATTGATCTAACATGACAACTACTATTCCAACTATCTATATTCCCCTAAACATTAAAATTAAAATTATGTCTTATTTGAAATCATAAAGAATATGAACATTAAAAATACTTAAAATAATTGTTTTTAATCTCAAAGTAATTATTGTAAAAAATATATTAACATATTAACCTAATTAATTACTAACTTAGATAAATATACTATTTTCATAAATACATATTGCTAAAGTGAATTATGCTTTGTCTTTTCTTTTATAATAGTGACCATAGAAAGTATGATGAAATTATTGAGAATAATGTCTAAAAAAAAACAATCATGTTTTAAAACTTATATATCATTATTTATTTTTCATGAAATAATTTTTGACCTATAAAAACATGTAAATGTTAAAACAAATGTCTTTAGTGTCAAATTAGTTATTACACAAATTATAAAGACTTATCACTATTTGTTAATATTGAAATATAATAGAGTATGCAAAACGTTATAATCATATTTATATACTTTATTATTATATTCTTCATATTATGACATACCAGAAAATTTATGACAAAGAATAAGATTATTGATTTTTTTTACATATAATTGTCAAAAAGGATGAGGATAAAAATATAAAAAAATGACCACAAGAAATATATTTCAGAATTTTATTAAAATTTGCAAAAACTAAATTCTTAATATCGTTGTCAACTTACAAATATACACTTTTTCTTTCAAGTAAAATGTTTCTTTTTCTATCATATTGTTTTCTATATTATAATTCATAATAAATTATTATAATATATCTTTTTAACCATATATTAAAAAATAATAATAATTAAAATTCAATATAAATCAAATCTATATAATATATTAAATCTGAAGCGGCAGATTATATGACGACACATACTGACATTTCTATTCCATTTGTGCCACATCATCCCATAGTCCTATGTGGCACATCTAAGATTTTATTTTCATTTTTTAAATAGACAAATACTATATTTATTCTCTATTGGAGGTCACGAGTTCGAACCTTGACAAAAACGAAAAAATCTCATTTTTAATAAAATTGATCTAACATGACAACTACTATTCCAACTATCTATATTCCCCTAAACATTAAAATTAAAATTATGTCTTATTTGAAATCATAAAGAATATGAACATTAAAAATACTTAAAATAATTGTTTTTAATCTCAAAGTAATTATTGTAAAAAATATATTAACATATTAACCTAATTAATTACTAACTTAGATAAATATACTATTTTCATAAATACATATTGCTAAAGTGAATTATGCTTTGTCTTTTCTTTTATAATAGTGACCATAGAAAGTATGATGAAATTATTGAGAATAATGTCTAAAAAAAAACAATCATGTTTTAAAACTTATATATCATTATTTATTTTTCATGAAATAATTTTTGACCTATAAAAACATGTAAATGTTAAAACAAATGTCTTTAGTGTCAAATTAGTTATTACACAAATTATAAAGACTTATCACTATTTGTTAATATTGAAATATAATAGAGTATGCAAAACGTTATAATCATATTTATATACTTTATTATTATATTCTTCATATTATGACATACCAGAAAATTTATGACAAAGAATAAGATTATTGATTTTTTTTACATATAATTGTCAAAAAGGATGAGGATAAAAATATAAAAAAATGACCACAAGAAATATATTTCAGAATTTTATTAAAATTTGCAAAAACTAAATTCTTAATATCGTTGTCAACTTACAAATATACACTTTTTCTTTCAAGTAAAATGTTTCTTTTTCTATCATATTGTTTTCTATATTATAATTCATAATAAATTATTATTATATATCTTTTTAACCATATATTAAAAAATAATAATAATTAAAATTCAATATAAATCAAATCTATATAATATATTAAATCTGAAGCGGCAGATTATATGACGACACATACTGACATTTCTATTCCATTTGTGCCACATCATCCCATAGTCCTATGTGGCACATCTAAGATGTTATTTTCATTTTTTAAATAGACAAATACTATATTTATTCTCTATTGGAGGTCACGAGTTCGAACCTTGACAAAAACGAAAAAATCTCATTTTTAATAAAATTGATCTAACATGACAACTACTATTCCAACTATCTATATTCCCCTAAACATTAAAATTAAAATTATGTCTTATTTGAAATCATAAAGAATATGAACATTAAAAATACTTAAAATAATTGTTTTTAATCTCAAAGTAATTATTGTAAAAAATATATTAACATATTAACCTAATTAATTACTAACTTAGATAAATATACTATTTTCATAAATACATATTGCTAAAGTGAATTATGCTTTGTCTTTTCTTTTATAATAGTGACCATAGAAAGTATGATGAAATTATTGAGAATAATGTCTAAAAAAAAACAATCATGTTTTAAAACTTATATATCATTATTTATTTTTCATGAAATAATTTTTGACCTATAAAAACATGTAAATGTTAAAACAAATGTCTTTAGTGTCAAATTAGTTATTACACAAATTATAAAGACTTATCACTATTTGTTAATATTGAAATATAATAGAGTATGCAAAACGTTATAATCATATTTATATACTTTATTATTATATTCTTCATATTATGACATACCAGAAAATTTATGACAAAGAATAAGATTATTGATTTTTTTTACATATAATTGTCAAAAAGGATGAGGATAAAAATATAAAAAAATGACCACAAGAAATATATTTCAGAATTTTATTAAAATTTGCAAAAACTAAATTCTTAATATCGTTGTCAACTTACAAATATACACTTTTTCTTTCAAGTAAAATGTTTCTTTTTCTATCATATTGTTTTCTATATTATAATTCATAATAAATTATTATAATATATCTTTTTAACCATATATTAAAAAATAATAATAATTAAAATTCAATATAAATCAAATCTATATAATATATTAAATCTGAAGCGGCAGATTATATGACGACACATACTGACATTTCTATTCCATTTGTGCCACATCATCCCATAGTCCTATGTGGCACATCTAAGATGTTATTTTCATTTTTTAAATAGACAAATACTATATTTATTCTCTATTGGAGGTCACGAGTTCGAACCTTGACAAAAACGAAAAAATCTCATTTTTAATAAAATTGATCTAACATGACAACTACTATTCCAACTATCTATATTCCCCTAAACATTAAAATTAAAATTATGTCTTATTTGAAATCATAAAGAATATGAACATTAAAAATACTTAAAATAATTGTTTTTAATCTCAAAGTAATTATTGTAAAAAATATATTAACATATTAACCTAATTAATTACTAACTTAGATAAATATACTATTTTCATAAATACATATTGCTAAAGTGAATTATGCTTTGTCTTTTCTTTTATAATAGTGACCATAGAAAGTATGATGAAATTATTGAGAATAATGTCTAAAAAAAAACAATCATGTTTTAAAACTTATATATCATTATTTATTTTTCATGAAATAATTTTTGACCTATAAAAACATGTAAATGTTAAAACAAATGTCTTTAGTGTCAAATTAGTTATTACACAAATTATAAAGACTTATCACTATTTGTTAATATTGAAATATAATAGAGTATGCAAAACGTTATAATCATATTTATATACTTTATTATTATATTCTTCATATTATGACATACCAGAAAATTTATGACAAAGAATAAGATTATTGATTTTTTTTACATATAATTGTCAAAAAGGATGAGGATAAAAATATAAAAAAATGACCACAAGAAATATATTTCAGAATTTTATTAAAATTTGCAAAAACTAAATTCTTAATATCGTTGTCAACTTACAAATATACACTTTTTCTTTCAAGTAAAATGTTTCTTTTTCTATCATATTGTTTTCTATATTATAATTCATAATAAATTATTATAATATATCTTTTTAACCATATATTAAAAAATAATAATAATTAAAATTCAATATAAATCAAATCTATATAATATATTAAATCTGAAGCGGCAGATTATATGACGACACATACTGACATTTCTATTCCATTTGTGCCACATCATCCCATAGTCCTATGTGGCACATCTAAGATGTTATTTTCATTTTTTAAATAGACAAATACTATATTTATTCTCTATTGGAGGTCACGAGTTCGAACCTTGACAAAAACGAAAAAATCTCATTTTTAATAAAATTGATCTAACATGACAACTACTATTCCAACTATCTATATTCCCCTAAACATTAAAATTAAAATTATGTCTTATTTGAAATCATAAAGAATATGAACATTAAAAATACTTAAAATAATTGTTTTTAATCTCAAAGTAATTATTGTAAAAAATATATTAACATATTAACCTAATTAATTACTAACTTAGATAAATATACTATTTTCATAAATACATATTGCTAAAGTGAATTATGCTTTGTCTTTTCTTTTATAATAGTGACCATAGAAAGTATGATGAAATTATTGAGAATAATGTCTAAAAAAAAACAATCATGTTTTAAAACTTATATATCATTATTTATTTTTCATGAAATAATTTTTGACCTATAAAAACATGTAAATGTTAAAACAAATGTCTTTAGTGTCAAATTAGTTATTACACAAATTATAAAGACTTATCACTATTTGTTAATATTGAAATATAATAGAGTATGCAAAACGTTATAATCATATTTATATACTTTATTATTATATTCTTCATATTATGACATACCAGAAAATTTATGACAAAGAATAAGATTATTGATTTTTTTTACATATAATTGTCAAAAAGGATGAGGATAAAAATATAAAAAAATGACCACAAGAAATATATTTCAGAATTTTATTAAAATTTGCAAAAACTAAATTCTTAATATCGTTGTCAACTTACAAATATACACTTTTTCTTTCAAGTAAAATGTTTCTTTTTCTATCATATTGTTTTCTATATTATAATTCATAATAAATTATTATAATATATCTTTTTAACCATATATTAAAAAATAATAATAATTAAAATTCAATATAAATCAAATCTATATAATATATTAAATCTGAAGCGGCAGATTATATGACGACACATACTGACATTTCTATTCCATTTGTGCCACATCATCCCATAGTCCTATGTGGCACATCTAAGATTTTATTTTCATTTTTTAAATAGACAAATACTATATTTATTCTCTATTGGAGGTCACGAGTTCGAACCTTGACAAAAACGAAAAAATCTCATTTTTAATAAAATTGATCTAACATGACAACTACTATTCCAACTATCTATATTCCCCTAAACATTAAAATTAAAATTATGTCTTATTTGAAATCATAAAGAATATGAACATTAAAAATACTTAAAATAATTGTTTTTAATCTCAAAGTAATTATTGTAAAAAATATATTAACATATTAACCTAATTAATTACTAACTTAGATAAATATACTATTTTCATAAATACATATTGCTAAAGTGAATTATGCTTTGTCTTTTCTTTTATAATAGTGACCATAGAAAGTATGATGAAATTATTGAGAATAATGTCTAAAAAAAAACAATCATGTTTTAAAACTTATATATCATTATTTATTTTTCATGAAATAATTTTTGACCTATAAAAACATGTAAATGTTAAAACAAATGTCTTTAGTGTCAAATTAGTTATTACACAAATTATAAAGACTTATCACTATTTGTTAATATTGAAATATAATAGAGTATGCAAAACGTTATAATCATATTTATATACTTTATTATTATATTCTTCATATTATGACATACCAGAAAATTTATGACAAAGAATAAGATTATTGATTTTATTTACATATAATTGTCAAAAAGGATGAGGATAAAAATATAAAAAAATGACCACAAGAAATATATTTCAGAATTTTATTAAAATTTGCAAAAACTAAATTCTTAATATCGTTGTCAACTTACAAATATACACTTTTTCTTTCAAGTAAAATGTTTCTTTTTCTATCATATTGTTTTCTATATTATAATTCATAATAAATTATTATTATATATCTTTTTAACCATATATTAAAAAATAATAATAATTAAAATTCAATATAAATTAAATCTATATAATATATTAAATCTGAAGCGGCAGATTATATGACGACACATACTGACATTTCTATTCCATTTGTGCCACATCATCCCATAGTCCTATGTGGCACATCTAAGATGTTATTTTCATTTTTTAAATAGACAAATACTATATTTATTCTCTATTGGAGGTCACGAGTTCGAACCTTGACAAAAACGAAAAAATCTCATTTTTAATAAAATTGATCTAACATGACAACTACTATTCCAACTATCTATATTCCCCTAAACATTAAAATTAAAATTATGTCTTATTTGAAATCATAAAGAATATGAACATTAAAAATACTTAAAATAATTGTTTTTAATCTCAAAGTAATTATTGTAAAAAATATATTAACATATTAACCTAATTAATTACTAACTTAGATAAATATACTATTTTCATAAATACATATTGCTAAAGTGAATTATGCTTTGTCTTTTCTTTTATAATAGTGACCATAGAAAGTATGATGAAATTATTGAGAATAATGTCTAAAAAAAAACAATCATGTTTTAAAACTTATATATCATTATTTATTTTTCATGAAATAATTTTTGACCTATAAAAACATGTAAATGTTAAAACAAATGTCTTTAGTGTCAAATTAGTTATTACACAAATTATAAAGACTTATCACTATTTGTTAATATTGAAATATAATAGAGTATGCAAAACGTTATAATCATATTTATATACTTTATTATTATATTCTTCATATTATGACATACCAGAAAATTTATGACAAAGAATAAGATTATTGATTTTTTTTACATATAATTGTCAAAAAGGATGAGGATAAAAATATAAAAAAATGACCACAAGAAATATATTTCAGAATTTTATTAAAATTTGCAAAAACTAAATTCTTAATATCGTTGTCAACTTACAAATATACACTTTTTCTTTCAAGTAAAATGTTTCTTTTTCTATCATATTGTTTTCTATATTATAATTCATAATAAATTATTATAATATATCTTTTTAACCATATATTAAAAAATAATAATAATTAAAATTCAATATAAATCAAATCTATATAATATATTAAATCTGAAGCGGCAGATTATATGACGACACATACTGACATTTCTATTCCATTTGTGCCACATCATCCCATAGTCCTATGTGGCACATCTAAGATTTTATTTTCATTTTTTAAATAGACAAATACTATATTTATTCTCTATTGGAGGTCACGAGTTCGAATGTAATACCCCGTAAATTTATAAACGCTCTGGTTAATATTATTATGATCAACTGGGTTCCGGAGTACTCTGAGTAATTATTTGATAAAATAATTAGAGTAAACTGACGAACTCAGAGTCGATTAAATTAATAGTATTTAACGTTGAGTTTTTATAATTTGATGTATTTGAGCTAATTTTGGACATTTAGTAGTGTTACTAAAAATGATAGTTTTATACTATCTATTTTCTTTTCTTTTTCCTTGGAAAACCAAACAAAGCTTAAGAGAAAGATAGAAAGAAGGAAAAAGAAAAGGAAAAAGGGAAGGAAGGAAAGGAAAAGAAAGAGGAAGAAGAGAAATTTTCCAAAAGCTCAAGAATCATCATCAATTCATCTGTTCTTCGTTTAATCGTCTCAGTATCAACCTCCTCGTCTAGTAATCCAGGTGGGTTCTAGTTAGACTCTTTAGAGTAGGATTATTTTGAGTTTAGAGTTAGATTAGAAATTGTGAAAATTGAATCTTTTTGCACAAAATTCGTGAATCTAACTGCTAAATGCAATGTTTGATTATATGTTATACTGGTTGTGATGTTATAACATGTTTTGATGCATTTTGATTGATGGAAATGGGATTTGGGGTTGATTTTGGATCAACCCGTAGCAGAAAATTCTGCAGGAACTTCTGCATTTTTTCTCTGCCCATACGCGTATGGAGCATGTCAATACGCGTATGGAGCTTGTCAATACGCGTACGGCAAGGGCAATACGCGTATGGATGGCCGGGCATTTTGAGCAATACGCGTATCGCTTGGGGCAATACGCGTATGGCTGGGCGAGAATTTGGGCAATACGCGTACGGGGAATGCCAATACGCGTACGGCCAGGAGAGTTACAGAATCCTGCTGTTGTGATTTATTTTTCCGATCGATTGTTTACAATGCCGTAACTTTTTGTACGTAACTCGGATTGGAACAATTTTGATATCGTTGGAAAGATAATAAAATGTACTTTCTTATTAAAATGGTTTTAAGATCATCGGCCGATTTAATTAAGTCGGGATTTCTGAAATAGTGTCGTTTTATCGACTTTTATCTGTTAATTGTGTGTAATTATTATTGACAATATATGCATGTTAAAAATATGGACTAGGCAGGGTGAGGATTATTACCAAAACAGTGTTGGAATGTGGAGTCTTACGTGTGGCAACGCTCGTGCATGAGAGGCCGAGGCGTGTGCATTCTGTTTATCAATAACCACAGAGTTGTGTTAGTGCGTTTCATGGGTCTCGAGCTCCTCTGAAACATATGCACCACTACTTGGCAGGTTTGAGTCCCATGTTAGTACGATTGGAGCCTACGGGTAAAGAGACTTGAGACGGCGTACGGTCCGTGAGAAGTGACGGATCACGGTGTACGGCCCGTGATCCCGAATCCAATCGTATGCCAAGTAGCTACAAGGATCCATGACTCGGATCGCCTTCTAGACGTAGAAGGGTACGGGAAAAGGGGATACCTTGGTATTGGTTATTGATATGTGAGTTCTTGAGTGTACGGACTCAGAACGTACTTCGGTACTTTGTGAATCCTTGAGTTTACAGGCTCAAGAGGTACTTCGGTACTAGTGTGAGTTTACAGGCTCACCGTGGCGGTTACTTGTGTGTGTGTACTCATGGTCTTTCCCCTTTCCCCTTGGACATGAGTTAGGACTTTGTTAGAACCTTGTAAAGCCGAGAGGACTTTAAGATAGGGAACTCACTGAGATTTGATGTATCTCACCCCACTGTTGTTGTTTACATCACAGGTTCTGCAGGTTTGGCGAAGGGTAAGGACAAGGTTATTTGACTTTCCTTACGGATCGTGGTTTTGTGATGGCATGGCTTCCGCTATGGCGTTATGTTTTGAGATCATTGTTTGATCTAGTTCTTAGTTTTTATCATTTTGGAACATCTTGTATATGTAATGCCTTAGACTCTTAGGTGTTTTGTATTAGAGGCATTTATGTGTACAATGTGTTAACTAGGAACTTATTATGTTTCAGTACCAAAAGTGAAACTCATGTATAATATATGATTTGAGGCATGTATTATTATATGGTCTTTACAGTTGGTATCAGAGCAGGTCGTATCCTCGACCTAGCCATGAAATAGAATAAGTGTTTCTTTCCGTTTCATATGCGGCGGGTCGCCATGGGTCTTGTCTGTTATATTTATGGTATTGAGTCTAATCAACTTAATCCTATTGATATGGAATTCAGGAACATGGCTGATAGACGCAGAAACAACCGTGGAAGACCAAGGACTACTCCAACTGGGACAGTTCCACAAGGTGATGAAGGGAATGCCCCATTGTACCAATTTATGCAACAGATGCAGCAACAGCAGAATCAGTTCATGCAAGGAATGATGCAACAAATGGCTGATGGTCTGCATCCTCCAGTGGTTGTTCCGGAAGTTATAGGAGGAACCTACAGGGAATTTGTTCGTATGAATCCTCCGGAGTTTCAAGGAGGGCTAGATCCGGTGAAGGCACACGAATGGATAACAGAAATGGAACGGATTTTTCTGATAGTTCATTGCAGTGAGGAGAATAAGGTGGTCTTTGCTTCTCACTGGTTGAAGGGTCCTGCCATGAGGTGGTGGGAGAGCGCTTCAGCCTTGATGACAACTCAGGAAGTGCCGAAAGTGTGGGAACAGTTTAAGGTAATCTTTATGGAGAAATATTTTCCGAGTTCTTTAAGGTCTCAAAAGGAGTTTGAGTTCCAACAGTTGAGACAGGGAAATTTATCAGTGGCTTCTTATGCGGAACAATTTGAGATCATGGCTGACTATTCTAGACAGGCCATGTATGCTCCTGATGAGAGGTGGAAGATAGATCAGTTTCTGTTTGGGTTAAGGGCTGAGATTTCACACAGCGTGTCTCAACGGGAATTTGCTACTTATGCTGAAATGTTAAGACAATGTTATGTGGCGGAAAATAGCTTGAAAAAGATACAAATGGAGGTGGATTCGAACAGGGTAACTCAAGGTGACCGTGGAAGGTCGAATCAACAGTTTAGACAAAGGCAACAGTCTTCCAAAGGGAAGCAAGTACAGGGCTCTAGAACTAGTGCGCCTCCAGTATGTCGCACTTGTGGGAGGAGTCATTTTGGTAGGTGCAAATCGGAAGAAGTACGGTGTTATCAGTGTAACAAGATGGGTCATTGGGCGAGGGATTGTCCTCAGGGTAGAAATCAGACACAAGGGAAGACTATTGGTCGAGTATATACTCTGGATGCAAGGAAAGCAAAGGGTGATAATTCCTTGATTGCGGGTACGTGTTTTGTTAATGGTCAACCTTGTTTTGTTTTATTTGACTGTGGGGCTACACATTCTTTCGTGTCTTTGAGATGTGTGAAGCGACTGGGGTTGCAAACTATTCCTTTGTTTCCTCCTATGGTGGTTACTACTGCCATGGATGAAATGGTTGAAACACCACTGATGTGTGAAAATTGTGTATTGTCGGTGAACGATAGAGTCTTCCAGATTGATCTTATTTGTCTGCCGCTTGAGAAAGTGGATGTTGTTCTGGGAATGGACTGGCTTTCAGCTAATTCGGTTTTTATCGGTTGTGAGGAGAAGCTAATTATTATTCCATCTGCTGAGGCTACTCCGAAAGATGTATTATCAACGATTTTAGAAGGTACGGTGGGAATGGTAAATTTCTTGTTTAAGAAAGAGAAATCTGTTTTAATGGTTCTTACTAAGGAGGGAAGTAGTGAACAGCAAGTTCTGAGTATTCCAATAGTGTGTGAATTTCCTGAAGTGTTTCCTGAGGATGTTTCTTCTCTTCCTCCGGAGAGAGAAGTTGAGTTCTCTATTGACCTGATACCGGGAACGGCTCCTATATCTGTTTCTCCGTATCGGATGGCACCGCTTGAATTAAGAGAATTAAAGGACCAATTGGAGGACTTGATGTCCAAGCATTTCGTTAGGCCTAGTGTTTCACCGTGGGGAGCTCCAGTGTTGTTGGTAAAGAAGAAAGATGGGGGAATGCGGTTGTGCATTGATTATCGTAAGTTGAATAAAGTTACCATTAAGAATAAGTATCCCTTACCAAGGATAGACGACTTATTAGATCAATTGAAAGGAGCCTGTGTGTTCTCGAAGATTGATTTACGGTCGGGTTATCATCAGATTCGAGTGAAGAGTTCCGATGTGCCAAAGACTGCATTTAGGACACGTTACGGTCATTACGAATTCTTAGTGATGCCTTTCGGTGTGACTAATGCTCCAGCTGTTTTCATGGATTACATGAATCGAATATTTCAGGCTTACTTGGACCAATTTGTGGTAATCTTTATTGACGACATTCTTATTTATTCTCGTACTCCACAAGAGCACGGAGAACATCTGAGGATTGTCTTATCGGTCTTGCAAGAGAAGCAATTGTTTGCTAAGTTGAGCAAGTGTGAGTTTTGGATGTCGGAAGTTAATTTTCTTGGACATGTGATATCTCGAGGTGGTGTGGCAGTGGATCCATCGAAAGTAGAAGCAGTGATTAATTGGGAGAGACCGAGAAATGTTTCAGAAGTCAGAAGTTTCTTGGGATTGGCCGGTTACTATAGAAGGTTTATTAAGGGCTTTTCTCAATTGGCCTTACCAATGACGAAACTTACTCGGAAGGATGTTACGTTTGAATGGGATTCAGGTTGCGAACAAAGTTTTATGCATTTGAAGGAAAGTTTGACGAGTGCTCCAGTATTAATTATTCCTGATCCTAACAACTCTTATGAAGTATTCTGTGATGCTTCTAAGAGGGGATTAGGGGGTGTTCTGATGCAAGGTGGTCAAGTGGTAGCTTATGCTTCTCGACAGTTAAAAGTTCATGAGAAGAATTATCCAACTCATGATTTGGAACTAGCTGCAGTGGTTTTTGCACTGAAGGTGTGGCGTCATTATTTATATGGTGTACGTTTTGAAATGTTCAGTGACCACAAAAGTTTGAAGTATTTGTTTGATCAAAAGGAGTTGAATATGCGACAAAGAAGGTGGATGGAGTACTTAAAGGATTATGACTTAGAATTGAAGTATCATCCAGGAAAGGCGAATAAAGTAGCGGATGCTTTAAGTCGGAAAATGGTTCATCGTGCGGAATTGATGATTTTAGAGTATTCATTGTTGGAAAAGTTTAGAGATCTTAATCTCCAGTTTGTGTGGACTCCGAATGGTGAGATTATGGGAAATTTGAATGTCAATTCTACTTTGAGAGTTGAGATTCAACAGGCACAATTGTTAGAGGAAGAGTTACAAGAATTGTTACTTCAGCCGGGTTTTACACGAGCGACAGATGGGATTGTTCTGTTTAATCAAAGGATTTGTGTTCCGAGGGATGAGGCATTGAAAAGGAAGATCTTAGACGAAGCTCATAAGGGTACTTTTACGATACATCCTGGTTCTTCAAAGATGTATCAGGATTTAAAGAAGGATTATTGGTGGCCTGGGATGAAAAAGGATATAGCGGGATATGTGTCAGAATGTGCGGTGTGCCAACAGGTGAAGATTGAACACCAAAGACCGGGCGGTTTGTTACAACCTTTGGATATTCCAGTTTGGAAGTGGGATAGTATTTCTATGGATTTTGCAGTGGGTTTACCCCGTACCCAAGGTGGGTATGATTCTATTTGGGTGATTGTAGATCGACTAACGAAATCTGCACACTTCTTAGCCGTAAAGACTACTCATAAGGCAAGTCATCTTGCAAGGTTGTTTATTGCTGAGATTGTGAGATTGCATGGTATTCCTTCTAGTATTGTGTCCGATAGAGATCCGAAGTTTACTTCGAGATTTTGGAAAGTGTTCCAACAAGCGATGGGTACGAATTTGTGTTTGAGCACGTCGAATCATCCTCAAACGGATGGTCAGACTGAACGAACAATACAAACGATGGAGGATATGTTAAGAGCTTGTGTGTTAGAGAGTAGAGGGAATTGGAAAGAACTTTTACCGTTAATTGAGTTTTCCTATAACAATAGTTATCATGCGAGCATCGGTATGGCTCCGTATGAAGCATTGTATGGGAGGAAGTGTAGAACACCTTTGTGTTGGGCTGAAATTGGCGAAGATAGAATTTTGGGACCCGAGATTATTCAAGAGACTACGGAAAAGATTCGAATGATCCGCGAGAAGGTTAAACAAGCACAAGATCGTCAAAAGAGTTATGCGGACAATCGTAGGAGACCTTTGGAATTTGAGGAAGGTGACCATGTATTTTTGAAAGTTACTCCGAGATTGAGATTGAAAGGACCGTTTAAGTCGCGTAAGTTAAGTCCGAGATACGTGGGACCGTATCAGATTTTAGAAAGGATTGGTGAAGTTGCTTATAGATTAGCCTTACCACCCTCTCTATCCGAGATACATGACGTTTTTCACGTATCTCAGCTCCGTAAGTTTATTCCTGATCCTCTTCAGCCAATTCTACCCGAATCAGTGGAAATTGAATCGGATTTGACTTTTGAACCACAACCGAGTTGTATTGTTGGAAGGGAAACAAAAGTGTTAAGGAACAAAGATATTCCACTTGTTAAGGTGCAATGGGATATGACGCATCCGGGTGATGCTACTTGGGAACTAGAATCGGAAATGCGAGATTCTTATCCACATCTATTCAGGTAATATTCTAAATTCGAGGACGAATTTCTATTTAAGGGGGGGAGGATGTAATACCCCGTAAATTTATAAACGCTCTGGTTAATATTATTATGATCAACTGGGTTCCGGAGTACTCTGAGTAATTATTTGATAAAATAATTAGAGTAAACTGACGAACTCAGAGTCGATTAAATTAATAGTATTTAACGTTGAGTTTTTATAATTTGATGTATTTGAGCTAATTTTGGACATTTAGTAGTGTTACTAAAAATGATAGTTTTATACTATCTATTTTCTTTTCTTTTTCCTTGGAAAACCAAACAAAGCTTAAGAGAAAGATAGAAAGAAGGAAAAAGAAAAGGAAAAAGGGAAGGAAGGAAAGGAAAAGAAAGAGGAAGAAGAGAAATTTTCCAAAAGCTCAAGAATCATCATCAATTCATCTGTTCTTCGTTTAATCGTCTCAGTATCAACCTCCTCGTCTAGTAATCCAGGTGGGTTCTAGTTAGACTCTTTAGAGTAGGATTATTTTGAGTTTAGAGTTAGATTAGAAATTGTGAAAATTGAATCTTTTTGCACAAAATTCGTGAATCTAACTGCTAAATGCAATGTTTGATTATATGTTATACTGGTTGTGATGTTATAACATGTTTTGATGCATTTTGATTGATGAAAATGGGATTTGGGGTTGATTTTGGATCAACCCGTAGCAAAAAATTCTGCAGGAACTTCTGCATTTTTTCTCTGCCCATACGCGTATGGAGCATGTCAATACGCGTATGGAGCTTGTCAATACGCGTACGGCAAGGGCAATACGCGTATGGATGGCCGGGCATTTTGAGCAATACGCGTATCGCTTGGGGCAATACGCGTATGGCTGGGCGAGAATTTGGGCAATACGCGTACGGGGAATGCCAATACGCGTACGGCCAGGAGAGTTACAGAATCCTGCTGTTGTGATTTATTTTTCCGATCGATTGTTTACAATGCCGTAACTTTTTGTACGTAACTCGGATTGGAACAATTTTGATATCGTTGGAAAGATAATAAAATGTACTTTCTTATTAAAATGGTTTTAAGATCATCGGCCGATTTAATTAAGTCGGGATTTCTGAAATAGTGTCGTTTTATCGACTTTTATCTGTTAATTGTGTGTAATTATTATTGACAATATATGCATGTTAAAAATATGGACTAGGCAGGGTGAGGATTATTACCAAAACAGTGTTGGAATGTGGAGTCTTACGTGTGGCAACGCTCGTGCATGAGAGGCCGAGGCGTGTGCATTCTGTTTATCAATAACCACAGAGTTGTGTTAGTGCGTTTCATGGGTCTCGAGCTCCTCTGAAACATATGCACCACTACTTGGCAGGTTTGAGTCCCATGTTAGTACGATTGGAGCCTACGGGTAAAGAGACTTGAGACGGCGTACGGTCCGTGAGAAGTGACGGATCACGGTGTACGGCCCGTGATCCCGAATCCAATCGTATGCCAAGTAGCTACAAGGATCCATGACTCGGATCGCCTTCTAGACGTAGAAGGGTACGGGAAAAGGGGATACCTTGGTATTGGTTATTGATATGTGAGTTCTTGAGTGTACGGACTCAGAACGTACTTCGGTACTTTGTGAATCCTTGAGTTTACAGGCTCAAGAGGTACTTCGGTACTAGTGTGAGTTTACAGGCTCACCGTGGCGGTTACTTGTGTGTGTGTACTCATGGTCTTTCCCCTTTCCCCTTGGACATGAGTTAGGACTTTGTTAGAACCTTGTAAAGCCGAGAGGACTTTAAGATAGGGAACTCACTGAGATTTGATGTATCTCACCCCACTGTTGTTGTTTACATCACAGGTTCTGCAGGTTTGGCGAAGGGTAAGGACAAGGTTATTTGACTTTCCTTACGGATCGTGGTTTTGTGATGGCATGGCTTCCGCTATGGCGTTATGTTTTGAGATCATTGTTTGATCTAGTTCTTAGTTTTTATCATTTTGGAACATCTTGTATATGTAATGCCTTAGACTCTTAGGTGTTTTGTATTAGAGGCATTTATGTGTACAATGTGTTAACTAGGAACTTATTATGTTTCAGTACCAAAAGTGAAACTCATGTATAATATATGATTTGAGGCATGTATTATTATATGGTCTTTACATCGAACCTTGACAAAAACGAAAAAATCTCATTTTTAATAAAATTGATCTAACATGACAACTACTATTCCAACTATCTATATTCCCCTAAACATTAAAATTAAAATTATGTCTTATTTGAAATCATAAAGAATATGAACATTAAAAATACTTAAAATAATTGTTTTTAATCTCAAAGTAATTATTGTAAAAAATATATTAACATATTAACCTAATTAATTACTAACTTAGATAAATATACTATTTTCATAAATACATATTGCTAAAGTGAATTATGCTTTGTCTTTTCTTTTATAATAGTGACCATAGAAAGTATGATGAAATTATTGAGAATAATGTCTAAAAAAAAACAATCATGTTTTAAAACTTATATATCATTATTTATTTTTCATGAAATAATTTTTGACCTATAAAAACATGTAAATGTTAAAACAAATGTCTTTAGTGTCAAATTAGTTATTACACAAATTATAAAGACTTATCACTATTTGTTAATATTGAAATATAATAGAGTATGCAAAACGTTATAATCATATTTATATACTTTATTATTATATTCTTCATATTATGACATACCAGAAAATTTATGACAAAGAATAAGATTATTGATTTTTTTTACATATAATTGTCAAAAAGGATGAGGATAAAAATATAAAAAAATGACCACAAGAAATATATTTCAGAATTTTATTAAAATTTGCAAAAACTAAATTCTTAATATCGTTGTCAACTTACAAATATACACTTTTTCTTTCAAGTAAAATGTTTCTTTTTCTATCATATTGTTTTCTATATTATAATTCATAATAAATTATTATAATATATCTTTTTAACCATATATTAAAAAATAATAATAATTAAAATTCAATATAAATCAAATCTATATAATATATTAAATCTAAAGCGGCAGATTATATGACGACACATACTGACATTTCTATTCCATTTGTGCCACATCATCCCATAGTCCTATGTGGCACATCTAAGATTTTATTTTCATTTTTTAAATAGACAAATACTATATTTATTCTCTATTGGAGGTCACGAGTTCGAACCTTGACAAAAACGAAAAAATCTCATTTTTAATAAAATTGATCTAACATGACAACTACTATTCCAACTATCTATATTCCCCTAAACATTAAAATTAAAATTATGTCTTATTTGAAATCATAAAGAATATGAACATTAAAAATACTTAAAATAATTGTTTTTAATCTCAAAGTAATTATAGTAAAAAATATATTAACATATTAACCTAATTAATTACTAACTTAGATAAATATACTATTTTCATAAATACATATTGCCAAAGTGAATTATGCTTTGTCTTTTCTTTTATAATAGTGACCATAGAAAGTATGATGAAATTATTGAGAATAATGTCTAAAAAAAAACAATCTTGTTTTAAAACTTATATATCATTATTTATTTTTCATGAAATAATTTTTGACTTTTAAAAACATGTAAATGTTAAAACAAATGTCTTTAGTGTCAAATTAGTTATTACACAAATTATAAAGACTTATCACTATTTGTTAATATTGAAATATAATAGAGTATGCAAAACGTTATAATCATATTTATATACTTTATTATTATATTCTTCATATTATGACATACCAGAAAATTAATGACAAAGAATAAGATTATTGATTTTTTTTACATATAATTATCAAAAAGGATGAGGATAAAAATATAAAAAAATGACCACAAGAAATATATTTTAGAATTTTATTAAAATTTGCAAAAACTAAATTCTTAATATCGTTGTCAACTTACAAATATACACTTTTTCTTTCAAGTAAAATGTTTCTTTTTCTATCATATTGTTTTCTATATTATAATTCATAATAAATTATTATAATATATCTTTTTAACCATATATTTAAAAATAATAATAATTAAAATTCAATATAAATCAAATCTATATAATATATTAAATCTGAAGCGGCAGATTATATGACGACACATACTGACATTTCTATTCCATTTGTGCCACATCATCCCATAGTCCTATGTGGCACATCTAAGATTTTATTTTCATTTTTTAAATAGACAAATACTATATTTATTCTCTATTGGAGGTCACGAGTTCGAACCTTGACAAAAACGAAAAAATCTCATTTTTAATAAAATTGATCTAACATGACAACTACTATTCCAACTATCTATATTCCCCTAAACAGTAAAATTAAAATTATGTCTTATTTGAAATCATAAAGAATATGAACATTAAAAATACTTAAAATAATTGTTTTTAATCTCAAAGTAATTATAGTAAAAAATATATTAACATATTAACCTAATTAATTACTAACTTAGATAAATATACTATTTTCATAAATACATATTGCCAAAGTGAATTATGCTTTGTCTTTTCTTTTATAATAGTGACCATAGAAAGTATGATGAAATTATTGAGAATAATGTCTAAAAGAAAACAATCTTGTTTTAAAACTTATATATCATTATTTATTTTTCATGAAATAATTTTTGACTTTTAAAAACATGTAAATGTTAAAACAAATGTCTTTAGTGTCAAATTAGTTATTACACAAATTATAAAGACTTATCACTATTTGTTAATATTGAAATATAATAGAGTATGCAAAACGTTATAATCATATTTATATACTTTATTATTATATTCTTCATATTATGACATACCAGAAAATTAATGACAAAGAATAAGATTATTGATTTTTTTTTACATATAATTGTCAAAAAGGATGAGGATAAAAATATAAAAAACGACCACAAGAAATATATTTTAGAGTTTTATTAAAATTTGCAAAAACTAAATTCTTAATATTGTTGTCAACTTACAAATATTATATAGAGTTCTATATAATATATTAAATCTGAAGCGGCAGATTATAGGACGACACATACTGACATTTCTATTCCATTTGTGCCACATCATCCCATAGTCCTATGTGGCACATCTAAGATTTTATTTTTATTTTTTAAATAGACAAATACTATATTTATTCTCTATTGGAGGTCACGAGTTCGAACCTTGGCAAAAACGAAAAAATCTCATTTTTAACAAAATTTATCTAACATGACAACTACTATTCCGACTATCTATACTAGTAAGATACCCGTGCTCCCGCACGGGTAAAATTATTTATTACGGTATAAAACATATTTAAATTTATATGTAAATTTGATACGATATAAAATGCATTTATATACATATTTAAATTTGAAATTAGCTATTAATTTTAAAATGAACAATAATTATGTAAATTCAATTAAATTAAAATATAAAAAAAAAGACTCGTGAGATGAAAAAAAAAGAATATTTAATATTTAAAAATAAGGATTTTATCTTTTAAATTAAAATAATTATTGATTAAAATAAAATATGTATTGTGTTTATAGTGATCAGTGAAATGAAAAATTCATTTGATACAATATAAAATGTATTTATATACAGATGTAAAATTGAAATTAGTTATTTAATTGTAAAATGAAAAATAATTATACAATTTCAATAAATAATGATGCAAAAAGAAAAAAAAAATTTAGATACAAATGCAAAATTCAAAATAATTTACTTAATTGTAAAATGAATAATAATCATACAAATTTAATTATATTAAATAATTATATAAAAAAGAAAAAAAAAAGAATCAAGAGATGAAAAAAGAAAAAAATAGTATTTAAAAATAAAGATTTTGTATCTTAAATTAAGATAATGGTTGATTAAAATAAAATTGATATTGTGTTGGTAGTGTCCCGTGAGATAAATATATAGTGTTATTTTATTAAAATTAAAAAATAGATTGTTAATATTTTTAGTGATAGTAAATAAATAAATAAAGAAAAATTAAAATAAAAGTGAGAAAGTGTGGAAAAAAGATTTGAAATTTGAATAAAGAGAGAGAATGAGTGGATAAAGAAGATTGACACTTGGCATGTAAATAGAGGAATGATTGTAAATTAATTGAGACATTTATGAATTACCAATTTATCCATAATATAGTGTAATAATTTTTGTGTGGAAGGGCAAATGAGACAATACATGCAATCTATTTTTAATGGGTTGATAGTAGATTTCCCTAAACATTAAAATTAAAATTTATCTATATAATATATTAAATCTGAAGCGGCAGATTATATGACGACACATACTGACATTTCTATTTTATTTGTGCCACATCATCTCATAGTCCTATGTGGCACATCTAAGATTTTATTTTCATTTTTTAAATAGACAAATACTATATTTATTCTCTATTGGAGGTCACGAGTTCGAACCTTGGCAAAAACGAAAAAATTTCATTTTTAACAAAATTGATCTAACATGACAACTACTATTCCAACTATCTATATTCCCGTAAACATTAAAATTAAAATTATGTCTTATTTGAAATCATAAAGAATATGAACATTAAAAATACTTAAAATAATTGTTTTTAATCTCAAAGTAATTATAGTAAAAAATATATTAACATATTAACCTAATTAATTACTAACTTAGATAAAAACTTATATATCATTATTTATTTTTCATGAAATAATTTTTGACTTATAAAAAAATGTAAAAGTTAAAACAAATGTCTTTAGTGTCAAATTAGTTATTACACAAATTATAAAGACTTATCACTATTTGTTAATATTGAAATATAATAGAGTATGCAAAACGTTATAATCATATTTATATACTTTATTATTATATTCTTCATATTATGACATACCAGAAAATTAACGACAAAGAATAAGATTATTGATTTTTTTTTACATATAATTGTCAAAAAGGATGAGGATAAAAATATAAAAAAATGACCACAAGAAATATATTTTAGAATTTTATTAAAATTTGCAAAAACTAAATTCTTAATATCGTTGTCAACTTACAAATATACACTTATTCTTTCAAGTAAAATGTTTCTTTTTCTATCATATTGTTTTCTATATTATAATTCATAATAAATTATTATAATATATCTTTTTAACCATATATTTAAAAATAATAATAATTAAAATTCAATATAAATCAAATCTATATAATATATTAAATCTGAAGCGGCAGATTATATGACGACACATACTGACATTTCTATTCCATTTGTGCCACATCATCCCATAGTCCTATGTGGCACATCTAAGATTTTATTTTCATTTTTTAAATAGACAAATACTATATTTATTCTCTATTGGAGGTCACGAGTTCGAACCTTGACAAAAACGAAAAAATCTCATTTTTAATAAAATTGATCTAACATGACAACTACTATTCCAACTATCTATATTCCCCTAAACATTAAAATTAAAATTATGTCTTATTTGAAATCATAAAGAATATGAACATTAAAAATACTAAAAATAATTGTTTTTAATCTCAAAGTAATTATAGTAAAAAATATATTAACATATTAACCTAATTAATTACTAACTTAGATAAATATACTATTTTCATAAATACATATTGCCAAAGTGAATTATGCTTTGTCTTTTCTTTTATAATAGTGACCA
Source organism: Lathyrus tuberosus (assembly GCA_022829125.1). Classification (NCBI taxonomy): domain Eukaryota; kingdom Viridiplantae; phylum Streptophyta; class Magnoliopsida; order Fabales; family Fabaceae; genus Lathyrus; species Lathyrus tuberosus. The sequence goes on along the minus strand of JALAZF010000028.1, from coordinate 14,632,467 downwards.
TAGAAAGTATGATGAAATTATTGAGAATAATGTCTAAAAAAAAACAATCATGTTTTAAAACTTATATATCATTATTTATTTTTCATGAAATAATTTTTGACTTTTAAAAACATGTAAATGTTAAAACAAATGTCTTTAGTGTCAAATTAGTTATTACACAAATTATAAAGACTTATCACTATTTGTTAATATTGAAATATAATAGAGTATGCAAAACGTTATAATCATATTTATATACTTTATTATTATATTCTTCATATTATGACATACCAGAAAATTAATGACAAAGAATAAGATTATTGATTTTTTTTTACATATAATTGTCAAAAAGGATGAGGATAAAAATATGAAAAACGACCACAAGAAATATATTTTAGAGTTTTATTAAAATTTGCAAAAACTAAATTCTTAATATCGTTGTCAATTTACAAATATTATATAGAGTTCTATATAATATATTAAATCTGAAGCGGCAGATTATAGGATGACACATACTGACATTTCTATTCCATTTGTGCCACATCATCCCATAGTCCTATGTGGCACATCTAAGATTTTATTTTCATTTTTTAAATAGACAAATACTATATTTATTCTCTATTGGAGGTCACGAGTTCGAACCTTGGCAAAAACGAAAAAATTTCATTTTTAACAAAATTGATCTAACATGACAACTACTATTCCAACTATCTATATTCCCGTAAACATTAAAATTAAAATTATGTCTTATTTGAAATCATAAAGAATATGAACATTAAAAATACTTAAAATAATTGTTTTTCATCTCAAAGTAATTATAGTAAAAAATATATTAACATATTTACCTAATTAATTACTAACTTAGATAAAAACTTATATATCATTATTTATTTTTCATGAAATAATTTTTTACTTATAAAAAAATGTAAAAGTTAAAACAAATGTCTTTAGTGTCAAATTAGTTATTACACAAATTATAAAGACTTATCACTATTTGTTAATATTGAAATATAATAGAGTATGCAAAACGTTATAATCATATTTATATACTTTATTATTATATTCTTCATATTATGACATACCAGAAAATTAATGACAAAGAATAAGATTATTGATTTTTTTTACATATAATTGTCAAAAAGGATGAGGATAAAAATATAAAAAAATGACCAAAAGAAATATATTTTAGAATTTTATTAAAATTTGCAAAAACTAAATTCTTAATATCGTTGTCAACTTACAAATATACACTTTTTCTTTCAAGTAAAATGTTTCTTTTTCTATCATATTGTTTTCTATATTATAATTCATAATAAATTATTATAATATATCTTTTTAACCATATATTTAAAAATAATAATAATTAAAATTCAATATAAATCAAATCTATATATATAATATATTAAATCTGAAGCGGCAGATTATATGACTGATACATACTGACATTTCTATTCCATTTGTGCCACATCATCCCATAGTCCTATGTGGCACATCTAAGATTTTATTTTCATTTTTTAAATAGACAAATACTATATTTATTCTCTATTGGAGGTCACGAGTTCGAACCTTGGCAAAAACGAAAAAATCTCATTTTTAATAAAATTGATCTAACATGACAACTACTATTCCAACTATCTATATTCCCCTAAACATTAAAATTAAAATTATGTCTTATTTGAAATCATAAAGAATATGAACATTAAAAATACTTAAAATAATTGTTTTTAATCTCAAAGTAATTATAGTAAAAAATATATTAACATATTAACCTAATTAATTACTAACTTAGATAAATATATTATTTTCATAAATACATATTGCCAAAGTGAATTATGCTTTGTCTTTTCTTTTATAATAGTGACCATAGAAAGTATGATGAAATTATTGAGAATAATGTCTAAAAAAAAACAATCATGTTTTAAAACTTATATATCATTATTTATTTTTCATGAAATAATTTTTGACCTATAAAAACATGTAAATGTTAAAACAAATGTCTTTAGTGTCAAATTAGTTATTACACAAATTATAAAGACTTATCACTATTTGTTAATATTGAAATATAATAGAGTATGCAAAACGTTATAATCATATTTATATACTTTATTATTATATTCTTCATATTATGACATACCAGAAAATTAATGACAAAGAATAAGATTATTGATTTTTTTTTACATATAATTGCCAAAAAGGATGAGGATAAAAATATAAAAAAATGACCACAAGAAATATATTTTAGAATTTTATTAAAATTTGCAAAAACTAAATTCTTAATATCGGTGTCAACTTACAAATATACACTTTTTCTTTCAAGTAAAATGTTTCTTTTTCTATCATATTGTTTTCTATATTATAATTCATAATAAATTATTATAATATATCTTTTTAACCATATATTTAAAAATAATAATAATTAAATTTCAATATAAATCAAATCTATATAATATATTAAATCTGAAGCGGCAGATTATATGACGACACATACTGACATTTCTATTCCATTTGTGCCACATCATCCCATAGTCCTATGTGGCACATCTAAGATTTTATTTTCATTTTTTAAATAGACAAATACTATATTTATTCTCTATTGGAGGTCACGAGTTCGAACCTTGACAAAAACGAAAAAATCTCATTTTTAATAAAATTGATCTAACATGACAACTACTATTCCAACTATCTATATTCCCCTAAACATTAAAATTAAAATTATGTCTTATTTGAAATCATAAAGAATATGAACATTAAAAATACTAAAAATAATTGTTTTTAATCTCAAAGTAATTATAGTAAAAAATATATTAACATATTAACCTAATTAATTACTAACTTAGATAAATATACTATTTTCATAAATACATATTGCCAAAGTGAATTATGCTTTGTCTTTTCTTTTATAATAGTGACCATAGAAAGTATGATGAAATTATTGAGAATAATGTCTAGAAAAAAACAATCATGTTTTAAAACTTATATATCATTATTTATTTTTCATGAAATAATTTTTGACTTTTAAAAACATGTAAATGTTAAAACAAATGTCTTTAGTGTCAAATTAGTTATTACACAAATTATAAAGACTTATCACTATTTGTTAATATTGAAATATAATAGAGTATGCAAAACGTTATAATCATATTTATATACTTTATTATTATATTCTTCATATTATGACATACCAGAAAATTAATGACAAAGAATAAGATTATTGATTTTTTTTTACATATAATTGTCAAAAAGGATGAGGATAAAAATATGAAAAACGACCACAAGAAATATATTTTAGAGTTTTATTAAAATTTGCAAAAACTAAATTCTTAATATCGTTGTCAATTTACAAATATTATATAGAGTTCTATATAATATATTAAATTTGAAGCGGCAGATTATAGGATGACACATACTGACATTTCTATTCCATTTGTGCCACATCATCCCATAGTCCTATGTGGCACATCTAAGATTTTATTTTCATTTTTTAAATAGACAAATACTATATTTATTCTCTATTGGAGGTCACGAGTTCGAACCTTGGCAAAAACGAAAAAATTTCATTTTTAACAAAATTGATCTAACATGACAACTACTATTCCAACTATCTATATTCCCGTAAACATTAAAATTAAAATTATGTCTTATTTGAAATCATAAAGAATATGAACATTAAAAATACTTAAAATAATTGTTTTTCATCTCAAAGTAATTATAGTAAAAAATATATTAACATATTTACCTAATTAATTACTAACTTAGATAAAAACTTATATATCATTATTTATTTTTCATGAAATAATTTTTTACTTATAAAAAAATGTAAAAGTTAAAACAAATGTCTTTAGTGTCAAATTAGTTATTACACAAATTATAAAGACTTATCACTATTTGTTAATATTGAAATATAATAGAGTATGCAAAACGTTATAATCATATTTATATACTTTATTATTATATTCTTCATATTATGACATACCAGAAAATTAATGACAAAGAATAAGATTATTGATTTTTTTTACATATAATTGTCAAAAAGGATGAGGATAAAAATATAAAAAAATGACCAAAAGAAATATATTTTAGAATTTTATTAAAATTTGCAAAAACTAAATTCTTAATATCGTTGTCAACTTACAAATATACACTTTTTCTTTCAAGTAAAATGTTTCTTTTTCTATCATATTGTTTTCTATATTATAATTCATAATAAATTATTATAATATATCTTTTTAACCATATATTTAAAAATAATAATAATTAAAATTCAATATAAATCAAATCTATATATATAATATATTAAATCTGAAGCGGCAGATTATATGACTGATACATACTGACATTTCTATTCCATTTGTGCCACATCATCCCATAGTCCTATGTGGCACATCTAAGATTTTATTTTCATTTTTTAAATAGACAAATACTATATTTATTCTCTATTGGAGGTCACGAGTTCGAACCTTGGCAAAAACGAAAAAATCTCATTTTTAATAAAATTGATCTAACATGACAACTACTATTCCAACTATCTATATTCCCCTAAACATTAAAATTAAAATTATGTCTTATTTGAAATCATAAAGAATATGAACATTAAAAATACTTAAAATAATTGTTTTTAATCTCAAAGTAATTATAGTAAAAAATATATTAACATATTAACCTAATTAATTACTAACTTAGATAAATATATTATTTTCATAAATACATATTGCCAAAGTGAATTATGCTTTGTCTTTTCTTTTATAATAGTGACCATAGAAAGTATGATGAAATTATTGAGAATAATGTCTAAAAAAAAACAATCATGTTTTAAAACTTATATATCATTATTTATTTTTCATGAAATAATTTTTGACCTATAAAAACATGTAAATGTTAAAACAAATGTCTTTAGTGTCAAATTAGTTATTACACAAATTATAAAGACTTATCACTATTTGTTAATATTGAAATATAATAGAGTATGCAAAACGTTATAATCATATTTATATACTTTATTATTATATTCTTCATATTATGACATACCAGAAAATTAATGACAAAGAATAAGATTATTGATTTTTTTTTACATATAATTGCCAAAAAGGATGAGGATAAAAATATAAAAAAATGACCACAAGAAATATATTTTAGAATTTTATTAAAATTTGCAAAAACTAAATTCTTAATATCGGTGTCAACTTACAAATATACACTTTTTCTTTCAAGTAAAATGTTTCTTTTTCTATCATATTGTTTTCTATATTATAATTCATAATAAATTATTATAATATATCTTTTTAACCATATATTTAAAAATAATAATAATTAAATTTCAATATAAATCAAATCTATATAATATATTAAATCTGAAGCGGCAGATTATATGACGACACATACTGACATTTCTATTCCATTTGTGCCACATCATCCCATAGTCCTATGTGGCACATCTAAGATTTTATTTTCATTTTTTAAATAGACAAATACTATATTTATTCTCTATTGGAGGTCACGAGTTCGAACCTTGAAAAAACAAAAAAATCTCATTTTTAATAAAATTGATCTAACATGACAACTACTATTCCAACTATCTATATTCCCCTAAACATTAAAATTAAAATTATGTCTTATTTGAAATCATAAAGAATATGAACATTAAAAATACTTAAAATAATTGTTTTTAATCTCAAAGTAATTATAGTAAAAAATATATTAACATATTAACCTAATTAATTACTAACTTAGATAAATATACTATTTTCATAAATACATATTGCCAAAGTGAATTATGCTTTGCCTTTTCTTTTATAATAGTGACCATAGAAAGTATGAAAAAATTATTGAGAATAATGTCTAAAAAAAAACAATCATGTTTTAAAACTTATATATCATTATTTATTTTTCATGAAATAATTTTTGACTTTTAAAAACATGTAAATGTTAAAACAAATGTCTTTAGTGTCAAATTAGTTATTACACAAATTATAAAGACTTATCACTATTTGTTAATATTGAAATATAATAGAGTATGCAAAACGTTATAATCATATTTATATACTTTATTATTATATTCTTCATATTATGACATACCAGAAAATTAACGACAAAGAATAAGATTATTGATTTTTTTTTACATATAATTGTCAAAAAGGATGAGGATAAAAATATAAAAAAATGACCACAAGAAATATATTTTAGAATTTTATTAAAATTTGCAAAAACTAAATTCTTAATATCGTTGTCAACTTACAAATATACACTTATTCTTTCAAGTAAAATGTTTCTTTTTCTATCATATTGTTTTCTATATTATAATTCATAATAAATTATTATAATATATCTTTTTAACCATATATTTAAAAATAATAATAATTAAAATTCAATATAAATCAAATCTATATAATATATTAAATCTGAAGCGGCAGATTATATGACGACACATACTGACATTTCTATTCCATTTGTGCCACATCATCCCATAGTCCTATGTGGCACATCTAAGATTTTATTTTCATTTTTTAAATAGACAAATACTATATTTATTCTCTATTGGAGGTCACGAGTTCGAACCTTGACAAAAACGAAAAAATCTCATTTTTAATAAAATTGATCTAACATGACAACTACTATTCCAACTATCTATATTCCCCTAAACATTAAAATTAAAATTATGTCTTATTTGAAATCATAAAGAATATGAACATTAAAAATACTAAAAATAATTGTTTTTAATCTCAAAGTAATTATAGTAAAAAATATATTAACATATTAACCTAATTAATTACTAACTTAGATAAATATACTATTTTCATAAATACATATTGCCAAAGTGAATTATGCTTTGTCTTTTCTTTTATAATAGTGACCATAGAAAGTATGATGAAATTATTGAGAATAATGTCTAAAAAAAAACAATCATGTTTTAAAACTTATATATCATTATTTATTTTTCATGAAATAATTTTTGACTTTTAAAAACATGTAAATGTTAAAACAAATGTCTTTAGTGTCAAATTAGTTATTACACAAATTATAAAGACTTATCACTATTTGTTAATATTGAAATATAATAGAGTATGCAAAACGTTATAATCATATTTATATACTTTATTATTATATTCTTCATATTATGACATACCAGAAAATTAATGACAAAGAATAAGATTATTGATTTTTTTTTACATATAATTGTCAAAAAGGATGAGGATAAAAATATGAAAAACGACCACAAGAAATATATTTTAGAGTTTTATTAAAATTTGCAAAAACTAAATTCTTAATATCGTTGTCAATTTACAAATATTATATAGAGTTCTATATAATATATTAAATCTGAAGCGGCAGATTATAGGATGACACATACTGACATTTCTATTCCATTTGTGCCACATCATCCCATAGTCCTATGTGGCACATCTAAGATTTTATTTTCATTTTTTAAATAGACAAATACTATATTTATTCTCTATTGGAGGTCACGAGTTCGAACCTTGGCAAAAACGAAAAAATTTCATTTTTAACAAAATTGATCTAACATGACAACTACTATTCCAACTATCTATATTCCCGTAAACATTAAAATTAAAATTATGTCTTATTTGAAATCATAAAGAATATGAACATTAAAAATACTTAAAATAATTGTTTTTAATCTCAAAGTAATTATAGTAAAAAATATATTAACATATTAACCTAATTAATTACTAACTTAGATAAATATACTATTTTCATAAATACATATTGCCAAAGTGAATTATGCTTTGTCTTTTCTTTTATAATAGTGACCATAGAAAGTATGAAAAAATTATTGAGAATAATGTCTAAAAAAAAACAATCATGTTTTAAAACTTATATATCATTATTTATTTTTCATGAAATAATTTTTGACTTTTAAAAACATGTAAATGTTAAAACAAATGTCTTTAGTGTCAAATTAGTTATTACACAAATTATAAAGACTTATCACTATTTGTTAATATTGAAATATAATAGAGTATGCAAAACGTTATAATCATATTTATATACTTTATTATTATATTCTTCATATTATGACATACCAGAAAATTAACGACAAAGAATAAGATTATTGATTTTTTTTTACATATAATTGTCAAAAAGGATGAGGATAAAAATATAAAAAAATGACCACAAGAAATATATTTTAGAATTTTATTAAAATTTGCAAAAACTAAATTCTTAATATCGTTGTCAACTTACAAATATACACTTATTCTTTCAAGTAAAATGTTTCTTTTTCTATCATATTGTTTTCTATATTATAATTCATAATAAATTATTATAATATATCTTTTTAACCATATATTTAAAAATAATAATAATTAAAATTCAATATAAATCAAATCTATATAATATATTAAATCTGAAGCGGCAGATTATATGACGACACATACTGACATTTCTATTCCATTTGTGCCACATCATCCCATAGTCCTATGTGGCACATCTAAGATTTTATTTTCATTTTTTAAATAGACAAATACTATATTTATTCTCTATTGGAGGTCACGAGTTCGAACCTTGACAAAAACGAAAAAATCTCATTTTTAATAAAATTGATCTAACATGACAACTACTATTCCAACTATCTATATTCCCCTAAACATTAAAATTAAAATTATGTCTTATTTGAAATCATAAAGAATATGAACATTAAAAATACTAAAAATAATTGTTTTTAATCTCAAAGTAATTATAGTAAAAAATATATTAACATATTAACCTAATTAATTACTAACTTAGATAAATATACTATTTTCATAAATACATATTGCCAAAGTGAATTATGCTTTGTCTTTTCTTTTATAATAGTGACCATAGAAAGTATGATGAAATTATTGAGAATAATGTCTAAAAAAAAACAATCATGTTTTAAAACTTATATATCATTATTTATTTTTCATGAAATAATTTTTGACTTTTAAAAACATGTAAATGTTAAAACAAATGTCTTTAGTGTCAAATTAGTTATTACACAAATTATAAAGACTTATCACTATTTGTTAATATTGAAATATAATAGAGTATGCAAAACGTTATAATCATATTTATATACTTTATTATTATATTCTTCATATTATGACATACCAGAAAATTAATGACAAAGAATAAGATTATTGATTTTTTTTTACATATAATTGTCAAAAAGGATGAGGATAAAAATATGAAAAACGACCACAAGAAATATATTTTAGAGTTTTATTAAAATTTGCAAAAACTAAATTCTTAATATCGTTGTCAATTTACAAATATTATATAGAGTTCTATATAATATATTAAATCTGAAGCGGCAGATTATAGGATGACACATACTGACATTTCTATTCCATTTGTGCCACATCATCCCATAGTCCTATGTGGCACATCTAAGATTTTATTTTCATTTTTTAAATAGACAAATACTATATTTATTCTCTATTGGAGGTCACGAGTTCGAACCTTGGCAAAAACGAAAAAATTTCATTTTTAACAAAATTGATCTAACATGACAACTACTATTCCAACTATCTATATTCCCGTAAACATTAAAATTAAAATTATGTCTTATTTGAAATCATAAAGAATATGAACATTAAAAATACTTAAAATAATTGTTTTTCATCTCAAAGTAATTATAGTAAAAAATATATTAACATATTTACCTAATTAATTACTAACTTAGATAAAAACTTATATATCATTATTTATTTTTCATGAAATAATTTTTTACTTATAAAAAAATGTAAAAGTTAAAACAAATGTCTTTAGTGTCAAATTAGTTATTACACAAATTATAAAGACTTATCACTATTTGTTAATATTGAAATATAATAGAGTATGCAAAACGTTATAATCATATTTATATACTTTATTATTATATTCTTCATATTATGACATACCAGAAAATTAATGACAAAGAATAAGATTATTGATTTTTTTTACATATAATTGTCAAAAAGGATGAGGATAAAAATATAAAAAAATGACCAAAAGAAATATATTTTAGAATTTTATTAAAATTTGCAAAAACTAAATTCTTAATATCGTTGTCAACTTACAAATATACACTTTTTCTTTCAAGTAAAATGTTTCTTTTTCTATCATATTGTTTTCTATATTATAATTCATAATAAATTATTATAATATATCTTTTTAACCATATATTTAAAAATACTAATAATTAAAATTCAATATAAATCAAATCTATATATATAATATATTAAATCTGAAGCGGCAGATTATATGACTGATACATACTGGCATTTCTATTCCATTTGTGCCACATCATCCCATAGTCCTATGTGGCACATCTAAGATTTTATTTTCATTTTTTAAATAGACAAATACTATATTTATTCTCTATTGGAGGTCACGAGTTCGAACCTTGGCAAAAACGAAAAAATCTCATTTTTAATAAAATTGATCTAACATGACAACTACTATTCCAACTATCTATATTCCCCTAAACATTAAAATTAAAATTATGTCTTATTTGAAATCATAAAGAATATGAACATTAAAAATACTTAAAATAATTGTTTTTAATCTCAAAGTAATTATAGTAAAAAATATATTAACATATTAACCTAATTAATTACTAACTTAGATAAATATATTATTTTCATAAATACATATTGCCAAAGTGAATTATGCTTTGTCTTTTCTTTTATAATAGTGACCATAGAAAGTATGATGAAATTATTGAGAATAATGTCTAAAAAAAAACAATCATGTTTTAAAACTTATATATCATTATTTATTTTTCATGAAATAATTTTTGACCTATAAAAACATGTAAATGTTAAAACAAATGTCTTTAGTGTCAAATTAGTTATTACACAAATTATAAAGACTTATCACTATTTGTTAATATTGAAATATAATAGAGTATGCAAAACGTTATAATCATATTTATATACTTTATTATTATATTCTTCATATTATGACATACCAGAAAATTAATGACAAAGAATAAGATTATTGATTTTTTTTTACATATAATTGCCAAAAAGGATGAGGATAAAAATATAAAAAAATGACCACAAGAAATATATTTTAGAATTTTATTAAAATTTGCAAAAACTAAATTCTTAATATCGGTGTCAACTTACAAATATACACTTTTTCTTTCAAGTAAAATGTTTCTTTTTCTATCATATTGTTTTCTATATTATAATTCATAATAAATTATTATAATATATCTTTTTAACCATATATTTAAAAATAATAATAATTAAATTTCAATATAAATCAAATCTATATAATATATTAAATCTGAAGCGGCAGATTATATGACGACACATACTGACATTTCTATTCCATTTGTGCCACATCATCCCATAGTCCTATGTGGCACATCTAAGATTTTATTTTCATTTTTTAAATAGACAAATACTATATTTATTCTCTATTGGAGGTCACGAGTTCGAACCTTGAAAAAACAAAAAAATCTCATTTTTAATAAAATTGATCTAACATGACAACTACTATTCCAACTATCTATATTCCCCTAAACATTAAAATTAAAATTATGTCTTATTTGAAATCATAAAGAATATGAACATTAAAAATACTTAAAATAATTGTTTTTAATCTCAAAGTAATTATAGTAAAAAATATATTAACATATTAACCTAATTAATTACTAACTTAGATAAATATACTATTTTCATAAATACATATTGCCAAAGTGAATTATGCTTTGTCTTTTCTTTTATAATAGTGACCATAGAAAGTATGAAAAAATTATTGAGAATAATGTCTAAAAAAAACAATCATGTTTTAAAACTTATATATCATTATTTATTTTTCATGAAATAATTTTTGACTTTTAAAAACATGTAAATGTTAAAACAAATGTCTTTAGTGTCAAATTAGTTATTACACAAATTATAAAGACTTATCACTATTTGTTAATATTGAAATATAATAGAGTATGCAAAACGTTATAATCATATTTATATACTTTATTATTATATTCTTCATATTATGACATACCAGAAAATTAATGACAAAGAATAAGATTATTGATTTTTTTTTACATATAATTGTCAAAAAGGATGAGGATAAAAATATAAAAAAATGACCACAAGAAATATATTTTAGAATTTTATTAAAATTTGCAAAAACTAAATTCTTAATATCGGTGTCAACTTACAAATATACACTTTTTCTTTCAAGTAAAATGTTTCTTTTTCTATCATATTATTTTCTATATTATAATTCATAATAAATTATTATAATATATCTTTTTAACCATATATTTAAAAATAATAATAATTAAATTTCAATATAAATCAAATCTATATAATATATTAAATCTGAAGCGGCAGATTATATGACGACACATACTGACATTTCTATTCCATTTGTGCCACATCATCCCATAGTCCTATGTGGCACATCTAAGATTTTATTTTCATTTTTTAAATAGACAAATACTATATTTATTCTCTATTGGAGGTCACGAGTTCGAACCTTGAAAAAACAAAAAAATCTCATTTTTAATAAAATTGATCTAACATGACAACTACTATTCCAACTATCTATATTCCCCTAAACATTAAAATTAAAATTATGTCTTATTTGAAATCATAAAGAATATGAACATTAAAAATACTTAAAATAATTGTTTTTAATCTCAAAGTAATTATAGTAAAAAATATATTAACATATTAACCTAATTAATTACTAACTTAGATAAATATACTATTTTCATAAATACATATTGCCAAAGTGAATTATGCTTTGTCTTTTCTTTTATAATAGTGACCATAGAAAGTATGAAAAAATTATTGAGAATAATGTCTAAAAAAAAACAATCATGTTTTAAAACTTATATATCATTATTTATTTTTCATGAAATAATTTTTGACTTTTAAAAACATGTAAATGTTAAAACAAATGTCTTTAGTGTCAAATTAGTTATTACACAAATTATAAAGACTTATCACTATTTGTTAATATTGAAATATAATAGAGTATGCAAAACGTTATAATCATATTTATATACTTTATTATTATATTCTTCATATTATGACATACCAGAAAATTAATGACAAAGAATAAGATTATTGATTTTTTTTTACATATAATTGTCAAAAAGGATGAGGATAAAAATATAAAAAAATGACCACAAGAAATATATTTTAGAATTTTATTAAAATTTGCAAAAACTAAATTCTTAATATCGGTGTCAACTTACAAATATACACTTTTTCTTTCAAGTAAAATGTTTCTTTTTCTATCATATTATTTTCTATATTATAATTCATAATAAATTATTATAATATATCTTTTTAACCATATATTTAAAAATAATAATAATTAAATTTCAATATAAATCAAATCTATATAATATATTAAATCTGAAGCGGCAGATTATATGACGACACATACTGACATTTCTATTCCATTTGTGCCACATCATCCCATAGTCCTATGTGGCACATCTAAGATTTTATTTTCATTTTTTAAATAGACAAATACTATATTTATTCTCTATTGGAGGTCACGAGTTCGAACCTTGAAAAAACAAAAAAATATCATTTTTAATAAAATTGATCTAACATGACAACTATTATTCCAACTATCTATATTCCCCTAAACATTAAAATTAAAATTATGTCTTATTTGAAATCATAAAGAATATGAACATTAAAAATACTTAAAATAATTGTTTTTAATCTCAAAGTAATTATAGTAAAAAATATATTAACATATTAACCTAATTAATTACTAACTTAGATAAATATACTATTTTCATAAATACATATTGCCAAAGTGAATTATGCTTTGTCTTTTCTTTTATAATAGTGACCATAGAAAGTATGAAAAAATTATTGAGAATAATGTCTAAAAAAAAACAATCATGTTTTAAAACTTATATATCATTATTTATTTTTCATGAAATAATTTTTGACTTTTAAAAACATGTAAATGTTAAAACAAATGTCTTTAGTGTCAAATTAGTTATTACACAAATTATAAAGACTTATCACTATTTGTTAATATTGAAATATAATAGAGTATGCAAAACGTTATAATCATATTTATATACTTTATTATTATATTCTTCATATTATGACATACCAGAAAATTAATGACAAAGAATAAGATTATTGATTTTTTTTTACATATAATTGTCAAAAAGGATGAGGATAAAAATATAAAAAAATGACCACAAGAAATATATTTTAGAATTTTATTAAAATTTGCAAAAACTAAATTCTTAATATCGGTGTCAACTTACAAATATACACTTTTTCTTTCAAGTAAAATGTTTCTTTTTCTATCATATTATTTTCTATATTATAATTCATAATAAATTATTATAATATATCTTTTTAACCATATATTTAAAAATAATAATAATTAAATTTCAATATAAATCAAATCTATATAATATATTAAATCTGAAGCGGCAGATTATATGACGACACATACTGACATTTCTATTCCATTTGTGCCACATCATCCCATAGTCCTATGTGGCACATCTAAGATTCTATTTTCATTTTTTAAATAGACAAATACTATATTTATTCTCTATTGGAGGTCACGAGTTCGAACCTTGACAAAAACAAAAAAATCTCATTTTTAATAAAATTGATCTAACATGACAACTACTATTCCAACTATCTATATTCCCCTAAACATTAAAATTAAAATTATGTCTTATTTGAAATCATAAAGAATATGAACATTAAAAATACTTAAAATAATTGTTTTTAATCTCAAAGTAATTATAGTAAAAAATATATTAACATATTAACCTAATTAATTACTAACTTAGATAAATATACTATTTTCATAAATACATATTGCCAAAGTGAATTATGCTTTGTCTTTTCTTTTATAATAGTGACCATAGAAAGTATGAAAAAATTATTGAGAATAATGTCTAAAAAAAAACAATCATGTTTTAAAACTTATATATCATTATTTATTTTTCATGAAATAATTTTTGACTTTTAAAAACATGTAAATGTTAAAACAAATGTCTTTAGTGTCAAATTAGTTATTACACAAATTATAAAGACTTATCACTATTTGTTAATATTGAAATATAATAGAGTATGCAAAACGTTATAATCATATTTATATACTTTATTATTATATTCTTCATATTATGACATACCAGAAAATTAATGACAGAGAATAAGATTATTGATTTTTTTTTACATATAATTGTCAAAAAGGATGAGGATAAAAATATAAAAAACGACCACAAGAAATATATTTTAGAGTTTGTTAAAAATTTGCAAAAACTAAATTCTTAATATCGTTGTCAACTTACAAATATTATATAGAGTTCTATATAATATATTAAATCTGAAGCGGCAGATTATAGGACGACACATACTGACATTTCTATTCCATTTGTGCCACATCATCCCATAGTCCTATGTGGCACATCTAAGATTTTATTTTTATTTTTTAAATAGACAAATACTATATTTATTCTCTATTGGAGGTCACGAGTTCGAACCTTGGCAAAAACGAAAAAATCTCATTTTTAACAAAATTTATCTAACATGACAACTACTATTCCAACTATCTATACTAGTAAGATACCCGTGCTCCCGCACGGGTAAAATTATTTATTACGGTATAAAACATATTTAAATTTATATGTAAATTTGATACGATATAAAATGCATTTATATACATATTTAAATTTGAAATTAGCTATTAATTTTAAAATGAACAATAATTATGTAAATTCAATTAAATTAAAATATAAAAAAAAAGACTCGTGAGATGAAAAAAAAAGAATATTTAATATTTAAAAATAAGGATTTTATCTTTTAAATTAAAATAATTATTGATTAAAATAAAATATGTATTGTGTTTATAGTGATCAGTGAAATGAAAAATTCATTTGATACAATATAAAATGTATTTATATGCAGATGTAAAATTAAAATTAGTTATTTAATTGTAAAATGAAAAATAATTATACAATTTCAATAAATAATGATGCAAAAAGAAAAAAAAAATTTAGATACAAATGCAAAATTCAAAATAATTTACTTAATTGTAAAATGAATAATAATCATACAAATTTAATTATATTAAATAATTATATAAAAAAGAAAAAAAAAAGAATCATGAGATGAAAGAAGAAAAAAATAGTATTTAAAAATAAAGATTTTGTATCTTAAATTAAGATAATGGTTGATTAAAATAAAATTGATATTGTGTTGGTAGTGTCCCGTGAGATAAATATATAGTGTTATTTTATTAAAATTAAAAAATAGATTGTTAATATTTTTAGTGATAGTAAATAAATAAATAAAGAAAAATTAAAATAAAAGTGAGAAAGTGTGGAAAAAAGATTTGAAATTTGAATAAAGAGAGAGAATGAGTGGATAAAGAAGATTGACACTTGGCATGTAAATAGAGGAATGATTGGAAATTAATTGAGACATTTATGAATTACCAATTTATCCGTAATATAGTGTAATAATTTTTGTGTGGAAGGGCAAATGAGACAATACATGCAATCTATTTTTAATGGGTTGATAGTAGATTTCCCTAAACATTAAAATTAAAATTTATCTATATAATATATTAAATCTGAAGCGGCAGATTATATGACGACACATACTGACATTTCTATTTTATTTGTGCCACATCATCCCATAGTCCTATGTGGCACATCTAAGATTTTATTTTCATTTTTTAAATAGACAAATACTATATTTATTCTCTATTGGAGGTCACGAGTTCGAACCTTGGCAAAAACGAAAAAATTTCATTTTTAACAAAATTGATCTAACATGACAACTACTATTCCAACTATCTATATTCCCGTAAACATTAAAATTAAAATTATGTCTTATTTGAAATCATAAAGAATATGAACATTAAAAATACTTAAAATAATTGTTTTTAATCTCAAAGTAATTATAGTAAAAAATATATTAACATATTTACCTAATTAATTACTAACTTAGATAAAAACTTATATATCATTATTTATTTTTCATGAAATAATTTTTTACTTATAAAAAAATGTAAAAGTTAAAACAAATGTCTTTAGTGTCAAATTAGTTATTACACAAATTATAAAGACTTATCACTATTTGTTAATATTGAAATATAATAGAGTATGCAAAACGTTATAATCATATTTATATACTTTATTATTATATTCTTCATATTATGACATACCAGAAAATTAATGACAAAGAATAAGATTATTGATTTTTTTTACATATAATTGTCAAAAAGGATGAGGATAAAAATATAAAAAAATGACCACAAGAAATATATTTTAGAATTTTATTAAAATTTGCAAAAACTAAATTCTTAATATCGTTGTCAACTTACAAATATACACTTTTTCTTTCAAGTAAAATGTTTCTTTTTCTATCATATTGTTTTCTATATTATAATTCATAATAAATTATTATAATATATCTTTTTAACCATATATTTAAAAATAATAATAATTAAAATTCAATATAAATCAAATCTATATATATAATATATTAAATCTGAAGCGGCAGATTATATGACTGATACATACTGACATTTCTATTCCATTTGTGCCACATCATCCCATAGTCCTATGTGGCACATCTAAGATTTTATTTTCATTTTTTAAATAGACAAATACTATATTTATTCTCTATTGGAGGTCACGAGTTCGAACCTTGGCAAAAACGAAAAAATCTCATTTTTAATAAAATTGATCTAACATGACAACTACTATTCCAACTATCTATATTCCCCTAAACATTAAAATTAAAATTATGTCTTATTTGAAATCATAAAGAATATGAACATTAAAAATACTTAAAATGATTGTTTTTAATCTCAAAGTAATTATAGTAAAAAATATATTAACATATTAACCTAATTAATTACTAACTTAGATAAATATATTATTTTCATAAATACATATTGCCAAAGTGAATTATGCTTTGTCTTTTCTTTTATAATAGTGACCATAGAAAGTATGATGAAATTATTGAGAATAATGTCTAAAAAAAAACAATCATGTTTTAAAACTTATATATCATTATTTATTTTTCATGAAATAATTTTTGACCTATAAAAACATGTAAATGTTAAAACAAATGTCTTTAGTGTCAAATTAGTTATTACACAAATTATAAAGACTTATCACTATTTGTTAATATTGAAATATAATAGAGTATGCAAAACGTTATAATCATATTTATATACTTTATTATTATATTCTTCATATTATGACATACCAGAAAATTAATGACAAAGAATAAGATTATTGATTTTTTTTACATATAATTGTCAAAAAGGATGAGGATAAAAATATAAAAAAATGACCACAAGAAATATATTTTAGAATTTTATTAAAATTTGCAAAAACTAAATTCTTAATATCGTTGTCAACTTACAAATATACACTTTTTCTTTCAAGTAAAATGTTTCTTTTTCTATCATATTGTTTTCTATATTATAATTCATAATAAATTATTATAATATATCTTTTTAACCATATATTTAAAAATAATAATAATTAAAATTCAATATAAATCAAATCTATATATATAATATATTAAATCTGAAGCGGCAGATTATATGACTGATACATACAGACATTTCTATTCCATTTGTGCCACATCATCCCATAGTCCTATGTGGCACATCTAAGATTTTATTTTCATTTTTTAAATAGACAAATACTATATTTATTCTCTATTGGAGGTCACGAGTTCGAACCTTGGCAAAAACGAAAAAATCTCATTTTTAACAAAATTTATCTAACATGACAACTACTATTCCAACTATCTATACTAGTAAGATACCCGTGCTCCCGCACGGGTAAAATTATTTATTACGGTATAAAACATATTTAAATTTATATGTAAATTTGATACGATATAAAATGCATTTATATACATATTTAAATTTGAAATTAACTATTAATTTTAAAATGAACAATAATTATGTAAATTCAATTAAATTAAAATATAAAAAAAAAGACTCGTGAGATGAAAAAAAAAGAATATTTAATATTTAAAAATAAGGATTTTATCTTTTAAATTAAAATAATTATTGATTAAAATAAAATATGTATTGTGTTTATAGTGATCAGTGAAATGAAAAATTCATTTGATACAATATAAAATGTATTTATATACAGATGTAAAATTGAAATTAGTTATTTAATTGTAAAATGAAAAATAATTATACAATTTCAATAAATAATGATGCAAAAAGAAAAAAAAATTTAGATACAAATGCAAAATTCAAAATAATTTACTTAATTGTAAAATGAATAATAATCATACAAATTTAATTATATTAAATAATTATATAAAAAAGAAAAAAAAAAGAATCATGAGATGAAAAAAGAAAAAAATAGTATTTAAAAATAAAGATTTTGTATCTTAAATTAAGATAATGGTTGATTAAAATAAAATTGATATTGTGTTGGTAGTGTCCCGTGAGATAAATATATAGTGTTATTTTATTAAAATTAAAAAAATAGATTGTTAATATTTTTAGTGATAGTAAATAAATAAATAAAGAAAAATTAAAATAAAAGTGAGAAAGTGTGGAAAAAAGATTTGAAATTTGAATAAAGAGAGAGAATGAGTGGATAAAGAAGATTGACACTTGGCATGTAAATAGAGGAATGATTGGAAATTAATTGAGACATTTATGAATTATCAATTTATCCATAATATAGTGTAATAATTTTTGTGTGGAAGGGCAAATGAGACAATACATGCAATCTATTTTTAATGGGTTGATAGTAGATTTCCCAAAACATTAAAATTAAAATTTATCTATATAATATATTAAATCTGAAGCGGCAGATTATATGACGACACATACTGACATTTCTATTTTATTTGTGCCACATCATCCCATAGTCCTATGTGGCACATCTAAGATTTTATTTTCATTTTTTAAATAGACAAATACTATATTTATTCTCTATTGGAGGTCACGAGTTCGAACCTTGGCTAAAACGAAAAAATTTCATTTTTAACAAAATTGATCTAAAATGACAACTACTATTCCAACTATCTATATTCCCGTAAACATTAAAATTAAAATTATGTCTTATTTGAAATCATAAAGAATATGAACATTAAAAATACTTAAAATAATTGTTTTTAATCTCAAAGTAATTATAGTAAAAAATATATTAACATATTTACCTAATTAATTACTAACTTAGATAAAAACTTATATATCATTATTTATTTTTCATGAAATAATTTTTTACTTATAAAAAAATGTAAAAGTTAAAACAAATGTCTTTAGTGTCAAATTAGTTATTACACAAATTATAAAGACTTATCACTATTTGTTAATATTGAAATATAATAGAGTATGCAAAACGTTATAATCATATTTATATACTTTATTATTATATTCTTCATATTATGACATACCAGAAAATTAATTACAAAGAATAAGATTATTGATTTTTTTTACATATAATTGTCAAAAAGGATGAGGATAAAAATATAAAAAAATGACCACAAGAAATATATTTTAGAATTTTATTAAAATTTGCAAAAACTAAATTCTTAATATCGTTGTCAACTTACAAATATACACTTTTTCTTTCAAGTAAAATGTTTCTTTTTCTATCATATTGTTTTCTATATTATAATTCATAATAAATTATTATAATATATCTTTTTAACCATATATTTAAAAATAATAATAATTAAAATTCAATATAAATCAAATCTATATATATAATATATTAAATCTGAAGCGGCAGATTATATGACTGATACATACTGACATTTCTATTCCATTTGTGCCACATCATCCCATAGTCCTATGTGGCACATCTAAGATTTTATTTTCATTTTTTAAATAGACAAATACTATATTTATTCTCTATTGGAGGTCACGAGTTCGAACCTTGGCAAAAACAAAAAAATCTCATTTTTAACAAAATTTATCTAACATGACAACTACTATTCCAACTATCTATACTAGTAAGATACCCGTGCTCCCGCACGGGTAAAATTATTTATTACGGTATAAAACATATTTAAATTTATATGTAAATTTGATACGATATAAAATGCATTTATATACATATTTAAATTTGAAATTAGCTATTAATTTTAAAATGAACAATAATTATGTAAATTCAATTAAATTAAAATATAAAAAAAAAGACTCGTGAGATGAAAAAAAAAGAATATTTAATATTTAAAAATAAGGATTTTATCTTTTAAATTAAAATAATTATTGATTAAAATAAAATATGTATTGTGTTTATAGTGATCAGTGAAATGAAAAATTCATTTGATACAATATAAAATGTATTTATATACAGATGTAAAATTGAAATTAGTTATTTAATTGTAAAATGAAAAATAATTATACAATTTCAATAAATAATGATGCAAAAAGAAAAAAAAAATTTAGATACAAATGCAAAATTCAAAATAATTTACTTAATTTTAAAATGAATAATAATCATACAAATTTAATTATATTAAATAATTATATAAAAAAGAAAAAAAAAAGAATCATGAGATGAAAAAAGAAAAAAATAGTATTTAAAAATAAAGATTTTGTATCTTAAATTAAGATAATGGTTTATTAAAATAAAATTGATATTGTGTTGGTAGTGTCCCGTGAGATAAATATATAGTGTTATTTTATTAAAATTAAAAAATAGATTGTTAATATTTTTAGTGATAGTAAATAAATAAATAAAGAAAAATTAAAATAAAAGTGAGAAAGTGTGGAAAAAAGATTTGAAATTTGAATAAAGAGAGAGAATGAGTGGATAAAGAAGATTGACACTTGGCATGTAAATAGAGGAATGATTGGAAATTAATTGAGACATTTATGAATTACCAATTTATCCATAATATAGTGTAATAATTTTTGTGTGGAAGGGCAAATGAGACAATACATGCAATCTATTTTTAATGGGTTGATAGTAGATTTCCCTAAACATTAAAATTAAAATTTATCTATATAATATATTAAATCTGAAGCGGCAGATTATATGACGACACATACTGACATTTCTATTTTATTTGTGCCACATCATCCCATAGTCCTATGTGGCACATCTAAGATTTTATTTTCATTTTTTAAATAGACAAATACTATATTTATTCTCTATTGGAGGTCACGAGTTCGAACCTTGGCAAAAACGAAAAAATTTCATTTTTAACAAAATTGATCTAACATGACAACTACTATTCCAACTATCTATATTCCCGTAAACATTAAAATTAAAATTATGTCTTATTTGAAATCATAAAGAATATGAACATTAAAAATACTTAAAATAATTGTTTTTAATCTCAAAGTAATTATAGTAAAAAATATATTAACATATTTACCTAATTAATTACTAACTTAGATAAAAACTTATATATCATTATTTATTTTTCATGAAATAATTTTTTACTTATAAAAAAATGTAAAAGTTAAAACAAATGTCTTTAGTGTCAAATTAGTTATTACACAAATTATAAAGACTTATCACTATTTGTTAATATTGAAATATAATAGAGTATGCAAAACGTTATAATCATATTTATATACTTTATTATTATATTCTTCATATTATGACAAACCAGAAAATTAATGACAAAGAATAAGATTATTGATTTTTTTTACATATAATTGTCAAAAAGGATGAGGATAAAAATATAAAAAAATGACCACAACAAATATATTTTAGAATTTTATTAAAATTTGCAAAAACTAAATTCTTAATATCGTTGTCAACTTACAAATATACACTTTTTCTTTCAAGTAAAATGTTTCTTTTTCTATCATATTGTTTTCTATATTATAATTCATAATAAATTATTATAATATATCTTTTTAACCATATATTTAAAAATAATAATAATTAAAATTCAATATAAATCAAATCTATATATATAATATATTAAATCTGAAGCGGCAGATTATATGACTGATACATACTGACATTTCTATTCCATTTGTGCCACATCATCCCATAGTCCTATGTGGCACATCTAAGATTTTATTTTCATTTTTTAAATAGACAAATACTATATTTATTCTCTATTGGAGGTCACGAGTTCGAACCTTGGCAAAAACAAAAAAATCTCATTTTTAATAAAATTGATCTAACATGACAACTACTATTCCAACTATCTATATTCCCCTAAACATTAAAATTAAAATTATGTCTTATTTGAAATCATAAAGAATATGAACATTAAAAATACTTAAAATAATTGTTTTTAATCTCAAAGTAATAATAGTAAAAAATATATTAACATATTAACCTAATTAATTACTAACTTAGATAAATATATTATTTTCATAAATACATATTGCCAAAGTGAATTATGCTTTGTCTTTTCTTTTATAATAGTGACCATAGAAAGTATGATGAAATTATTGAGAATAATGTCTAAAAAAAAACAATCATGTTTTAAAACTTATATATCATTATTTATTTTTCATGAAATAATTTTTGACCTATAAAAACATGTAAATGTTAAAACAAATGTCTTTAGTGTCAAATTAGTTATTACACAAATTATAAAGACTTATCACTATTTGTTAATATTGAAATATAATAGAGTATGCAAAACGTTATAATCATATTTATATACTTTATTATTATATTCTTCATATTATGACATACCAGAAAATTAACGACAAAGAATAAGATTATTGATTTTTTTTTACATATAATTGTCAAAAAGGATGAGGATAAAAATATAAAAAAATGACCACAAGAAATGTATTTTAGAATTTTATTAAAATTTGCAAAAACTAAATTCTTAATATCGTTGTCAACTTACAAATATACACTTTTTCTTTCAAGTAAAATGTTTCTTTTTCTATCATATTGTTTTCTATATTATAATTCATAATAAATTATTATAATATATCTTTTTAACCATATATTTAAAAATAATAATAATTAAAATTCAATATAAATCAAATCTATATAATATATTAAATCTGAAGCGGCAGATTATATGACGACACATACTGACATTTCTATTCCATTTGTGCCACATCATCCCATAGTCCTATGTGGCACATCTAAGATTCTATTTTCATTTTTTAAATAGACAAATACTATATTTATTCTCTATTGGAGGTCACGAGTTCGAACCTTGACAAAAACAAAAAAATCTCATTTTTAATAAAATTGATCTAACATGACAACTACTATTCCAACTATCTATATTCCCCTAAACATTAAAATTAAAATTATGTCTTATTTGAAATCATAAAGAATATGAACATTAAAAATACTTAAAATAATTGTTTTTAATCTCAAAGTAATTATAGTAAAAAATATATTAACATATTAACCTAATTAATTACTAACTTAGATAAATATACTATTTTCATAAATACATATTGCCAAAGTGAATTATGCTTTGTCTTTTCTTTTATAATAGTGACCATAGAAAGTATGATGAAATTATTGAGAATAATGTCTAAAAAAAAACAATCATGTTTTAAAACTTATATATCATTATTTATTTTTCATGAAATAATTTTTGACTTTTAAAAACATGTAAATGTTAAAACAAATGTCTTTAGTGTCAAATTAGTTATTACACAAATTATAAAGACTTATCACTATTTGTTAATATTGAAATATAATAGAGTATGCAAAACGTTATAATCATATTTATATACTTTATTATTATATTCTTCATATTATGACATACCAGAAAATTAATGACAAAGAATAAGATTATTGATTTTTTTTTACATATGATTGTCAAAAAGGATGAGGATAAAAATATAAAAAACGACCACAAGAAATATATTTTAGAGTTTTATTAAAATTTGCAAAAACTAAATTCTTAATATCGTTGTCAACTTACAAATATTATATAGAGTTCTATATAATATATTAAATCTGAAGCGGCAGATTATAGGACGACACATACTGACATTTCTATTCCATTTGTGCCACATCATCCCATAGTCCTATGTGGCACATCTAAGATTTTATTTTCATTTTTTAAATAGACAAATACTATATTTATTCTCTATTGGAGGTCACGAGTTCGAACCTTGGCAAAAACGAAAAAATCTCATTTTTAACAAAATTTATCTAACATGACAACTACTATTCCAACTATCTATACTAGTAAGATACCCGTGCTCCCGCACGGGTAAAATTATTTATTACGGTATAAAACATATTTAAATTTATATGTAAATTTGATACGATATAAAATGCATTTATATACATATTTAAATTTGAAATTAGCTATTAATTTTAAAATGAACAATAATTATGTAAATTCAATTAAATTAAAATATAAAAAAAAGACTCGTGAGATGAAAAAAAAAGAATATTTAATATTTAAAAATAAGGATTTTATCTTTTAAATTAGAATAATTATTGATTAAAATAAAATATGTATTGTGTTTATAGTGATCAGTGAAATGAAAAATTCATTTGATACAATATAAAATATATTTATATACAGATGTAAAATTGAAATTAGTTATTTAATTGTAAAATGAAAAATAATTATACAATTTCAATAAATAATGATGCAAAAAGAAAAAAAAATTTAGATACAAATGCAAAATTCAAAATAATTTACTTAATTGTAAAATGAATAATAATCATACAAATTTAATTATATTAAATAATTATATAAAAAAGAAAAAAAAAAAAGAATCATGAGATGAAAAAAGAAAAAAATAGTATTTAAAAATAAAGATTTTGTATCTTAAATTAAGATAATGGTTGATTAAAATAAAATTGATATTGTGTTGGTAGTGTCCCGTGAGATAAATATATAGTGTTATTTTATTAAAATTAAAAAATAGATTGTTAATATTTTTAGTGATAGTAAATAAATAAATAAAGAAAAATTAAAATAAAAGTGAGAAAGTGTGGAAAAAAGATTTGAAATTTGAATAAAGAGAGAGAATGAGTGGATAAAGAAGATTGACACTTGGCATGTAAATAGAGGAATGATTGGAAATTAATTGAGACATTTATGAATTACCAATTTATCCATAATATAGTGTAATAATTTTTGTGTGGAAGGGCAAATGAGACAATACATGCAATCTATTTTTAATGGGTTGATAGTAGATTTCCCTAAACATTAAAATTAAAATTTATCTATATAATATATTAAATCTGAAGCGGCAGATTATATGACGACACATACTGACATTTCTATTTTATTTGTGCCACATCATCCCATAGTCCTATGTGGCACATCTAAGATTTTATTTTCATTTTTTAAATAGACAAATACTATATTTATTCTCTATTGGAGGTCACGAGTTCGAACCTTGGCAAAAACGAAAAAATTTCATTTTTAACAAAATTGATCTAACATGACAACTACTATTCCAACTATCTATATTCCCGTAAACATTAAAATTAAAATTATGTCTTATTTGAAATCATAAAGAATATGAACATTAAAAATACTTAAAATAATTGTTTTTAATCTCAAAGTAATTATAGTAAAAAATATATTAACATATTTACCTAATTAATTACTAACTTAGATAAAAACTTATATATCATTATTTATTTTTCATGAAATAATTTTTTACTTATAAAAAAATGTAAAAGTTAAAACAAATGTCTTTAGTGTCAAATTAGTTATTACACAAATTATAAAGACTTATCACTATTTGTTAATATTGAAATATAATAGAGTATGCAAAACGTTATAATCATATTTATATACTTTATTATTATATTCTTCATATTATGACAAACCAGAAAATTAATGACAAAGAATAAGATTATTGATTTTTTTTACATATAATTGTCAAAAAGGATGAGGATAAAAATATAAAAAAATGACCACAAGAAATATATTTTAGAATTTTATTAAAATTTGCAAAAACTAAATTCTTAATATCGTTGTCAACTTACAAATATACACTTTTTCTTTCAAGTAAAATGTTTCTTTTTCTATCATATTGTTTTCTATATTATAATTCATAATAAATTATTATAATATATCTTTTTAACCATATATTTAAAAATAATAATAATTAAAATTCAATATAAATCAAATCTATATATATAATATATTAAATCTGAAGCGGCAGATTATATGACTGATACATACTGACATTTCTATTCCATTTGTGCCACATCATCCCATAGTCCTATGTGGCACATCTAAGATTTTATTTTCATTTTTTAAATAGACAAATACTATATTTATTCTCTATTGGAGGTCACGAGTTCGAACCTTGGCAAAAACAAAAAAATCTCATTTTTAATAAAATTGATCTAACATGACAACTACTATTCCAACTATCTATATTCCCCTAAACATTAAAATTAAAATTATGTCTTATTTGAAATCATAAAGAATATGAACATTAAAAATACTTAAAATAATTGTTTTTAATCTCAAAGTAATAATAGTAAAAAATATATTAACATATTAACCTAATTAATTACTAACTTAGATAAATATATTATTTTCATAAATACATATTGCCAAAGTGAATTATGCTTTGTCTTTTCTTTTATAATAGTGACCATAGAAAGTATGATGAAATTATTGAGAATAATGTCTAAAAAAAAACAATCATGTTTTAAAACTTATATATCATTATTTATTTTTCATGAAATAATTTTTGACCTATAAAAACATGTAAATGTTAAAACAAATGTCTTTAGTGTCAAATTAGTTATTACACAAATTATAAAGACTTATCACTATTTGTTAATATTGAAATATAATAGAGTATGCAAAACGTTATAATCATATTTATATACTTTATTATTATATTCTTCATATTATGACATACCAGAAAATTAACGACAAAGAATAAGATTATTGATTTTTTTTTACATATAATTGTCAAAAAGGATGAGGATAAAAATATAAAAAAATGACCACAAGAAATGTATTTTAGAATTTTATTAAAATTTGCAAAAACTAAATTCTTAATATCGTTGTCAACTTACAAATATACACTTTTTCTTTCAAGTAAAATGTTTCTTTTTCTATCATATTGTTTTCTATATTATAATTCATAATAAATTATTATAATATATCTTTTTAACCATATATTTAAAAATAATAATAATTAAAATTCAATATAAATCAAATCTATATAATATATTAAATCTGAAGCGGCAGATTATATGACGACACATACTGACATTTCTATTCCATTTGTGCCACATCATCCCATAGTCCTATGTGGCACATCTAAGATTCTATTTTCATTTTTTAAATAGACAAATACTATATTTATTCTCTATTGGAGGTCACGAGTTCGAACCTTGACAAAAACAAAAAAATCTCATTTTTAATAAAATTGATCTAACATGACAACTACTATTCCAACTATCTATATTCCCCTAAACATTAAAATTAAAATTATGTCTTATTTGAAATCATAAAGAATATGAACATTAAAAATACTTAAAATAATTGTTTTTAATCTCAAAGTAATTATAGTAAAAAATATATTAACATATTAACCTAATTAATTACTAACTTAGATAAATATACTATTTTCATAAATACATATTGCCAAAGTGAATTATGCTTTGTCTTTTCTTTTATAATAGTGACCATAGAAAGTATGATGAAATTATTGAGAATAATGTCTAAAAAAAAACAATCATGTTTTAAAACTTATATATCATTATTTATTTTTCATGAAATAATTTTTGACTTTTAAAAACATGTAAATGTTAAAACAAATGTCTTTAGTGTCAAATTAGTTATTACACAAATTATAAAGACTTATCACTATTTGTTAATATTGAAATATAATAGAGTATGCAAAACGTTATAATCATATTTATATACTTTATTATTATATTCTTCATATTATGACATACCAGAAAATTAATGACAAAGAATAAGATT
The DNA here is from genome assembly GCA_022829125.1 of Lathyrus tuberosus. Lineage (NCBI taxonomy): Eukaryota > Viridiplantae > Streptophyta > Magnoliopsida > Fabales > Fabaceae > Lathyrus > Lathyrus tuberosus. Next base: position 14,603,668 of record JALAZF010000028.1, on the reverse strand, counting down.
ATTGATTTTTTTTTACATATGATTGTCAAAAAGGATGAGGATAAAAATATAAAAAACGACCACAAGAAATATATTTTAGAGTTTTATTAAAATTTGCAAAAACTAAATTCTTAATATCGTTGTCAACTTACAAATATTATATAGAGTTCTATATAATATATTAAATCTGAAGCGGCAGATTATAGGACGACACATACTGACATTTCTATCCCATTTGTGCCACATCATCCCATAGTCCTATGTGGCACATCTAAGATTTTATTTTCATTTTTTAAATAGACAAATACTATATTTATTCTCTATTGGAGGTCACGAGTTCGAACCTTGGCAAAAACGAAAAAATCTCATTTTTAACAAAATTTATCTAACATGACAACTACTATTCCAACTATCTATACTAGTAAGATACCCGTGCTCCCGCACGGGTAAAATTATTTATTACGGTATAAAACATATTTAAATTTATATGTAAATTTGATACGATATAAAATGCATTTATATACATATTTAAATTTGAAATTAGCTATTAATTTTAAAATGAACAATAATTATGTAAATTCAATTAAATTAAAATATAAAAAAAAAGACTCGTGAGATGAAAAAAAAAGAATATTTAATATTTAAAAATAAGGATTTTATCTTTTAAATTAAAATAATTATTGATTAAAATAAAATATGTATTGTGTTTATAGTGATCAGTGAAATGAAAAATTCATTTGATACAATATAAAATATATTTATATACAGATGTAAAATTGAAATTAGTTATTTAATTGTAAAATGAAAAATAATTATACAATTTCAATAAATAATGATGCAAAAAGAAAAAAAAAATTTAGATACAAATGCAAAATTCAAAATAATTTACTTAATTGTAAAATGAATAATAATCATACAAATTTAATTATATTAAATAATTATATAAAAAAGAAAAAAAAAAGAATCATGAGATGAAAAAAGAAAAAAATAGTATTTAAAAATAAAGATTTTGTATCTTAAATTAAGATAATGGTTGATTAAAATAAAATTGATATTGTGTTGGTAGTGTCCCGTGAGATAAATATATAGTGTTATTTTATTAAAATTAAAAAATAGATTGTTAATATTTTTAGTGATAGTAAATAAATAAATAAATAAAAATTAAAATAAAAGTGAGAAAGTGTGGAAAAAAGATTTGAAATTTGAATAAAGAGAGAGAATGAGTGGATAAAGAAGATTGACACTTGGCATGTAAATAGAGGAATGATTGGAAATTAATTGAGACATTTATGAATTACCAATTTATCCATAATATAGTGTAATAATTTTTGTGTGGAAGGGCAAATGAGACAATACATGCAATCTATTTTTAATGGGTTGATAGTAGATTTCCCTAAACATTAAAATTAAAATTTATCTATATAATATATTAAATCTGAAGCGGCAGATTATATGACGACACATACTGACATTTCTATTTTATTTGTGCCACATCATCCCATAGTCCTATGTGGCACATCTAAGATTTTATTTTCATTTTTTAAATAGACAAATACTATATTTATTCTCTATTGGAGGTCACGAGTTCGAACCTTGGCAAAAACGAAAAAATTTCATTTTTAACAAAATTGATCTAACATGACAACTACTATTCCAACTATCTATATTCCCGTAAACATTAAAATTAAAATTATGTCTTATTTGAAATCATAAAGAATATGAACATTAAAAATACTTAAAATAATTGTTTTTAATCTCAAAGTAATTATAGTAAAAAATATATTAACATATTAACCTAATTAATTACTAACTTAGATAAAAACTTATATATCATTATTTATTTTTCATGAAATAATTTTTGACTTATAAAAAAATGTAAAAGTTAAAACAAATGTCTTTAGTGTCAAATTAGTTATTACACAAATTATAAAGACTTATCACTATTTGTTAATATTGAAATATAATAGAGTATGCAAAACGTTATAATCATATTTATATACTTTATTATTATATTCTTCATATTATGACAAACCAGAAAATTAATGACAAAGAATAAGATTATTGATTTTTTTTACATATAATTGTCAAAAAGGATGAGGATAAAAATATAAAAAAATGACCACAACAAATATATTTTAGAATTTTATTAAAATTTGCAAAAACTAAATTCTTAATATCGTTGTCAACTTACAAATATACACTTTTTCTTTCAAGTAAAATGTTTCTTTTTCTATCATATTGTTTTCTATATTATAATTCATAATAAATTATTATAATATATCTTTTTAACCATATATTTAAAAATAATAATAATTAAAATTCAATATAAATCAAATCTATATATATAATATATTAAATCTGAAGCGGCAGATTATATGACTGATACATACTGACATTTCTATTCCATTTGTGCCACATCATCCCATAGTCCTATGTGGCACATCTAAGATTTTATTTTCATTTTTTAAATAGACAAATACTATATTTATTCTCTATTGGAGGTCACGAGTTCGAACCTTGGCAAAAACAAAAAAATCTCATTTTTAATAAAATTGATCTAACATGACAACTACTATTCCAACTATCTATATTCCCCTAAACATTAAAATTAAAATTATGTCTTATTTGAAATCATAAAGAATATGAACATTAAAAATACTTAAAATAATTGTTTTTAATCTCAAAGTAATAATAGTAAAAAATATATTAACATATTAACCTAATTAATTACTAACTTAGATAAATATATTATTTTCATAAATACATATTGCCAAAGTGAATTATGCTTTGTCTTTTCTTTTATAATAGTGACCATAGAAAGTATGATGAAATTATTGAGAATAATGTCTAAAAAAAAACAATCATGTTTTAAAACTTATATATCATTATTTATTTTTCATGAAATAATTTTTGACCTATAAAAACATGTAAATGTTAAAACAAATGTCTTTAGTGTCAAATTAGTTATTACACAAATTATAAAGACTTATCACTATTTGTTAATATTGAAATATAATAGAGTATGCAAAACGTTATAATCATATTTATATACTTTATTATTATATTCTTCATATTATGACATACCAGAAAATTAACGACAAAGAATAAGATTATTGATTTTTTTTTACATATAATTGTCAAAAAGGATGAGGATAAAAATATAAAAAAATGACCACAAGAAATGTATTTTAGAATTTTATTAAAATTTGCAAAAACTAAATTCTTAATATCGTTGTCAACTTACAAATATACACTTTTTCTTTCAAGTAAAATGTTTCTTTTTCTATCATATTGTTTTCTATATTATAATTCATAATAAATTATTATAATATATCTTTTTAACCATATATTTAAAAATAATAATAATTAAAATTCAATATAAATCAAATCTATATAATATATTAAATCTGAAGCGGCAGATTATATGACGACACATACTGACATTTCTATTCCATTTGTGCCACATCATCCCATAGTCCTATGTGGCACATCTAAGATTCTATTTTCATTTTTTAAATAGACAAATACTATATTTATTCTCTATTGGAGGTCACGAGTTCGAACCTTGACAAAAACAAAAAAATCTCATTTTTAATAAAATTGATCTAACATGACAACTACTATTCCAACTATCTATATTCCCCTAAACATTAAAATTAAAATTATGTCTTATTTGAAATCATAAAGAATATGAACATTAAAAATACTTAAAATAATTGTTTTTAATCTCAAAGTAATTATAGTAAAAAATATATTAACATATTAACCTAATTAATTACTAACTTAGATAAATATACTATTTTCATAAATACTTATTGCCAAAGTGAATTATGCTTTGTCTTTTCTTTTATAATAGTGACCATAGAAAGTATGATGAAATTATTGAGAATAATGTCTAAAAAAAAACAATCATGTTTTAAAACTTATATATCATTATTTATTTTTCATGAAATAATTTTTGACTTTTAAAAACATGTAAATGTTAAAACAAATGTCTTTAGTGTCAAATTAGTTATTACACAAATTATAAAGACTTATCACTATTTGTTAATATTGAAATATAATAGAGTATGCAAAACGTTATAATCGTATTTATATACTTTATTATTATATTCTTCATATTATGACATACCAGAAAATTAATGACAAAGAATAAGATTATTGATTTTTTTTTACATATGATTGTCAAAAAGGATGAGGATAAAAATATAAAAAACGACCACAAGAAATATATTTTAGAGTTTTATTAAAATTTGCAAAAACTAAATTCTTAATATCGTTGTCAACTTACAAATATTATATAGAGTTCTATATAATATATTAAATCTGAAGCGGCAGATTATAGGACGACACATACTGACATTTCTATTCCATTTGTGCCACATCATCCCATAGTCCTATGTGGCACATCTAAGATTTTATTTTCATTTTTTAAATAGACAAATACTATATTTATTCTCTATTGGAGGTCACGAGTTCGAACCTTGGCAAAAACGAAAAAATCTCATTTTTAACAAAATTTATCTAACATGACAACTACTATTCCAACTATCTATACTAGTAAGATACCCGTGCTCCCGCACGGGTAAAATTATTTATTACGGTATAAAACATATTTAAATTTATATGTAAATTTGATACGATATAAAATGCATTTATATACATATTTAAATTTGAAATTAGCTATTAATTTTAAAATGAACAATAATTATGTAAATTCAATTAAATTAAAATATAAAAAAAAAGACTCGTGAGATGAAAAAAAAAGAATATTTAATATTTAAAAATAAGGATTTTATCTTTTAAATTAGAATAATTATTGATTAAAATAAAATATGTATTGTGTTTATAGTGATCAGTGAAATGAAAAATTCATTTGATACAATATAAAATGTATTTATATATAGATGTAAAATTGAAATTAGTTATTTAATTGTAAAATGAAAAATAATTATACAATTTCAATAAATAATGATGCAAAATGAAAAAAAAAATTTAGATACAAATGCAAAATTCAAAATAATTTACTTAATTGTAAAATGAATAATAATCATACAAATTTAATTATATTAAATAATTATATAAAAAAGAAAAAAAAAATCATGAGATGAAAAAAGAAAAAAATAGTATTTAAAAATAAAGATTTTGTATCTTAAATTAAGATAATGGTTGATTAAAATAAAATTGATATTGTGTTGGTAGTGTCCCGTGAGATAAATATATAGTGTTATTTTATTAAAATTAAAAAATAGATTGTTAATATTTTTAGTGATAGTAAATAAATAAATAAAGAAAAATTAAAATAAAAGTGAGAAAGTGTGGAAAAAAGATTTGAAATTTGAATAAAGAGAGAGAATGAGTGGATAAAGAAGATTGACACTTGGCATGTAAATAGAGGAATGATTGGAAATTAATTGAGACATTTATGAATTACCAATTTATCCATAATATAGTGTAATAATTTTTGTGTGGAAGGGCAAATGAGACAATACATGCAATCTATTTTTAATGGGTTGATAGTAGATTTCCCTAAACATTAAAATTAAAATTTATCTATATAATATATTAAATCTGAAGCGGCAGATTATATGACGACACATACTGACATTTCTATTTTATTTGTGCCACATCATCTCATAGTCCTATGTGGCACATCTAAGATTTTATTTTCATTTTTTAAATAGACAAATACTATATTTATTCTCTATTGGAGGTCACGAGTTCGAACCTTGGCAAAAACGAAAAAATTTCATTTTTAACAAAATTGATCTAACATGACAACTACTATTCCAACAATCTATATTCCCCTAAACATTAAAATTAAAATTATGTCTTATTTGAAATCATAAAGAATATGAACATTAAAAATACTTAAAATAATTGTTTTTAATCTCAAAGTAATTATAGTAAAAAATATATTAACATATTAACCTAATTAATTACTAACTTAGATAAAAACTTATATATCATTATTTATTTTTCATGAAATAATTTTTGACTTATAAAAAAATGTAAAAGTTAAAACAAATGTCTTTAGTGTCAAATTAGTTATTACACAAATTATAAAGACTTATCACTATTTGTTAATATTGAAATATAATAGAGTATGCAAAACGTTATAATCATATTTATATACTTTATTATTATATTCTTCATATTATGACAAACCAGAAAATTAATGACAAAGAATAAGATTATTGATTTTTTTTACATATAATTGTCAAAAAGGATGAGGATAAAAATATAAAAAAATGACCACAACAAATATATTTTAGAATTTTATTAAAATTTGCAAAAACTAAATTCTTAATATCGTTGTCAACTTACAAATATACACTTTTTCTTTCAAGTAAAATGTTTCTTTTTCTATCATATTGTTTTCTATATTATAATTCATAATAAATTATTATAATATATCTTTTTAACCATATATTTAAAAATAATAATAATTAAAATTCAATATAAATCAAATCTATATATATAATATATTAAATCTGAAGCGGCAGATTATATGACTGATACATACTGACATTTCTATTCCATTTGTGCCACATCATCCCATAGTCCTATGTGGCACATCTAAGATTTTATTTTCATTTTTTAAATAGACAAATACTATATTTATTCTCTATTGGAGGTCACGAGTTCGAACCTTGGCAAAAACAAAAAAATCTCATTTTTAATAAAATTGATCTAACATGACAACTACTATTCCAACTATCTATATTCCCCTAAACATTAAAATTAAAATTATGTCTTATTTGAAATCATAAAGAATATGAACATTAAAAATACTTAAAATAATTGTTTTTAATCTCAAAGTAATAATAGTAAAAAATATATTAACATATTAACCTAATTAATTACTAACTTAGATAAATATATTATTTTCATAAATACATATTGCCAAAGTGAATTATGCTTTGTCTTTTCTTTTATAATAGTGACCATAGAAAGTATGATGAAATTATTGAGAATAATGTCTAAAAAAAAACAATCATGTTTTAAAACTTATATATCATTATTTATTTTTCATGAAATAATTTTTGACCTATAAAAACATGTAAATGTTAAAACAAATGTCTTTAGTGTCAAATTAGTTATTACACAAATTATAAAGACTTATCACTATTTGTTAATATTGAAATATAATAGAGTATGCAAAACGTTATAATCATATTTATATACTTTATTATTATATTCTTCATATTATGACATACCAGAAAATTAACGACAAAGAATAAGATTATTGATTTTTTTTTACATATAATTGTCAAAAAGGATGAGGATAAAAATATAAAAAAATGACCACAAGAAATGTATTTTAGAATTTTATTAAAATTTGCAAAAACTAAATTCTTAATATCGTTGTCAACTTACAAATATACACTTTTTCTTTCAAGTAAAATGTTTCTTTTTCTATCATATTGTTTTCTATATTATAATTCATAATAAATTATTATAATATATCTTTTTAACCATATATTTAAAAATAATAATAATTAAAATTCAATATAAATCAAATCTATATAATATATTAAATCTGAAGCGGCAGATTATATGACGACACATACTGACATTTCTATTCCATTTGTGCCACATCATCCCATAGTCCTATGTGGCACATCTAAGATTCTATTTTCATTTTTTAAATAGACAAATACTATATTTATTCTCTATTGGAGGTCACGAGTTCGAACCTTGACAAAAACAAAAAAATCTCATTTTTAATAAAATTGATCTAACATGACAACTACTATTCCAACTATCTATATTCCCCTAAACATTAAAATTAAAATTATGTCTTATTTGAAATCATAAAGAATATGAACATTAAAAATACTTAAAATAATTGTTTTTAATCTCAAAGTAATTATAGTAAAAAATATATTAACATATTAACCTAATTAATTACTAACTTAGATAAATATACTATTTTCATAAATACATATTGCCAAAGTGAATTATGCTTTGTCTTTTCTTTTATAATAGTGACCATAGAAAGTATGATGAAATTATTGAGAATAATGTCTAAAAAAAAACAATCATGTTTTAAAACTTATATATCATTATTTATTTTTCATGAAATAATTTTTGACTTTTAAAAACATGTAAATGTTAAAACAAATGTCTTTAGTGTCAAATTAGTTATTACACAAATTATAAAGACTTATCACTATTTGTTAATATTGAAATATAATAGAGTATGCAAAACGTTATAATCATATTTATATACTTTATTATTATATTCTTCATATTATGACATACCAGAAAATTAATGACAAAGAATAAGATTATTGATTTTTTTTTACATATGATTGTCAAAAAGGATGAGGATAAAAATATAAAAAACGACCACAAGAAATATATTTTAGAGTTTTATTAAAATTTGCAAAAACTAAATTCTTAATATCGTTGTCAACTTACAAATATTATATAGAGTTCTATATAATATATTAAATCTGAAGCGGCAGATTATAGGACGACACATACTGACATTTCTATTCCATTTGTGCCACATCATCCCATAGTCCTATGTGGCACATCTAAGATTTTATTTTCATTTTTTAAATAGACAAATACTATATTTATTCTCTATTGGAGGTCACGAGTTCGAACCTTGGCAAAAACGAAAAAATCTCATTTTTAACAAAATTTATCTAACATGACAACTACTATTCCAACTATCTATACTAGTAAGATACCCGTGCTCCCGCACGGGTAAAATTATTTATTACGGTATAAAACATATTTAAATTTATATGTAAATTTGATACGATATAAAATGCATTTATATACATATTTAAATTTGAAATTAGCTATTAATTTTAAAATGAACAATAATTATGTAAATTCAATTAAATTAAAATATAAAAAAAAAGACTCGTGAGATGAAAAAAAAAGAATATTTAATATTTAAAAATAAGGATTTTATCTTTTAAATTAAAATAATTATTGATTAAAATAAAATATGTATTGTGTTTATAGTGATCAGTGAAATGAAAAATTCATTTGATACAATATAAAATGTATTTATATACAGATGTAAAATTGAAATTAGTTATTTAATTGTAAAATGAAAAATAATTATACAATTTCAATAAATAATGATGCAAAATGAAAAAAAAAATTTAGATACAAATGCAAAATTCAAAATAATTTACTTAATTGTAAAATGAATAATAATCATACAAATTTAATTATATTAAATAATTATATAAAAAAGAAAAAAAAAAGAATCATGAGATGAAAAAAGAAAAAAATAGTATTTAAAAATAAATATTTTGTATCTTAAATTAAGATAATGGTTGATTAAAATAAAATTGATATTGTGTTGGTAGTGTCCCGTGAGATAAATATATAGTGTTATTTTATTAAAATTAAAAAATAGATTGTTAATATTTTTAGTGATAGTAAATAAATAAATAAAGAAAAATTAAAATAAAAGTGGGAAAGTGTGGAAAAAAGATTTGAAATTTGAATAAAGAGAGAGAATGAGTGGATAAAGAAGATTGACACTTGGCATGTAAATAGAGGAATGATTGGAAATTAATTGAGACATTTATGAATTACCAATTTATCCATAATATAGTGTAATAATTTTTGTGTGGAAGGGCAAATGAGACAATACATGCAATCTATTTTTAATGGGTTGATAGTAGATTTCCCTAAACATTAAAATTAAAATTTATCTATATAATATATTAAATCTGAAGCGGCAGATTATATGACGACACATACTGACATTTCTATTTTATTTGTGCCACATCATCTCATAGTCCTATGTGGCACATCTAAGATTTTATTTTCATTTTTTAAATAGACAAATACTATATTTATTCTCTATTGGAGGTCACGAGTTCGAACCTTGGCAAAAACGAAAAAATTTCATTTTTAACAAAATTGATCTAACATGACAACTACTATTCCAACTATCTATATTCCCCTAAACATTAAAATTAAAATTATGTCTTATTTGAAATCATAAAGAATATGAACATTAAAAATACTTAAAATAATTGTTTTTAATCTCAAAGTAATTATAGTAAAAAATATATTAACATATTAACCTAATTAATTACTAACTTAGATAAAAACTTATATATCATTATTTATTTTTCATGAAATAATTTTTGACTTATAAAAAAATGTAAAAGTTAAAACAAATGTCTTTAGTGTCAAATTAGTTATTACACAAATTATAAAGACTTATCACTATTTGTTAATATTGAAATATAATAGAGTATGCAAAACGTTATAATCATATTTATATACTTTATTATTATATTCTTCATATTATGACATACCAGAAAATTAACGACAAAGAATAAGATTATTGATTTTTTTTTACATATAATTGTCAAAAAGGATGAGGATAAAAATATAAAAAAATGACCACAAGAAATATATTTTAGAATTTTATTAAAATTTGCAAAAACTAAATTCTTAATATCGTTGTCAACTTACAAATATTATATAGAGTTCTATATAATATATTAAATCTGAAGCGGCAGATTATAGGACGACACATACTGACATTTCTATTCCATTTGTGCCACATCATCCCATAGTCCTATGTGGCACATCTAAGATTTTATTTTCATTTTTTAAATAGACAAATACTATATTTATTCTCTATTGGAGGTCACGAGTTCGAACCTTGGCAAAAACGAAAAAATCTCATTTTTAACAAAATTTATCTAACATGACAACTACTATTCCAACTATCTATACTAGTAAGATACCCGTGCTCCCGCACGGGTAAAATTATTTATTACGGTATAAAACATATTTAAATTTATATGTAAATTTGATACGATATAAAATGCATTTATATACATATTTAAATTTGAAATTAGCTATTAATTTTAAAATGAACAATAATTATGTAAATTCAATTAAATTAAAATATAAAAAAAAAGACTCGTGAGATGAAAAAAAAAGAATATTTAATATTTAAAAATAAGGATTTTATCTTTTAAATTAAAATAATTATTGATTAAAATAAAATATGTATTGTGTTTATAGTGATCAGTGAAATGAAAAATTCATTTGATACAATATAAAATGTATTTATATACAGATGTAAAATTGAAATTAGTTATTTAATTGTAAAATGAAAAATAATTATACAATTTCAATAAATAATGATGCAAAAAGAAAAAAAAAATTTAGATACAAATGCAAAATTCAAAATAATTTACTTAATTGTAAAATGAATAATAATCATACAAATTTAATTATATTAAATAATTATATAAAAAAGAAAAAAAAAAGAATCAAGAGATGAAAAAAGAAAAAAATAGTATTTAAAAATAAAGATTTTGTATCTTAAATTAAGATAATGGTTGATTAAAATAAAATTGATATTGTGTTGGTAGTGTCCCGTGAGATAAATATATAGTGTTATTTTATTAAAATTAAAAAATAGATTGTTAATATTTTTAGTGATAGTAAATAAATAAATAAAGAAAAATTAAAATAAAAGTGAGAAAGTGTGGAAAAAAGATTTGAAATTTGAATAAAGAGAGAGAATGAGTGGATAAAGAAGATTGACACTTGGCATGTAAATAGAGGAATGATTGTAAATTAATTGAGACATTTATGAATTACCAATTTATCCATAATATAGTGTAATAATTTTTGTGTGGAAGGGCAAATGAGACAATACATGCAATCTATTTTTAATGGGTTGATAGTAGATTTCCCTAAACATTAAAATTAAAATTTATCTATATAATATATTAAATCTGAAGCGGCAGATTATATGACGACACATACTGACATTTCTATTTTATTTGTGCCACATCGTCTCATAGTCCTATGTGGCACATCTAAGATTTTATTTTCATTTTTTAAATAGACAAATACTATATTTATTCTCTATTGGAGGTCACGAGTTCGAACCTTGGCAAAAACGAAAAAATTTCATTTTTAACAAAATTGATCTAACATGACAACTACTATTCCAACTATCTATATTCCCGTAAACATTAAAATTAAAATTATGTCTTATTTGAAATCATAAAGAATATGAACATTAAAAATACTTAAAATAATTGTTTTTAATCTCAAAGTAATTATAGTAAAAAATATATTAACATATTAACCTAATTAATTACTAACTTAGATAAAAACTTATATATCATTATTTATTTTTCATGAAATAATTTTTGACTTATAAAAAAATGTAAAAGTTAAAACAAATGTCTTTAGTGTCAAATTAGTTATTACACAAATTATAAAGACTTATCACTATTTGTTAATATTGAAATATAATAGAGTATGCAAAACGTTATAATCATATTTATATACTTTATTATTATATTCTTCATATTATGACATACCAGAAAATTAACGACAAAGAATAAGATTATTGATTTTTTTTTACATATAATTGTCAAAAAGGATGAGGATAAAAATATAAAAAAATGACCACAAGAAATATATTTTAGAATTTTATTAAAATTTGCAAAAACTAAATTCTTAATATCGTTGTCAACTTACAAATATTATATAGAGTTCTATATAATATATTAAATCTGAAGCGGCAGATTATAGGACGACACATACTGACATTTCTATTCCATTTGTGCCACATCATCCCATAGTCCTATGTGGCACATCTAAGATTTTATTTTCATTTTTTAAATAGACAAATACTATATTTATTCTCTATTGGAGGTCACGAGTTCGAACCTTGGCAAAAACGAAAAAATCTCATTTTTAACAAAATTTATCTAACATGACAACTACTATTCCAACTATCTATACTAGTAAGATACCCGTGCTCCCGCACGGGTAAAATTATTTATTACGGTATAAAACATATTTAAATTTATATGTAAATTTGATACGATATAAAATGCATTTATATACATATTTAAATTTGAAATTAGCTATTAATTTTAAAATGAACAATAATTATGTAAATTCAATTAAATTAAAATATAAAAAAAAAGACTCGTGAGATGAAAAAAAAAGAATATTTAATATTTAAAAATAAGGATTTTATCTTTTAAATTAAAATAATTATTGATTAAAATAAAATATGTATTGTCTTTATAGTGATCAGTGAAATGAAAAATTCATTTGATACAATATAAAATGTATTTATATACAGATGTAAAATTGAAATTAGTTATTTAATTGTAAAATGAAAAATAATTATACAATTTCAATAAATAATGATGCAAAAAGAAAAAAAAAATTTAGATACAAATGCAAATTTCAAAATAATTTACTTAATTGTAAAATGAATAATAATCATACAAATTTAATTATATTAAATAATTATATAAAAAAGAAAAAAAAAAGAATCAAGAGATGAAAAAAGAAAAAAATAGTATTTAAAAATAAAGATTTTGTATCTTAAATTAAGATAATGGTTGATTAAAATAAAATTGATATTGTGTTGGTAGTGTCCCGTGAGATAAATATATAGTGTTATTTTATTAAAATTAAAAAATAGATTGTTAATATTTTTAGTGATAGTAAATAAATAAATAAAGAAAAATTAAAATAAAAGTGAGAAAGTGTGGAAAAAAGATTTGAAATTTGAATAAAGAGAGAGAATGAGTGGATAAAGAAGATTGACACTTGGCATGTAAATAGAGGAATGATTGTAAATTAATTGAGACATTTATGAATTACCAATTTATCCATAATATAGTGTAATAATTTTTGTGTGGAAGGGCAAATGAGACAATACATGCAATCTATTTTTAATGGGTTGATAGTAGATTTCCCTAAACATTAAAATTAAAATTTATCTATATAATATATTAAATCTGAAGCGGCAGATTATATGACGACACATACTGACATTTCTATTTTATTTGTGCCACATCGTCTCATAGTCCTATGTGGCACATCTAAGATTTTATTTTCATTTTTTAAATAGACAAATACTATATTTATTCTCTATTGGAGGTCACGAGTTCGAACCTTGGCAAAAACGAAAAAATTTCATTTTTAACAAAATTGATCTAACATGACAACTACTATTCCAACTATCTATATTCCCGTAAACATTAAAATTAAAATTATGTCTTATTTGAAATCATAAAGAATATGAACATTAAAAATACTTAAAATAATTGTTTTTAATCTCAAAGTAATTATAGTAAAAAATATATTAACATATTAACTAATTAATTACTAACTTAGATAAAAACTTATATATCATTATTTATTTTTCATGAAATAATTTTTGACTTATAAAAAAATGTAAAAGTTAAAACAAATGTCTTTAGTGTCAAATTAGTTATTACACAAATTATAAAGACTTATCACTATTTGTTAATATTGAAATATAATAGAGTATGCAAAACGTTATAATCATATTTATATACTTTATTATTATATTCTTCATATTATGACATACCAGAAAATTAACGACAAAGAATAAGATTATTGATTTTTTTTTACATATAATTGTCAAAAAGGATGAGGATAAAAATATAAAAAAATGACCACAAGAAATATATTTTAGAATTTTATTAAAATTTGCAAAAACTAAATTCTTAATATCGTTGTCAACTTACAAATATACACTTTTTCTTTCAAGTAAAATGTTTCTTTTTCTATCATATTGTTTTCTATATTATAATTCATAATAAATTATTATAATATATCTTTTTAACCATATATTTAAAAATAATAATAATTAAAATTCAATATAAATCAAATCTATATAATATATTAAATCTGAAGCGGCAGATTATATGACGACACATACTGACATTTCTATTCCATTTGTGCCACATCATCCCATAGTCCTATGTGGCACATCTAAGATTTTATTTTCATTTTTTAAATAGACAAATACTATATTTATTCTCTATTGGAGGTCACGAGTTCGAACCTTGACAAAAACGAAAAAATCTCATTTTTAATAAAATTGATCTAACATGACAACTACTATTCCAACTATATATATTCCCCTAAACATTAAAATTAAAATTATGTCTTATTTGAAATCATAAAGAATATGAACATTAAAAATACTTAAAATAATTGTTTTTAATCTCAAAGTAATTATAGTAAAAAATATATTAACATATTAACCTAATTAATTACTAACTTAGATAAATATACTATTTTCATAAATACATATTGCCAAAGTGAATTATGCTTTGTCTTTTCTTTTATAATAGTGACCATAGAAAGTATGATGAAATTATTGAGAATAATGTTTAAAAAAAAACAATCATGTTTTAAAACTTATATATCATTATTTATTTTTCATGAAATAATTTTTGACTTTTAAAAACATGTAAATGTTAAAACAAATGTCTTTAGTGTCAAATTAGTTATTACACAAATTATAAAGACTTATCACTATTTGTTAATATTGAAATATAATAGAGTATGCAAAACGTTATAATCATATTTATATACTTTATTATTATATTCTTCATATTATGACATACCAGAAAATTAATGACAAAGAATAAGATTATTGTTTTTTTTTTACATATAATTGTCAAAAAGGATGAGGATAAAAATATAAAAAACGACCACAAGAAATATATTTTAGAGTTTTATTAAAATTTGCAAAAACTAAATTCTTAATATCGTTGTCAACTTACAAATATTATATAGAGTTCTATATAATATATTAAATCTGAAGCGGCAGATTATAGGACGACACATACTGACATTTCTATTCCATTTGTGCCACATCATCCCATAGTCCTATGTGGCACATCTAAGATTTTATTTTCATTTTTTAAATAGACAAATACTATATTTATTCTCTATTGGAGGTCACGAGTTCGAACCTTGGCAAAAACGAAAAAATCTCATTTTTAACAAAATTTATCTAACATGACAACTACTATTCCAACTATCTATACTAGTAAGATACCCGTGGAAAATTATTTATTACGGTATAAAACATATTTAAATTTATATGTAAATTTGATACGATATAAAATGCATTTATATACATATTTAAATTTGAAATTAGCTATTAATTTTAAAATGAACAATAATTATGTAAATTCAATTAAATTAAAATATAAAAAAAAAGACTCGTGAGATGAAAAAAAAAGAATATTTAATATTTAAAAATAAGGATTTTATCTTTTAAATTAAAATAATTATTGATTAAAATAAAATATGTATTGTGTTTATAGTGATCAGTGAAATGAAAAATTCATTTGATACAATATAAAATGTTTTTATATACAGATGTAAAATTGAAATTAGTTATTTAATTGTAAAATGAAAAATAATTATACAATTTCAATAAATAATGATGCAAAAAGAAAAAAAAAAATTAGATACAAATGCAAAATTCAAAATAATTTACTTAATTGTAAAATGAATAATAATCATACAAATTTAATTATATTAAATAATTATATAAAAAAGAAAAAAAAAGAATCATGAGATGAAAAAAGAAAAAAATAGTATTTAAAAATAAAGATTTTGTATCTTAAATTAAGATAATGGTTGATTAAAATAAAATTGATATTGTGTTGGTAGTGTCCCGTGAGATAAATATATAGTGTTATTTTATTAAAATTAAAAAATAGATTGTTAATATTTTTAGTGATAGTAAATAAATAAATAAAGAAAAATTAAAATAAAAGTGAGAAAGTGTAGAAAAAAGATTTGAAATTTGAATAAAGAGAGAGAATGAGTGGATAAAGAAGATTGACACTTGGCATGTAAATAGAGGAATGATTGGAAATTAATTGAAACATTTATGAATTACCAATTTATCCATAATATAGTGTAATAATTTTTGTGTGGAAGGGCAAATGAGACAATACATGCAATCTATTTTTAATGGGTTGATAGTAGATTTCCCTAAACATTAAAATTAAAATTTATCTATATAATATATTAAATCTGAAGCGGCAGATTATATGACGACACATACTGACATTTCTATTTTATTTGTGCCACATCATCCCATAGTCCTATGTGGCACATCTAAGATTTTATTTTCATTTTTTAAATAGACAAATACTATTTTTATTCTCTATTGGAGGTCACGAGTTCGAACCTTGGCAAAAACGAAAAAATTTCATTTTTAACAAAATTGATCTAACATGACAACTACTATTCCAACTATCTATATTCCCGTAAACATTAAAATTAAAATTATGTCTTATTTGAAATCATAAAGAATATGAACATTAAAAATACTTAAAATAATTGTTTTTAATCTCAAAGTAATTATAGTAAAAAATATATTAACATATTAACCTAATTAATTACTAACTTAGATAAAAACTTATATATCATTATTTATTTTTCATGAAATAATTTTTGACTTATAAAAAAATGTAAAAGTTAAAACAAATGTCTTTAGTGTCAAATTAGTTATTACACAAATTATAAAGACTTATCACTATTTGTTAATATTGAAATATAATAGAGTATGCAAAACGTTATAATCATATTTAGATACTTTATTATTATATTCTTCATATTATGACATACCAGAAAATTAATGACAAAGAATAAGATTATTGATTTTTTTTTACATATAATTGTCAAAAAGGATGAGGATAAAAATATAAAAAACGACCACAAGAAATATATTTTAGAGTTTTATTAAAATTTACAAAAACTAAATTCTTAATATCGTTGTCAACTTACAAATATTATATAGAGTTTTATATAATATATTAAATCTGAAGCGGCAGATTATAGGACGACACATACTGACATTTCTATTCCATTTGTGCCACATCATCCCATAGTCCTTTGTGGCACATCTAAGATTTTATTTTCATTTTTTAAATAGACAAATACTATATTTATTCTCTATTGGAGGTCACGAGTTCGAACATTGGCAAAAACGAAAAAATCTCATTTTTAACAAAATTTATCTAACATGACAACTACTATTCCAACTATCTATACTAGTAAGATACCCGTGCTCCCGCACGGGTAAAATTATTTATTACGGTATAAAACATATTTAAATTTATATGTAAATTTGATACGATATAAAATGCATTTATATACATATTTAAATTTGGAATTAGCTATTAATTTTAAAATGAACAATAATTATGTAAATTCAATTAAATTAAAATATAAAAAAAAAGACTCGTGAGATGAAAAAAAAAGAATATTTAATATTTAAAAATAAGGATTTTATCTTTTAAATTAAAATAATTATTGATTAAAATAAAATATGTATTGTGTTTATAGTGATCAGTGAAATGAAAAATTCATTTGATACAATATAAAATGTTTTTATATACAGATGTAAAATTGAAATTAGTTATTTAATTGTAAAATAAAAAATAATTATACAATTTCAATAAATAATGATGCAAAAAGAAAAAAAAAATTAGATACAAATGCAAAATTCAAAATAATTTACTTAATTGTAAAATGAATAATAATCATACAAATTTAATTATATTAAATAATTATATAAAAAAGAAAAAAAAAGAATCATGAGATGAAAAAAGAAAAAAATAAAATTTAAAAATAAAGATTTTGTATCTTAAATTAAGATAATGGTTGATTAAAATAAAATTGATATTGTGTTGGTAGTGTCCCGTGAGATAAATATATAGTGTTATTTTATTAAAATTAAAAAATAGATTGTTAATATTTTTAGTGATAGTAAATAAATAAATAAAGAAAAATTAAAATAAAAGTGAGAAAGTGTGGAAAAAAGATTTGAAATTTGAATACAGAGAGAGAATGAGTGGATAAAGAAGATTGACACTTGACATGTAAATAGAGGAATGATTGGAAATTAATTGAGACATTTATGAATTACCAATTTATCCATAATATAGTGTAATAATTTTTGTGTGGAAGGCCAAGTGAGACAATACATGCAATCTATTTTTAATGGGTTGATAGTAGATTTCCCTAAACATTAAAATTAAAATTTATCTATATAATATATTAAATCTGAAGCGGCAGATTATATGACGACACATACTGACATTTCTATTTTATTTGTGCCACATCATCCCATAGTCCTATGTGGCACATCTAAGATTTTATTTTCATTTTTTAAATAGACAAATACTATTTTTATTCTCTACTGGAGGTCACGAGTTCGAACCTTGGCAAAAACGAAAAAATTTCATTTTTAACAAAATTGATCTAACATGACAACTACTATTCCAACTATCTATATTCCCGTAAACATTAAAATTAAAATTATGTCTTATTTGAAATCATAAAGAATATGAACATTAAAAATACTTAAAATAATCGTGTTTAATCTCAAAGTAATTATAGTAAAAAATATATTAACATATTAACCTAATTAATTACTAACTTAGATAAAAACTTATATATCATTATTTATTTTTCATGAAAAAATTTTTGACTTATAAAAAAATGTAAAAGTTAAAACAAATGTCTTTAGTGTCAAATTAGTTATTACACAAATTATAAAGACTTATCACTATTTGTTAATATTGAAATATAATAGAGTATGCAAAACGTTATAATCATATTTATATACTTTATTATTATATTCTTCATATTATGACATACCAGAAAATTAATGACAAAGAATAAGATTATTGATTTTTTTTTACATATAATTGTCAAAAAGGATGAGGATAAAAATATAAAAAACGACCACAAGAAATATATTTTAGAGTTTTATTAAAATTTGCAAAAACTAAATTCTTAATATCGTTGTCAACTTACAAATATTATATAGAGTTTTATATAATATATTAAATCTGAAGCGGCAGATTATAGGACGACACATACTGACATTTCTATTCCATTTGTGCCACATCATCCCATAGTCCTATGTGGCACATCTAAGATTTTATTTTCATTTTTTAAATAGACAAATACTATATTTATTCTCTATTGGAGGTCACGAGTTCGAACATTGGCAAAAACGAAAAAATCTCATTTTTAACAAAATTTATCTAACATGACAACTACTATTCCAACTATCTATACTAGTAAGATACCCGTGCTCCCGCACGGGTAAAATTATTTATTACGGTATAAAACATATTTAAATTTATATGTAAATTTGATACGATATAAAATGCATTTATATACATATTTAAATTTGAAATTAGCTATTAATTTTAAAATGAACAATAATTATGCAAATTCAATTAAATTAAAATATAAAAAAAAAAGACTCGTGAGATGAAAAAAAAAGAATATTTAATATTTAAAAATAAGGATTTTATCTTTTAAATTAAAATATTTATTGATTAAAATAAAATATGTATTGTGTTTATAGTGATCAGTGAAATGAAAAATTCATTTGATACAATATAAAATGTTTTTATATACAGATGTAAAATTGAAATTAGTTATTTAATTGTAAAATGAAAAATAATTATACAATTTCAATAAATAATGATGCAAAAAGAAAAAAAAAATTAGATACAAATGCAAAATTCAAAATAATTTACTTAATTGTAAAATGAATAATAATCATACAAATTTAATTATATTAAATAATTATATAAAAAAGAAAAAAAAAAGTATCAAGAGATGAAAAAAGAAAAAAATAGTATTTAAAAATAAAGATTTTGTATCTTAAATTAAGATAATGGTTGATTAAAATAAAATTGATATTGTGTTGGTAGTGTCCCGTGAGATAAATATATAGTGTTATTTTATTAAAATTAAAAAATAGATTGTTAATATTTTTAGTGATAGTAAATAAATAAATAAAGAAAAATTAAAATAAAAGTGAGAAAGTGTGGAAAAAAGATTTGAAATTTGAATAAAGAGAGAGAATGAGTGGATAAAGAAGATTGACACTTGGCATGTAAATAGAGGAATGATTGGAAATTAATTGAGACATTTATGAATTACCAATTTATCCATAATATAGTGTAATAATTTTTGTGTGGAAGGGCAAATGAGACAATACATGCAATCTATTTTTAATGGGTTGATAGTAGATTCCCCTAAACATTAAAATTAAAATTTATCTATATAATATATTAAATCTGAAGCAGCAGATTATATGACGACACATACTGACATTTCTATTTTATTTGTGCCACATCATCCCATAGTCCTATGTGGCACATCTAAGATTTTATTTTCATTTTTTAAATAGACAAATACTATATTTATTCTCTATTGGAGGTCACGAGTTCGAACCTTGGCAAAAACGAAAAAATTTCATTTTTAACAAAATTGATCTAACATGACAACTACTATTCCAACTATCTATATTCCCGTAAACATTAAAATTAAAATTATGTCTTATTTGAAATCATAAAGAATATGAACATTAAAAATACTTAAAATAATTGTTTTTAATCTCAAAGTAATTATAGTAAAAAATATATTAACATATTAACCTAATTAATTACTAACTTAGATAAAAACTTATATATCATTATTTATTTTTCATGAAATAATTTTTTACTTATAAAAAAATGTAAAAGTTAAAACAAATGTCTTTAGTGTCAAATTAGTTATTACACAAATTATAAAGACTTATCACTATTTGTTAATATTGAAATATAATAGAGTATGCAAAACGTTATAATCATATTTATATACTTTATTATTATATTCTTCATATTATGACATACCAGAAAATTAATGACAAAAAATAAGATTATTGATTTTTTTTTACATATAATTGTCAAAAAGGATGAGGATAAAAATATAAAAAAATGACCACAAGAAATATATTTTAGAATTTTATTAAAATTTGCAAAAACTAAATTCTTAATATCATTGTCAACTTACAAATATACACTTTTTCTTTCAAGTAAAATGTTTCTTTTTCTATCATATTGTTTTCTATATTATAATTCATAATAAATTATTATAATATATTTTTTTAACCATATATTTAAAAATAATAATAATTAAAATTCAATATAAATCAAATCTATATATATAATATATTAAATCTGAAGCGGCAGATTATATGACTGACACATACTGACATTTCTATTCCATTTGTGCCACATCATCCCATAGTCCTATGTGGCACATCTAAGATTTTATTTTCATTTTTTAAATAGACAAATACTATATTTATTCTCTATTGGAGGTCACGAGTTCGAACCTTGGCAAAAACGAAAAAATCTCATTTTTAATAAAATTGATCTAACATGACAACTACTATTCCAACTATCTATATTCCCCTAAACATTAAAATTAAAATTATGTCTTATTTGAAATCATAAAGAATATGAACATTAAAAATACTTAAAATAATTGTTTTTAATCTCAAAGTAATTATACTAAAAAATATATTAACATATTAACCTAATTAATTACTAACTTAGATAAATATATTATTTTCATAAATACATATTGCCAAAGTGAATTATGCTTTGTCTTTTCTTTTATAATAGTGACCATATGTAAAGACCATATACAATACATGCCTCAAATCATATATTATACATGAATCCCACTTTTTGGTACTGAAACATAATAAGTTCCTAGTTAACACATTATATATATAAATGCCTCTAATACAAAAGAACTAAAAGTCTAAGGCATTACATATACAAGATGTTCCAAAATGATAAAAACTAAGAACTAGATCAAAACAATGATCTCAAAACATAACGCCATAGCGGAAGCCATGCCATCACAAAACCACGATCCGTAAGGAAAGTCAAATAACCTTGTCCTTACCCTTCGCTAAACCTGCAGAACCTGTGATGTAAACAACAACAGTGGGGTGAGATACATCAAATCTCAGTGAGTTCCCTATCTTAAAGTCCTCTCGGCTCTACAAGGTTCTAACAAACCTAACTCAAGTCAAAAGGGGAAAAGGGGAGTGACCGTGAGTACACACACACTATATGGAAACATGTTATGAGTTCATCAACTCACAATATCACTAATCGATAACCATGCCAAGGTATCCCCTATTCCCGTCCTCTTCTACGTCTAGAAGTCGACCCGGGTCATGGATCCTTGCAACCTACTTGACATACGAATGGATTCGGGTTCTACGGGCCATTAACCGTTATGAACCGTCACTTCTCACGGGCCTTATACCGTCACAAGCCTACGCTCCATGGGCGCCATTCGTACTAAAATGAAATGCGGGAATCAAACCTGCCAAGTAGTGGTGCACATGTTTCAGAGGAGCTCGAGACCCATGAAACGCACTCGCAAAAACAATAATAACCGGTTACGATTACGTGATCTCACAAAGACTTGATTGTATTCGACAATCTCAAGGCCATTATGCCTTATCACAACCAAACGGTTAACACACATGTTCCATACTAGTGTTTAATCATTTATATTTTTCCGACACTGCTTAGGGTAATTGTCCTCACTCTACTTATTCCATATTTTAATCATGCTTACATTTTCAACAACCATTACACACCAAAATCAACAAAACAACACAATTCCAACCATTCCGATATAATTAAATCGGCCGTCAATCTTAAAACCCATGTAATAATAAAGTACATTTTATTACCTTTCCAACGATACCAAAATTGTTCCATTCCGAGTTACGGATAAAAAGTTACGGCATTGGAAACAAACGATCGGAAATAAAATATCACAACAGCAGAATTCTGCAAGTCCCCTGGCCATACGCGTATTGGCACTCCCCGTACGCGTATTGCCTAAGATTCTCGCCCAGCCATACGCGTATTGCCCAAGGCCATACGCGTATGGGCAAGGCTATTTTCCTTCAAAATTCACTTGTAAAAGTCCAATATGCGTACCACCATGTCTCATACGCGCATTGCCTTGTCCATACGCGTAACGCCCAATTTTCTTCACATCCATACGCGTATTGCCCAAGTCAATACGCGTATAGCCCTGCGTGATACGCGTATGGGCAGTTTGAACCCAGAAATTTTCCTGCAGAATCTGTCTGCTACGGGTTGATTCAATTCAACCCCAAAATCCCATTTTTTTTCCAATCTAAAATTCATCAAAACATATTATAACATAACCATTGGTATAAACATACAATCACACATTGCATTTAGCAGCTAGATTCATGAATTTCATGCAAAATTAATCAATTTCCATAATACCAATCTAACTCTTACTCAATAAAACTCTACCCTAAAGAGTCTAACTAGAACCCACCTGGATTACTAGACGAGGAGGTTGATGCGGAGACGATTGAACGAAAAACAGATGAATTGATGATGATCTTGAGCTTTTGGGAAATTTTCCTCTCTTGTTCCTCCTCCTTCCTTTCCTTCTCTTCCTTTTCCCTTTCTCTTTACTATCCTTTGTTTGTTTTACAATTGAGAAAAGAAAACATAGTAAAGAAAATAATTTCCATCAATTAGCAATACTACTAAATGTCCAAATTAGCTCAAATGCACGAAAGAATAAAACTCAACGTTAAATACTATTAATTTAATCAACTCTGAGTTCGTCAGTTTACTCTAATTATTTTATCAAATAATTACTCAGAGTACTCCGGAACCCAGTTGATCATAATAATATTAACTCGAGCGTTTATAAATTTACGGGGTATTACATCCTCCCCCCCTTAAATAGAAATTCGTCCTCGAATTTAGAAGATTACTCGAACAGATGTGGATATGAATCTCGCATCTCCGATTCTAGTTCCCAAGTAGCATCGCCCGGATGCGTCATATCCCATTGCACCTTAACAAGTGGAATATCTTTGTTCCTTAACACTTTTGTTTCCCTTCCCACAACACAACTCGGTTGTGGTCTAAAAGTCAAATCCGCTTCAATTTCCACTGATTCGGGTAGAATTGGCTGAAGAGGATCAGGAATAAACTTACGGAGCTGAGATACGTGAAAAACGTCATGCATCTCGAATAGAGAGGGTGGTAAGGCTAATCTATAAGCAACTTCACCAATCCTTTCTAAAATCTGATACGGTCCCACGTATCTCGGATTTAACTTACGCGACTTAACCGGTCCTTTCAATCTCAATCTCGGAGTAACTTTCAGAAATACATGGTCACCTTCCTCAAATTCCAAAGGTCTCCTACGATTATCCGCATAACTCTTTTGGCGATCTTGTGCTTGTTTAACCTTCTCACGGATCATTCGAATCTTTTCCGTAATCTCTTGAATAATCTCGGGTCCTATAATTCTATCTTCGCCAACTTCTGCCCAACACAAAGGTGTTCTACACTTCCTCCCATACAATGCTTCATAAGAAGCCATACCGATGCTCGCATGGTAACTATTGTTATATGAAAACTCAATTAACGGCAAAAGTTCTTTCCAATTTTTCCTCTACTCTCTAGCACACCAGCTCTTAACGTATCCTCTATCGTCTGTATTGTTCGTTCAGTCTGACCATCCGTTTGAGGATGATTCGACGTGCTCAAACACAAATTCGTACCCATCGCTTGTTGGAACACTTTCCAAAATCTCGAAGTAAACTTCGGATCCCTATCGGACACAATACTAGAAGGAATACCATGCAATCTCACAATCTCAGCAATAAACAACCTTGCAAGATGACTTGCCTTATAAGTAGTCTTTACAGCTAAGAAGTGTGCAGATTTCGTTAGTCGATCCACAATTACTCAAATAGAATCTTAACCTCCTAGTGTACGAGGTAAACCTACTGCAAAATCTATAGAGATACTACTCCACTTCCCAACTGGAATATCCAAAGGTCGTAACAGACCGCCCGGTCTTTGGTGTTCAATCTTCACCTGTTGACATACTGCACATTCTGACACATATTCCGCTATATCCTTTTTCATCCCGGACCACCAATAATCCTTCTTTAAATCCTGATACACCTTCGAAGAACCAGGATGTATCGTAACAGTACCTTTATGAGCTTCGTCTAGAATCTTCCTTTTTAACGCTTCATCTTTCGGAACACAATTCCTTTGATTAAACAGAACAATCCCATCTTGTAACTCCTCCTCTAACATTTGCTCTTGTTGAATCTCCATTCTTAAAGTAGAATTGACATTCCAATTCCCATGATTACACCATTCGGAGTCCACACAAACCGGGGATTAAGATCTCTAAACTTTTCCAACAACGAATATTCCAAAAATCATCAATTTTGCACTATGAACCATTTTTCGACTTAAGGCGTCCGCTACTTTATTCACCTTGCATCAGAACACCCCCTAATCCCCTCTTAGAAGTATCACAGAACACTTCATAAGAGCTATTAGGATCAGGAATGATTAATACTGGAGCACTCGTCAAACTCTCCTTTAATTTCATAAAACTTTGTTCACAACCCGAATCCCACTCCAAAGCAACATTCTTCCGAGTAAGTTTCGTCATTGGTAAGGCCAATTGAGAAAAGCTGTTAATAAATCTTCCATAGTAACCTGTCCATTCCAAGAAACTTCTAACTTCTGTAACATTTCTCGGTCTCTCCCAATTAATCACTACTTCTACTTTTGATGGATCTACCACCACACCACCCTAAGATATAACATGTCCAAGAAAATTAACTTCCGACATCCAAAACTCACACTTGCTCAACTTAGCAAACAATTGCTTCTCTTGCAAGACCGATAAGACAATCCTCAGATGTTCTTCGCACTTTTGTGGAGTACGAGAATAAATAAGAATGTCATCAATAAAGATTATCATAGATGGGTCCAAGTAAGCCTGAACTATTCGATTCGTGCAATCCACAAAAACCACTGGAGCATTAGTCACACCGAAAGGCATCACTAGGAAGTCGTAATGACCGTAACGGGTTCTAAATGCAGTCTTTGGCACATCGGAACTCTTCACTCGAATCTGATGATAACCCGACCGTAAATCAATCTTTGAGAACACACAGGCTCCTTTTAATTCATCTAACAAGTCGTCTATCCTTGGTAAGGGATACTTGTTCTTAATAGTCACTTTATTCAACTTACGATAATCGATGCATAAACGCATTCCCCCATCTTTCCTTCTTTACCAATAACACTGGAGCTCCCCAAGGTGAAACACTAGATCTAACAAGGTGCTTAGACATCAAGTCTTCCAACTGGTCCTCTAATTCTCTTAACCCAAGCGGCGCCATCCGATACGGAGAAACGGATACAGGAGCCGTTCCTGGTATCAGGTCAATAGAGAACTCAACTCCTCTCTCCGGAGGAAAGAGTAGTAACATTCTCTGGAAACACTTCGGAAAACTCACCCACTATAGGAATACTCAGAACTTGCTGGTCACTACCTCCTTCCTTAGGAAGAACCATTAAAACAGATTTCTCCTTCTCGAATAAGAAGTCTACCATTCTTACCGTACTTCCTAAAATCGTCAATAACGCATCCTTAGAAGTAGCCTCAGCAGATGGAATAATGATTAACTTCTCTTCACAACCGATAACAACCGAATTAACTGAAAGCCAAACCATTCCCAGAACAACATCCACTTTCTTAAGCGGTATACTAATAAGGTCGATCTGGAAAACTCTATTATTCATAGACAAAACAAAATTTTCACACACACCTGGACACAAAAGAATATGTTGCACCGCAATCCAATAAAACAAAACAAGGATATCCGTTAACGAAGCACGTACCCGAAATTCCAAGGTCATCGCCTTTTGCTTCCTCCCTTTGCGTCTGATTCCTATTCTGAGGACAATCCCTCGCAATGTGTCCCACCTTCTGACATTGATAACACTTCACCCCTTTGAAGCTACATATACCAAAATGCATCTTACCACATGTGCAACACACAGGAGATGCACC
Source organism: Lathyrus tuberosus (assembly GCA_022829125.1). Lineage (NCBI taxonomy): Eukaryota > Viridiplantae > Streptophyta > Magnoliopsida > Fabales > Fabaceae > Lathyrus > Lathyrus tuberosus. Next base: position 14,576,080 of record JALAZF010000028.1, on the reverse strand, counting down.
CGTTCGAGATTTCTGGATCTGTTTCCTTTTGAAAGCCTGCTGCTTAGACCGAAACTGTTGGCCTGACCTTCCACACTCGTTCTGATTCGACCTACGCGAATCCCCTTCTGTCTGAACTTCCCTCAAGCTATCCCCTATCATATCATATTGCCTCAACTGCTGGGTTTCAGGCTCTCTTCGAATCCTCAAAGAACTAGGAAGATACTTTTCAATAAAAATAGGCCTGAATTGCTCCCACACTTTAGGTACACCTTGCATAGTCATAAAAGCTGAAGCAACCTCCCACCATCTCTCAGCCGGACCCCTCAGTGAGTGAGAAGCAAACACTACCTTGTTCTCCTCACTACAGCAAATTATCAGAAAAATTCTCTCCATGCCAGCAATCCAGTCATGAGCTCTCACAGGATCCATTCCGCCATGAAATTCTGGAGGATTCATGCGGAGAAAATCCCGAAAACTCCCACCTACAATCTCTGGGACAACCACTCGAGGATGAAGACCTACATTCATCCGTTGCACCATATGTTGCATGAACTGGTTCTGCTGCTGCTGCATCTGTCGCACAAACTGATACAAAGAAGCATTTGCATCGCCGCCTGGCGGATTCATCCCAGCTGGAGTATTTGTGGGTCTACCACGATTGTTTCTGTGTCCGCCAACCATGTTCCTAAATGTCATATAGATAGAATTAAGTTGATCAGGCTCAATACCATAAATATAACACTTAAGACCCATAGCGACACAACACATATGAAACGGAAAGAAACACTTATACTATTTCATGGCTAGGTCGAGGATACGACCTGCTCTGATACCAACTGTAAAGACCATATACAATACATGCCTCAAATCATATATTATACATGAATCCCACTTTTTGGTACTGAAACATAATAAGTTCCTAGTTAACACATTATATATATAAATGCCTCTAATACAAAAGAACTAAAAGTCTAAGGCATTACATATACAAGATGTTCCAAAATGATAAAAACTAAGAACTAGATCAAAACAATGATCTCAAAACATAACGCCATAGCGGAAGCCATGCCATCACAAAACCACGATCCGTAAGGAAAGTCAAATAACCTTGTCCTTACCCTTCGCTAAACCTGCAGAACCTGTGATGTAAACAACAACAGTGGGGTGAGATACATCAAATCTCAGTGAGTTCCCTATCTTAAAGTCCTCTCGGCTCTACAAGGTTCTAACAAACCTAACTCAAGTCAAAAGGGGAAAAGGGGAGTGACCGTGAGTACACACACACTATATGGAAACATGTTATGAGTTCATCAACTCACAATATCACTAATCGATAACCATGCCAAGGTATCCCCTATTCCCGTCCTCTTCTACGTCTAGAAGTCGACCCGGGTCATGGATCCTTGCAACCTACTTGACATACGAATGGATTCGGGTTCTACGGGCCATTAACCGTTATGAACCGTCACTTCTCACGGGCCTTATACCGTCACAAGCCTACGCTCCATGGGCGCCATTCGTACTAAAATGAAATGCGGGAATCAAACCTGCCAAGTAGTGGTGCACATGTTTCAGAGGAGCTCGAGACCCATGAAACGCACTCGCAAAAACAATAATAACCGGTTACGATTACGTGATCTCACAAAGACTTGATTGTATTCGACAATCTCAAGGCCATTATGCCTTATCACAACCAAACGGTTAACACACATGTTCCATACTAGTGTTTAATCATTTATATTTTTCCGACACTGCTTAGGGTAATTGTCCTCACTCTACTTATTCCATATTTTAATCATGCTTACATTTTCAACAACCATTACACACCAAAATCAACAAAACAACACAATTCCAACCATTCCGATATAATTAAATCGGCCGTCAATCTTAAAACCCATGTAATAATAAAGTACATTTTATTACCTTTCCAACGATACCAAAATTGTTCCATTCCGAGTTACGGATAAAAAGTTACGGCATTGGAAACAAACGATCGGAAATAAAATATCACAACAGCAGAATTCTGCAAGTCCCCTGGCCATACGCGTATTGGCACTCCCCGTACGCGTATTGCCTAAGATTCTCGCCCAGCCATACGCGTATTGCCCAAGGCCATACGCGTATGGGCAAGGCTATTTTCCTTCAAAATTCACTTGTAAAAGTCCAATACGCGTACCACCATGTCTCATACGCGCATTGCCTTGTCCATACGCGTAACGCCCAATTTTCTTCACATCCATACGCGTATTGCCCAAGTCAATACGCGTATAGCCCTGCGTGATACGCGTATGGGCAGTTTGAACCCAGAAATTTTCCTGCAGAATCTGTCTGCTACGGGTTGATTCAATTCAACCCCAAAATCCCATTTTTTTTCCAATCTAAAATTCATCAAAACATATTATAACATAACCATTGGTATAAACATACAATCACACATTGCATTTAGCAGCTAGATTCATGAATTTCATGCAAAATTAATCAATTTCCATAATACCAATCTAACTCTTACTCAATAAAACTCTACCCTAAAGAGTCTAACTAGAACCCACCTGGATTACTAGACGAGGAGGTTGATGCGGAGACGATTGAACGAAAAACAGATGAATTGATGATGATCTTGAGCTTTTGGGAAATTTTCCTCTCTTGTTCCTCCTCCTTCCTTTCCTTCTCTTCCTTTTCCCTTTCTCTTTACTATCCTTTGTTTGTTTTACAATTGAGAAAAGAAAACATAGTAAAGAAAATAATTTCCATCAATTAGCAATACTACTAAATGTCCAAATTAGCTCAAATGCACGAAAGAATAAAACTCAACGTTAAATACTATTAATTTAATCAACTCTGAGTTCGTCAGTTTACTCTAATTATTTTATCAAATAATTACTCAGAGTACTCCGGAACCCAGTTGATCATAATAATATTAACTCGAGCGTTTATAAATTTACGGGGTATTACACCATAGAAAGTATGATGAAATTATTGAGAATAATGTCTAAAAAAAGAACAATCATGTTTTAAAACTTATATATCATTATTTATTTTTCATGAAATAATTTTTTACTTTTAAAAACATGTAAATGTTAAAACAAATGTCTTTAGTGTCAAATTAGTTATTACACAAATTATAAAGACTTATCACTATTTGTTAATATTGAAATATAATAGAGTATGCAAAACGTTATAATCATATTTATATACTTTATTATTATATTCTTCATATTATGACATACCAGAAAATTAATGACAAAGAATAAGATTATTGATTTTTTTTTTACATATAATTGTCAAAAAGGATGAGGATAAAAATATAAAAAACGACCACAAGAAATATATTTTAGAGTTTTATTAAAATTTGCAAACACTAAATTCTTAATATCGTTGTCAACTTACAAATATTATATAGAGTTATATATAATATATTAAATCTGAAGCGGCAGATTATATGACGACACATACTGACATTTCTATTCCATTTGTGTCACATCATCCCATAGTCCTATGTGGCACATCTAAGATTTTATTTTCATTTTTTAAATAGACAAATACTATATTTATTCTCTATTGGAGGTCACGAGTTCGAACCTTGGCAAAAACGAAAAAATCTCATTTTTAACAAAATTTATCTAACATGACAACTACTATTCCAACTATCTATATTCCCATAAACATTAAAATTAAAATTATGTCTTATTTGAAATCATAAAGAATATGAACATTAAAAATACTTAAAATAATTGTTTTTAATCTCAAAGTAATTATAGTAAAAAATATATTAACATATTAACCTAATTAATTACTAACTTAGATAAATATATTATTTTCATAAATACATATTGCCAAAGTGAATTATGCTTTGTCTTTTCTTTTATAACAGTGACCGTAGAAAGTATGATGAAATTATTGAGAATAATGTCTAAAAAAAGAACAATCATGTTTTAAAACTTATATATCATTATTTATTTTTCATGAAATAATTTTTGACTTATAAAAACATGTAAAAGTTAAAACAAATGTCTTTAGTGTCAAATTAGTTATTACACAAATTATAAAGACTTATCACTATTTGTTAATATTGAAATATAATAGAGTATGCAAAACATTATAATCATATTTATATACTTTATTATTATATTCTTCATATTATGACATACCAGAAAATTAATGACAAAGAATAAGATTATTGATTTTTTTTTACATATAATTGTAAAAAAGGATGAGTATAAAAATATAAAAAATGACCACAAGAAATATATTTTAGAGTTTTATTAAAATTTGCAAAAACTAAATTCTTAATATCGTTGTCAACTTACAAATATACACTTTTTCTTTCAAGTAAAATGTTTCTTTTTCTATCATATTGTTTTCTATATTATAATTCATAATAAATTATTATAATATATCTTTTTAACCATATATTTAAAAATAATAATAATTAAAATTCAATATAAATCAAATAAAAATTAATTTACAACCGCGCATCGCGCGAGTCTTAATCTAGTTATTATATAAATCTGAATCTGACTAAATAAACCTAGTAAAATACCAGGAATTTTTACTTATTAAATATAAACATAACATAACAAAGACAAGCTGAATTGGTTATAAGTGATAAATGCATAAATATTCGCACTTTCAGAACCGTCACAATTTTTTCAAGTTAGTGTCAATTGATTGCTTCATGTGTGCAATTGATTGCATGATGGTTCTACCAGAAAAATTTGAACGTTGTGAAGGTGACAATTGATTGCATCATTCAAACATATGATTGTAACCTGGGAATTTTTGAAAATTCGTGAACCAATGCTATTCCAAACCATAGCAATTTATCATGAACTTTTTCCAAACATTGCTACTAATCTAAGATGTATCTTATGAAGTATTTAAGGCAAAAATTTTCAAACAATTCATTCAAATTTCAAGTGTTCAATCACATACTTCATGGAAACTTTTTCAGCATAATTTTCATATATTATAAAAAAAAAGGTTCATAAAAGCTTTGAGCACTTAAATTCTATATAATTGTGAATTGTTTATTGAAATGGAAGATCAAAATTTTAAAATTTTAAAAGTGTCCAAAATTATTGTTACTCAAAGTATCTTTTTTATCATATTGTTGTAACTTTTTCACCAAGGTGTGGTGACAAGCAATAGTAGAAGAAAGTGGTGTGCTTTCTCTAAGTGTTGTGAAAAAGAAAGCGGTGTGCTTTCTTGCTTATGATAGAAGAATGTAAGAGAGATCTTGATGTGAAACTTATACAAAGATCTAACATAATGTAAAATCCCTCAAGGTGTGAAGGGACTAAATGTACCCTTAAGTTGCAAAGGGAAACTAGTATAAATCTCTTGTGTCTTTTACTTTCTTGCACTTTTTTTCTGCACTTTCATCCAAAGTTCATCCACAATTTCGGAAAAAAATAAAAAGGGAAGAATCATTTCTCAAAACAATAAAAATCTAGGAAACCTAATTCACCCCCCTCCTCTTAGTTTACACTCTATAGTTACAATTAGCATCAGAGAAAGTTAAGATAATTTGCTCCTGATCGGCGTAAATATGGCTCCCGTAAAACCTTTTTGGCAAATGGTGGCAACAACAATAAAGCACCATGTTTTGTTGGTGAGTATTATGACTTATGGAAGATCCACATGCAAATGTACTTAGAAGCACAAGGATAAGAAATATGAGATGTTTTTCAAAATGGACCATACATTCCTACCATTATCATAAAAACTGTAGAACAACTAAAGGTGAAAGGCTCTTGGAATGATGACGACAAGAAAAAAATGTTGTATGGAAAAAAGAAAAATAACATACTTGCATCAAGATTAGGAATGGACAAATTTTTTCAAGTATCAAATTGAAAAACTGCAAAGTAAATGTGGGATATATTGGAAGTAACACAAAAAGGAATCAAAGAAGTCAAAAGATCAAAATTAAACTCTTTATTTGAAAAATGTGAATTTTTCTGAATGCTACCCCATGAAAGTATTCTTGATATGCATAAAAGGTTTACGCTCCTAATTAATCACTTTGATTTTTTTGAGAAAGTCCTCACCAATGATGAACTAAAATTATAATTCCTTAGATCATTGTCTAGAGCATGACAACCAAAAGTGGCAACAATATCTGAAAAGAAGAGTTTTTTCTACAATTCTATTGGCTGCATTATTTGGAAAACTTCAAGAACATGAAATGGAACTTGATCTATTGGAAAGATATGAATTGGATCATGATAAATTTGAGAAGCATTAAGGGCTTTAATTTTAAGTAAACCTATCTTTGAAGTCTAAACATTATAGTGATAAAAAAGAAGAATCTCAATCCAAAAATGATGAAGATGATGCACTAATAAAAAAAATTGAAAAATTCTTAAGAAAGGAAAAGGCAAAGGAAATTAGTCAAAGAGAAACATCAACTTGAAGAAAGAAAGTTACTTGTTTTGTATGTGGAATAAGATGCCATGTCAAAACTGAGTGCCCTACTATTCAAAAGAAGATCAAAGTCAATAACAAGAGGGATAGAAAATTAAAAAAGGTCAGATGAAAAATAAGAAAACATTGAATTAATGGCTTCACACCATTCTGATGATAAAGAAAATGAGGTTAGTGATCTTAAACCATCTTATGATTAATTACATAATGTTTCTCTTGAAGTACATGCAGAATGTTTGACCATATATAGAACATGTTCAAAACACAAGAAAATAATGTTATCTCTAGAAATTATGGCTAATGACATGAAAGTAGAATTAGACCATGTCAAAAATTTAGCATCTAATAAATGTGAAACTCTTGAATAAAAATTTTCAAATTGAATCAAGTCTTAAAGACATATAAGAAAGGACAACTTGGTTTAGAAAATGTGTTAAGCAAACGAAGATACTCTAATAATAAATGTGGGCTTGAATACTCTAAAATTTATAAACCAAATATAAGTCAAACTATCTTTGTTAAGGAAAGAAATAAATTCAACAGTGAAGAATCAAAGAAAGTGCAAGTTGAAATTCATCCTAAGAAGGCCTATGTTAAAAATAATTCTTATGTTTCTAAAGATAAGAATTTCTTTAAGACTACATATTTTTATTGCAATACAAAAGGCCATACTCGTAATGCTTGCTATATAAGAAACTTTGGTAAACCTTAATGGTGTGTATGTGTGGGTGAGGAAATGGACTAACCTAAAAAGACCCAAAGAATATTGGATACATCGAAATAACTTTTAATTCTATTTTGTAGATGTACTTAGAGACTATATGCTAAAATTGTAAAATTAAGATTTGTTTTTCAAGATACAGTGAAACCATTTGACATGGTAAGATTAAAGTTTAATTTGATTGAATATGAATTAAAAAGATTGGAATTTTCAAAGTTCATCTCATTGGTATCAACATAATCACTTTAGAAGAGCATCAACATTGATATCATCATTGGCATCAAATCATTGAGAAGAAGATAAGTACTTTAATATTTGATGTATCCTTTTCCATATATTACTTTACTTTAGATTTTACTCTTTTTCTTTTTGACAATGTCAAAAAAGGGGAGAATGGATGGTTGTTTTTGTTACTTTTTTAGATAACAAAGACAAAGCATAAATTGCAAAATTAAAGGGTAGATATACAAGATAGGGGGCATAAAGTGTCAAACAAAAAATTCCCATCAATATATTTTGTCATCATCAAAAAAGGGAGATTGTGAAGAAGATGTTCATCATCTATGTTAATTTAGTTTTGATGAAGATAAAAGCTTATCAAAGAAGAAATATCAAAGAAGAAAATTGATATTGATGCTAAGCTACTCAAATGCAATTCATTATTGTTGTGAAACGATGTGGCCAATAACAGAACAAAGTTATGAGATAAAGATTGTGTTTCTTGAACAAACACAAGAAACCCTATTAGGTTTTACGAAAGAGAGAGAAGGAAGAAGAAGAATAAGAATTGGTTAAAACTATTTTACTATTTACTTTCTCAATAAGGGTTCAGAGATTACAAGTAAATAACATTAATTAACTTCTTTCAACAACCTGAGAGAACTAGTCTATTTATAGACTACTATGCTAACTTAGGCTACAAGATAACTTAAAAATTAGGCTTACAAGTAAGGCCCAATTCAACATGCTAACTTAAACATAAAGCTAACATATTTTGACAGCATGCTTGAACAGACTTCGACTATAGCATGTACAACTCCTGTCGAACCATGAAGCTACCCTTGTCGACACTAGAATTCGATCCAAATACCACAATTGTCCACCTTGTCCACTTTTCTAGTGGAATGTTATCCAACCAGCTTCCTGCATCTGCATTTGACATTCTTATTTCGTTAAGGTAGTATTGAAATATTGGTTGAGTTAGAGAATAATCGGCATTTAAAACCTGTTTGCGAATGTGCTTGTCTTTGATTGCACGCATGAAGTTTTGTTCAATATGTCTAATGCAATATACATGGGTAGAAGGAGGATTATGCCACCCGTTATCATGGTTATTGTAGGCACTCTCTATAGCAGCATGCCTGTGTGAAATCAAACAGAGATTGGCTTGTGGAGCGACATGTGTTCTGAGATTCTTAAGGAAGAAACTCAGAGCAGAAGCGGTCCCACCCTCAACCAAAGAAAAGTCTATGGGAAAGACATTATTGTTGTCGTTTTGTGCAACAACCATAAGCAAGGTGCCCTTGTATTTTCCGTAGAGCCATGTTCCATCAATTTGAATAACAGGTTTGCAGAATGCAAAACCTCTTATGCATGGTTGAAACGACCAAAAGAGACGGTGAAAGATGACATTTCCATCAACAACGGTTCCATCTAGCCTACATGTCGGCACTGTCTGCATGATTGCAACAGTTCCCGGTGTGTATGTTTTCAGGGCTACCAAAAATCACGGTAATTCCTTGTACGAATCCTCCCAGTTGCTAAAGACCTTTTCAACAGCCTTTGTCCTTGCAATCCATGCCTTCTTGTACGAGGGAGTATAATTATACCGCATCACGATATGAGATATTATTATACTCACCTTGACTAAAGGATCCTTATTAACAAGCGGCAAAATGTCTTGACATATCAATTCTGCGCTTAGCTTTCGGTGATCCTGAACAATATTTGTGGCGGTGCAACTGTGAGGTGGCTATATGGAAGTTATCTTCCAATAATCGCTTCTCTTTCTATAAGAAGAATCCAGCCAAAACTTGCAAAGTGGATTACGACAAATAATGACATACCTTCTCGAATCTGTTCGGTGTACACTATAATCAACAGAGTTATCTATGTGATATTTTTTATGGCTTGTACACAATCTTCTTTGGTACGAAACTTGTCTCCTTCTTTTAATTCACTCCCTTACCGCATATACGGGTTTTGAAATATATCTGCGGATGGATCATCGTCTTGCAAGTCCAAGTCTATCATATGTTGAGGCGGATGGTATACATGACTTGGAGGTATGGCCAGTTGTTTGTCATCCTCAACGTTTTCGTTCACAATCTGATCGACCACCGTCTCGCTTCCTTCTTCTTCTTCATCAACAACGTTGACCTCTGGTTCAGTTCCATTTGAGTATTCTGTTTTGGTTTTATATGAGTCTACACCTGTTGATTGATTTATGATCTGAGACTGTTGAGATGGAATATTTTGTTTGAGGAATGTATACAACTCAATATAGTTGAAACCAGAATGTTCGTGACTAACGAACATATTTTCAACATCTTCGTCATCTAGCAATTTAAAGTGGATAAAATTTTACTTGGTTGGTTTAAAAAAAAATAGGGTTTTGATTTATTATTTGTGCTATAGGACCAAGACCAAACTTCGATTCCAATCTTTCTTTGAAATGTAAGAAACTTGAGTTTCTATTGACTGCGAATCAGGCAATATCAGTGTTTTGAAAACCAAACCCAGATACATCGGAGACATATGTCTCTCCATTGTAATGGGCGTTAACAAAGTATCTATGTGCAGATGACATACTAATAGGACTTGTTTGAGACAGACTTACTATTTTTGCTTGGCTTGGGAACTTACTATATATGCATGCAAATGACATATTAATAGAAAAATTTAATACGTAACACACTCGCCATATTAATTTGCGACACATTAATGCAGTCAAGTAAAGTCGCCATATTAATTGGCGACATGATTCAGAAAAATAAATGCACTCGCCATATTAATTGGCGACATGGTTCAGCCTTTAATGACTGTGTCGCCAGCTGGGTGTCAGCATGCTATGCATGCATGAGGCAGATTCCAGCTAGGGCGCAGGCTAGTGGTCAGATAGGGCCAGTCTCCATTTGGACTGGAGACCCTTTGTAAAGGGCAGGAACATTCGCCAATTCATCTGGCAACATGGTTCAGTCTGAAAAATATCACATGTGACTCTTATGCCCTATATAAGGAAGCTAGAGTGTTGCAGAGAGGTAAAATCATCTGAAGCATACTTGTTGCAGAGAGGTAATTCATCTAGAGTGTCATATTAAATCATCTGAATCACATTTAATCAATTATAATGGCTTTGTTGACAATGGGTGAAACGCATAGAGGCACTATCGCAAATATCGCAGATTATGTAAGTGTTAATTTTTATTGTCTCTATTTATTTTGACTGTCTCTATTTATTTTTACTGTATTTGTTAATTTTTATTTATTTTGTCCATTAATTTTTAATGTCTCTAATTATTTTGTTTCTAAATTGATAATTATGCAGGATGTTTCTAGATTTCGGTCTCGTTCCCATGAATATGTTGCTCCGACGAACTAATAAAACCATATATTGAGCTTGCCGATTTTGGGCATGTAAGTAAAATCATGTCTTATTCGGTTGATGCAAAGTGTATACTAGCTTTGCAAGAGAGATGGCGCCCAGAGACACACACACACCTTCTTTTTTCCAACCGGTGAATGTATCGTGACCTTAGAGGATGTGTACATGTTACTCGGTTTGCGTATTGATGGTAACGCGGTCAATGGACCAACAAACCTTGACTCATCAATTTGTGAGGAACTTTTAGGTGCCGACTTGCTAGATGAGAGTTCGAGAGGCCAAGGTATCTTGCTTTCGCAACTAAAATCATGGTACGCCAGTTTTATATTAACTGAAGATTCTACAGAAGAAATGAAAATACAGAAAACTAGGTGTTATCTTATGCTTTTAATTGGTTTATTTTTATTTTCCGAGGATACTGGTTCTTCTATGCACATTATGTACTTACCCTTATTGAGTGATCTAAATCAAACAAGGCAGTATAGTTAGGGTTCCGCTTGAATGTCTTATTTGTATAGCTCTTTGTGTAAGTGCGCAAAAAAAAAACACATCTACTTTTTTTGGATGCGCCATTTTGCTCCAAGCTTGGGGTTGGTCTAGATTGCCATCCCTAGCGCTCGTCAACCACAACAACTTTTCGTTCCCGTATGCACAAAAGTAAGTTAATAACTTAATATTTTTTTTTCACCTTACAAATTATTGTGTCTAACATATTGAATTTTCACTTCTTATTGTTTAGATGGTCGGCTAAGGGTGTGAGTTACAATAGATGTCCAAAACATTGTATCATTCAATACCGCAATCTTTTGGATCACCTAACACCCACAAATGTAAGGCCTCCTAAATATTTTCTCTTCTTTTATATCATCTATTTGATTATCTAATATTTTTCTCTTCTTCAGTTCATATGGCGTCCATATCTAGGCATGGAAGACCTACATGAAGTCAGAGAGGAAGATGTTGCCATTTGGAATGCATGTGTCCCAATCATCAGATTCACAACCGTGGAGATGCACAACGGTTACCGTGTCAAACTGCAATTTGGAATGCATCAAAACATCCCAGATCCGCCTGTTGACATCAGTAAATGGCATCTAAAAAGAGTTAATGATCAATGGGACTTTAACGACAATAAGGATTTTGCAAAAACTGAGCGTCGTAAATGGAAGAACCGCATCAACCATGTATTACGTAACCCAGTGATGTCAACCTCATCTATACCAACAAATAATTATATGGCTTGGTACAGATCGGTTGCAACTGGGTTTGTCTCCGAAGACAGGTATTTATACAACCCACGCCAAACCACCTACACATAAGAAGCCTCAACGTCTAACCCACTTGGACGGCGATGTTACTCACAACCCCTACCCAACAAAATTACCAACTCATTAACCATCCAAACATGCCAAACACCCAACCACAATACCAAAATCATCCCCCATACCATCTTCAACAAAATGATTACTATCAAGAAACTCAATATGGCTATGCCCCCAACACAGGGGTACATCATACCATAGCCAAATTGGGCAAACATCTTTCCATAGCCATAACGCCCAAACATCATACCCTAGCCAACACAATCAACCATCTCAACAACCTTATGGCTTTCAAACACCACTATCATTTCAACCTTTCACCAACGAATCCTTCACACCAATGGCCCCCTTCAATCGTCCAGGCCGCACACCAATGAGTAATGACCCCTTCATCACACCAAACTACTCTGGCATGGGTCGCGCGCTCAGTTTCAACACGTAAGACTTCATGGAAATGCAAGAAATCCTTAGCGAACCATCTGGAAATGTTCCTGAGACTTCAACTCCTCAAACACCGGGCGTGAATCAACAACGAGGGGAACGAGGGAGACGAGTGCAACGAGTGAGGGTGCCTAGGGGATGTGGAATCGGTGGCCGGTTTGATCCACCCGGTCACCAACATTAATTAATGTAATACTTTATTAAATTAATGATAATTTTATTTCATTGTGGCAAAAAAATTACAAAGCACACCCTGTCTCCACATCAATTGGCGACAGGGCTATATACCCTGAACCATGTCGTCAATTCAATTGGAGACTTCATGAAGTTTCTCTAGTTCAATTGACGACAACCTTATACCCTTAAAAAAGGGTCGCCAATTGGTATGACGCTCTTGTGTAATCCCAAACCCTAAGTGAGATATTTTGAGAATAATTTTAAAAAGTGGGATATTTTGAGATTTTTTTTTTTGAAAAACTGGATTATTTGGATAAAAAATTCAACCAATGTATGTTTTGTGTGTGCGAATCACTATCACTATTTTCTCTAAAATGGAACGAATAATACATACAATATGAACCCACTTTATACTTAGAAACAAGTTGTAGTTGGCCTCCAAGGAGCCACAGTGAACATAGTTGAACGAATCGTTGACCTAACTTTCACATTCAGCGCCATAACACCTTTTAACTTTGAATTTTTCAATTAAAGTCAGTAATAACTGTTATGGAAACCAGGTCTTTCAATGTATTGTCTTGCCTTTACAAATTTGATTATGGCATAATGTTCATTGTTGCATCATCGTCAATTAACACTTTTTTTTTCTATCATCAACTTCAACTTTAATGAACAAATGGTTTAAATAGTTTCTCATTTGACTATTTCAATTATCAAGGGATGCAAATTTCCATAGACAAATGGATCCCTCTAAAACATAAGCTATCATGCATGGAATGCCGATCAAGATCCAGACTCTAGAAATGTTCCTCCAACTTTACGAGTCCAGATACCTTATCAGCATACTCCACTAGCAGGCTTGAAATGACATTCAGACAACATATTTTGCAGATCCAATCTCAAAGTTATGCCTTATCGGGTGTGTCAACTTGTTGACCATAAAAAATTTCACTCTATCGGGTGTCTTTATGTGTAAAAAAGTTTATAACGGCAGCACATAAAAACCACTCATAGACATGAGTAGAGTTGTTAAAAAAAACCATGAACTAAACCGAACTGTCGGACCGAACCGAACTGAAGTTAAAATAACTGAACTGTTATATTTGGTTAGTAAACCAAACCATATTACATAAAACGGTTTTAGAACCGAAACTGAAACCGAACCGAACCAAAATTGAAAATGAAAAAATACTAAAAATAAGTTTCAAATTTTTTTTAGAAAAAAATTGAAAAATAATTTAATGTTTCAGTTCTTTAATAAACGGTTCGGTTCAGAAAAAATTGTCTTCTAACAGTTCAGTACGGTTTGAAATTTCTAAATAGTATACCAAACAATTATTTTGGTTCGGTTCGGTTCTGAGTAAATTGAAACGGATCAGTTCAGTTCGAATAAACTTTTACTGTGGTTCGATTCGGTTTGGTTTGGTTTTCTCGCTAACATGCGTCTAAAGTTAATGATAATTATGGACATTAAAATAAAATGGATTCCATTGAGTCATACTAATAGAAAGGAAAATATGTTACAACTTAATTACAACATGCTATGCTAGATGCTAGATGCTACTTCAATCTCATATTTCTTCATAATTGGAGTAGCACACACAATGCTAGAATCACTAACCTTAACAGAAGAAGAAGTAGCACTAGTTGTGTAAGTATTTGACACTTGCACTGATTGAGTAGCAAAGTTAGCTCCATCAAACAAATGTTGAAAAGGGTTCAAAGTCTTTGGAATTTCAAATGAACCTTCCAACATCTTCACCACAACACTCATTATAGGCCTTAATTCTTGTCTATATTGAACACAACATAAAGCTACCTTAATCATTCTCTCAGCAATCTCTCTATTTTTCTCTTCTATTCCACAAACTATCATTGCTTCCTCTAATAGTCCATCATCAAATTTTTGCCAAACCCAAATTGGAAACCATTCTTGGCTATCATTATTTTTAATCTCAAGGTTTCTTCTTCTACCTATAATTTCAAATAATAGCATACCAAAACTATAAACATCACATTTGTGAGTTATAGGAAATGGCATCCAAAGCTCAGGTGCAGCGTAACCGGGTGTCCCCCTTCCTCCGGTCATCGTTATGTGAGTATTTTCTCTGTTGCAAAGTTTCGCCAAACCGAAATCAGCAACTTTAGGGTTGAAATTCTTATCCAAGAGAATATTTCCCGGTTTTATATCATAGTGGATTATTCTATGTTGGCACTCTTCATGCAAATAAGCAATTCCTCTTGCAGTACCGATTGCAATCTCATGCAGCTTTTCATATTCCAACACCTTTTTCTCATGAAACAAATGCCTGTCAAGTGATCCATTCTCCATGTATTCATATACAAGCGCTATCAAGTTTCTTTCAAAGCAAAATCCATATAGCCTAACAAGATTGAAGTGATGAATTCTACCGACTGTTCCAACTTCTGCCATAAATTGTTCATCGATTTTCTTGTTAGAACTACCGCGAAGAACCTTCACAGCTACCATCGTCCCGTTACTGAAAACTCCTTTGTAAACAGTTCCAAATCCACCTGATCCCAACAAGTTGGAGTAGTTGTCTGTTGCAATTCTTAGCTGCTGACCAGTGAATCTTATTGGCTTCTCCCTTTCCATGTCGTTTAGAAATTTATCCATAGTGAGTGTTATAAATTGTGAATTCAGACTAATGGATCTAATGGATTTAGATCCATCTCTTACTTGACTAATTCTTCTCCAAACACAAACAAAAATAGCTACTTTAACAGCAACTACTACTGCAAAATAGACTGTTATGTTAGAGTTCTTGTCACTAAACAAATGAAAAAAACACAAAAGTACAACAAAATATAATAAACAAGAAGATTATCATAGGTTGGTTAGAGAATCCTACCTAGGACTATAACAACTGCAACTCCAGCGTCATCACCACTGGTTGAATCACTGTTTGACATTAGGACAGAGATAAAAATTCAAAGCACTAGATATTGTTTTTGTGAGAAGCAAAGTGGAGGGACAAAGTATTCACATTTATATGCAAATTAATTAAATCGCCTTGTCAATCTTAGGATAGCCACAAACATATATATGAATAATCTATTTATTGTGGCATGGGAATTTTCTATCTTATTAATCTTGGGTTAAATTCATGGTGGATCTAAAAAGGAATTGTGTTTAAAATTGAGTTATAAAAATCATTTCAATTTATAAGTTTAATAATTAAACAAATAAATATTACGTTTAGTTTCAGAAGTGCCACACTCTCTTCAAATATATAAAAATATCAATTTTAATCTTTAAGATTTGTTTAGTGTGCATGATAGGATAGAGACATGATATTATACTTACTAAAAGTACAATAGTGAGAAAATGAGGACTTGCTCATCTAATGAGTCTATGTGATCCTGTATTTTTCTCTCCTGTGTCTATCTTTTTTGTATAAGCAAAATTCATTTCAACAAGGGTATTAGCGGTACCCCAACCCATTTACAGCCCACTATCAACGAAAGTTACATCGAAGTCCAAAGTCTAAAGGAACTCGCAAGAATATTTACACCATGCATAATAACTATAAGTAATGTTATGATTAGCTCTCTTGGTTAGCCACCACCACGAAATGAGCACAACTTTCTGCACTACTAGCTCCAAATCTCCAACTTCATCATTGAAGAGAATTTGATTCTTTGTCCACCAAATGCACCAACACACAATAACCAAATCCCTCATGCACTAGGTAAGGCGATCTTCCCCCTCATTTTCTATAGCCAAGACCTCAGATGGCAGCACCAGCAAGTTTCAATAATGTCATCCACCTCAAACCAATGACATATTTTTCTCCAAATATGCTCCGTTTTAACACAATTCAAAAATAGGTGTTTAGAATCTTCATTAAATGCAAAACAGAATACGCATACTCACTCATGTGTATTGATATTGATTCCACGCCTAGCAAGATTTAGACGTGTTAGAAGCCTATTTAAGATCAATCTCCAAGCAAAGACCTTGGCCTTCACCAGAACAACTGTTTTACACACAATCCTCAAAGTTGCCTTTCTATCAACATCCAAGGTTCCTCCATCAAAAGACAGTAGCAACCTGTCATAAAAGGACTTAACAGAAAAACACTTAGAGGTGTTTTAACCCTATCTCTAACCTTGGAGGTTTTGGGAATTTATAGAGATCGCTTATCCATGGCAGATCTCATAACCCTATCATTAAGAACATAGGGATAGAGAGAGTTCTTTCTTTCGGGTTGTGGGGAGACAGTTTTTGCCCCTCCTTTATGTCCTTCTACCATTATATCCAAAAGATAAACGAGATTGATCGTGGGTGGGAGACTCAAATCCCATAGAGCAATTATCCACTCCCTTTAGGGTGACTATACCATTTCAGGCGTTGAGACCCGCGTTGGGTGACTAGCCCACTTTTTGTCCCTAGTCGGGCTTTAACCCAAAGTGTAATTTATCATAGGACATTCCTTATTTAGGCCCAAATCACATATCTCAATCCACGGTCCCTCAATCATGAGGCCTTGTAAAAGGAAAAGAAATATAATTTCGGCGACTCGCCATCCTGAAGTTCCACGAATTTTCTTTAGCGAAGTATGGGACGAGACCTTCAAGCAAGACATGAGGCGAGTCCCTAAAACAACAACTAGGGCGAGTCCCTCAAGTAAAGCTTAGGGCGAGTCCCTCAAGCATCACTAACAATAACATATGAATCATTAATGCCTCATATGATGGGTTTATCTTGGGAAGACAAAAACATATGAGAAACTTTACCCTCTTTGCATGTGTTAGGGGTGCTGAGGATCCCCTGCAACTGTTAGTGTGCCTACGAGGAGACACAACTAGTCTACTTGAACTAGGTTCCACTTCTATAACAAGGATATTCTAATTCATTTTTCAAACACGCTATTAGTACACTCTTCCCTTCTTGGTGCAAGTTGTTCAAACATTTTCAAGCTCAAAGCCCTCTTCACTTCTTGCTTATAGGTATAATGCCCTTTTCTTCTTATCACTTTTTTCTTTTCAACAATGGTGATTATTAGGGATTAGACAATAATGATACGACAATAAAGTCTCCCAGTAATAGAGAGCTCGCAAAGTTATACATATATTGTATAGAGAACGTGGGCAAGTTGACTAACCATTGAAAGTCATGAGAACACTTCTGATTCTAGAAGTGATTGTGAACATCTTTTTCCTATTCTTTCTCATGAAATCTAAAGAAATCAATAGTGGTTAGCACCTCCAAACACATGGGTGTCGAGGAAATTGAAACCAACTACATATTGAGAGAATAATGGCTTCTTTTCAGAGATACATCAACCTCTTTAGTACAGGTAACGAGGATGTGTCATCCTAGAACTATGTTTTGAAGAGGAACAAACTAACTTGACCTCTCCACCTAACTCGGCCAACCCATTCTTCTAAATGAACCTACCAATCATCCAAGATCTACGAGTTCTAGTTCCTTCCACTCTATTCGAGCCAAAGATTCTTCTTACTATACATTTCTCCCCTGTCCAAGCAACGCCAAATAGTTGGGCCTTCATTAGGGCCTTCGAAAGCATTTCCCGACGGATGGACACCAACCCCACCATAATCATTTTCTTTTTCTTCTATGGTACTAAGACATGGTTACATGGTGGTTGGGTGACCCTTGGTTCCTTGGAGGGAAAAAACTTGTTAGAATCCCACTTTAACCACTACAAGCATGGAATGACATATTTGTGAGGGTGATGGGGAAATATGGTGCATCCATGGTTTCCACTAGAGAGGATGACACATATCGCTTCCCTTTATGTTTGATAGAGGACCCAGTGCCCATAAATGGCTTTGAGTATGAATTCATCATCATTACAAAGAAGGAAGTAGTTGACCTCATGGATGAGTTCTCCATCATGAACTCTAGAGAGATGGTTGAACTCTATCGGGGAGGACAAAAAACTTAATGAGTATCTGTTTAAGTTTAATTTGTGTAAGAGTTCTTAATCATGGCTCTTTTAATCGCCCATTACTTATTTATCTTCCTTTTTTTGCAAAAAAAAAGTATATAATATATTCAAGTTGTTGAAAGAAAAAATCGCTTGCCAAAAAGAAGGTTGAGTGAAACGAGAAGTGGGCTGACAGTCTAAAGAGACACCCAGGAAGCCTCATAACCAAGGGCGGAAAAAAAGGAGGCGTATGTCGTGTCATTGCTAGCCCTCATCCCTTTAAGTTCATGAAGTATGAGGGCTTTGAAAGGAGTTCGTCCTTGGCTACTGGCCAAAAGATTAAAGTTACTATCAATCTATAAGATAAACATAAAGGCAATGACCATACCAGGTTTCCCACCATATCCAAGGCCTTTAGGTCCTCCCAAAGAGTGTTGTTACATTATCATTATGGGAAAAAAGGTTTGACGCAAAGAGATATTTTGGTGCCAAGCTCCCCTTACTAAGGACTTTTCCAATGATTATCAAGTTGTCAACCATAAGGGAACTATGCACATGCCCAACGTGGTGGAAAGTCACCTTCTAAGAGGCATTGTGTTGAAGTGTTTGTTGTTCGAGGCTCATGACCAAGAAGACAAGTCTATTGATGACCTATAGATCAAACTAACCACCGCTAAGGGGGTGTGACTTAGGATCAGGATTCAGAGAAATGTTTGGCTGAAGAGAAGGATAGGACGAGGTGTTCTGAGGTGAAGCTCAAATAAAACTTGAAGAAAGCATAGACAGACTCCGAGAAGCTTGCCTTTGTGGAAAGAGGCAAAAAGTAATTTCTTGAGGCCACCCTCGTTTCCAAAAAGAAGCTAGAGGAGTACATGTTTGCCTATAAGGATGAGTTAGTGGAAACTTAGGACTATTAATTTTAGTGGGTGAAAGAATAGGTGGCCTTCTTCTATTTCAACCTAAACTAGGCGAGATTGATTTATTCAAGGTGGTATGAGGTTGCCAACTAGTGGACAAAGAAGACAAAGCCCCTGGGGGATGGTCACTACTTCTCAAGAGGTGGGCATTCCCACTAATAAGGACGACACCTTTGTTGCAAAATATTATATTTCTATTAAAGAGATTTTTTTGTGAGGAGGTTGTGCGGGAGTACGTGAGACCCCTAGAAGATGGTTAGTTAGTGTTAGACCAAGATTTGTCCATGACATATATTCTTTAAGTTTTGATGATAACAAAGTATTGAAAGCACAATTATGTTATCTAATGTATGTTCTAAGTATGCATGTTCCAAGGCTTAAAGAGAATCTATTCAGAATCTGTTAAGAGAATGTATTTGAGAGAAGCTGAATGTATCATGATATATGATGGCGTAGACTCTGAAGCTGAATGTATCAGCGTCATAAGAGCAATATGTTATCTTTACACTTATTGAATATATCATCTTCTGATGATTATTCAAAACCATTGACAAAGCTAAGTGATCTGTACTGCATAAAGTAAGCTACATTGTCAAATCAGTTTGTCAACTATAGTCTATGTTCACATGGCTCAACGAGAGTTGACATGCTTTACGGATATCCACTCTCCATGGATCTATACTACATCTCACAAGAAAGACACTACGGTTAAACGTGTTACATAATGGATAAAGATCTTTTTGTGTATCTATCTTGAACGTCTCTTAATACTATGAATTGATAAAGACATTTGTGAAAGTTATCACTTCCAACAGCTACTCTCTTGTATATGCTATTTAAGTAGCTGAAGATTCAAACTATAAGCAAGGAATAAAGAAAAATGGCTGAACACAAAAAGAAGCACTTTCACGCTTACATTAATATGGAAGAATAACAAGATCAACAATAATAACAACATCGAGTATGCAGAGTTTCTGTCATCTGTTATAAATTGCACAAGGCCTTAAGATTTCTTTAACAATGTATATCATAGAAATAAGTGTTATGATCTTTGTTAAAAATATTGCCATGTACCTCTAATTGTATTTCAGATACTCCTTGTTATCTATTCTGCTAAACAGGTTGTTTAGTAGTTTAGAAAGAAAGTCTCATGTTGTGTGCTTGAGCCAAGTAAGTATCTAGTTATGTGCTTGAGCATTGAAGCCTTGATCAAATAGTTTATTAAGCAGGAAAGTCTTAAAATGTTGAGTTTAAGAATCAAGTCTTTGATCCGAGGGATCGTAGCAGGAAGTCTTGAATCTGTGGGATTTAAGCAAGGAAGTCTTGGACTATGAGTCTAAGCAGGAAGTCTTGTACTTGAGGGTATAAGCAAGAGGTCTTGAATCCGTGGGATTTAAGCAAGGAAGTCTTGGACTGTGAGTCTAAGCAGGAAGTCTTAGGATATGAGGATCTAAGCAAGAAGTCTCGATCAGGTGCTAATTGAGCAAGCAAGTCTTGGACTGTAGGTCTAAGCAAGGAAATCTTGAATCTGAGGGGTTTAAGCAAGGAAGTCTTGGATTTGTGGAATCTAAGCAAGCAATTCTTAGGCTGTAGGTATGAGCAAAGGAAATTCTTATGTTCGTGGGTAAGCAATTGTAATCAGTTTTGATTATAGTGGAAAATATCTTGTGCTGCAAGGGGACTTGACTACTCTCGATTTGAGAGGAACCAGGATAAATTCAGTGTGTTTATTTTCCATTTACTTGCTTCTGTTTAGTATTCTGCTACATCCATATCATTGGAATATGAACTATAACTTAGAATCTAAACTCTGTTCAAAAGCAACTCAAATTGGAGAACACAATTCAACCCCCCATTCTTGTATATTTTTCTCACCTTCAGTTGGTATCAAAGCATGGTCTGTGTGTAACACTTAATAGTGGTGCAGATAAAGATCGAATGAGAAAAATATGTCTGTTGAAGATTTTTTTCAAGAAGGACTCAAGTACCATATGAAAAAATTATTACTCTATTATTCCTCCCATCTTTAATGGTAACTCCGCTGAATTTGAATGGTGGAAAAGCAAAACATACTCATATATCATTGGTCTTGATTAAGAGCCATGGGATATCCTTGAAGAGGGTATTACTATAAAAGATTGATGGTGTTGGGATGATCAAAGATAGAAAATCTCTCACACCAGCTCAGAAGAAGCTATACAAAAATCTTCATAGAGTTAGAAGCATTCTAGTAGATGCTCTACCTAATTCTGAGTATATCAAAATCATTGATAAGTTTACTGCTAAGAATATCTTTGAATCCTTGTGTTCAACATATGGAGGAAATCAACAAGTCAAAGAAGCTAAAGCCAATCTTTTGGTACATCAATATGAGATGTTCAGAATGAAGGACGTTGAAGATATTGGAACCATGTTCTCCAAGTTTTAGGTTCTTGTATATGGTCTTCAAGTGCTTAAAAATAGTTACACTTCATCTAATCATGCCAAGAAAATTCTGAGAAGTCTTCCTTCTAGATTCAAGCCAAAAGTCACAGATATTCAAGAATCCAAAAATTTGAATATGTTTAGTCTTGAAAATTTGATTAGCAATCTTCAAATCATGAAATGGAATTGGATGAAGATGAGCTTTCAAAGAAATCAACTTCCCTTAACCCTGTTAAAGAAAATTCCTATGGAATGTCTGATGATGAGGAAATGACCCTCCTTATCAAAAGATTTTATCAGCTGGCTAAAAGTAAAGAGAAATTTATTGATGGAAAGAATAACTTCAGAAGCTTCAGAAATAACCATATTCAACTGATTATCCCAATCTTTAGAGCAAGGAGAAAAGCTACCAGACAGAAAAACCCAAAAAAATAATGTCAAAGAGCTTCAAAGCATATCCTGATGAAGCTGACAAAGTTGAGGATTCAAAAAGAGATGAAAAGAGTAATCTGGAATTGTTGGCCATTACATCTTCTAAAGAAACATATGAATCTGGGATTGAATCAAATATTGAAGAAAAAAAGGTAATTCCTAATATATCCTGCTTCAATAATTTTTTATGTGCTCTTGATCTCTCAAGCTGTTTTAACAAACATGCTGGAATCATGAAGTTAGAGATTGATCGTCTAAAAGAAGATCTAAAAATCTCTCAAGAGAAAATTAAGTCTCTTGAAAATATTGTTTATCACTTTAATAAACAGGAGTCTGCCTTACAAGATCAAATCTTAAGTGACTCCATGGCTCCTAAGGAAGATGATGGCTATCATAGAATTTATGTTAAAGAACAATCCCTTGAGAAACCTTTCAATTCTTTTTATTCTGGAAATACTCAGACAGTGTTGAAAACTTATTTTATGCTAAACTCTAATGGCAAACATTATCTAAATCTATGTCTGTCAGATATTTCCAAATCAAGGATTATAAAGTCAAAAGATTTGATAATAGATGAATCCAAGATAATGAAATCAATTTAAACTTGAAGTTTGCAAAAAGTAATGAATCAATTTAAACCTTTGTGAAGAACATGGATTTTGAACTTCACTTTGAAAACTTCTCGCCTCAACTTAATTCAAATCTTAATCCAAACTTTACCATTTCCACGCGCATGGGTCACAAACTACTAAAAGAAAAATCATATTCCTTCGTTTAAGATCAAAAGGAAACAAATGATGATCTATCTTCATGAATAAGAACAAACCAAATCTTGCTTGACCTTTGTTGCCCGCATAATCAAAGTTTTAGATGATGACGAACTCGGTACACAAACCCTAAGGATACAATTTGTAATATCCCTTGCCACGAAAACCCTAACCAATCTTCAAATGACTGCGTTCAATACTAATATGAGGAAAACCATAATTCTTCTTGAGGAATACACCGAAGCTTTTGAGACACCTTGAGGAGAACGATATTGATCTTTGAGAAGAGGATACTTAAGCCTTAGTTCCATAATTCATGAAAGAACTTGTTGAAATGAAATAGAAGATTCAAGCTCGTGGAAAACCCTAGGAGTTTTTGAATCAAAATCCATTGATCACGTCTTGAAGTACTTAACTGAGAATCTACATTTGAAAGTATCGCACCTGGATAAACACGCACACAGGATCCTATGACCTAATTCTCAAAAGATCATGGCCCAAAGGCCAGATGATCCTACAGACAGAGAACTGAGAAAGGTAGGATAAATTTGGAGTATGACAATTTGTCATGTCATTCTTTGTACATCTGAGATATATTATTATTTTATGTATATCCTTACTATATATGTATAGCTTTTTTTGTTTCTCTGGATTATTTTATATGTTGTTGGCTATTTTACGTATAGGCTCATTAACATCTATCTCTTTTTCATCTTGTCAAAGGGGGAGAAGTTGTAATGTGAGTCTAGATTTTATTTATGTATTCTATGTTGTCAGTGGTATTGTGCAATGTTTCAGAGGGAGCACAAGAAAAAGGACAAAATCATTGATCACACTTTGCTACTTCTTAAAGCTGTCTCAACTTTAATTGCAAATGTTTCAAGTTTTCCAAGCATAAAAAAGGGGGAGTGAAGTTGCCTTTGCCTTCTAGGGTTTATGTATTACTACTTGTCATTTAGATTTTTTTTTGGATTTTTTATTGAGTCTTCTCACTTGATTTTTCACTTTAGGGTTGAGTTCTTTATCTATGTTTATGCATGCATAAACCAAAATGTTTGATTATAGTCCTAGCAATATGCTTCTAGTTAAAATTTTAAAGTTTTGAAACAAGAAGAACATTTGAGAATGGTTTAAGTCGTGTCAAGGTATGAATCTAAATAACACTTCATTTTGACAAAAATATTGAAATTATGGAAGTATGACTCAAATCACAGGATGACATAATTAAAATCAACGTCTGTTGAGAAACCAAAAATTTGCTTTTGTGAATCTGATTCAAATAAAAGAAGTTTTTGACTTGAATCAAACATATTGTAGAAAAATGATTTGCTTTTGTCTAGGGATGGCAGGCAGACCCAAACCCGCGGGGCCCACCCGCACCCGAACCCGAGTCAACGGGTGAAAACCCGAGTTGACTTGGTTCGGGTTCGGGTTCGGGTGCCACCCAATATTTCGGGTGCGGGTTTGGGTAGTGTGAAACCCGCACCCGAAACCACACCCGCTTAGACATGAAATTACATAAGTGCCCCTAAATATATATATGTAGACTTTAATTTTAATTGTAATGTTAAGATGTTGAAGACCTTAATTTTAATTATAATGTTACCAAACTTGATGGAAAATTGTAATTTAATTCTTTAATTTCTTTGAGAGACCTTGATGGAATTCTTGTGTTTCAAATTTCAATGTTGCTATTGTAATTTTGTGTTTTTGCTACGGGTTCGGGTTTGGGTGAAAAAACCCGAACCCAACGGGTGTGGGCGTGGGTGTTATTTAGCCACCCGAATAACCTTTGGGTTCGGATGGTGATTTCGGGTGCGGGTTTGGGTAGTGTGAAACCCGCACCTGACCCGACCCGTTGTCATCCCTATTTTTGTCAGTGTGATTCGAATCGCAACAATCCATGACTCGAATCAGAGAGGCTTGATTTGAATCTCACATATCATTGCCTCAAATCAAACACAAATACCAAATTTTGGCTTTTGGTTATGTGGATCTGATTTGAATAACAAGTTTTGTTGACTCGAATCATAAAAAGCTTGATTCAAATCATGGGAATAGTTTTTCTTGGTTCTTGAATCTTGATTCATATCATTTAGTATCTTGACTCAACTCATACTTCTTGCTTGTGACTCGAATCAAATAGTAGTTTTTCTCTTATTTTTGTGCTAGATCTCCAGCACATATATAAATCTTTTCTCAAAACTCTTTCACAATGTTCATACATAGATTTCCACTTTATAATTTAGAACGCACGATACACATTTTCTCTCAACTTTCAAAAATAGTTTTGAATCTTGTTTTGGGTTTTTACAAGTAATATTTCTTCATTTTCAATCTCTTTCATCATCCATTGCTGTTTGGATTAAGCTCTTATCTTAGGGTGTGAGATTTGTGATGACGGTTGTTATTGTGAAGATTTCTTGAGGATTTCAGGGATTTGCATCTATGTGTGTGCGGTTGTGGCTAGATCAACAAATCCAGTAGAAAAGAATAAGGTTCTTCTCTCTAGGATTGCTTTGGTAAAGCTATGTGGAATCCTACAGACAAAGCTCGAGTTTCTCTCATCATCACATAGTCCAAGGCTCAAGAGACCGGTAGTATTTAGTAAAGATCACTATAGAATGAAGGCTTGATGCAACATTCTTGAAGGTGGAATATGTAAGTCAAAGTTGAGTAAAGATTTTGCAAGAGATTAGTGCCATATATTATGTGTAGCTTAAGAGGGATTCAGATTGATGATCTTTATATTGTGTATTATTTGAATTGTGATTGTACAAAAAATCTTTGTGTAAATTTGTCAAAATCATAATAGAAAAATAAAAAAAAAGATTCATTGAAAAACCATTAGACAATGGAGTAGGCATAGCGAGGACGAATTGATGAACCATCATACATTTGGTGTACTCTCTCTCTCTCTCTCTCTCTCTCTCTCTCTCTCTCTCTCTCTCTCTCTCTCTCTCTCTCTCTCTCTATCTATCTATCTATCTATCTATCTATCTATCTATCTATCTATTGGGTGTATCACTTTCTTAAATGCGCATATTCTTAGGGTTTATTGTATTGATAGTGATTTTGTTGACAAATTTAGGTTTTGTTTGATTAAGACTTCACAATGCTATCGATTAGTAGATTGAGATTTCTAATCGCTCTTGTATTGATATTATTTTACATAACTCGATTGTGGTTTGATTGTTTTCGATATTCTTTTCATCTATCGTTCTATATTGTACTTTTGATTGAGTTTTATATATATTTCGTCTGAAAAGCATATAATCTTGTACGCACATTTTCGCCATCAAAAACTTTTTAACCTCTGATTTTCAAAATAAATATTTTTCAGTTAGTCAATTTTTAATTGATCAATTAACTTAAAATTATAAATTATAATATCATTTTAAGTTTTTTTTTTAATTTATTAATGAAGTATTAAATAAGCATATAATAATGTTAAATAGATAATGATTTAACATTGTTGATTTGATTCGTATTTATTTTATAGATTTTTATGATGCTGTAGTGAATACTCCTTCCAGTTCTTTTTATAAGGAACATTTCATCTTTCTAGATTTATTAAATAATTAATGTATCTGGTCTCCATTATAAATCAGATACATTAATTATTTAATGAATTTAAAAAAATAAAATATTTCTTATAAAAAGGATCGGGGGTAGTATTTTTTAACAATCTCTTTAGGGTGAATTAAATTGTAATCCCTAATTATTCAAAAGCCAAGCATTAATTAGTGATGGTACTCGCCTGTCTAATACTAAGACTGCGTCTTTTTTCGGTTTAGATTTCAAAGCAGAAAACGCGTAGCTGTTCCATCATTTACAAGTCTTCTTCACGCGTATAAATAATTGATATGATTCCATGGATATATTTCATTGGAAGAGATTGGTAGCTTAATTCCAAGTCAGTCATGAACATAACATGTGACCAAAATCTATAGCGACAAATACATGTCATTAGCATTTGCACTTTCTAGGTAACTTTTTTATAGGACAAAGTAACTTAACTGTTTTTATAGTGTTTGATGCGTTTTATGAACACAAATGCTATTTTAATCTATTTTATTTTTTTATTTAAAATTATTTTTCTTAATATTTGAGCACATCTTTACCGAATCATAAATTCTATTAATTAACATTTTTCTCTCTATTAATCATTAATAATTAATTAATAACTAATTTATGAATTATATTAAGCATGTTATATTCATTAATCAATTTTATTTTACTGATTCTTTTTTATGTTTAAGTGTTAATTAATCAAATTATGAATTATATTAATTAATAGGTTAAAATACAGTTTTGGTCTCCTGTTTGTCAAAATTCACGATTTTTGTCCCCCCATTTTATTTTTTAACAGTTTTGGTCCCCACTCCAATTTTGGCCCAAAAAAATGAGGAACAGTAATTGGTCCGTACATGAACAGTACATGTCCGTACATGAACAATACACGTCCATACATGAACAATACCTGAACAGTGAGGGGTGGGGGATCAAAACTGTTAAAAAATAAAATGGGGGGACCAAAATCGTAAATTTTGACAAACAGGGGGACCAAAACTGTATTTTAGCCTGATTAATATTTTACACACCATTAATCAAAGATGATTTATTAAGTAAGATTTTATTTTTTAATGTCAAAACACTCAATAACCAATCAAAATACTATATGAATCAATTTTTCCACTAAATTAACCAATTTTATTTTATTGGATTGTTGAAAAATAATTACATGTGTGAGTAGTGTGAGAAAGTCTCACATTTATTAGGAATGTGAAGAGTTAAATATTTATAGGTGAGAGAATGCGCACACCTATCATCTTAAGATTTTTGGTGAATATGTGAATTATCTCTAACAAAGATAGGTTGCTATTAAAGAAAAATCCAAAAATGTAAAATAATCCTCCCAAATTAACCCCTACATGATTAAGACTACTTTTGATGTTTGAGTACATATTAAACAAACTATAAATTGTGTTAACTAAGTCTGTATACATTAATTATAAAATTTGTTTTAAAAAAAATTAAAATATTGTAAAAAAGTTTAAATAAAAAATAAATAAAAAATTTCATCATATTTGTGAACATGTAATATATGGTAATCAGGATCAACCCAACCAATTTGGAGACCATGTTATAGTTTAAAAAATAGGTCTTAAAATATTACAGTACTTTATATCAAATTTTTTAAAAAAATTATAAAAATACATAGATTTAAAAAAAATGATTTCACACCTCTTTTTAAGAAACATGTATAAAATAAATTTTGAATATAATAATTTTACACTTTTAAAAAAAAACAAATGTAAATATATTTTTTTGGAAATTAAAAAAAAAAATTAGACCCTTTAAAATTTGGGGCTAGTGCTGCAGCATGTTTGTGCTCCTTTTTTAGAACTATAAAGTAGTAATAACTGTACTAAACATACCTATTTATTACCATGTGCATGTGATTTTTAGTATATCATCACATAATTTACTTAATTATTATTTTAACGTAACTTAAAGTTTCTAACGGCATAGAGAAAAGTAAAAACTTAACCTATTTAATAAACACGGATGGTACGCAGGTTGTGTTGGGTCAATTTTGGGAGACATTGTTCTTGGTAGGAATGATGGTTCATGGCCTGTGGGATACTTCAGTAAAAGGTCTTGCATTAGTAAATCAATAACGAAGCAGGTGTTCGCGATTTGGAAAGGTGACAGTAAATCATTGGCAGATGGTACGCAGTAACTAGTGGCAAGCAATCTTGAGCATATAGATTGGAGTTTAGTCTGCGAGAGAAGTCTGTTGGTGGTGTTGTAGATCATTCAGAAGCAAAGTTACCAGTTCACAAAAAATACCTTAGCCTTCCCTAGAGCACGAGGCTCTTGGAGTCGAAGTCCGTATGGAAAATTGAAAGAAGTTATCAGCACAGCATGTTCAAACCGGTGTATCCGTTCTCGAAATTTGGGTGGTTGGGGCATACATCCCATGCAATGCTGAATTGTGTCTAGTCTTGTTAGAGGTTGTATATGATGCGAGTTGGTTGATGGCATGGCTTATTTTGCAGGAATTAGGGGCTGTATGAATCAGACAATTGGTTGGTTTAGGTGTAGCAGAGGTAGTAGTTTCAGTTCTTAGCAGTGGTGGTTTTGGGTGATCATTGGAAAAGTTTTGCACTTCGTTCTTGTCCGGCAGTATCTGTAGTGATAACTGACCAGCCCTTTTGTTTCCTTTAGTTTGTGGTTTGGTGAATCTGGTGTACTATAGCACTGCTTATGCTGTTTGCTTCAATAAAATTTTGGCTTTTTCAAAAAAAAAAAAATAAACACGGATGTTTTGTTCCTATTTTGTAGAGTTCTATTATAACTATTATAACTATTGTGTAGGTTGGAAAAAGTTTTTTTAATTTTTAAATTTGGACTTAATAAAATTATATTTTAATAGTAAAAATATCAAAACAAAAATTAAATTAATTAATTTTATTCTTGATTGAAAAAACATAATAAACAGAATTGATTAGAATCATTTGATAAATATTTGTCATCTCGACAAATTTCTAAAATAAATATTTAATTAAAAATTTAATTATCAAATAAAATATTTATTTTAAAACTCGTCTAGAGCTTCAATATGTGTTGGGCTGGCCTTGACTGCAGCACAGGCTGCACTTGCTGTGGGCCGGCCCTAATGGCAATGGTAGGTGTAAATTTTATATGAATTTTATTAGTTTATGAAATTCGCACTTTACAACTTCCTAAAATGTGATGATGTTAAATTGGAAAAAAAAATTTAAATTATTTAAATTTATTTAATATTTTAATATATTATAATATAAATATTTTATATTACATTTTATATATTAATTTTAATATTATTAGAATGTTCTCAGGGCCTTTAAAATTATGCAATATATATATATATATATATATATATATATATATATATATATATATATATATATGACTAATATTTATTTAGAATAGTATATATCATATGCATTGTCTTGTTGTGTAAGACATTAATAAAATAAATATCATTAATTGCATTGATGTATTACAAAAGAGAACAATACATATGTTAAAGGTTGTTCTAAACAAATATTAATCATACATGTGGCATAATTTTAAAGACATGGAAACGTCCTAGTACCATTATAATTAATATTTAAAAATATTAAATAAAATATTTATATAAAATATTTAATAATTAAATATATAATATGACTTATGTGAAAAGGTATTATGAAGGAGTGTTATTCAAATAATATGAATATGTGTTATTCAAATAACATGAAGGGTTATCATTCAAATAACATGAAGGGTTGTTTTTCAAATAAAATGTGAAGTGGTGTTATTTAAATAAAGTGAAAAAGTATTATTGTGAATGAATATGAATAACATCTATTAAGAAAATGTGTTATTGTGAGGAGGTATGAATAACATCTATAAATAATGATAATTTGATGAGAGTCAAATATGATAATTGAACAAAGAATTTTATTCTTTCCATAATAGTTTCTCTACTAAATAGCCATCAAGAAAGGGTTTGGAGAAAGCACAAATAGGAGAGGGATAGATTGGGTATGAGTGGATCACGATAATCTTTAATCATCATCATAAATCAAGGTACACAATTTAATGTATTTATTTTTTGTGAGAATCATATATTCTAAAATCAATAAAATGATGATAGTTTCTTAATGAATTGTGTAGTATGTATGAAAAATAATTTACATGTGGGATAAGAGCATTAGGTTGTAGAATATGTAATTCTCCATGAATGTTAAATTTATTCCCCTCAAATTTGTTATGAACTTTAATAATAAAATTTAAAATTTTAGAAAATTATGTTTTTCTTATGATCACTTTTTGATTAAAGTATTATGTGATATTCATTCAATTTTATGTAATGTCTTTCGTGTATACATATTATTTTATTTTCAAAGACAATTATATGTTTTGTCTATGGTATATTTTGTCTATGAGTATATAAATTAAATATTATAAAAGTTTGTTAATCTCCAAAATTGTCCAAGTTTTAAGTTTATTTGATTTTAAACATATAATTTATTTCAACCATGTGCATGGATGTTATAATTTATGATTAATTTTGTGTTAATTGAAAGTTTATTGTTATAAGACATTTCTAGATCGCCAAAGATTGATTAATTGTTGTTATAATTAATGAACATGAATGTTGGTAATGTATGTGCATTATTAGTTATTAGTTTTATTTATATATCCAAAAATAATAAATATTTTATTGATGCATATGTCATGCCAAATAAATATTAAATTAATAACATCATTATGTTTAATTGTCGTGTATTAGTGAATCTTCCAAAGAAGAACATTATTATAAATAGAATGATTGTTTATTAAATTTGAATGTATGTTTGTAACTCAAAGTATGAATGTTTGTATGTGTTAATTAAAATATGTGTCTCATTATCCTTGTACACTATAGAATTTATGAATTTTATGGGAGAACACAGTCTCTTACAAGAATATTAATAAGTACTTTAACCACCTTGAAATTTGATGGTTCACATACTATGCATGATCATATCAATGAAATGAATAGTATTGCAGCAAGACTTAAAGTCGCTAGGAATATAAGTGGATGAAATTTTCCTTGTGCAATTCATTATGAATTCCATATCATCTTAATACGGGACATTTCAAATGAACTATAATATCATGAAAGACAAATGGTATTTGCATGAATTGCAAAGTAAGTTGGTTCAAAAGGAAATCCAAATTAAGAATAAAGAAAATCACTAAATTCATCTAGTGAATCATTAAGAAATTATAAAGAAATTTTGAAAGAAACACGGAAAAGGGAAATGATGATTAAAAATCAAGAACTGTTAAATTTGTGGTTCGAAAAGAAAGATATATGTTTAATGCTTATGTATATTTTGAATTAAATTTAAGTTTCACACAATTTTTGATAGATTGGTTATGGTTTCATAACTCATGTTTCTAATATGATGCAAGAATTTGTTATGATTTAAACCATAAACCAAAAATGAAAGTTTGTCTATATGAGTGCAGGCTATAAGGTGTTAGAACCTATTTTAGACTTTATATGAAACTAGTATACCTAGAAATTTAGCTTATGTTTCTACACTTGATGTTGTTGGATTTTTTTTAAGTTTGGTAATGATTGTTCAGTTTGTAAGAAAATACCTTAATGATTCGATATGATATGGTTTTCTTATTTATATGAATTGAATCTTGATAATTTATATGTTGAAACACTTATGATAGTGCATCATAATATTGAAACTAAATATAGTTTAGTGATTGAACGTTCTACTTACTTGTGACATAAACATTTGGGGCACAATTCTCTAGAAAGAACTAAAAGATTAGTAAATATTGAAATCCTTCAGAGTTTAGATTTTACCAATCTGAAAGTATGTATGAAATGTACTAAAACAACGCACAAATAAATTAGCCACATGAAATACTTAACTTCTTGAAATTATACACACCGACATATGTGGAACTTTTTATGTTAATAAAGAAAATTACATCATTACCATTATTGATGATTTTTTTGCGTAACAATTATGTCTATTTGCTACATGAGAAATATCAATTAGTTAATGACTTAGAGATTATCATTAATGAAGATAAGATATAACAAGACAGAAAGTTGAAAAAAAATCGTAAGATCTATAAAGGTGGTAAGTATTATTAAAGATATGATAAATTTGGACAACACCTTGGTCAATTTACTAAGGTTCTTGAAAAGCGTGATATTTATGCTTAATATGCAAATGGTTAGGAGCATGTTAAGTATTTCATCTTTGCCCAAATTGTTGTGGATGTATTCATTTAAAAAACTACTACATATTTTATCCTTAAAAAAATAGGGTTTCTAGTAAGGGAGTTCAAAAGACTCTTTGAATTATGGATATAAAGGAACCTAGTTTAAGACACTTGCAAATTTGTGGTTATCAAATAGAAATATGGATATACAATATGAAATGAAATTGGATGCATGAACAATTAGTGGATGTTTTGTTCGTTATCTATAAAAGTACAAAGAATATAGACTTTACTGTCCTATCTATAATACAAGAATTGTTGAAATTGAGAATACTTAGTTCATTGAAAATGGTGAAAATAGTGGGAGTAAAGATAAAAAAAAATGTAGATATTAAAGAAATTAGAGTACAAGTTCATTTAATTTGTGCTTCTACTACAACAATTGTTGTTCCTTGTGCTCAAAAGCATAACGATCAAGTAGAACAACAAGATAGTGATCCCAAAAGAGACAATGAATCTATGGTAGAACAACCAAAGGAAATAGAATTAAACAGATCTTAAAGAGAATGAAAACATGTTATTCTTGATGATTATATAGTATATATAATTGAGTAAGAAACTGATTTAGGAAATGATAATGATCTAGTTTCATTTTAAGAAAATATTAATGATAATAATTCTAATAAATGATTAGAAACTATGAAAGAAGAGCTTAAATTGATGAAAAAATGTGTATGAGATCTTGTGGAATTACCTTAAAGATGAAATAAAGTTGGGTGTAAGTATGTCTTTGAGACTAAGCTTAACTCTTATAGTAATATCAAATGTTACAAGGTTTAACCTGTTGCCAAATGTTTTACTAAAAAAATGACAATTAACTATGAGGAAACCTTTTTACCGGTTTCCAAGAAAGGTTCACTAAAAATTATTATGGCACTTGTGAATCATTATGATCTTGATTTATACCAAATGTATGTAAATACTACTTTTTTTAAATGGGAATTTAGTGGAAGATAAACACATGGTGTGTAAACATAAGAAATCACTATATGGTGTTAAGAAAGTTTCTTGCAAATGGTATCTCAAGTTAGATGATATTGTTATGACCTTTAGATTGAAGGAAAACATTGTTGATCAATGTATATATTTAAAGGTCAGTGGGAGTAAGCTTTTGTTCTAGTTTTATAGGTTGATGATATTTTTATTGCAACTAATGATATTGGTTTATTACATGAAATTAAAAAATTTCTCTCTAACAACTTTGAAACGAAAGATATGGGTGAGGAAACTTATGTGATTGGAATAGAAGTATTTGTGGTAGATATCACAAATTGTTAGGCTTGTCTTAGAAAACATATATCAATAAATTTTTAGAGATATTTAGAATGGAAAATGTTTAGCATCTATCGTTCCAATAAATAAAGAAGACAAATTTAGTCTTATAAAATGTTCAAAGAATATATTGGAACATAAATAGAAATAAAGTATTGAGATATCTGCAAGGGAAGAATGGTCCCTTGCTTACTTATGTGAGATTTGATTATCTTTAAGTGATTAGATATTTAGATTCAATTTTTATCAGTTGTATAGTGTCAAGGAAGCAAACATTTTATTATGTGTGTCTTTTGGCCGGAAGGTTGATATCATGAGAGTGTGAAGCATACCATCATTTCTTTATCCACCATGGAGGATGAATTTGTGATATGCCTTGAGGCCACAATTCAGGTTAATTGCCTACATAACTTTATTTCATGACTTTTGTACTTGTCAACAATATTTCCAAGTTGCTAGAAATTTATTGTGATGATTCTGCAAAGGTATTCTTCTATAAGAAACGATAAGTGTTCTAATGGTGTTAATCATATATAATTAAAGTACTTTTTCGTCAAAGAAAAGGTTCATAAACTGAGAGTTTCAATTTATCATATTAGCACAAATCTTATGATTGATGACCCTTTGACGAAGGGGTTACCACCTAAAGTATTTGATGTCCATGTAGAAAACATGGGTATTATGATTGTTAATAAATTATGATGTTTTATTGATGTATGTGACACTCCGAGCTCATTTATGTAATGTTTCTTATTTGTTTTGTTTTCTGCTTATGTACTCATACAATTAATGATAATGAGAATAAATTATGTTATAACAAAATGACACTATTATTGAACCCATTAAGCATTTCTCAACTTATGATTATATTGAGGAGATATGTCAATATAGTCAGTAGTACATGAAAGGAAATATGTCAATTAAATGATATATAACTGTTATGACTTATATTGACTTATATTCTTAATCAGGATAAATGATGAAACCAATGCATATTAGGTTTGTTAAAGCACATTGTAATTGATATATTGTTAACTCACATCAGTCAAGTAGGAGAATGTAAAAATATTTAATAATTAAATATATAATAGGACTCATGTGAAAAGATGCTATGATAGAGTGGTATTCAAATAATATGAAGATGTGTTATTCAAATAACATGAAAGGGTATTATTCAAGTAACATGAAGTGGTGTTATTTAAATAACATGAAGGGGTGTTATTCAAATAACATGTGAAGTGGTATTATTTAAATATATTGAAAAGGTGTTATTCAAATAAAGTGAAGATTTATTATTGTGAATGAGCATGAATAACATCTATAAAGAAAATGTGTTATTGTGAAGGGGTGTTGTAGCGGCAAAATAGTGAGTGTAAGCTATTGATTAACTTAACTCGAAAAGCAAGAGTCGCCACCGCACTTTTATTTTATCCAAAAAGGAAAGGAAAAAGAGCGAACAAAACCTACACAAGCTCTACAACAAGAACAAGTGAAGAGAGTCCAGGTAAGGGGGGTTGGTTACGCAATGGGAATGTGTTAGCACCCAAAACGTCTATAGTACTCTATAGGAGCCCTTTGAAATATCTACCGCTTTTGGTCTGAAAATGTTTGCTTGAAAAGTGATTGAGGAGATGAGAAGAGAAATTGTTTTTTAAGATTTTTGTGTTTGGAGAGACTGGTCGCCTCATGCCTACGTACCCACGATGTGCAATGTAGGATCAAAACCCCGTAGTTCGTGTACAAAGAATGAAATTTGTTTGTTTGGGTTATTTTTAAATGTAAAGACAAGTCGTCATTTCTAAGCGAATAATTCCGCTTAAAGAAATGAATCATGTCTAAACTTATGAAAAAAGTTAAAAGACAAAGTGCACGAGGGCACAAAAAAGAGAGTGATGAGTTTGATGTTTTTTAAGTCTTTTGAAAAAGAGTGTCAATATGCTTATGTAGTTTAGCATTTGTTAAGAAATGAAAGGAAAAGAGTAAAGTCACTTGACAAAGTCAAGGTTTGTTTATGAAAGAGGTGAAAGTTTGAAATCAAGAAGGTTTTGAAAAAGAGAGAAAGTTTTGAAAATTGAAGAATAGGGTGGAGAAGAAGTGACTATCCTAAAGCATAAAGTAAAAGCTAAGGATAAGAATAGGCTAACCACACAAGTAAGCTCCATAGTCTTCGAACCACAATTCCAAAGCAAAGGGAGAAAGGTCCTAAGTTCTAAGTCCAAGGTTCCAAGAATTGCATTGGATGTCCAAGGTCTAAGTCCAAAACTCCATGTCCATTGCATAGGATAGTAACCATAGTCCAAGATTAGAAGCACAAGTTTTTTAGAGGTTTTAGCCTTTATTAATGTTTTTTGGTCCAAATGGACTAAGAGAAAAAGGCATAAGCATAAACATGTGTCCAACGGACACAGAAAAAAATTGCGGAAACATAAACATATGTCCAACGGACAAAGGAAAAATTGTGGAAGCATAAACATGATATGAAATGATAATAATGGAGCATAAAAGTAAAAGAGATAAGGAGCGAGAAGGAATTGTAAATGATTAGTACAATATTAATGTTAGTAAGTTAGTGATTAGTTGTTAGAATTGGTGATCAATAATAATTGAATAATTGCACTTAGGTCAAGGTTAATGAGAACTCATTAGAGGATTGATAAGACCAAAGCCTCCTAACAACAAGTTTCATAAGTTTTGAACCAAAAGACAAATAATCAACTATTCTTGATAGTTTTTCGAGTCGGGACAAATTTTGGTCTATGTTAAGTGCACGCCGAGTAATTTGTTCGAGCAATTACCCTACAAATGAGGCCGGCCGTGAGATGTATGTGTTAATGCCCGCGAGATGAATGATATATGGATTGTCATCCTAAAGCGATGCCACACGAAAAGAAAATGTGGTAATGATCTCGTCTCGATCGAAATTCAACAAAGGAATTCCAAGATCACTTCGACTTTCATCGATCAAAAAGAAAAAGAATCAAGATGAAGAGAAAGTGGATCTAACATTTATGATCCACACAACCAACAATTCACCAAAAATGAGAATTAAAAAGAGGAAATCAAAATAAAAATCAAGAATTAAAATAGAAACTCATGATACATTTTTTTTATGACTTTTTTTCAAGAAATGTTTTTAAAATAAAATTCAAGTAGTAAATCTAAAACAAGAGAAATTTTATAAAAAAGATTTTAGAGAGAAAAATGAGAGAAAAAAAAAGGAATTAAAATAGAAAGGGAGGTATGTAAAATAAAGGTGGTGATAGAAGCAATGTTTAGAACGGGCCGGGCCCAAACCACACCAAATGCAAAAGATAAAAAAAGAAAAAAAAAGAATAAAGAAGAAGAGGAATCAGAATGTAATGTTTATCATCTTCCTCTTCAAAAGGTAACCCGCGGCGGCCACTGTAGCCTGCTATTTTTCTCACAAATCCCTTCGCCACTATCAACAAAAATCGCCGCGGTGATCTTCTCTTTCGATGCCGGCAACAACGACGGACCCAGAACAACAAACAAAAGAACTTCATCTAACGTTCTTTCACAACATAAATCGGAAAGCCAATCGGAAACGAAATCAAAGCGAACGGCAATGCGATGGAAGGGAAGAAGTAATGATGTAATATGAAGGAATTATTCTGAATCGAAGTCTTCCAGGTATGAATTTCAATTTGTTTTCCCGTGAATCTTCTTCTCCTCCTTCAACGTATTACTTCTGAATTGGTTGTTCTTGTTGAAGTATTGATGATGTTGAAGTGCGAATTGAAATTGTTGCTATGTGATGTTATTGTGTAGGTTGATTTGAATTGAAGCGAAGTTTGTGGTTAATATCGAGAGGTTGATTGAAGTTTGAATTTATGGAAGGAGGATTAATGGAGATTGAAGCTTTGAGGAATTTTTTCTGCAAGTTTTGTTAATGGAGTTGGAGATGTTGAAAGTGGTGAATTAAAGATGAAGGGAAGTTTTGGGTTGGAGAATTTTTGGCAGAATTTTATTGGCTGTGAAAGGTTGATTTTGGAATGAGGGGAAGCTCTTATTTATAGAACGAAGGTGAGTGAGTTGCAAATTGCCGTTTATGCTTGCGTATTCACGCGTTTCACTTCATGATATTCGCGTGCTTACATTGCTGCATTTTGCACTTCGCTTGATGCCGTTTTGAAATGTATCAGCTACAGCTTGTGTTGGCTTATGTGTTGTTGCGTCTTGTTTGAATTGGCACGGCTGGAGTTTGTGTGTGTGTGGCTGGAAATGTGCAGCTTGGAATGGCTTTTGAAGATGCATGAAGTGGCTGGCGGCTTGGGCTTGCTCGGTAGCTTGGGACTGCATTTTGGTTTTTGGAGTTTGGACGGCTGCACTTGGCTTGGTGTTGTGACGTCTTGTAGCTGGCTTGGTGAAGTGTGAAAGGCTTGGTTGTTGGATTGGAAAAAAAAAAGGTGGGTCGTATTGTTGAACGTAAGAGGTGTGAGTAGCTTGGATTTTTTATTTCCTTTCTTCATGTGGAACATAGGCTTCATGATGGGATTTTTTGTCATATGCTGAACTTTTTTTTTTAGTATTGTAATGGACTTTGGGCTTGAAATGTGGATTGAAATTGTTTAGGAAAAAAAAAAGGGTATGAAATAAAAAAAGTTATTGGAA
Organism: Lathyrus tuberosus; assembly: GCA_022829125.1. NCBI lineage: Eukaryota > Viridiplantae > Streptophyta > Magnoliopsida > Fabales > Fabaceae > Lathyrus > Lathyrus tuberosus. The sequence goes on along the minus strand of JALAZF010000028.1, from coordinate 14,537,208 downwards.
ATGATTCTTGGATATTTGGGTAATTGGTTAAAAAAATGGATTTTAATGGATATTGAGGAATGGTTTAAAAGATGGTTTATGGATTTTGTAATGGGAAGAAAATGGATTAATTGAAAGATATGGATATGAAGTGGATATAAAAAAAATGGATAGCTAAACTTTATTTTCAGCCCAAACCAATCTTGACTTTTTCCACAAGCCTCTGATAACATATGCAACACCACTACCATAGAACAAACCACAACTGAACAACGACCATTTGAATCTGTTTGAACTTGTCTGAACCAATTATCTGGGAAAATAAATCCTCATTGTCATTGACAAACCTGCATAACCCACAGAGAGAGAAACTACAACAAATTTTTGGTATTTTGGTTAGAGGTTAGTAAACAGAAACAAGTAATAAAGCAAGTAAGAAGTATACAGATGCTCAGGAGAAACGAAGATTGTGATCTTGTTTGTGGTAATGATATGCAAATGAGATGTGCGAAATCTTAGGGGTAAAAATTGGGGTCTTACAGCTGCCCCTATTTAAGTTTCTTCTATCAGGAGACATGAAGGTTGAAAACTTCGTCTCGACAAGATTGAAGATACTTAAATACAGAAAACCAAATTTTTAGCCATAAGATGCCACAAGATGATATGAATGCAAAGGAATGAGACAGACTGCGGGGAAACTTGAAACAAAAGATACGGTAAAATGAGAGAGATGACGTGAAAAGACACGCCGGGGAACACAAGCTATTTCTGGAGATCTGTCAAGGTGACAAGAAGTATCCATCAATAGTTGGAAAGAGAGGGATAAGACCCTGGGAAGACAATTAGTGACATCCAAGAATAACATTGGATAGAAACTACGAACGAGGCAAAGGTATGTCAAAAGATGTCCAAGAATGGCATTGGACTACAACAAGAAAGTTCCTGGTAAAAACAACATCGTCATCCAAGAATAGCATTGGATGAAGGTGAAAAAACACTCTATTGGGGATAAGACATCCAAGAATGGCATTGGATAAAAGGAACTACAACATTCAAGAATGACATTGAATGAGGCAACAATAAACATCAGAGTCATCCAAGAATATCATTGGATGGAAACAAAATTCCATTTGAAAAACTTCATTGGGGAACATCCAAGAATGGAATTGGATAAAGGTTAAACATCTGAGATATCCAAGAATAGCATTGGACTTGGCTGGGGAAAAGGTGTCCAAGAATGACATTGGACAAAAGGAATCTCAACATCCAAGAATGGCATTGAATGTAGTGAGAAAAGTTCTGGAAAAAAATATCATAAGTATCCAAGAATGGCATTGGATAAAGTGAGCAGGGACTTTCAGGAATGGCACTGAAAGGTAAAGGTAAATCACTTCATCCAAGAATGGCATTGAATAAAGTGAGCAAGACATCCAGGAATGGCACTGAATGCAAAGGAGAAAACTCATTCAGGAATGACACTGAATGAATAGATAAAACTTTCAGGAATGACACTGAAAGATAAAGGTAAACTCATTCAGGAATGGCACTGAATGAACAGATAAAACTTTCAGGAATTGAACTGAAAGATATCCAAGCAGATATGTTGGGGATTATAGAAGGGAGAAAAGACTTCCAGGAATAGCACTGGGAGCAACAAGAGGAACAAGGTATCCAGGAATGGCACTGGAGATCAAAAGAGACAGACATCCAGGAATGACACTGGAGTGAAAGGAAAGCAAAGATCCTGGAATAGCACTGAAACGGAACAAACATCTAACAACAATAATAGATGCACAGGGAAACAACAACATCCAGGAATAGCACTGGAAAGAAAGAAGATAAACAAGACATCCAGGAATAGCACTGGGTGAAAAGACAGGTAAACGATAACATTCAGGAATGGCACTGAATGAAAAGACAGGTAAAAGTTTTGGTGGGCGCCAAGTAAGTTGGACTTTGATCGCAAGGTAAGATGTTGAAAGCAACAGGACCTCGAAAAATGCATATGAACGCGAAGCACACTTCGAGCTATGAAAATCTTTCTATGTATGATATATGAATGATTTATGTATGCAATGCATATGATAGGGACAACCGAGATAGACTCTTTTGTGAGGGAAGAATGGAACTCTAATTCCTCAACGCAGGGAACACTGCCCACTCTGCTTGGAGAGAAAATGTTGAACACATCTCTGTCACACTTGTGAATTGTATCAGGATGATGGTCTTTTGAGGAAAGACATCTTGAGGATTCTTGAAGAAGATTGCCCCAGATTGATTGACTGATGAAGATAAACTGATCATAGCTTCAGTTTGACTGCTACAGGGGAAGAATGAACTGATCATGGCTTCAATTCTTAAAAAGACTGTTGAGAATAAACTAATCATGGCTTCAGCTGCTGGGGATGAACTGATCATGGCTTCAGTTCTTGAAATGACTGTTGAGAAGGCTAAACTCAGTATGGATCTTGGAAGAGATCTTCTTGATAGCCAATTATGAGAATAACTTGCACTGAGCAACAAATCTTGATCTGGCTCACAACAGGATCTGGAGGTAATGTGCCCCTGATAGAATCACTGGCCAAGTTTCTCAACTATTTTAAAATTCTTGATGAGGAAAGTTTGCCTGCAAATGGGATTATTCAAACAAGCATGGTAATTTTAATGCAAAGCTCATGCAAATTTGAAATCAAAAATCATTTTTTGAATGATATTATTGATGTAAAGCAAAATGAATCACTTGTCAAAACACGGCGGTTTAGATATTCAAAAATGAAAGAGAAAGCAAAGGTAAGACATCAAAGCAAATGATTGGCAACAAACATAGGAGTTAGTTCACGTAACCCTTGTTGTAGTATGCTTTCAAAAGGAACCTGGCTTCAATTAGGTCTTTTGAAGGCTGTAACGTGGTCTGGTTCACGGTTTTTGAAACAAAGGATATAGGCTCAAAGTTTATTTGTACCCAACCCGTTCTTCGTGATGATCTCCAGTCCTATGCTCAGTTAATTCAAACTATGCATTCAGGTTCCAAGAGATTTTGGAATTGCAACACTGTTATGATGATGGCTCAAGAGATTTTTGAGATGGCAATCACTCTTTCTTACAACATTTTGTTGTTTTTGAGGAGAACCTCACTCAACTCGTTTTGTCTTTGAGGATTTTGGAAACCTCTTGATTTTTCTTTTGTTATCCCTAACTTTTGCCTGAACTGTGTCATTTGAGCTTACAGTCAGCGGGATGCCCCAATTTTTGCCTAAGTCTCCTTCATAGGTTTTGACTTAGCGGGCTTTTCATTTGATTTTTTTTCAATTTTTTTTTGGAAAGATAGTGACTGCCTGGTTTAATGATTACGGCGAACCATCATTGGCTATTGATTTGAAAGACATCTTCGACATTTCTTTGATGTGTGCGAAGAAAAACTTGTGATTGCAACCTTTATTGGAAGGCATCTTGAATGATTGCATAGTCAAATTAACTGAGAACTACCCATCCCTAGGTTAAAATTGCAGGTTTTTTTTATTTTTTTTTGTGCAGAAAGAAACTCCAACTTCTAGGCTCGAAGGGGTTGACAAGGGATTAACTTCCTTATTTCTCCAGTGTTTGGGAGTTGAAACAATTCCTGTACATCCTCAGCCAAGTTTTAAATTGAAAGCATACCGTTTAGCAATTTTAGGTATTTCATTTTCATCATCCTCCCCCCAATCTTTGCATAAACAAAAGCTTGATAAAGAAATTGAACAGAAGATATATTTTTTGTGAAAAAGAAAGCAGAAAGATGCACACAGTGGATATAAATGAATTGAATCAAAAGTTGCAATGCTCATTTCATTGAAATTACCATGAAAGTACAAATAAAATTTGAAAGCAAACAGTCAATACAATAAAAGAAAAATCCAAACAGAAAGAAACAAGGCCTAGTGACTAATCAGCAACAAGGATGAGCTGTCCTGTCTGAAACACTGGCTTTAGGAGATGATCCGTCTGAACTGACTCAAACTTCACTTAGCATGCTCTGGCAAAGGATTGTTGGCAACATTGGGATTATTATCAACAAAGTCTAGAATTTTTAAGTTCACCAACTCTTGTACTCTAGCTTTCAATGCAAAGCAACCTTCCAAGTTATGGCCTGCCCCACCTTGATGGAACTCGCAGTGAAGATCAACCCTGTAGCCGACTGGGAGAGGATTTGGAGGAGGAGGTAGAGTCCTTGTTGTAATCAAACCTTTCTTTACAAGACATGGATACAGCTCAGTATAGGACATCGGGATAGGATCAAAGTTAACCCTATTGCGAGTCTGATTCTGTCTGACAGCCTGACGAGGAGCTTGAGCTGGTTGAGCATTAACAACTAGAGCAACTGCAGCTACATATTGTTGTCTCTGACAAGGTTTCCTCTCAACTGAAATAGCATGGGTATCACCATCATTTTTCTTTTGAAAATTCCCAGCATACTTTTTAGCACCACTGAAGGCTTCAGCATTAGCAATCCTTCCTTTCTTGATACCTTCTTCTAGTCTCTCTCCAATAGTGACTAGGTCAGCAAAACCGGATGATACACTGCCTATCATCTTTTCCCAATAGAGTGGCTGAAGAGTGTCCATGAACAATCCAGTCAATTCTTTTTCTGCTAAGGGTGGCTCCACTTGAGCAGCTAGCTCTCTCCATCGCTGAGCGTACTCTTTGAAGGATTCTTTTTCTTTCTGAGACATATTCTGCAATTGACGGCGGTCAGGTGCCATGTCCAAGTTGTACTTATATTGCTTTAAGAAAGCATCAGACAAGTCCATCCAGCTTTGAATACGGTTCTTATCAAGTCCCATATACCATTTCATTGAAGCCCCACTCAAGCTGTCTTGGAAACAATGAATGAGCAGTTTGTCATCTTTTGCGTGAGCAGCCATCTTGACGCAGTACATCACCAAGTGGGTTCTGGGACAGGTGTGCCCCTGGTATTTCTCAAAATTAGGAGTTTTGAACTTTGGAGGAATAACAAAGTCGGAAACCAAACACATGTCCATTGCAGCAGCATTAAAGACATCACTTCCTTCCACGACTCTTATCCTTTTGTCCAGAGTTTGCCATTGCTCTCTGACTTCTTCAATGTATCCAGGTTCTCCCTGACTTTCAGATTGTGGACCAGCAGCATGGTACATGAAAGGATTCTCAGGAATAGCTTAAGCAACAGAATGCACAACAGGGTGAGGTTCAGTGAACAAAGGAGCTGAAGATACTGGTGAGACAAACACATGAGTAGTTGCAAAGGGTGGCGAGTAATTCGGAGGTAACCCAAATTCTGGCCAAGTAGAAGCTGGTTGCTAAGTCAGTGGAGGGTCAACAGTAGCAGGTGAAGTTTCAACAATCACAGTCCTTTGAGGTAGTTCACCTCTAGCAATCAGAACTTGCAGCATTTCTGTGAGCTTGGTCATGCCGACCTTCAACTCATCAATTTCCATTTTGACTTCGGCGTTGTGTTGTTCTTGATTTTCCATTCTCAATCTGACAGAAGCTCTAGTCCCGTAGTTGTGTTGAGGAAACAGCTTGACGGTGAACAGGTAACTGAAGAAGGAGACAGTTGAAATGAGTTTCTGAGACGACTGGGAAGAAATGCATATGTATGCTCATGGATGCAAGAGTGCATGGATGCAACAACCACAAACAAGATCACTCAAAGCACACGGGTTCAAAGGTTCGCTCTGAAGAGAACACTGAAATACCAGGTTGATAAGTCCACACTGATAGGAAATCCAGAATATCGGGTATGTTGAAGGTCAAGGTTACCTGCAAACTTGTAAACAACCCGCCCCTCTCACATGTGGGTACTAGGATCCTCAGTATCCCGGGCTCTCAGGTCGAAAAATAATGATACGTTCACCATTTCTGGTTTGGCATCATCATCAATCGAGGAGGCCTAAACTGATTCACAAAAGCGAAAGGTCCTCAGCTTCAGGCACTGAGGTCGAGAAGCAATAATACATTCATCCCTCGGGGTACAGTACTATCGCCAATCGAGGAGTGCCTCCACTGATTCTCTCTCAAAAAGGACATCCTACAGCAAGTTCCCAGCATTGGGTCCTCGGATCGAGAATGTGCAATGGGTTTGCCACAGAACGTGGTCTGCCACTGTCACATCTCGGGAGGAGTGCCGCAACTGAGTCCTCGGGAATGGTCACCAGAGTCGACAGTTCCTCAAGAGAATAACTACTGGCCTGCATAACATGCAGTAGCAGAAAGCTCCCGATAGAACCTCGTCTGGTTGTGGGTCTCATGAACAACAATACGTGGTCACCACCACTCAAGCGTCATGACTATCCACTCTAATACCTATATGTGTACTCAAGCCTGGGTAGTGGGCTTATCTCTCAGAACATCCCAACCAGAACAAATAGATAACAAGCAAGTCAGACAGAAAGCAGTAAATAAATCAAAGTAGGCTAAACCCCTTAAGGGATGGACCAGCAAGAGGTCAATCTCTCCCCAGTAGAGTCGCCACTTTTCTGTAGCGGCAAAATAGTGAGTGTAAGCTATTGATTAACTTAACTCGAAAAGCAAGAGTCGCCACCGTACTTTTATTTTATTCAAAAAGGAAAGGAAAAAGAGCGAACAAAACCTACACAAGCTCTACAACAAGAACAAGTGAAGAGAATCCGAGTAAGGGGGTTGGTTACGCAATGGGAAGGTGTTAGCACCCAAAACGTCTATAGTACTCTATAGGAGCCCTTTGAAATATCTACCGCTTTTGGTCTGAAAATGTTTGCTTGAAAAGTGATTGAGGAGATGAGAAGAGAAATTGTTTTTTAAGATTTTTGTGTTTGGAGAGACTTGTCGCCTCATGCCTACGTACCCGCGATGTGCAATGTAGGATCAAAACCCCGTAGTTCGTGGTACAAAGAATGAAATTTGTTTGTTTGGGTTATTTTTAAATGTAAAGACAAGTCGTCATTTCTAAGCGAATAATTCCGCTTAAAGAAATGAATCATGTCTAAACTTATGAAAAAATTAAAAGACAAAGTGCACGAGGGCACAAAAAAGAGAGTGATGAGTTTGATGTTTTTTAAGTCTTTTGAAAAAGAGTGTCAATATGCTTATGTAGTTTAGCATTTGTTAAGAAATGAAAGGAAAAGAGTAAAGTCACTTGACAAAGTCAAGGTTTGTTTATGAAAGAGGTGAAAGTTTGAAATCAAGAAGGTTTTGAAAAAGAGAGAAAGTTTTGAAAATTGAAGAATAGGGTGGAGAAGAAGTGACTATCCTAAAGCATAAAGTAAAAGCTAAGGATAAGAATAGGCTAACCACACAAATAAGCTCCATAGTTTTCGAACCACAATTCCAAAGCAAAGGGAGAAAGGTCCTAAGTTCTAAGTCCATGGTTCCAAGAATTGCATTGGATGTCCAAGGTCTAAGTCCAAAACTCCATGTCCATTGCATAGGATAGTAACCATAGTCCAAGATTAGAAGCACAACTTTTTTAGAGGTTTTAGCCTTTATTAATGTTTTTTGGTTCCAAATGGACAAAGAGAAAAAGACATAAGGATAAACATGTGTCCAACGGACAAAGAAAAAATTGCGGAAACATAAACATATGTCCAACGGAAAAAGAAAAAATTGCGGAAGCATAAACATGATATGAAATGATAATAATGGAGCATAAAAGTAAAAGAGATAAGGAGCGAGAAGGAATTGTAAATGATTAGTACAATAGTAATGTTAGTAAGTTAGTGATTAGTTGTTAGAATTGGTGATCAATAATAATTGAATAATTGCACTTAGGTCAAGGTTAATGAGAACTCATTAGAGGATTGATAAGACCAAAGCCTCCTAACAACAAGTTTCATAAGTTTTGAACCAAAAGACAAATAATCAACTATTCTTGATAGTTTTCCGAGGCGGGACAAATTTTGGTCTATGTTAAGCGCACGCCGAGTAATTTGTTCGAGCAATTACCCTACGAATGAGGCCGGCCATGAGATGTATGTGTTAATGCCCGCGAGATGAACGATATATGGATCGTCATCCTAAAGAGATGCCACACAAAAAGAAAAGGTGGTAATGATCTCGTCTCGATCGAAATTCAACAAAGGAATTCCAAGATCAACTTTCATCGATCAAAAAGAAAAAGAATCAAGATGAAGAGAAAGTGGATCTAACATTTATGATCAACACAACCAACAATTCACCAAAAATGAGAATTAAAATGAGGAAATCAAAATAAAAATCAAGAATTAAAATAGAAACTCATGATACATTTTGTTATGACTTTTTTTTCAAGAAATGTTTTTAAAATAAAATTCAAGTAATAAATCTAAAACAAGAGAAATTTTATAAAAAATATTTTAGAGAGAAAAAAAATAGGAATTAAAATAGAAAGGGAGGTATGTAAAATAAAGGTGGTGATAGAAGCAATGTTTAGAACGGGCCGGGCCCAAACCACACCAAATGCAAAAGATAAAAAAAGAAAAAAAAAAGAATAAAGAAGAAGAGGAATCAGAATATAATGTTGATCATCTTCCTCTTCAAAAGGTAACCCGCGGCGACCACTGTAGCATGCTATTTTTCTCGCAAATCCCTTCGCCACCGTCAACAAAAATCACCGCGGTGATCTTCTCTTTCGATGCCGGCAACAACGACGGACACAAAACAACAAACAAAAGAACTTCATCTATCGTTCTTTCACAACATAAATCAGAAAGCCAATCGGAAACGAAATCAAAGCGAACGGCAATGCGATGGAAGGGAAGAAGTAATGATGTAATATGAAGGAATTACTCTGAATCGAAGTCTTCCAGGTATGAATTTCAATTTGTTTTCCCGTGAATCTTCTTCTCCTCCTTCAACGTATTACTTCTGAATTGGTTGTTCTTGTTGAAGTATTGATGATGTTGAAGTGCGAATTGAAATTGTTGCTATGTGATGTTGTTGTGTAGGTTGATTTGAATTGAAGCGAAGTTTGTGGTTAATATCGAGAGGTTGATTAAAGTTTGAATTTATGGAAGGAGGATTAATGGAGATTGAAGCTTTGAGGAATTTTTTCTACAAGTTTTGTTAATGGAGTTGGAGATGTTGAAAGTGGTGAATTAAAGATGAAGGGAAGTTTTGGGTTGGAGAATTTTTGGCAGAATTTTATTGGCTGTGAAAGGTTGATTTTGGAATGAGGGGAAGCTCTTATTTATAGAACGAAGGTGAGTGAGTTGCAAATTGCCGTTTATGCTTGCGTATTCACGCGTTTCACTTCATGATATTCGCGTGCTTACATTGCTTCATTTTGCACTTCGCTTGATGCCGTTTTGAAATGTATCAGCTGCAGCTTGTGTTGGCTCATGTGTTGCTGCGTCTTGTTTGAATTGGCACAGCTGGAGTTTGTGTGTGTGTGGCTGGAAATGTGCAGCTTGGAATGGCTTTTGAAGACGCATGAAGTGGCTGGCGGCTTGGGCTTGCTCGGTAGCTTGGGACTGCGTTTTGGTTTTTGGAGTTTGGACGGCTGCACTTGGCTTGGTGTTGTGACGTCTTGTAGCTGGCTTGGTGAAGTGTGAAAGGCTTGGTTGTTGGATTGGAAAAAAAAAAGAGGGCCGTATTGTTGAACGTGGGAGGTGTGAGTAGCTTGGATTTTTTATTTCCTTTCTTCATGTGGAACATGGGCTTCATGATGGGCTTTTTTGTCATATGCTGAACTTTTTTTTTTTTAGTATTGTAATGGACTTTGGGCTTGAAATGTGGATTGAAATTGTTTAGGAAAAAAAAATGGGTATGAAATAAAAAAAATTATTGGAAATGATTCTTGGATATTTGGGTAATTGGTTAAAAAAAATGGATTTTAATGGATATTGAGGAATGGTTTAAAAGATGGTTTATGGATTTTGTAATGGGAAGAAAATGGATTAATTGAAAGATGTGGATATGAAGTGGATATAAAAAAAATGGATAGGTAAACTTTATTTTCAGCCCAAACCAATCTTGACTTTTTCCACAAGCCTCTGATAACATATGCAACACCGCTACCACAGAACAAACCACAACTGAACAACGACCATTTGAATCTGTTTGAACTTGTCTGAACCAGTTATTTGGGAAAATAAATCCTCATTGTCTTTGACAAACCTGCACAACCCACAGAGAGAGAAACTGCAGCAAATTTTTGGTATTTTGGTTAGAGGTTAGTAAACAGAAACAAGTAATAAAGCAAGTAAGAAGTATACAGATGCTCAGGAGAAACGAAGATTGTGATCTTGTTTGTGGTAATGATATGCAAATGAGATGTGCGAAATCTTAGGGGTAAAAATTGGGGTCTTACAGGTGTGAATAACATCTATAAATAGTGATAACTTGATAGAAGTCAAATACGATAATTGAACAAAGGGTTATATTCCTTCCATAATAGTTTCTCTATCAAATAGCCATCAAAAAAGGGTTTTGAGAAAACACGAATAAGAAAGGGATAGATTGGGTATCGATGGATTACAATAGTCATAAAATGACTTAACTATTTTTATACGGCCTCAATGCGTAAGATTTTTTTTATGTCAAAACACTTAATAATTAATTTATGAATTATACTAAGTATTTTATATTTATTAATCAATTTTGTTTTACTATTTAAATTAATTTTTTATGTTTAAGTGTTAATAAACAAATTATGAATTATATTAACTAACATTTTACACGCCATTAACTAAAGTTGTTTTATTACGTTAGATTTTATTTTTTTTATGTCAAAACACTCAATAACCAATCAAAGAACTATATTAATTAATTTTTAACACTCAATTAACTAACTTTATTTTATAGGTTAAAACTACTTTTTGATATTTGAATACATATTAATCAAAATATAAATTATATTAATTAAGTTTGTACACATTATTTATCAAAGTTGTTTTAAAGAAAAAGATAAAAAAATTGTAAAAAAAATAATATTAAAAAAATCATTTTTGATTGTATTTTTGAACATATACATACATGGTAAGTGTAAGATTTTATGTGAATTTTATTAGCTTATGAAATTTGCATTTTCCAACTTCTTCCTAGAATGTCATAGGAGGTTCAATTGGAAAAAATATTAATTATAAAAGTTTATTTAATATTTTAATATATTATAATATAAATGTTTTATTTAATACTTTTATATATTAATTTTAATATTACTAAATTGTTCTCCGGGCCTTTAAGATTATGTTACATGTATGACTAGTATTTATTTAGAATAGTATATAGCATATCACATATGTATTGGCTTCTTGTGTAAGACATTAATAAAATAAATTTCATTGATTATATTGATGTCTTATAAAAGAGGACAATGCATATGTTATATTCTATTTTAAATAAATATTAATAATTCATGTGGCATAATCTTAAAGGTTTGGGAACATTCTAGTAACATTATAATTAATATATAAAAATATTAAATAAAATAATTATGTAGAATACTTAATAATTAAATATATAATATGACTCATGTGAAGATGTATTGTGAAATAATGTTATTCAAATAATATGAATGGTTATTATTCAAATAACATGAAGGGTTATTATTCAAATAACATGAAAGAGTGTTATTTAAATAACATGGGAAGTGTTGTGGTCCAAATAAAGTGAAAAGGTTGTTAAGAGTATTTTGATAATTCAAGTGTTGTAACTAGTTAACACATGGGTGTAACCGGTTACGCAAGGCTAAAATCACTTATGGAGTTGAGAAATAGAACATGCACCGAGGGTCTTCTTACTAGAAGATCATCCACACAAATGAGACATTGGAGTCTTCTTACTAGAAGATAATCCATACAAACAAGACATTAGAGTCTTCTTACTAGAAGATCATCCACGCAAAACAAGACTATGACGACTCTTTATGAAGAAATCAATCAAAACAAACATCATTGGAGTTTTCCAACAAGAATAACATCCAAGATTTTGGAAATTCCTTAAAATTAAGTGTCACTTATGACCTTCTATGAACCATCAGGAAAAACAGGGTAATCAAACACTCTGTATGTGCCAACAAAATTGGACTTAGACCATAAGCATTGGTTATAACCAGCTTCTAACAAATTGGTGCCAGCTACAAATGGACTTTAAATGATGTTGGAAACAACATAAACTTCGAGTACCAATTATGGTTGAATTTACAAACGAAATGCCAATTATGACTGGACTTTTAGATAATGCCAACAACAATTAGACTTTAAATAACAGAATGCCAGCAACAACTGGACTTTTAGAGAATGCCAACAACAATTAGAATTTTAAAGAATGGAGTGCCAACAACAAATGGACTTTAAAAACAGAGTGCCAGCAACAACTGGACTTTTAAAGAATACCAACAACAATTAGACATTTAAGAACAGAGTGCTAGCAACAACTGGACTTTTTAGAGAATGCCAACAACAATTGGACTTTTAAAGAAAAAAAATTCCAACAACAATTGGACTTTAAACATAGTGCCAACAACAATTGGACTTTAAGAAAAGAATGCCAACATTAATTAGACTTTTAAGAATGCCAACAACACTTGGACTTTTAATAACAGAGTGCCAGCAACAACTGGACTTTAGGTGAGTACCAATGACAATGGGATTCAAATAATGATTGAATTTGGAAATGACACAAGTGACAATCGGACAATGGTTCCAGGGCGTCAAATAACACATGGACTTGAGAAAATGAACTGCCAGACGAGAACTGGATTTGAAGGGTAGATTATCAGACGGGAACTGGTGTCTTGTTTATTGTTCGTCGGACGAGAACTGACTTTCAAACAGTCTACCAGACGAGAACTGGTTTCTTATGATTTATTGATAATTGACTTTAAAATGGGTTACTAGACGAGAACTGGTTTTAAAAAGAAACTGACTACCATACGAGAATTTGAGTTAGAAATAGAATACCAGACGAGAACTAGTTTTAACAAAAGACTACCAGACAAGAACTGGAGTTAAACCTAGGCTATCAGACGGGAACCAGTTTTAAGAAAAGACTACCAGGCTACCAGACAAGAGCTGGTTTTTTTATGTTCGATTTTTTTTCATGCTATGAGCATATACTCGATGAATGAGATGATATGCATTGCTTAACCCTAGACCAAAGCGACATGATTAATGCATGAGAATGATTTATGCAATGACTTGAAGGTTTCCAAAATGCCCCTGTATGGGTATTGGATGGAAGGTCTTTTGCAGCAAGCTTCTTTGTCAGAAGGCAAAAGATTATTGGATTGAGTGATAGCGTGATTCCCCGACACTCGTCTTGAACTCACGGTCACTTACGTATAGTTTGCTTGAACATCTTGAAGGTATGGAGAGGACTTTCCCCTATGTGGCTTAATCTAGCCCCAATCCATTGGGTATTTGAAAAAATTCTCCTTAAAAGAAATTGGGAATCAACTCGTCAGAACAAGACCTTTAGAAGGTTTTCCCCAATATTTTAAATTTTGAAGCAATCTTCACCTGATTAAACAGATCTTAGAATGGGAGACTTCTGATTGACCAACACTTGGAGAGCTGGACTCATTGAGCTCTTTGTGGTGGCACGCCCTAGTCTGAGTCTTCAGATTTGCTTCTGATTATCGGCCTCTTGGGGTGATTGGCTCGGATTAACCATTTCTCAAGTGATTTGCCCCTGGCTGGACTGCTTTCACATGATCAAGCTGCTCAACTGATTGCACATTGTTAGGATTCCTTTTATGCTAAATGTTAACTTGCAATTAAAATAGTTCATTCAAAAATGGTAATTTCAAGGCAGTGCTTATACAAAATTTGAAATCAAATATTATTGATATGATGGTGAATAAAGTGAACAGGTCAATGATCAGACCACAATGCTGATCTAACCATTCACAGGGTGAAAGATGATGCTATCAACACAAATGATTAAGAAAGTTCATTTGGAGTCAGGTTAACACAACCTTGTTGTAGCATGCTTTCAGAATAAACCCTGCCTCAATTAGGTCTTTTAAGGGTTGTAACGTGGTCTGGTTCACGATTTTTTGAAACAAAAGGATATGAGGCTCAAAATTTAATTTTAACTCACAGTTTTTTCTTGATGAACTCTGGTCCTACGTTAAGTTAATTGACCCATGCATTCAATTCATAAGAAGTTTTTTAAGGTGTGATAGTAAGGATATGGATTCAAGATGAGATTTCCTTGAAATGGCAGTCACCTTGTTTTGTTTTTGTCGAGGATTTTGATTACCTATTTTTTGTTTTTGATCCCTAATTTTCCCTGGACCGTTTTTTTGAAGCTTTTGGTTCACCTGGATGCCCTAATTTTTGCTTAAGTCGCTTTTTGTGGTATTCGACTTTGCGGGCTTTTTCATTTTTTCTCTTGAGTCGAAGATGGTGAAGCAATAGTTTTCACAATATCCAAAATATCTTGAGGAAGGATCCTGCAGAGCCAATCCATATTCTAGTTTCGATGAGCATCGACAAGATCACTAACATAGTAACATAGATTAGCAAGCTTTAGTTCCAGCAAAACACCAGACAGTGCTAGCCCAGGGGAAACCCAACAATCCTTCAAAGCATTCACCTTTTGGTCGTTTCCAATAGCCCAGTATGTCATATAACTAACTATTGACCATAAACTAGTTATGATTTTCCAGATACTTGAGTCATACACATTGGATTCAATGCTTTGATCCAAATTGGCTTGTCCACCATATTTACCTCTCATCACTTCACACCATAAAGAGTTTTTTTCCACTTCTAAGTTTCCAGGTTAGTTTCAAAAGACATGCTTTGTTTATATCTTCCAAATTCCTCAATCCCAATCCTCCCAACTTCTTAGGCATGGTTATGTTCTCCCATATCACAGTGTAAGCATACTTCATATCTACTATCTCCCACCCCCACCCCACACATCACTAGGGAGGGCACAAATCATCATAGGATATAGTGGAATGGCCTCTATCACTGACTTGACCAAAGTTACACTTCCTGCAAAAGTGAGAAGTTTACCTTTCTACACTACTAATTTTTCTTTTACTTGTTCTACAAGATACTGACAATCTTTCACACTAGGTGTTTTTTTAGTCAAAGGAACACCCAAATATTTGCTGGACACGTGACTTCAAGCACAAGAGGGGGGGGGGGGGGGGGGGGTGAATTGTGGTATTCAAAGTTCGTGATTAATTTTATTCTTTTCTCATTTAAGATCGTATTAGTAATTTTATTTGAGTAATCGCAGTGGAAGATTAAATAATGAAAGTAAATTCAAGAAAAGTAAAAGGACAGGGTTAGAAAGATTGCACTAGAGAATTATATATGTTTGGCCAAATGTTGGCCTAATCCTGTCCCCAAGAGGTCTTCTTGAGATGTTGACTAAAAGTTTGAGCTTTTACATGTTATGCCCCAAAAACCTTTTATTACAAACTGATATTTACAATGGCTTATGCCCGATCAAACAAGAAGTTTTTACCCAAGCTAAAATAACAATCAAAATAAAGATTTTCCAGGACAATTTTAATAACCAAATAGAGATTTTAAGACTGGTTAATCTTAAGAACCAAACTCTATTCTTCAAGAGTATCACACTCTTGAAAGTAATAACAAGGGCACTTAACTCAAACAATTTCTTCTTCACAAGAAGTGTTCACTCAAAAGCACCAAGGCAAGTTTAAGTGAAGAAAAATGTTTCTAGAGAGAGAGGGAGAAAAAAAGAGAGATAAATTCCAAATAAAATGTAAAACTTTGGGAATTGGCGTGAAATGAAGAGGAGGCGACCCTCCTTTATATAGGAAAAGGAAAACCCAGAAAAGAAAATGATTCATAGGCCAAATTAATGTTCTAATCGATTATCCGAAAGATCTAATCGATTATACAACTCATTTTTAATCGATTAGCAAGCCCAACATGGAAAGCTTGGATATGGAGTCGTTACCAGTCATTAAGACACTATCCTAATTGATTGGTTAATCGTTTGGGCCTCTTCTAATCGATTAAATTAGGGTCCAATTGATTAGTTAGTTCAAAAACTCTTCTAATCAATTATCTTAAGTTTATAATTGATTGGCTAGTTCAAAAATATCTTCCAAACGATTGTTTTAAGGTTTCAATTGATTGGTTAGTTCAAAAATGCTTTGAAGAGAAGAGTGTTTGTATCTTAATCACTTGGCTCAAGTTTGAAAATAGTTTTAAGATATTTGATAGATTAAAAAAATATGTTTCAAGTGTGTATGTGTGTGTGTGTGTGTGTGAGAGAGAGAGAGAGAGAGTTTCCTTAGTACTCTTAAGTTACTACCTTACTTTTACAGTACTCGGTTCACTAAGGTAGACCGACATACATGATCTGGCAAGCTTTCACACCTTTCATCAGAGTAGCTTCAAGACTTTTCTAGATAGTATTTGATTTTATAATCCCTTGATCTTGAGTTCTCTTATAATATGCTTTGGTTATCATCAGGATATTATCATGTGTTATCATTATCAAAACTCTAGATGCTGATATTTATTACGTGCAAGCACATAGATCAACATTCTCCCCCTTTTTGATGATGACAACACATCACTCAGGGGAGGTGGTAACAAAAACAGATACAAGTATTTTGGAGTGATTAAACTCTCACTCAATTAAGCAGGGAGTATACTCTACTCCCCCTGCAAGTATAGTTCTTCCCCTTTGTCATTATAAAAAAGGCATAAAACAATTAAAGCACATAGATCCCATGTAATAGGAATAAGTTACCTTATAGTGATAAACAATAGTAATCTATAGTAAGTCATATGATCTAAAATCTTATTTCTCCCTGCGAAAGATAACATTCAGCTTTGGAATCAACCGATAGGTAATCTTTGGAGAGTTTCTTCCCCTTGATTCTTTCTCGAACAGACCTTAAAAGCCTTTGAAGCTTTCTAAAACGAGAGGGAATTTTTTTGTCTATTTCTTTCTTTCTCAGATTCTCTTGTAATAGGACATCTTTTAGAGAACTTATTTTTATCCTCCTTGGGTCTTAGATTAATATTGGACTCTAGGCATGCTGTATTTTGAACCCCTTTGCCCTAAAACAACTTAAAACTCAACCATAGGTTAGTGGAAAATAAATTTAATTGACTTAGTAGTTAATAAATCACTTACTAGAGAATCAATTAGAGTTTTCTGATTTTTCAATCTCTATTAAGTGTACCACCTTAGAATCTCAAGGTAACATGAGAAACTTCCCTTTTTCGAGGAAACGACAAGCCACCGTCAATTTTTGTTCTCTACGGATCATTTGATACGATATTGGTACAATTAAAAGACTGATATATCCATTACAAATTTATCATTTTAACCTCTCAAGTTCAGCATTATTATTTTTGTCAATTCTATTGAAAGACATAATCAACGTATTGATTAAATCCGTATGGGTTAACAATCACTTTTTCTTGTACTCTCAAAAGAGTTTTCCCATATTTTAATCCTCGTCATATTAGAAACATTCTTGCACAAGGATTTGTTATAAGCATATAATAGACAAAAAAATCACGCACAAGTAAACTATGCTCAGTTTGAAAAAGAGTTGTATCATCCTTTAAAATTTGTTTTCTAGCTGAAAATTTCTCATACTATTAAACCAATCTCTATGAGCTTGTATTAGATCGTAGAAACCCATTTTTATTTTGAAAACATGAATAAGAAGAGTTTTAGAAAATCACAAGAATGATCAACGTGTACTTCCTTATGGATGTAATAGTTCATAGTGCATTCTTTACATTCATTTGGAAGATTTTTCAAAAATGCACGAGAAGCCTATAATCATCCTTATGGCTTCTATTTGAGGCACATAAGCATAATTTTTATTGAGATATATGCTTTGATTATAATCTTTTGTAATGAGTGTTGTTTAAAACAAGTATTTCCATCAAGCTTGTTACGAAAGGCTCACTTAAGGTTTCAATAACTTAACTAGCTTTGGGAACGTGTTCCTAACCGTTGTTTCTCTCAAATTGATTTAACCTTTATTGCATAGCAAGTGAAAAATGTTCTTTGATGATAGATTCATCAATTTCCTTTGGTTCAATTTGTGAAATAAAATCCATATGGTTACATACCCTGCTAGGGGAGAGTTGAGATGCAGTTCTCTTAGAGATTTTCCCTTTAACATTCTAAATAAAGTGGTCCTTAATGATTATCCATTCTTAAGATATAATTTCTTTGGTTTACTTATTTAACTTGAATTTATATATTTATACTTTGGACTTCCTCTTATCTTTGATAATTTTCTTTCCCTTTATCGTCATCTTCCAATGATGTTCTCTAACAGATACATGCAAAAGTAACAATTCTACTTCTACATCCTAGGGGTTAGTTCACCAAAGGTAATATGTATGATTTCTTTCATAGTCATGGTACTTCCAAAAATAGGTTTTAAAATGATTTTACATTACGATTTTTATTGACCATGCATATAGAGGAATTAAACATACTTTATTACCTTTGTAACACAACTTACTTAATATTAAATAACTCATGCAATAATGTTATAATTAATCAGAATAGCTAAAGGGTAAGATTAGGGATCACACCAAGACTCAAATATCCAATGATTTTGTCTTTTTTTATTAGGCAAATGAATTTCTTCCCTCGTAGGAAAGGAACAATAGAACATATTTATTTCTTCACTTGAGAGGCAACTATTGGTACCGTCATCTACATCACAATTTGACTTTTCTTCCTTTGGTACCCATATATTTTTTGGTCCTTTTATGTTAGTGGAATGAATATTATGAAATGACGTCTTTCTATTTTGACGTTCATAATGTTCTTTATAAAAGTATGAAGGAGGATGTTCTTCTTTGCTCTCATGCCTCTTTTTGATGAAACAGAACCTGGTCATATGGCCGTATTTATTACAGTAATTACATTTTAGGGTTTTGCATTTATATGTTGGTTATACATTGAAAATATTTATAAAGCTTTTACTATTTTTCTTAGGTTCATAACCAATATCAACCTTATTGTAAGATGTCCTTTGGTTTCCTAACAAAAGATTCAAGTTGTCTGTCTATCCCTTTAGTGAATTTATCAAGTGTGTTACGAAGATCATCAATTTTATTTTTTAAAATGTCACATTGATCACACTTAATAGATTCATGTAAAGTATTATTAGATGAGGAAATTTTTTGAATTATATCATATTGTCTCTTTCTAAGACTTTCTATTTCTTCTGATAGGTTTCTATTGCTCGATTGGGTGTCAATTAAGATCAAATGAGTTCCTATGTACTCTATCTTTTGTCAATTAGATCAATTAGACCTCCTAAGTGCTCTAGATGTTGTCAAATTGGGACCAATATAGTAATCAGTTGACTCTGAAGAGATTAATTATTAATAAAAGAGACTGACCAATATAAATAATATGAGAGGAGACATTTTGGTAACACCGATAGTTTGGTCAATTAGTACTAGAAGTTAGAATATCAATTGGGATATTTCATACCATTATATATATATATATGATCGTACCTGGATCAGACAGTTTGGAGATTGCCAACGACGTCTGGAATTATTGCTTCTTTAACGATGATGAAAGACGGTGGGGGGTGTACCTGCAGGGTACTCTGATGCTTAAGTCAGTGAGAGCACAACAAGTACAAAGAAAGTGATTGAGAGTAAGAGTTAACTTATCCTGACCCTCTCGATTGGGAGGGTATTTATAGGAGACCCCCAGCGCGTGGCCAACGGTTACTTGCAACGGGTGGGACCATCGTGTGACTCGTTCCAAGTAACTACTAGGGCTTATGTGTAGTAATAATGACCAGCTCTTGGTCAACACCCTAGTGTAATTGCCCCTTTAATGCCATTATTAGACGGTTACATGAAACGTATCTGTGTAGATAAGACCGTTGATGGGCTCCTCGGGGGGAGAATCTACAATGTCGAGGAAATATGGTGGTCGTGGTCTGGATATGACCTAATGGAGGAGAACCATGCTTGTCGAGGACCCATGAGTCAACGAGATTAGGCGTATTCTCGTGGGGAGAAGTTAATCTGTCGAGGAGGTCCATTTCATTAGGGTGTGATGTCTTCCTTTTTTGTTTGTCCTCGGATGTTCATGTGTCCTCGGATCCTCAGGGTGCCCGACATGCCTTTGGCCTCGCGTATGGCAGTCAGGTGCCCTTCTCTAGGACTTTATTGGGCTTTTTCAAGTTGTATGGATTGGGCCTGTTTGATTGTAGGAAATCACGGTCCAGTCCAGAACAGGAGCCCCCCAAGTCGTTGCTTTGAGGTATCAGAGTAATGACTTGAGGGTAAATAATCGTGACGGGGAGATGCCAAGGGGTGATCCGAGAAGGATATCAGCCTGTTCGAAATTTCTGTGATTATCATGACGTCGGGCATTGATATCATGCGGGCAATTATCATGAGGCGGGCATTGACAGCTTATGGGCATCGAAGGGTTGCATTTGGTTGAAGTGTTGGGGAGATGAGAAGTTTCTTTTTGAAACGATGGGATGACGAAAGGACACGCGTGGATTTTTTGACCGATGTCAATGTGCCACGTGTCACTAGTCATCATTGCATAGGGTGGCTGCCTAGGGTAGAGTACTCGAGTACGACAGGCTTCTCGAGTTCCATGATTTGTCTATAAATACTCTTTCTTCCCTTCATTTCTCATATTTCGCTCTTTCGTTCAAGAATCATTTCCTCTTCTTTCTCCGTTTTCTCATCCTCCTTTTGCCACCGTCAACCGCCGCAAGTTCGCCGTGAACCGCCGTGCTACGTCGAGCCTGAACCCTATTCCACCATTTACAAGGTATTTTCTTCAAAACTGTTGTTTTTTCTGGTATCTTCTTTAAGTTTAACTTGCTTGAAATCGTTTCTCTGATGAACTGAAGAAGTTCTCATGAGAAATGAAAGGATTCCTGGCGAGTACGGCAGGGATCTTTGGCTGTTTTAAGAGAAAGAGTGTATGAAATTTTCTCTGTTTTTGTTTCTGTTGAATAAAACCGAGGAGCTGAATGAATATTCCGGGGACTTGTAGAAAATTTCTGGGGAGTGTGATGAACATCGTGGGGACCTGATAATGTTTTGGGTCCCCAACAATTACTCTTTTTCGTTGATTTCACGGGGAAAAGGGGGCAAGATTTTCCGGGGAAGTGATGAGTTTCCTGGGGACATCCGTTATTCGTCTCCGACGGGCTAGTTTGGTATGACTTGTCGAATTCACCTGTTCCCTTATGCTTTTCAGGTTGATGGATAGATTGGCTGCTAAAGTGGCCGTAGGTGAATTTGAAGAGGATAACCAAACTGAAATTCCGATGGCCCATATGGGTTTTAGACAAGAGCGTGCGCTCGAGGACTGGGTGTGTGATGAGGCCCTCACTATGTCGTCCGTCTTCACATTCCCCGACGAATATGGGTTTTGTACTGTTGAGCATAGGTTGCTCGGTTCTGAGCAATCTTGGAAAGTGTACCGCCCCAACGAGGACCAGCGTATATGTACACCTTATATGGGAATGTGCTTCCCGGTGTATGAGTTTATGTTTTAAGAGGCGGGGTGGAGGCTCCCCTTCACAGACTTCCAAGAGGGGATCTTCAAATGGTTAAAATTGGCACCATCGCAAATCCACCTGAACTCATTGGCCTTTCTCCGGGCTTTTGAGCCAGTCTGTAAATATTTGGAGATCAGGGCAACAGTGTCCCTTTTCTTCTGAATTTTTCATCTGCAGCGGTCTACGAATGATGGTCGACACGGTTGGGTGTCGTTCAAACAAAATAAAGCTTTATTTCATACCTACTTGGACTCTGTTCGAGATTTCAAGTGGCGTTATTATTTTGTGAAGCCGCTGACTCCCGAGGCCATTAATTCGATATATGATCGGGTGAATCAAGAAGTGGATGGGATGTCTACAGAAGTGATGGTGCCAAAATTTCCCCTCTATTGGACAGAGGAGCATTACAAAGAGGGGGTAGACAAATACAAAGTAAGACATAATAAGCTCAGTGTCGAGGATCGTGATGCTTATGGCAAGATTGTCGAGTACGTGGAGAGTTTGAATAAAATTCCAAGCGTATCCGAGGACGGAGAGACCTTGACAGGTGGGAAAGAGCAGGTGACGAAGACCCGGCGCCTGATTAATACTCGTGTTCTGCTCGAGACTTTCTCCGATGAGGAGGCCGTCGAGCTCTTAAGTGGTACAAAGATCCTCGACTTAGATTTCTTTCATGTTCGCGTATCTTATTTTACTAATATTTTTCTTTCTTTTTGTAGGGAAAATGGTCAAAGCTGCAGAAAGATACTCGAGGCTAAGGGCAAAAAGGGCTAGGGAAGAACAATCCCGTCCAACCGAACAAAGTACCTCTCAGCATACCTCTTCTACGATGGTGCCCGAGAATGCTCCCTCTACTGCAGTGCCCGAGGGTTCCGAGCAACCTCATGCAGTGTAAACTGCAGCTGTGACCTCTGAGGATCAGTCCCCGGGGGCCCAAAGGACGCCTAAGCGGGCAAGGACTGCTGGGCCGCTCATTGTTGACGTGGAAGGTAGTCCTCCTCCTCCTCCTGCAAGCTTCGAGATTCCTCCGTGTTATCTCCAGGGTCGCTATTTCTCCGAGGTTATTTGTCCTCGTGTTGCCTCTGCTGAAGTCCAGGCTTTGTTGGGGAGTACTCCGGAAATGAGAAGGAAAATAATTACCAAGGATATGTCTGCCGTCATGTGGCTCTGTTCGGCTACCCTCGTTCTGAATGACGAGAGTTTCTCTGCTGCTGAGCTTTCTCGACTGAAGAAAGACTTCGAGCTTTGGAGGTAGAATTGCTCGGCGTGCAGAAGGATTTGAAGGACTGCAGGGAGTTGAACAGAGAACAAAGCGAGCAGCAAGAACGGTCGGAGAGGAAGTTGAAGGAAGCTGAGGATGCGGTGAAGGGCCATCTTGCTTGGGTTACTGCTTTGGAAGGGGAAGAGCAGCGTCTCAAGGGCAGGATAGTTGAACTAGAAGAGGCTGTTCGGCCAGCCGAGAATGAGACTGAGGAGGACAAACTATTAACCTCTCGAGCAGCCCTGATAGCCAAGCTCAGGGAAGTCGAGAAGGATCTTCGATTAGCTGAAGATGATGCTCTAGAGTTTGCAGATGTCGGGTTCCAGAATGCTGTGACGCAGCTTAAGCTCCTGAATCCGGACCTTGTAACCGATGGAGCTGATTCGAAGTTTGAGGTGGTCAACGGCAAGATTGTGTTGCCCGGGCAAACAGTAGATGCTGATGGGGGAAACGGGGAGCAGGAGAATCCCGAGGCACCTGATGCTGCCGCGGAGTGATTGTGCAGTTGGTTTGGCCTGCGTGCCAAATTTTTGTATTGATTGGCCTGCGTGCCATACTTTTTGAAATGCCCGGCCTAAGAGCCAGGGCTTTATGTAATATTTTTACAATGGAATTGCCCGACTTAATATTTCCATTTTGCCTCTTTATCTGCTCTGTGTGTGGTATTTTACTTTACTTTTATATCTAAGTTATTTTGAAATTGTTGGATACTTGGGAGTTTGCTCGACTCTAATGATCCTCGACTGCGAAGAAAACTGGTCGAGCGGTCAGGGGTTGTACCCCGACCTTCAATGAAGCTAAGAGGTCGATCGAGGTCTTAGTTTCATGGTGTGAACTTCCCATCGCGAGCTGGGTGTTCTGCCTACAAGGTATGTCTACGAAGGAGCTCGATAGAGTACTCCTCGTCGAGCCAAAAGTTAACGCACACACAACGTGACTTTTGACCTTCGTTAGTATATAGAGGTGTCGTGCCTGTACCATGGCACGCTCCCCGTAATGGCAACTTTTGTATAGTTACATGCAATGTTTAACCGTAATATTGTTTAAGCTTCTCAGCATTCCATGGTTGAGCAAGTTGTTCGCCTTGGAGGTTTTCGAGGTAATAAGTGTAATACCCCAAAATTTGCTCTCCCCTTTTTGCATCTTAGCATAGCATTATCATTTATCATATCATATCCATCTCATTAGTATTGCATTGCATTTAACATAGAAAAATGAAGCATAGCATTCCTCTTACCATCAAGGCATGGGATCAGGGGGAAGGTGGACAATCAAGAGATTATTCAAAGCACAAAAAGGGCAATCCAGTTGCCTCCAGGCAAGCCAAGAGTCTCTCATGTCTCATACCATCTCAATTGATCATCCACAATCTCAAGGAAGTGAGATCCAATGGGAGATTGAAGCAATACATACTTCAACATGCAAGAGGTTCAAAAACTGGAAGAAAAACCCTCAAAAGAGATAGTTCATTGATCCAAAATCATCCTCAAATGGTATATACCATCATCCTTTAAGAGGATACACAACATACTCTGAAGAATTTGAAATTGAAGACTGCACATTTTTCTCCTAGGAGGTGGGCACCAAAACTATGGTTTCCCATTAAATCAGAGAATCTTTGATTTTTTGGACAAAACTTGATGTCATGGTATTCTACATGTTCTTAAGTGTATGTGTATGGAGAATTGCCTCTCAATTGGTTTTAGAAGTGGTTCAATTGGAAGAAAGATAAAAAATCAGGGAAATTGGGGCCAGGTCAAATAATCAGAGGAAAAAGTCAACTCTTGACTTTTTGAGGTCAAATTCATAAAATTCATGTTATATGTGTCCAATGTACAAAATTTGGTCAAGAAACTCCAAAGGAATCATGAAAAAATCAAGAGGTGGAAAGTTGCCATTTTTGGAAGAAGAAGGGTTACTAAAAATAGCAAGTTTTGGCCATTTTGCATCAGAGTTTGAGCCAAGGCCATTTAAAATTTAAGCACCAAATTAAAATTCCACCAGGCCACAACAAAAGATCTTGCTTTAAGCTTCACATCCATATGTGGAACATCTCTATTGGATAAAAATTGAGTGAGATATGATTGATCAAAGTTTGAGCAAAGTAGGTTCAAAACTAGGTCATGACCAAGATTTTCAGGGCACGCGCGCAGTCATTTTCTCAAACAGTTGGTGAGCCAAATATCCACCCATTTTTCATCAAGATAAAAACCTCAAATGGAAAAGTTTTCAACGTCAAAGTTGTTCTTTGTAGTGTCATCTTTAATATTGATGTTTGGAAAATTTTGAGTTGATCAAGTATGAGTGAGTTATAGTGGTCTCAAGATAGGTTGATTAGGTTGAACTTCCATGCATGTCACTTGCCATGCCATGACTTGCTTCGTACGCATATGTACCAGTTCTTTATCCATCTGTTTGTGGTCATTTTTAGGTATGTTTGAGACCTCACTTCACTTCAATTTTCAAACCAATATTGTTCCTCAATGTACCCTCTTTCAAATGAACCCGTGAACTCACCAAACCATCCACATTTCATGGAGTAATGCATCCTCAAGCAACCCTATCTTCATCTGTCTTCAACTGTCACATAAAACCAAAAAAAGCAAGTGGAATTTATTGCTGATTGAATTAGCTTGCGCATGCTTGATCACACTCACCAACCTTTGCTTCATTTAGCCAAACACCTTTGCATTCACCAGGTCACGTGTGTTGCTCATGCATAGAAGTGGAAAGAATACAAACTTGTATAACAATTTGCTTGCTGCAGCTTCATTCTCTTCATCCTCACCATAACACTCTAAGCATCACCTACACCATAAAAAACCCAAGATCAACTCGCCTCTAACTAACTGACTCAGTTAGTTAGAGTGAACTCACCCAACTCAGTCACCCAACTCACTTCCTAGCTCACTATAAAACAAAACTTCTATTCACAAATTCATTTTCAACTTCACTTTTCATTTCCACTCTCAAGAACACTCTCACTCTCTCAATCTTCCCTGAGCTTTTTCTCTCTCTCTCTGTGCACGAATCATTCATCTTCATCCACCTCAATTCATCATCATCAATGGCATTGGATTGAAGGAGATTTCAGCACAGTCCTCAAGATTGCTGCAAGCATTGTTCAACATTGGATCTCCCTGCTTTCAAGACAACGAGTTATAGCATTTATTTTGCTTAGTTTGTGAAGCTTCAAGGTTGAAGGAGAAGCTAGGATCTCTGGTTTTCTGAAGAGCACCCCGAAGCCTCATCAATTTCAGGTTTATTTCACTCAATTTTAATGCATTGTATTCTTGTGATTTAAGCTTGTTTTATGATGTTTGGAGCTTATTAGGAGCTATGCGTGAGTTCTGTCTAGTTGATAGGCTCTTTAGGAGTTTAGATGTGATTTTAGGGCAATTTGTTTTGGATCGGTTTGTGTTATACGTGTATGTTATGTGAAAAATAGTGTTAGATTCATGATGTACATGAGCTCAGCTTTCGATTGGTGTACGTATTGTGAATTTCTGGAGGAATTGGAGTTTGCAGGTGGTGGCTGTTGGCCGGAGAAGGTAACCGGAGGTCCTCTCCGGCCGGTGACTGTTAGAGCTAGGGTTTTTGCCATGTTTTAATCCTGTCCGTTATTTTTTTCTCATCGTGTGGCTAAGAGCATGACAACGCATTAAAACGCATGTGCAAGGCATGTGCCATTTTTCTGATTTCAATTAAGCATGGTGTGGTGTGGTGTATGGTATGGAGCATGGACATGCGTGTGTGAGCGTTTGATCTGATTACTTTGACTATTATGCTGACTTGACTTGATCCAATGGCGTGAATTGATTGACTTTTGTTGACTGAGAGTGCATGCTAGTTGTTGTGGATAGCGCGTGTGTGGACCAGGCTCTGAATTGATATTTGCACCCTATGTTTTTCAAGCCCAATGAGTTTGAACTGATGGATTGCTATGCTTGCACCCCCTTTCTTTATTTCCATTTCATTTTATTTTCCATTTTTTCTACACGTTTACTTTTTAATTTTTAAAAATACCAAACTTCATCATAAAATCCAACAAAAATTCATGAGTATCACTAAAACATTTAGGAAATTTTCCATGATTTTATTTCTTGATTTTATGACCTTTTTACCCCTGATCCATAATTTTCTTTGAATTTCTTTGGTGTGCATTCTCAATGTGGTACATGATTTTGTTTAATTTTGTTCTTGATCATTAAAAATTGTTTTGAGTTGCTTCTTTTTGTACTTGAGTCATTAACATATTGAAGTATGTTGATTGATTTTTATTTGATTTTTTAAAGTCATTTCATGACATGTTTGGTGTTCATTTTTGTGCTACTTTGTATGATATGTCTATTTGACCTAAATGCATTGTTTGACATCATTTTGCCTTGATTTCTTGTATGCTACTTTGGTACATGATTCACTTCTGACCTGTGTATTTTTAAACCATGCTTGCTTAATTTTCCTAAGGCCATTTGATTTTTGTTTGATGCATTTCATTTAAAGCATTATAACCTGTCACATCATTGTAATCTTTTGTGCATGTTTACATGTTTTCTTTTGTACATACTTGCATGATCATTTGCCTACTTTGTGAGATATTCATGTGACATAATAGGTCATTGATACATATCATATGTCATCTTTGCATGTTGGTTATCATTTGAACCTTGTGCACCCTTAACATGTTGTGTTTGTACTTGTGTTTTCTTTTGAACTCCCATTTCAATTCTACTTCTTCTATCACTTCTTAAATGTCTTGATGTGCTTCTTAAATACTTGTGAGATGTTTGTGAATCATGCTTCATTTCATTTCAATTCTGATACTTGGATTACATGATCCATTTAGGCATGTCTCTTCCATTTATTTTCATCTTTCATTCTCCCTTTTCTTATGGTAGCATGTTCTAATGTCATGGATGATGTTTGTTGCCTATCCACTTGGACTTGCATGATAATGATCATTTGTTTGCCATGTGATGTACATTCTGGTTGTGACATTAGGATTTGACTTCTCATCTATTTCTCTTGAGTTTTATGGTGCATTAAATGTTCTTTTACTTCTTATATATGTTTACTAACCATGTAGGGGCTTTGGTAAGTTGCAATTGAGTGTGGATAAGGAATCCACATTCAAATTTCTATCCCTTCATCTTTTACATTTCCATCTTGTGTTTTGTTAAGCACTTATGTGCTTTCTTTTAATAACTCATCACCTTCCCTTTTGAATTACAATTCATCTTCTACTTTAGAAGTGAATTGTTTAATTCTTTCTTTCTTTAGACTTTAGGTCTTGCAACCTCACAAACCATTAGGATCACTCCCTTGATTAATCAATTAGGATTGAGTCTTAGTTCATATAGATTTTACCTTTACTTCTCTCTTGAGTCTCTCTTCTCATCTCAAAGAAATTTCAAAATATCTAATAAAGGTAGGCATTTATTGCATTTAGGCCTTTCATATAAAGAAAAGATTATAAGGGGTCTTCTCTTGTAATCTTAGAATGTGTAGCATATAGCCCATCTTGGGTCAATGTGTTAAACATTTGATCTTGTATGAGGGACTTAAACGCAATACTTGTTGAAGGAACAAATAAAAAACACTTCTTCATTTCATAATCAACAAAAACACTTAATAAATACAAGTATGCTAGGGTGTTTGAACCTTGGCAATTGGAACTAAGTGTGGGGGTCTTCTTCACTCTTAGTGTGCTTTCTTACCCATTCCATCTTGGAATGTGAGAATGTACACATTCCAATGACTAAGATTCAGATACACTATCATATGCAAACAAACGAAAAAAACTCTTAAAAGACAAAAACAAACAGTAACGTCTTTCCTTCGGGAATTCTTTCCTCATCTCCTTCAATCATTCCTTAAGGATGCGTCATTTCCGTTCTACCGCAAACAGGTAACGCCTAAGTCTCCCTACAGGGAGCTGCAACACCTAAACTGCTAGGACGCGAACGTTGACGTATTCCACTAAAAAACACAAACAACTTTCCCTTAGGTGAGGGGAACTACGTCGCTCTGATTCTCATGTTCCCGATGAGATACGTAGGCAGTGGGGTAGGGCCCATGCGAGCACTTCTTTTATTTTCCCTACATTTGTTATTCTTTCTCCTTTCTTTCTTTCAGTTCCTTTTTTCCAGCATTCTTTTCCTACACCCTTTGATCGAAACAAGCAAGCGTGGATCCCATCGGGTACGATGGACGCGAGGGGGTGCTAATACCTTCCTCTCGCGTAACCGACTCCCTTACCCTTTCTCTTGGTCGCAAGACCATGCTTTTCCTTTCCTTCAGGTTTATGCAGTGTTTCCTTTCCCTCTCTTGGGATAAATACACATTGCTGGCGACTTTGTTTAGTGCCACTTTCGCGTTTGTACTAGGATGAAAATCCCGGGAGCGACAGCTGGCGACTCTGCTGGGGAAAGGTTGACCTATTGTTGGTCCATCCTAAGCGAGTCAATCCTAGCGCTTGTTTGCTTTTCTTTCATTGGGTGTTTACTATTATCTTGTATTTGCTGTTTACTGTATTTTATTACTTGTACCATATTTACAGCATGTTAGCATTTACATTTCATATATTATATTGTGTTGCACTATTCTGTCTTTTTGGCGGTATGGGATTTCTGAGAGATGAGCTCAGTACACAGGCTCGAGTATACACTTAGACTTAGAGTGGAGAGTAGTGGGACCTACGTGCCATCTGTGTACGTGGGTAATCACGAAATTCACAGCTAGACGAGGCTATCTTGGGACCCATCATGGCGTGCGCATCTTGCGTATTCCAGGATGTCGATCTAGAGAGCTGTCGACTCTAGTGACCGATCATGAGGACCTTAGTGGAAACATCTCTCTTTAGCGGTGACAGTGGCAGACCACATTCTGTGGCAAACCCACTCGCACCCGAGAGCCCACTTTGGTACTTGCATAGGATGACCTTTATTTTCTAAGGCGAGTCAGTGGACGACCTCTTTGATTGGCATAGCATTGTATCCTACGGGCTGAATGTGCTATCGCTTCTCAAACCTCCGAAGCTGACAAGCCTTATTTTCTAGGAACCACATGTGAGTATGGGTGGGAAGTTTATAGGTTTGCAGGTAACCCAGCTTCCTACATACCGTACTTGTGATTCTATGATTATTACAGACAGTGTATCCTATGACAGTGGTTTGAGTATTCGTCTCAGATATATTGCCAGATTCAGTACAGAGACACAGTGCACACAGTTCAACACAGTCACCGACACCTGGATACCTGATCACATGCCTTTTGCATTTGCATAATCATATCATAACATGGTTATGTTTGTCATTTTCAGGTACTTACCATATTGTCTGATTCCAATCATGAGTTCCCAAGATGCTGAGGTTAAAAGGAAGAATAATGTGTCATACAAATTCCCTGATCCTAAGCTGGGTGTATTGAACAAGATGATAGGTATGGCTGGTTCTGATGTTCTCAGCACTTTTCAGAAGGAGTACGGAGAGCTGATTAAGATGGTCTGTGCATTCACAAAGTATGAGAAGGATGGGTTGCATACTTTCTTACAGTTCTATGAGCCATCAATGAGATGTTTCCTATTCCCCGACTACATTCTGATGCCCACTCTGGAGGAATTCTCATTTATTTTGGGAATTCCAATCACGTCTGCTATACCGTATTTTTCTGAAGGTGCTCTTGCCCCTGAAGTAATCGCTGATGTCCTGCATCTGGACCTGTTTGTTGTGAAAAGTGGCCTAAGCAGACTCAAAGAAGATGAAGGATTTCACTTGGAGTTCCTTTTTCGACAAGCTCAGGAAGCTGCCAAGGCTAACAATTGGACTACTTACAACGCTGTGTTAGCTCTTTGTATCTATGGCTTGGTGCTTTTCCCCGGTCAGCCTGATTTTGTTGATATGCAGGCATTGAAAGTGTTTGTCTCGAAGAATCCGATTCCTACCCTGCTAGGGGATTTTTATCACTCTGTACACTACAAAAATGAGAAGGCAAGAGGGAGTTTGGTTAGTTGTTGCACCCAATTGTTATGCCATTGGCTCTTCAAACATTTACCCCGGACTGGTGCGTTTGTAGAAACTGCTGAGACGATGAAGTGGTCCAAGAGACTGATAGGTTTGACTGCCAATAATATTATTTGGTTTGATCCCAAATTACTGACAATAGAGCTTACTGTCAAATGTGGAAGTTTTCCTAATGTGCCTCTACTTGGAAGAAGAGGAGGGATTAATTACAACCCAGTGTTGGCAGTTAGACAATTTGGTTATGCCTCGAGGCATCCTCCTGCTGATGAAGAGATTAGCGCTTCTTTGTTTTTCGTAGGGACCAAGAACGAAAGAGTGCCGGAAGTAATAAATGCTTGGAAATTAAGGCAAAGAGAGGGAAAATTGACTTTCGGCAAAGGAGACTGCAGATCATACCCTGACTACGATGCCTGGGTTGAGATGAAGGTAAAAAAACTGTTGTTACCCTTTTCTCGAGAAGTTCTCTTATGTCCAGATCAATATTCCACAGTACCGGCCGAGGAGTACGAGAAATTGAAGAAAATGGTTAGAGATCTGCAGATAGAGAACTCTGGAATGAGCAAATGTCTTCAGAAAGCTCTAGCTGACAACAAAGAGTTGGAAAAGAGAGCGTTGAAAGCAGAAAAAACCCTGGCGGACAAAGAAGAAGATTTTGATGAGAGAGCTCGATACTTCCGGAAGCTTACCTTGGGAGCAGATGATACTAGTCAGGCTCATAAGGCTACAAAGCAGGCGCTGGCCCGAAGCAAGGATTCGTTAGCTAAACTCCATCAAGCTTGGGATGAGGTCAGAATTGAGAACTCCGAATTGCAGGCCCAGCTAAAAGATAAAAATGAAGAGCTGAAGAAAGCGCACGTGGAGAGAAGAAAGTATCGAGAAGATCTTGGCAAAAGTCAAGAACAAGTGAGAAATGCTGAAGGTAAGCTGAAAATCACCAACAAGGAGCTTGGAGAGGTCACAACAGAGCTGAAACTGGTTAAAATTCAAGCCGGAATCAAGAGGCGCAAAGGAGCCAATGAAGATGAAGCCTTGCTGATGCACGTGGGGTCATTAGAGGACGCATTGGAAAAAAGGGACGCAGTGATTAAAGAGCTGATTGAGAAACCGCATCATCAGCGTACCCGCATCCTGTTTGAAGAGATTAAGTACTCCAGTCAGAAGCTGAAAGATGTAGAGCTGTCGGATTAGTGATTTTTGTCATTTCTTTGTAATTTGCAATGGTTACCATCATAATTGTTGATGGATCCATTTGATTGCCTGTTTTCTATTTTGTTGCTGAAACTACGACAAACGTGCTTGAGAAGTTTTGGGAATTTGTATAAAATGGTTTACTTCTGTTCACAATTTCTGATCTTCAGATATATGTGATGTGATATCTGCACATTAGCACACTACAAAATCACTATTTCTGGTCTTCAGACATCCGTGATCGATGTATATGAATGTCTCTTCATGACAAAACTCAGTAATCATGACTCCTGGTCTTCAGGAATTCTTGGTTACGATTGGAATCAGGATATGAAAAGCATTTTGAAATGACAAACATAACTTTGCATTTGCATTCGCATATCATTTTTTGCATTGCAGGTTTTCCTTTTGCAGGCGCCTGCTAACCTTTATTTGGTTTTCAGGCACAATAGCTGATACCCCAGTTCACCGATATTCTACCCGACGCAATCAAGCAAGAGTAATGGAGCAAGTTCAGACAGAGTTAGCCGATTTGAGGGGAAGGATGGAACAGTTCATGAACCTCATGCAGGGGATTGCTCAAGGTCAGCAAGAGCTGAGGACCGGTCAAGAAAATATGAGGATTGGACAAGAAGCTATGAGAACCACTATCTAGAGGCTGGAAACTGAAATTCCAAATCGCAACGTGCACACTCCTCCTGTTGGCACAATCCCTGCTGGTGGGGCACATCTGGGCTTTGATAACAATGAGGATGGTCAGGAGGACCAGTTCACTGCATTCAACAATGACATGGGTTTCTACAGTGACGACCGGAAGTATGAAGGGCTGGATGAAAGACTCAAGGCTATTGAGAGCCAAAATCCCCTTGGAATTGATGTAGAAGACCTGGGTCTCGTGCAGGGTGTGCGAATTCCTCCCAAGTTCAAGCTTCCTGCTTTGGATAAGTACAACGGCAGTACATGTCCCAAAACACATTTGCAAGCTTACAATTGCAAGATTGCTGCTTACACTGATGACCAGAAGCTCTGGATGTATTTTTTCCAGGATAGCCTGTCAGGTGCATCCTTGGAATGGTATGTCAAGCTGGACGGGGTTCGTATAAAGAGTTGGAAAGATTTGTGTGCTGCATTTCTGAAGCAATATCAATATAATTTGGATATGGCACCCAATCGTACTCAGCTGCAGAGTATGACTCAGGATCCTAAGGAAGGCTTTAAGCAATACGCCCAGAGATGGAGGGAATTGGCTGCTCGAGTTCAACCACCTCTGGGTGATCGCGAGATGGCTGATATGTTCATGAGCACGCTCCAAGGGTCGTATCTGGATAGATTGGCTGCATGTCCTTCCACAGGGTTTGCCGACATTGTTATTGCTGGAGAACGAGTAGAAAGTCTGTTGAAGTTGGGTAAGATTCAAGACGCCAGTGGGGCTGGTACTTCAAGTTCTAAGAAACCCTTTGCTAATGGACCCAGGAAGAGAGAAGGGGAGTCCAGCGCTATGTATAGAGGAGGGGGCAGAGGCAGGACTCAGCCCTATCATCAAGTGGATGCTGTAACTATTCCGGTTCCAGCTGGACAGCAAGCTCCCAATCAGCAAGGTAGACCCCGATTCCAGAATAATAGGCCAAGGGACCGTAAGTTTGATCCTTTGCCTATGTCGTATGCTGCTTTGTTACCACAATTGCTCAAAGAGAAATTGGTTGAACTCCGGACTATGAGGCCGCTAGATGCTGGGAAATTACCTCAGGGTTATGATGCTAGTGCTCGGTGTGAATTTCATTCTGGCGCGCAAGGTCACACAATAGAAAAGTGCTGGGCTTTTCAACACATAGTTCAGGACTTGATTGACGCGAAAGCTATTAATTTCTCCAGGCCGCCGAGTGTTCGTGACAATCCAATGCCTAATCATGGAGGTGCGAGCACGAATGCTATTTCTGATGGTGAGAAATTGAATCTGATCACCGACATTAACTTGGTAAAGACTCCGTTGTTGACCGTAAAAGAACGTTTGTTAAAGGGACAAGCATTTCCTGGGTGTGGTTCTGATTGTGAGGACTGTGCGAAACAGGTTAATGGCTGCAGTAAATTGAAAGCTGGACTGCAGAGTCTTATGGACGAAGGAAGCCTTCAGTTTGATAAAGTAGAGAAAGAACAGGATGTTTCTGCCGTTACCATTTACTATAATCCAGTCGAGATACAGGTGCCTGTTGCAGAGCCTGTTGCTATCATCGTGCCCGAGAGGCCGAGACCAGTTACGATTATAGTTCCTGAATCGGCTGCTTATGTGTCTAATAGGGCAGTTCCGTGGCAGTATGGAACTGATACTCGTCAAGGAGGAAGTCGGCAGAAGGCAGAGGCCGTTGGTACTAGCATTGAGAATGTCAGTGGACCAAGTGGTTTCACCAGGAGCGGTCGACTGTTTGCTCCCCAGACTCTAAGGAATGATAAAGAGGCTGAAGCCGCTGCAAGAGCGAAAGGAAAATAGGTTGTTGATGACAAGGTGCCTGCTCAGGAAGAGGACCCTAAAGTCAATTTCGATAATGATGTTGAGGAATTTATGAGGGTTATCAAAAAGAGTGATTACAAGATCATTGATCAACTTAATCAGACACCCTCTAAAATTTCGATATTATCCCTGTTAATGAGTTCAGACGCACATCGGGCTGCCTTGTTGAAAGTTCTAAATATGGCATACGTTCCCCAAGAGATTACAGTGAATCAGTTGGAGGGGGTAATTTCTAATGTGAATGTGAGCCACGGGTTGGGATTTACGAACAGGGATTTGACACCAGATGGACGTAACCACAACAAAGCACTGCACATCACACTTGAATGCAAAGGAGCAGTTTTGTCGCATGTGCTGGTTGACACAGGTTCTTCCTTAAATGTGTTACCCAAAAAGGCCCCGATGAAAATTGAAGTAGATGGATTGGTTCTGAGACCCAGCGATCTGATTGTGAGAGCTTTCGATGGATCGCAAAGATCGGTGTTTGGGGAGGTTGAACTACCAATACAGGTTGGTCCACAGATATTCAAGACGATCTTTCATGTTATGGACATTCAGCCTGCTTATAGCTGTTTGTTGGGCCGACCGTGGATTCACGCAGCAGGTGCAGTTACCTCCACACTTCATCAGAAGCTCAAGTATGTGTTCGAGGGTCAAGTGGTTACTGTTTGCGGCGAGGAAGATATATTCGTGAGTCATCTATCCACTTTCAAATATGTGGAAATGGATGGAGAGATTCATGAAACTTTGTGCCAATCTTTTGAAGCCCTGAATATCAATAATTTACCAGAGTCTACTTCAGCAACGGTGGTGTCGAATGTGCCAGGTGGGCCGAGTGCATCAATTGCATCGTACAAGCAGGCCAGAGAAGTGGTCGAAAGCGGAAACGCCCAAGGCTGGGGTAAAGCTATAGATGTGTTCGTGAAGGAAGATAAGTTTGGCATTGGATATCAGCCGGGCCGGACGCCAGTTCTCCGATTCCGCGGGCCAATCAACTTCAACAGTGGAGGAATTATCAATCCCAATCAGTCCTGCTCAGCAATAGAAGATGACGCTGAAAGCTCAGATTATCTGGACAGATGGGTATATGCACTGGCTCCAGGCGAGGCGTTGCGAAATTGGTCTAGCGAAGAAATCGTTCATGTGGTTCACCATGCAGAGTAACAATTCTTGTCTTTCATAATGCATGAAATCCCACACTCTGCCCAAGGTGTGAGGATCCATTTGTAGGGCCACCATATTTTCTCATATAATGTTCAAATATCAATAAAAGGACGTTTTTGTTTACAAATTTGTGTTCCTTTATTCTTTCTTTATTTTTATTTTTGCACAAAGAAAATTAAAAATGATAATGCACTTTCTTTTCTTTTGTTTTCAAGAAAAAAATAATCTAAAATAAAGCATAAACCCAATCATGCAGACTGGATTCTGTGGATTTCTCTAAAAATGATTCTGTTATGCCCACGTATGATTTCGACAATCCGATCTATCAAGCTGAGGAAGAAAGTGATGAAGACTATGAACTCCCGGAAGAGTTGGCTAGGTTGTTGAAACAGGAAGGGAAGACCATTCAGCCTCATCAGGAAGCTCTTGAGATCATCAATATTGGGTCAGAGGAAAGCAAGAAAGAGATCAAGATCGGTGCGAGTCTGCGGGCTGATATAAAGCAAGAGCTGATAGTCATGCTACGTGAATATGTTGACATCTTCGCTTGGTCATACCAGGATATACCAGGTTTAGATACAGACATAGTTGTGCATAGACTACCATTGAAAGAGGACTGCCCACCGGTCAAGCAGAAGCTGCGCAGAACAAAACCAGAAATGGCTTTGAAGATCAAGGAAGAAGTACAGAAACAGTTGGATGTAGGTTTTCTGGCAGTAACCAACTATCCTCCTTGGGTGGCCAATATAGTACCGGTGCCGAAGAAAGATGGCAAAGTCAGAATGTGTGTGGATTACAGAGATCTCAACAGGGCGAGCCCTAAAGACGATTTTACACTCCCTCATATTGATGTGCTGGTTGATAATACCGCTCAGTTTTCAGTGTTCTCATTCATGGATGGATTCTCCGGGTATAATCAGATAAAGATGGCGCCTGAAGACATGGAGAAGACGACATTCATTACCCCGTGGGGTACCTTCTATTACAAAGTAATGCCTTTTGGGTTGAAGAACGCAGGGGCAACTTATCAAAGAGCAATGGTAACGTTATTCCACGATCTAATTCATAAAGAGATCGAGTGCTATGTGGATGACATGATTGCTAAATCAAAGACAGAAGAGGAACATCTGATCAACTTGAAGAAGTTATTTGAGAGGCTGAGGAAATTCAGGTTGAGACTGAATCCTAATAAGTGTACTTTTGGCGTGCGGTCCGGAAAATTGCTTGGTTTCATTGTCAGTGAAAAAGGGATAGAGGTTGATCCTGCTAAAGTGAAAGCTATACAAGATATGCCTGTACCGAGAACTGAAAAAGAAGTTCGCGGCTTTCTAGGAAGATTGAACTACATTTCAAGGTTCATATCGCACCTAACTGCCACTTGCGAACCAATATTCAAAATGCTAAGAAAAGATCAAACGGTCAGGTGGAATGATGATTGTCAAAATGCATTCGACAAAATAAAAAGATATTTGCAGGAACCTCCAATTCTGATACCTCCAGTTCAAGGGAGACCACTGATTATGTACTTGACAGTGCTCGAAGGATCCATGGGTTGTGTTCTCGGTCAACACGACGAGACAGGTAGGAAAGAACATGCTATCTACTACCTGAGCAAGAAATTTATAGATTGTGAATCACGTTATTCAATGCTTGAGAAGACATGCTGTGCACTCGCATGGGCCGCCAAGCGATTGAGACAATACATGCTCACACATACAACCCTGTTGATCTCTAAATTGGATCCGGTCAAGTATATTTTTGAGAAACCAGCACTTACGGGCAGAGTTGCAAGGTGGCAGATGGTACTGACAGAGTACGATATTCAATTTACTTCGCAAAAGGCAATCAAAGGAAGTATACTGTCAGATTATCTTGTGCAACAGCCTCTTGATGATTACCAGCCCATGAGATTTGATTTCCCTGATGAGGACATCATGTTTCTCAAAGCGAAAGACTGCGAGGAACCACTTCTGGAGGAGGGGCCTGACCCTGAGTCCAAATGGAGTTTGATGTTTGATGGGGCAGTTAATATGAATGGGTGCGGAGTTGGTGCAGTCCTTATTACGCCTGAAGGTGTTCACATGCCCTTCACTGCCCGAGTAACTTTCGGGTGTACCAACAATGAAGCAGAATACGAAGCTTGCATACTAGGGATCGAGGAAGCTATTGACTTACGAATCAAGACCCTCGATATCTTTGGTGATTCAGCACTGGTAATCAATCAAGTAAAGGGAACTTGGCACACACATCAGCAAAATTTGATTCCGTATAGAGATTATACGAGGAGATTGCTGACCTTCTTTACAACCGTCAAGTTGTACCATGTTCCTAGAGATGAGAATAAGTTTGCAGATGCCTTGGCCACTATCTCTTCGATGATCAAAGTGCATGGTTGGAACTTTGTGCCCAGGATTGATGTATCTCGTCTTGATAGGCCTGCTTTTGTGTTTGAAGTTGATGCAGTGTCTGATGATAAGCCTTGGTACCATGACATCAAATGCTTCTTAAAAAATCAAGAATACCCGCCTGGGGCATCTTCCAATGACAAGAAGACATTAAGAAGGCTAGCTGGTAGTTTCTTCTTGAACAAAGATGGTGTGTTGTATAAAAGGAATTTTGACACGGTTCTGCTCAGATGTGTGGATAGACACGAGGCAGACCTGTTGATGATTGAAGTGCATGAAGGCTCTTTCGGTACCCATGCCGGAGGACATGCGATGGCTAAGAAATTGTTGAGATTAGGGTATTATTGGCTGACCATGGAGTCAGATTGCTGCAAGTATGCTCGCAAGTGCCACAAATGCCAGATCTATGCAGACAAAGTGCACGTTCCTCCCAATCCGTTGAGTATCATGTCCTCTCCGTGGCCATTTGCAATGTGGGGCATTGATATGATCGGAAAAATTGAGCCTACTGCTTCAAACGGCCATCGTTTCATCCTGGTCGCCATTGATTACTTCACTAAATGGGTTGAAGCAGCATCTTACGCCAATGTCACTAAGCAAGTAGTGGCTCGTTTCTTGAAGCGAGACATCATTTGTCGATATGGAGTGCCCGAAAGAATCATTACTGATAATGGTTCTAATTTGAACAACAAGATGATGGCTGAGCTATGCCGGGACTTCAAGATTGAGCACCACAATTCTTCTCCGTACCGCCCGAAGATGAACGGCGCGATCGAAGCGGCCAACAAAAATATCAAGAAGATTGTGCAGAAGATGGTTGTCACGTACAAAGATTGGCATGAGATGTTACCACTGGCTTTGCATGGGTATCGAACATCAGTCCGCACGTCCACTGGGGCAACACCATACTCGCTTGTATACGGTATGGAGGCAGTTCTACCGATAGAAGTTGAGATCCCCTCTCTCCGAGTATTGATGGACGTTAAGCTAGATGAAGCTGAATGGGTACGAGCCAGATTTGATCAGCTGAGCCTTATTGAGGAGAAGCGTTTAGCAGCGGTATGCCATGGCCAGTTATATCAGCGCAGAATGAAGAGGGCGTTCGATCAAAAGGTTCGACCTCAAGTCTACAAGGTCGGGGATGTGGTAATCAAGAGAATACTTCCTCCGAGTACAGATCACAGGGGCAAATGGACTCCTAACTATGAAGGTCTGTTCGTGGTAAAAAAGGTCTTCTCAGGAGGAGCCTTGTTGCTGACAACCATGGACGGTGAAGATTTTTCATCCCCTGTTAATTCAGATGCAGTTAAAAAATACTTCGTATAAAGAGACCCGCTGGATAAAAAAAAAAAAAAGAAAGAAGAAGAATCCAGGCAAAAAAGGGCATCCCGGCGAACCAAAAACAGAATAAAGGTTCGGGCAAAAATTAGGGATATAAATGAAAAGAATTGTAACCCGGTAAGTTGAAAACCCGAAAGGGCAACTTAGGCAAAAAAAGGGTATCCCGGTGGATTGAAAACCTGAAAAGGCGATCCACACAAAAGAGGGATTAAAGTGAATGACTGCAGTCTGAATTAATCTGTACGTTTTCTACTCTTCAGCAAACTGGCAAAATTCCAAAGGAGCAATTGGTCCGATCATGAGCTTCTGAAGGCAAAGATAATCAGGAGAGTTGGAATACATACTGGCTATAACTGAATCAGAAATCAGTCGGAATCCAATTTCCGCATTATCATTAGGATAGATTTCTTTTCTCAATTTTATGGCAATCGCCTCTTTCAGGGGTTTGCTTCTGATTGTAAATTCGCCAATTTTTGGCATTTCATCAATAAAATTGAATATTCAGTCACGAGCTTTTATGTTCATTTTACTGTTTTGTTTGCAAAAACGTCCAATTTTTGATAATAAAACATTACTTTGAAAATATATTGGCCTTGCAAAAGCATGCACAAAAAGATGATTAGAATTACTTTGCTTGTTGAACAACCTTGGATGGTGGACTCAAAAGACCACGCAATATCCTAGGGCATGTGCATATTCTTTTTCTGTTGCAGGTATTGAGCACGAGTGATCCAAACAGCATGATCGTAACCACGAGCAGATATTTGCTATAACTTGATACTGTTATATCTTATTAAGTCGATTCTTCCATTCAAGAGTTCCCACCGAGTTTCGGGATGGCAACGGTGGTCGAAGATGGATTTCTTCTGTGTTAATAACGGTTATTAATGCAGTGAATACTACAGGTTGACAACGAGTGCCAATTATCCAGTACCTTGCATACGATGTGATGGGTAGTTCAAGGCAGAGTGTTCGTACAAGAGTTGGAAAATGTTTGGTTTTCTATAAAATCCTCTTAAGAGACGAAACTTGTAGTACTAGCATCCCTTGTGGAGTTTACTCTTGGCAGGATGTACCACCAGGTGGTAGTGTCATATTTCCCGCAGGTTTAGCATGTGAAATTTGTCAAAGATCAATCCCCAGCGGAGTTATTGACCATCCCATGCATGGGGCATCATATAATTCCCCAGCGAGATGTTCCAGATCTAATATCCCCAGTAGAGTTTGGAGACACTTGGTCTTCTGTAAAATCCTCTTAAAAGGGAATTCCCCAGCACGAGACGCTTTACAGCAGTTTTCTCTAGCAGAGTGTGTTGTAAACTCATTATCCCCAGCGGAGTCGTCAAAGAGAAAGTTCGCCCAACATGGGGCATTGTGACATCTATCCTAAGCTCGACAGTCATCTTCCTCAGCAGATTACCGAGGAATTGCTTTGGGTTTCCCTAACAAATCTCTAGGGACTCTTTCTCAGCACGTTGCAACGGATTGTCTTTCAACCAAGATTTGCATATCCCCGGCAGAGTAGTCTTGATCCCCAGCAAGATCGCATCTCCGGTAATGGTACCCTGAATCTTGTCTGCTATACTCCCCAGCCGAGTCGCGGTAGGTTCCCTAGCAGGGTTTAAAGAGATCGACAGAATCTCTTCTTCAGCAAGGTGTCAACATATGATATTACCCAGCAGGTGGTGTAATCCTCAACAATGCTCATTTACAATCCAAAGTCCAATTTATTTTTGGCATGCGTACAGTTTGGTCATGTTATTCCAGCAGGTGGAGTGATCATCTGGCAATTTTAAGTTTCCAACGACAGTTTGGTAATCATGAAAGTCCAACGACAGTTTGGCAAGGCTTCCAACGATAGTTTGGTAAGCGTTCAAGTCCAAACGACAGTTTGGCAGAGATTCCAACGACAGTTTGGTAATCATTAAAATCCAACGACAGATTGGTAGAAATCCAACACGAATTGGTAAAAGCTGCTAAAGTCCATCTGAAGATGGCAAGTGTGAGATTCCAACGACAGTTTGGTAATCATTAAAATCCAACGACAGATTGGTAGAAATCCAACGCAAATTGGTAAAAGTCCAACGACAGTTTGGCGAAGCTTTCGACGACAGTTTGGTAAGCACTAGAAGTCCAATGACAGTTTGGCAGAAAGTCCAACGACAGATTGGCAGAGCAGCTAAAGTCCATCGACAGTATGGCAAGCCAGTAGTCGCCTGGCGTCGTTCAAAAAGACATTGTTGAAAGTCCAACGACAGTTTGGCGAAGCTACCGATGACAGTTTGGTAAGCACCAGAAGTCCTACGACAGATTGGCAGAACAGCCCAAGTCCATCGACAGTATGGCAGGCTAGTAGTCGTCCGGCGTTGTTCAAAAGACAGATCTCTCCGACACTTGAAGATTCAATC
This sequence comes from Lathyrus tuberosus, assembly GCA_022829125.1. Taxonomy (NCBI): domain Eukaryota; kingdom Viridiplantae; phylum Streptophyta; class Magnoliopsida; order Fabales; family Fabaceae; genus Lathyrus; species Lathyrus tuberosus. The sequence goes on along the minus strand of JALAZF010000028.1, from coordinate 14,495,478 downwards.
CAACCATCGCATTGGGTTTATATCCATTTTCTTTTTCATCATCCAGAGCAAATTTTCGGTTATATTTGGTATTCAATCACTATATACCTTGAAAGTCTGAAAGCATTCGCTTTCAGGCATTCAGGTCTACAGTGTTTGAATAGGGGCAGCTGTAATACCCCAAAATTTGCTCTCCCCTTTTTGCATCTTAGCATAGCATTATCATTTATCATATCATATCCATCTCATTAGTATTGCATTGCATTTAACATAGAAAAATGAAGCATAGCATTCCTCTTACCATCAAGGCATGGGATCAGGGGGAAGGTGGACAATCAAGAGATTATTCAAAGCACAAAAAGGGCAATCCAGTTGCCTCCAGGCAAGCCAAGAGTCTCTCATGTCTCATACCATCTCAATTGATCATCCACAATCTCAAGGAAGTGAGATCCAATGGGAGATTGAAGCAATACATACTTCAACATGCAAGAGGTTCAAAAACTGGAAGAAAAACCCTCAAAAGAGATAGCTCATTGATCCAAAATCATCCTCAAATGGTATATACCATCATCCTTTAAGAGGATACACAACATACTCTGAAGAATTTGAAATTAAAGACTGCACATTTTTCTCCTAGGAGGTGGGCACCAAAACTAGGGTTTCCCATTAAATCAGAGAATCTTTGATTTTTTGGACAAAACTTGATGTCATGGTATTCTACATGTTCTTAAGTGTATGTGTATGGAGAATTGCCTCTCAATTGGTTTTAAAAGTGGTTCAATTGGAAGAAAGATAAAAAATCAGGGAAATTGGGGCCAGGTCAAATAATCAGAGGAAAAAGTCAACTCTTGAATTTTTGAGGTCAAATTCATAAAATTCATGTTATATGTGTCCAATGTACAAAATTTGGTCAAGAAACTCCAAAGGAATCATGAAAAAATCAAGAGGTGGAAAGTTGCCATTTTTGGAAGAAGAAGGGTTACTAAAAATAGCAAGTTTTGGCCATTTTGCATCAGAGTTTGAGCCAAGGCCATTTAAAATTTAAGCACCAAATGAAAATTCCACCAGGCCACAACAAAAGATCTTGCTTTAAGCTTCACATCCATATGTGGAACATCTCTATTGGATAAAAATTGAGTGAGATATGATTGATCAAAGTTTGAGCAAAGTAGGTTCAAAACTAGGTCATGACCAAGATTTTCAGGGCACGCGCGCAGTCATTTTCTCAAACAGTTGGTGAGCCAAATGTCCACCCATTTTTCATCAAGATAAAAACCTCAAATGGAAAAGTTTTCAACATCAAAGTTGTTCTTTGTAGTGTCATCTTTAATATTGATGTTTGGAAAATTTTGAGTTGATCAAGTATGAGTGAGTTATAGTGGTCTCAAGATAGGTTGATTAGGCTGAACTTCCATGCATGTCACTTGCCATGCCATGACTTGCTTCGTACGCATATGTACCAGTTCTTTATCCATCTGTTTGTGGTCATTTTTAGGTATGTTTGAGACCTCACTTCACTTCAATTTTCAAACCAATATTGTTCCTCAATGTACCCTCTTTCAAATGAACCCGTGAACTCACCAAACCATCCACATTTCATGGAGTAATGCATCCTCAAGCAACCCTATCTTCATCTGTCTTCAACTGTCACATAAAACCAAAAAAAGCAAGTGGAATTTATTGCTGATTGAATTAGCTTGCGCATGCTTGATCACACTCACCAACCTTTGCTTCATTTAGCCAAACACCTTTGCATTCACCAGGTCACGTGTGTTGCTCATACATAGAAGTGGAAAGAATACAAACTTGTATAACAAGTTGCTTGCTGCAGCTTCATTCTCTTCATCCTCACCATAACACTCTAAGCATCACCTACACCATAAAAAACCCAAGATCAACTCGCCTCTAACTAACTGACTCAGTTAGTTAGAGTGAACTCACCCAACTCAGTCACCCAACTCACTTCCTAGCTCACTATAAAACAAAACTTCTATTCACAAATTCATTTTCAACTTCACTTTTCATTTCCACTCTCAAGAACACTCTCACTCTCTCAATCTTCCCTGAGCTTTTTCTCTCTCTCTCTGTGCACGAATCATTCATCTTCATCCACCTCAATTCATCATCATCAATGGCATTGGATTGAAGGAGATTTCAGCACAGTCCTCAAGATTGCTGCAAGCATTGTTCAACATTGGATCTCCCTGCTTTCAAGACAACGAGTTATAGCATTTATTTTGCTTAGTTTGTGAAGCTTCAAGGTTGAAGGAGAAGCTAGGATCTCTGGTTTTCTGAAGAGCACCCCGAAGCCTCATCAATTTCAGGTTTATTTCACTCAATTTTAATGCATTGTATTCTTGTGATTTAAGCTTGTTTTATGATGTTTGGAGCTTATTAGGAGCTATGCGTGAGTTCTGTCTAGTTGATAGGCTCTTTAGGAGTTTAGATGTGATTTTAGGGCAATTTGTTTTGGATCGGTTTGTGTTATACGTGTATGTTATGTGAAAAATAGTTTTAGATTCATGATGTACATGAGCTCAGCTTTCGATTGGTGTACGTATTGTGAATTTCTGGAGGAATTGGAGTTTGCAGGTGGTGGCTGTTGGCCGGAGAAGGTAACCGGAGGTCCTCTCCGACCGGTGACTGTTAGAGCTAGGGTTTTTGCCATGTTTTAATCCTGTCCGTTGTTTTTTTCTCATCGTGTGGCTAAGAGCATGACAACGCATTAAAACGCATGTGCAAGGCATGTGCCATTTTTCTGATTTCAATTAAGCATGGTGTGGTGTGGTGTATGGTATGGAGCGTGGACATGCGTGTGTGAGCGTTTGATCTGATTACTTTGACTATTATGCTGACTTGACTTGATCCAATGGCGTGAATTGATTGACTTTTGTTGACTGAGAGTGCATGCTAGTTGTTGTGGATAGCGCGTGTGTGGACCAGGCTCTGAATTGATATTTGCACCCTATGTTTTTCAAGCCCAATGAGTTTGAACTGATGGATTGCTATGCTTGCACCCCCTTTCTTTATTTCCATTTCATTTTATTTTCCATTTTTTCTACACGTTTACTTTTTAATTTTTAAAAATACCAAACTTCATCATAAAATCCAACAAAAATTCATGAGTATCACTAAAACATTTAGGAAATTTTCCATGATTTTATTTCTTGATTTTATGACCTTTTTACCCCTGATCCATAATTTTCTTTGAATTTCTTTGGTGTGCATTCTCAATGTGGTACATGATTTTGTTTAATTTTGTTCTTGATCATTAAAAATTGTTTTGAGTTGCTTCTTTTTGTACTTGAGTCATTAACATATTGAAGTATGTTGATTGATTATTATTTGATTTTTTTAAGTCATTTCATGACATGTTTGATGTTCATTTTTGTGCTACTTTGTATGATATGTCTATTTGACCTAAATGCATTGTTTGACATCATTTTGCCTTGATTTCTTGTATGCTACTTTGGTACATGATTCACTTCTGACCTGTGTATTTTTAAACCATGCTTGCTTAATTTTCCTAAGGCCATTTGATTTTTGTTTGATGCATTTCATTTAAAGCATTATAACATGTCACATCATTGTAATCTTTTGTGCATGTTTACATGTTTTCTTTTGTACATACTTGCATGATCATTTGCCTACTTTGTGAGATATTCATGTGACATAATAGGTCATTGATACATATCATATGTCATCTTTGCATGTTGGTTATCATTTGAACCTTGTGCACCCTTAACATGTTGTGTTTGTACTTGTGTTTTCTTTTGAACTCCCATTTCAATTCTACTTCTTCTATCACTTCTTAAATGTCTTGATGTGCTTCTTAAATACTTGTGAGATGTTTGTGAATCATGCTTCATTTCATTTCAATTCTGATACTTGGATTACATGATCCATTTAGGCATGTCTCTTCCATTTATTTTCATCTTTCATTCTCCCTTTTCTTATGGTAGCATGTTCTAATGTCATGGATGATGTTTGTTGCCTATCCACTTGGACTTGCATGATAATGATCATTTGTTTGCCATGTGATGTACATTCTGGTTGTGACATTAGGATTTGACTTCTCATCTATTTCTCTTGAGTTTTATGGTGCATTAAATGTTCTTTTACTTCTTATATATGTTTACTAACCATGTAGGGGCTTTGGTAAGTTGCAATTGAGTGTGGATAAGGAATCCACATTCAAATTTCTATCCCTTCATGTTTTACATTTCCATCTTGTGTTTTGTTAAGCACTTATGTGCTTTCTTTTAATAACTCATCACCTTCCCTTTTGAATTACAATTCATCTTCTACTTTAGAAGTGAATTGTTTAATTCTTTCTTTCTTTAGACTTTAGGTCTTGCAACCTCACAAACCATTAGGATCACTCCCTTGATTAATCAATTAGGATTGAGTCTTAGTTCATATAGATTTTACCTTTACTTCTCTCTTGAGTCTCTCTTCTCATCTCAAAGAAATTTCAAAATATCTAATAAAGGTAGGCATTTATTGCATTTAGGCCTTTCATATAAAGAAAAGATTATAAGGGGTCTTCTCTTGTAATCTTAGAATGTGTAGCATATAGCCCATCTTGGGTCAATGTGTTAAACATTTGATCTTGTATGAGGGACTTAAACGCAATACTTGTTGAAGGAACAAATAAAAAACACTTCTTCATTTCATAATCAACAAAAACACTTAATAAATACAAGTATGCTAGGGTGTTTGAACCTTGGCAATTGGAACTAAGTGTGGGGGTCTTCTTCACTCTTAGTGTGCTTTCTTACCCATTCCATCTTGGAATGTGAGAATGTACACATTCCAATGACTAAGATTCAGATACACTATCATATGCAAACAAACGAAAAAAACTCTTAAAAGACAAAAACAAACAGTAACGTCTTTCCTTCGGGAATTCTTTCCTCATCTCCTTCAATCATTCCTTAAGGATGCGTCATTTCCGTTCTACCGCAAACAGGTAACACCTAAGTCTCCCTACAGGGAGCTGCAACACCTAAACTGCTAGGACGCGAACGTTGATGTATTCCACTAAAAAACACAAACAACTTTCCCTTAGGTGAGGGGAACTACGTCGCTCTGATTCTCATGTTCCCGATGAGATACGTAGGCAGTGGGGTAGGGCCCATACGAGCACTTCTTTTATTTTCCCTACATTTGTTATTCTTTCTCCTTTCTTTCTTTCAGTTCCTTTTTTCCAGCATTCTTTTCCTACACCCTTTGATCGAAACAAGCAAGCGTGGATCCCATCGGGTACGATGGACGCGAGGGGGTGCTAATACCTTCCTCTCGCGTAACCGACTCCCTTACCCTTTCTCTTGGTCGCAAGACCATGCTTTTCCTTTCCTTCAGGTTTATGCAGTGTTTCCTTTCCCTCTCTTGGGATAAATACACATTGGTGGCGACTCTGTTTGGTGCCACTTTCGCGTTTGTACTAGGATGAAAATCCCGGGAGCGACAATAAGCACCTGTCCCTGTCTTTGCAATGACGCGGTAGGGGCCCTCCCAGTTTGCGGCCAACTTTCCTTCGCGTGAGTTTTTCTGATTTTGCCGTAAGACAAGACTGCCTACTTGAAAATCTCGTTTGATGACTTTGTCGTTATAACGCAAAGTTATTTTCTGTTTTAAAGAGGCTTCTCGGAGGGATGCACCCGTCCTTATTTCTTCGACCAGGTCGAGTTCCTCGCAGAGGGATTCGTTGTTCGCTTCTTTGTCGAGAGGAGCTTCTGTCCTTCTCGACGGTTCCCTGATTTCCACGGGAATTACTGCCTCGGTTCCATATGTTAACCGGAACGGGGTCTCCCCGTTCATGGAATGAGGGGTAGTTCGATATGCCCAGAGAACGCTGTGTAACTCCTCGACCCACCTTTGTTTGGCTTTGCCGATTCGTCGTTTGAGTCCTAGGAGTATTACTCTGTTCGCTGCTTCAGCTTGCCCGTTGGTTTGTGGGTGTTTGACCGACGTAAAATGTTGTTTCGTACCCAGTTTGACAACGAAGGCTTGGAAGTTTCCGTCGGTGAACTGCGTCCCGTTGTCTGTGACAATGGCCTGAGGCACGCCGAATCGGGCGAGTATATTTCTCTTGTAGAAACGTAATATATTGAAAGCAGTGATCTTGGCTAATGCTTCCACCTCGATCCACTTTATGAAGTAATCTACCCCGACGATGAGGTACTTATTTTGGTACGATCCTATGACGAAAGGTCCGAGGATATCCATTCCCCACCACGCAAAGGGCCACGGGGATGACAATGATTTAAGATCGTTTGAAGGAGCGAGGTGCATGTCCCCATGCCTCTGACAACGGCCGCACTTCTTGACGTGTTCCTTTGCATCTTGTTGCATAGTGGGCCAGTAATATCCTGCTCGGAGAGCTTTTCGAGCCAAAGATTTTTCTCCTAGATGCTGCGCGTTGATTCCTTCATGTATTTCCTGGAGAATCTCTGAAACTTTACTTTCCTCGACACACCGGAGTAGAGGGATGGAGAATCCACGGCGATATAGTTTACCTTCGACTACGGTGTATGCACATGCCCGCCTCCTAACTATCCCAGCTTCTTTAGGATCGTCGGGCAGTATGTCCGTCATCAGGTATTCGTAAATTGGAGTCATCCAACAGTTAGCGTCCCCGATAATGTTCACCTCTGTGGTCGAGGTAGGTTTGTTGATGCTCGGATGGGTCAGTATCTCTTGGATCACTGATTTGTTCCCTCCTTTCTTCTTAGTGCTCGCTAGCTTGGAGAGCACGTCTGCTCTAGTGTTATGCTCGCGCGGGATGTGAGCCACCTCCGCGGAGACAAATTTCTTCAACTTTTCTTGCACCAAGGTAAGTTATTCAATGAGACTATCATTTTTGGCCTGAAATTCTCCACGAACTTGTGATGCTACGAGCTGAGAGTCTGTAAAGATTTTGACTTCTTTTGCGCCGAGGTCTTCTGCAAGTCGAAGTCCTGTGAGTAATGCCTCATACTCGGCTTGGTTATTTGATGTTTTGAAAGATATCTCTAGTGAAATTTCTATTAAGATGCCTTCCTCGTTTTCAAGGATAATGCCTGCCCCGCTGCCCTTTGTACTAGAGGCTCCGTCGACGTAAATTGTCCATTTTTGGGAGCCATTGGTCAAGGAATCGGGGGCTGTCATTTCCACTACGAAGTCGGCCAGTACCTGAGCTTTCAAGGTTTTTCTTCCTTCGTATCGAATGTTGAACTCAGATAGCTCGAGAGACCACCGAAGCATTCTCCCCGCCATATCTGGCCGACTAAGGAGCTGTCTGATAGGTTGTTCGGTTCTTACCACAATTGTGTGGGCCAGGAAGTAATGGCGTAGTCTTCTGGCTTCAGTTACGAGGGCTAAGGCAACTTTTTCAATCTGTTGATATCTGAGCTTGGGGCCTTGAAGAGCTTTGCTCGTGAAATAAATCGGTTTCTGTCCGTCGGGGGTCTCCCGTATGAGGACATCACTTACCGCTTCGCCGGTGATGGCCAGGTACAAGAAAAGTGTTTCCCCGTTATCTGGTCGGGACAAGACCGGGGGTTGTGATAAGACTTGTTTTAGATGGAGGAGGGCTTGTTCGCATTCTTCACTTCATTCAAACGTTGCTTTCTGTCGAAGAAGTTTGAAAAATGGGAGTGCGTATTGGCCAGATTTAGCGACAAAACGAGAGAGGGCGGTTAACATCCCGTTAAGCGATTGTATCGACTTGTTAGACTTCGGAGTAGGAATCTCAGAAAAAGCCTTACATTTGTCGGGGTTCGCTTCAATTCCTCTCTCCGTAAGGTAAAAGCCAAGGAATTTACCTGCTCGAACACCGAAAGTGCACTTGTCGGGGTTGAATCTCATGCGACATTTTCTCGCCGTGTCGAACACCTTTTTAAGGTGAGCAGCGTGGTCGACTTCTTCTGCGGATTTGACGATCATGTCGTCCATATAGACTTCGAGCATGTCGCCAATTTCTGCTCGGAAGACCTTGTTCATCATTCGTTGGTAGGTGGCGCCAGCATTCTTCAGACCAAAGGGCATTACGTTATAATAATAATTGCCCGACTTAGTCATAAAAGCTGTATGCTTTCTGTCGGCCTCATCCATGGGAATTTGGTTATATCCCGAATAAGCGTCCATGAAGGACAACAGTTTAAATCCTGCAGAGTTGTCGACCAGCCGGTCGATGTTAGGAAATGGGTAAGAGTCTTTCGGGCATGCCCGATTAAGATCCGTGTAGTCAATGCACATCCTCCATTTTCCATTAGATTTTTTCACAAGTACAACATTGGACAACCAAGTGGTGTACTTGGCCTCCGAAATAAAGTTTGCCTCTAGGAGGTCTTTTACAGCTTTTTCAGCAGCCTCCATTTTTTCTGGAGACTGCCTACGCCTATGTTGAGCTATAGCCCTAGCATTTGGATCTATAGACAGCTGGTGACAAGCCACTTGAGGATCTAATCTGGGCATCTCCGAAGCGCTCCAAGCAAACAAATCTGCATTCTCTCGGAGACATGCCTTCAGCTACCTCCTCGCCAGGTCGGGGAGTCCATGGCCGATCTTCACAGTTCGCTCTGGGTCGTCGCCAAGAGGGATCAGCTCGAAATCTCCATCTAGGATGGGGCGTGTTGGGTAGAGAGGTTGTCCGTTGACTTCAACTGGGAGGTCTTTGCCTGCAACTTCTTCCTGTTCCCCGGTGAACCTGCTATCAAGGTCGACTGCGCTAACCGGCGGTAGTGGAACCTGTGCGACGTCTGAAGTTGCTCTTTTGGGGTGGATGCCATCGACATCACTTAGACCTTTGATCGCTGCATCGAAACATCTTCTAGCTGCTTCAATATCCCCGTGGAGGGTAACCACGCATCCTCGTGTCGTATAATACTTCAATTTTAGGTGGACAGTGGATGGTACAGCTGTTATTTCAGCCAAAGTGGTCCTTCCCAAGATGCAGTTGTAGAGGGAAGGGCAGTCGACCACTAGGAAATGCGTCTTTGCCTGTCGAGCTGTTTAACCTGCTCCGAATGTGACCAACAATTCTACCTAACCTCGAGGTCTAGTAGACGTGTCGTTGAAGCCTTGTAGATCAGATCCCACATACGGGGACAGGTGATGCTTTGTCAACTGGAGAGTGTCGAAGAGGTGAGTGTACATGATGTCCACCGAGCTTCCCTGATCGACCAAAATCTGGTGCACATCGAAGTTGGCCATTTGTGCCCGAATTAGGAGGGGTATATTAGTATTCGGGGATCCACCTGGTAATTCCTCGAGATAGAAACTTATAGGGCATGATTTTCCACGAGATAACCTGAGAGTTGGGTCTCGAGGAGTGGATGTCCTTAGCTCGTCGAACTTCCTCTTTATTGAACCGATGGTCACTCGTTCAGGGTCTCCGCCCGATATGACTAGGGCTTGGGGGAAACCTTCCCAGGTGCTGCGAACACTTACTAGTTCTTCCGCCGGGAAGCTCTTCCACATGTTTCGAACAGCTTCGGCGTCGCTAACATTTCCTTGGAAACTGAAGTCTTCAGGTCATGTGATGCTTAGGGTAACTTACAGTTTTCCAGTGTCCGGATGGTTTGACTCCTCGGTATTTAGAGCTTCTTGGCCGGTGGGGCGAGGAGCCTCGTCTTGTTTGGTGTACTTTTTCAGGTAGCCCTCTTTAATCAGTGTTTATATTGCGTCCTTAAGATGGATGCAATCCTCAGTAACATGCCCGTGACTGCGATGGAACCGGAAGTACTTGGATTTATCAGTATTTGGTTTGGGAGCTGTTGGTTTTGGGAAGCGGATTCCCCCTTTCACGAACTCCGAATTTGCACATTCACTTAAAATGCGGGCACGGGACACGTTAAGTGGAGTGTAGTCTTTGAAAAGACCGACAGGTCTCCGAGATTCGCGGGAGTCTTTATTTCAATTTTCTTTTTTCCTCTCCCCGCCTCGCCTAGGTGGAGGGGAATCTTCTCTTCTCCTATCCCCTCCTCGCATAGGTAGATGGGAGTCTTCCCTGTTTCGGCCGCGGGGGCCTTCTCTGCTTCTTAATTTCAGGGCAATCTGGGATGCTTCTGCTTCCTCGAACTCAATGTGTGACTGAGCTCGTTCGAGGAAGCCTTCGAAGCTGAGAGGACGGTGTAATCCTACAGATTCTGCGAACTTGGAGCCAACCCGTAGCCCTTTGATGATGAGATATAATTTTATATGGTCGGTCGTATGGACCTCGACCGCTTCTTTGTTGAATCTCTCTATGTAGCTCCGGAGAGATTCTTTCTTATCTTGGAAGATGGCCTCCAAGGATGATATAGTTTTTGGATGTCTTCGAGAAGCTGTGAAATGTTTTCTGAAACATTCCCTCAGAGCTTTCCACGACGCTATGGATTCAGGTGTCAGGTTTTTGTACCAAGCCATGGCCCCTTTCCGAAGAGTCGTAGGGAATAATCGACATTTGATAGTGCCGGAGACGTTTCTAAAGTCGAGAAGAGCTTCGAAGCTCTCGACATGGTCGTCCAGATCAGATGTTCCATCGTACGTCCCCAAGGATGGAGGTCTCTCCAAGCCTTTAGGAATAGGAGCTTCCATTATTTGTCTGGATAGGGGAGTCCAGTAGTCGTCATCATCGCTGCCTCCCGGGGATATAGAAGGAGAATTGTGACCTCGAACATAGTGACGCCTCAGGGAGTTTTCCTTATGACGGACTCTTGGCTCCTCGACATCAGGTTTACTCTTCTTAGTCTTCAAGGGATGAGTGGGCCCCTTTGGTGGTAGGGAGCGATGAAGCTTCTGTGGATGTTCGGTCTGGTTATGCTCCAAACGTGGCCCGCGACCTCTATTTACTGGGGAGGGGCTGCGAGATTCCGCTGGAGACAACGAAAGTCTGGGATAAGGAGGTGGTCGGTGTTTTCGCGGGGAAGTTCGACCACGGCCTTTTTCTAGCTTCTCGATCCGTAAGTTTTGGTTGAAGATCATTTGATTGGTCTGATTGACCAACGCAAACAAAGCAGCAGTGCTCGGATATGCATTTGGTGGTGGATCCACAGGATGATAGGTGGGCTGGAGGATTGCTTCTTGTCCGTCTTGTTGAGCAGTCTCATATTCTACCTCCTCGGAAGACGGGGAAGCGGTGATTCCATCTCTGACATCATTCTCCACGACGGGCTGAAGAGCATTGTTGTTGCCATGGGTGTTACCACCAAGTTGTGTGATGACATTATCTATAGCTTGATTCACTGACGGGTTGGCCATTGCTGGTAGTTGAATGAGGAAACTTTGGTTTATCGCAAGGGAAAAACGGGGAAGCTTATGAAATTCCCACAGACGGCGCCACTGATCGTACCTGGATCAGACATTTTGGAGATGGCCAACGACGTTTGGAATTGTTGCTTCTTTAACGATAATGAAAGACGGTGGGGGGGGGTGTACCTGCAGGGTACTCCGATGCTTAAGTCAGTGAGAGCACAGCAAGTACAAAGAAAGTGATTGAGAGTAAGAGTTAACTTATCCTGACCCTCTCGATTGGGAGGGTATTTATAGGAGACCCCCAGCGCGTGGCCAACGATTACTTACAACGGGTGGGACCATCGTGTGACTCGTTCCAAGTAACTGCTAGGGCTTACGTGTAGTAATAATGACCAGCTCGTGGTCAACACCCTAGTGTAACTGCCCCTTTAATACCATTATTAGACGGTTACATGAAACGTATCTGTATAGGTAAGACCGTTGATGGGCTCCTCGGGGGGAGAATCTACAATGTCGAGGAAATATGGTGGCCGTGGTCTGGATATGACCTAATGGAGGAGAACCATGCTTGTCGAGGACCCATGAGTCAATGAGATTAGGCGTATTCTCGCGGGGAGAAGCTAATCTGTCGAGGAGGTCCATTTCATCAGGGTGTGATGTCTTCCTTTTCTGTTTGTCCTCGGATGTTCATGTGTCCTAGGATCCTCAGGGTGCCCGACATGCCTTTGGCCTCGCGTATGACAGTCAGGTGCCCTTCTCTAGGACTTTATTGGGCTTTTTCAAGTTGTATGGATTGGGTCTGTTTGATTGTAGGAAATCACGGTCCAGTCCAGAACAATCTATATATATATATATATATATATGGGGTTTTCCAACATAGACCCATTTATTTTTATGAAGTTCTATTTTAGCAAGCTTTAACTAAAAAATGCTTAAATGCACCTTAAGGTGTAGGTTGCTAAAACATACCTTCATAAAAATAACTGGGTGTATTATAGAAAACCCCACAGGGGTTTGCTATAATACACCCACTTGTTTTTATGAAGGTGTATTTTAGCAAGCTTTATCTAAAATAATATTTAAATTCACTCTAAAGTGCATGTTGTTAAAATAGACCTTCCTAAAAACAACTGGGTCTATGTTAGCAAACTCATATATATATACACACACACACATATATATATATATATATATATATATATATATATATATATATGTGTGTGTGTGTGTGTGTGTGTGTAGGTGTGTGTTTGTGTGTGTGTGTGTGTGTGTGTGTGTGTGTGTGTGTGAAAGAAAAAAGAAAAGAAGAAAATTAGTAAGAAAAGAGAAAGAAGAGAAGAAAAGAGGAAGAGGAAAGCTTGGGATTTCATCATCATCACTTCATCATCTTCATTCCATCTTCGTCATTCAATAACTTCTTCATCATCCATTTCAAGGTGACTTCTAGATATAACCTTTCTAGAGTTGAGATATAATTGATGATTTTGTTGTGGTTCATGATGATTTTGATGAAATGCATGTCTATTTTTGTTATAACATGTTAAATTGAATTATTGGATGCATTATGAGCATATAAGTTGAAGGGCTTGACCATTTTCATTTTCCAAACACGTTTTTGGGAATTCTAGTTTTTCCGTCTCGCCGGGCGAGCTAGCTCTTTCAATTCGCAGGGCGACCATGACAGCATGCAGAAAAATAATTATTTTCTTGTTTCCCCCATAACTTGAGAACCGTAACTCGGAATGAGGCACAGTCGGAAGTGTTGGAAAGTTATTCCAATGCTCTATGTGATAGTGAAGTAGGAACATGGGTTTATTGTTAAGTGCAAATTTTGACTTAAATTGAACCATCTTTCTTGGCACTTTTCAACTCAATTTTCATGTTTACATAGATTTACTTCATGTTTTTGTGTGATTCTTCAATTATATTGCAAATACATTTGGATTCTTTGATGTGTGTGTTATTGTACAGAAATTAGGCATAAAACATCAATGAGTAAGACACAAAAGATTGGACAAGGATTGCCAAACGAAGAGAAGAATTTAAGTAAGTTCGCAGGGCGAACTTGCTAGCGAACGTTCACTGGGCGAATAACTGGCGAAGAACCCGAGAATGCTCCCAGACTTTTGGCAGTAGAAAAAGGCATCAAAGTTCACTGGGCGAACAAGCCAGTGAAGGTTCGTTGTGCGAAGTTGCAGCGATGGACCAGCGAACTGGCCCAGACTAAAGTCAGTAGCTAAAGGACCCTAAGTTCGTTGTGCGAAATTGTAGGCGAAGAGTTCGCTAGGTGAATAATCATTCGCACTGCGAACTTCATATATTTCTCAAGGGCGATTTAATTGTTCAGAGGCACATCAGGTGCCTAATTTGGTGTTCGCTGGGCGAATAATTTGTTTGCAGTGCGAACATGACAGATCTTGAATGTATTACATATATATATATATATATATATATATATATATATTCACACTTTTTAGAAGTAGTTAGATATTTTTCGGCATAAAACTTTATCTCTCTTCATTTCAAGAATATTTTAGAGAGAGAAACTCAAACCCTAAAGGGGAGAAGGTAAGATCTTCAATCTCTTGATGGGTTTGGATGTAATCTTTTGATACCTTATGTATTTCATCTAATGTATGTTTGTGAACTAGTTTTGATTCACTATTATTGATTGTCTTAGATTGTTTATTTGTGGGTCTTGACAAAACCTTTTTCAAATCTTTGGTCTTAGATTTTCATCTATCAATGAGAAAACTTTTGACATGGTTTTGTGAGTTGATATTCATTTGCATCATATTTATTTTATTGTGTTGATTAACTAGCATAAGTAGCATGAGTAGGATCAATACGGTAAAGACCGCGCTAACGCTTGACAAACGGCATTGCGAGGATGCGTGATAATAGTGATGAAGAACGATGTTCACATACATTTGGGAAATTAGGTGAATACATGTATAAAGGGTAAAGCATATGTACGTATTCTGATCATGGTGTTTAATATGAAGCAGTTATTTATCTGATTTGGGTGTCATCTTTGTTTACCTGTTTATCTTTGATTTGAACTGCTATAGACATATACTCTTCAGATCTGGATCTAGGATGATTACCTGTTAAGCTCTAAACTCTAGACATAGATTTAGGATTAGCATTTGCGTGAGTATTAGCTCTTAATGCTCTGTGTTGGTTTTGTTGCGTGAGACATCACCAATGAGACAATACGGTTGTTCTCTCGATGTTGCGTTAGATATAACCTCTGTTGTGGGTGATACGTGAGGATATTAGACGATTGATTGAGTTGTGTTTAATATGATTAGAAGAATGCATGTGTTATCAATTGATGAGATCCAATCCCAACAAGGCTCCGTTTATAATTCAGTTTTTACTTTATATTTTTTGTCTTTATATTTTATGCCTTTATTTATGGTAACGTGAATCTTTTAACCGAATTTTCACAAGAAGCTTAGGAATGTAGAGACCGTTGAACGACATTCTTTCCCTCGCACCGATCCCTGTGGATACTATATAAACCCCAGAGGGAATTCCTTCAAAACTAAATTTTAGCTTGCTGCTTTACCACTTCAACAAAATGGCGCCGTTACCGGGGATTGGTGTGTAGATATTGAATTTCATTGCAATAGTTTCTATGTTTTTAAGCTTTATACATTTGTTTATATTGTATATATTTGTTTCCTTTTACGTTTTCTCTAGTGTGGATTAGGAATGATGAGAACTCCTTCTAGATTGGTTGTTGTTTGTATAAAAGTATTCGATGAAGCTTCGACCAAGTTGGATGGTGATGGTAGGATGTTGAACATGCGAATGCATGCGAGGTAAATTGTACCGCTTTATATAATGTTAGAATGGTTTAAGAATTTTGTGCTTTGTGCAAATGTGTATTCTTGTTTCATGTTGCAACTTGTTTGAATGCTTGTTTCACTTAGGTCCAAAAGCCACAAATTGTGAGAAACCTCCATTGTTTACTATATGCTAGGATGACTGATAATTTTGTTTAATTCGTTTGATTCATGTTTTATCTTTTGATTTATTTGATTCTATGGAAGCATTATAAATGATCAAGGCATTTGTTGATAATCAGCACAACCATTTTCAAACAGTAATTTACCTGTGAGTTGTGAGTATTCGTTATCCCTTTGAGCCTAAACAATTTAGATCTCGTCTTACTGATGAACTTTGTGTATGTACATAATTTGAACATTTAGTTCATCAGTGAATTTTGAGAGTTTCTAAAATATTTTCTTCTTGAACCTTGTAACATTGTTTTCATTGATTTCCTTGCCTTAAAAAGCAAGGATCATTCACTTAAGGTTTAGTTGAAAATAAGTTGGGGAGAATGAAAAAGAAGATTGGTA
Organism: Lathyrus tuberosus; assembly: GCA_022829125.1. Classification (NCBI taxonomy): domain Eukaryota; kingdom Viridiplantae; phylum Streptophyta; class Magnoliopsida; order Fabales; family Fabaceae; genus Lathyrus; species Lathyrus tuberosus. The sequence continues at coordinate 14,479,909 of JALAZF010000028.1, read as the reverse complement.
AGTTGGTAAAAATTTTGAAAAATTTCAAGCAAGCATGAAAAGAAAAATAAAATGTGAATATGATTGTGAAAAACAAAGAAAAAGAATGCTTGCTTGAATGAGAAAAATAGCAAAATAATTGCGCATAAGGAAGTTTGAGAAGGTTTGTGGTAAAGGAATGAAAATGGTGAATGAAGTTGAGATGTGTGAATACCTTGTATAGTGAATGTTCTTTTGCATTAGAAATTTCGATTCAATGGCCTTTAGAAATGTACCTTTATTGTAAACTCGACCAAGCTACAACCTTTAAAGCCCTTAGTGATCTTTTTGCTTCCATGTTTTCATTTTTTATTGTTAGATGATGTATGAATTGAATTGTTATTAGCATTGTTTGTCAGGTGAGTGAAATTTCCTCGCGGTTGCAAACGCGTTAATTTCTTCATTCTTATTCTGAAGATGAATGCTAGAGTGATATGAGCATGATAGTTTAGTTGTTACTTGAAACATTGCTTGATATTTGTTTAAGAACTAAATTCTTTGTCATTGTTCGATTCTATTGTGTGGTAAACATTGTTTGTGCGCATTTTCATGCTTGACCAAATCCTCTTATTAGTGAAAAATTCTCTTGTTTGAATTTGAATTGTTATCTCTTTTCTTGGTTGAATCTTATGCTTAAGCAAATCCTCTTGTTTTCATGAGGGGCATACTTTGCTTAAGGACAAGCAAAAATCTAGTTGGGGAGAGTTTGTTAAGTGCAAATTTTGACTTAAATTGAACCATCTTTCTTGGCACTTTTCAACTCAATTCTCATGTTTTCAAAGATTTACTTCATGTTTTTGTGTGATTCTTCAATTATATTGCAAATACCTTTGGATTTTTTGATATGTGTGTTATTGTGCCGAAATTAGGCATAAAATATCAATGAGTAAGACACAAAAGATTGGACAAGGATTGCCAAAGGAAGAGAAGAATTTTAGTAAGTTCGTTGGGCGAACTTGCTAGCGAACGTTCGCTGGGCGAACAATTGGCGAAGAACCAGCGAATGCTCCCAGACTTGTGGTAATAGAAAAATGCATGAAAGTTCGCTGGGCGAACAAGCCAACGAAGGTTCACTGTGCGAAGTTACAACGATGGACCAGCGAACTGGCCCAGACTGAAGTTAGTAGCTAAAGGACCATAAGTTTGCTGTGCGAACTTGTAGGCGAAGAGTTCGCTAGGCGAATAATCATTCGCACTGTGAACTTCAGATATTTCTCAAGGGCGATTTAACTGTTCAGAGGCACATCAGGTGCTTAATTTGGTGTTCGTTGGGAGAATAATTTGTTCGCAGTGTGAACATGACAGATCCTGAATGTATTATATATATATATATATATATATATATATATATATATAGGGGTTTGCTACAATAGACCCACCCAATAGGGATTTCCTACATGACAGATCTTTCTATTTGATTCCAAAAATTTGTATTTTATTTTTGTCTCTTTATAATAATTTGTAATTGTTTTTGTTATAAGTATTTATTTTAAATACTACTTGCTATTTAGATTTGAACCAAAATTATTATGTCAATTGAGGGAAGAAATGAGGTCATTGATTGGTCTTGTGAGCTTCTTAGAGATAATAATCTAGTACATGAAGATGATGAAATAATAGATTCTATGATATTTCAAGAGCCGCAACAGGGACCTTTGCTGCAAGCCAAACACATTGATGATTTGGATCTATATGAAGGGAAGGTATTTAACAATGATGAGGAGGCTTACAATTTTTATGGTTGGTTTGCACGAAAAAATGGTTTTTCAATTAGACGTCATCATGTTTACAAATCTAGTAAGAATCAGTCTGAGGATAATCCCTTAGGTATTTATAAAAGAGATTTTGTTTGTCACCGTGCTGGTAATATGAGCCAACACAAAGATAGGGAAGTTGATGTCCAAAAGAAATGAAAGTCGTCAAGATGTAATTGTACAGCAAAATTATTGGTGACTAAAACAACAATTGACTCCGAGAAAAAGTGGGTGGTGAAATATTTTAATAATAATCATAACCATGAGTTATTAGATGATAAAGAGGTTCAATTTCTTCCTGCTTATCGAAACATTCCAATTAACGATCAAAATCGCATTCTTTTGTTGTCAAAAGCGGGTTGCTCTGTAAGTTTGATAATAAGAGTGCTTGAATTAGAGAAAGGAGTAGATGCAGGAAATCTACCATTTTTGGAGAAAGATATTAGAAATTTTATTCAATCTCAAAGTGGTATTGGTAAAGAGTGTGATGCTTCAAATGTTCTCAAATTATGTAAAAATCTGAAAGATATGGATGATGCATTTCAGTATGAATTTTCAATAGATGAAAATAACAAATTGGAACATATTATTTGGGCATTTGGTGATTCAATTCGAGCATATGAAGCTTTTGGAGATGTGGTTGTTTTTTATACCACCTATCGAATAAATCGTTATTACATGCCACTCGGAATATGGGTCGGGGTTGATAATCATGGAAATTCTATTTTCTTTGGTTGTGTTCTGTTGCGAGATGAGAAGATTTCTTCTTTTACATGGGCTATAAAGGTAAATTTCTATTTACATGAGATTATCATTTATCAATTTCTAAATTTAAGTTTTTAGTAAATTAATTTATATGTTCTTTATTCTATTCAGAATTTTATCAGTTTGTCAAAGGAAAATATCCACAAACAATTCTTACAGATCAAGATCTTGCAATGAAAGAAGCTATTGCAATGGAATTACCAAACACAAAACATGCATTTTGCATATGGCATATCTTGGCAAAGTTATCAACTTGGTTTTCTTTTCCATTGGGGTCGAGATATAATGATTTTAAATATGAGTTTCATCGATTATACCATCTAGGATGTGTTGATGATTTTGAGAGAGAATGGAAATTGATGGTTATTGAGTTTGGTCTTAGCAAGGACAACCATATTAACTTGCTTTATTTGCATCGTCAATTTTGGGCACTTGCTTATTTGAGGGACTTCTTTTTTGCTGGAATGACAACAACTGGACGTTCAGAATCTATAAATTCATATATAACAAGATTCTTGGGTGCCAAAACGAGTTTGACAGATTTTATAAACCAAGTTAGTTCATTTTAATTGAGTTAATTCATTTTTCTCCAATATCTTTTTCAATCTATTGGTTTTAATTTAGTCACATTTTAATATATTTTTGTGTAGGTTGGAGTTGCTATCAAAATTAGAAATCAAGCCGGAGAAGAAGCAAGAATGCGCCAAAAGTACCATAATCCTCATATTAGAACATGTTTTCCTATTGAGGAACATGCTGCATCTATACTCACACCTTATTCCTTTAAGTTACTCCAACAAGAGATTGAGTTATCTGCAAAATATGCAGCAACTGAAACTAACAACAACCTATTCATTGTGAGGCATCATACGGCAATTGAAGGAGGCCGCTTTGTAAGTTGGATAGAAAACAATGAATCAATCCATTGTTCTTGCAAGGAATTTGAGTTTTCTGGAATATTATGCAGACATGCAATTCGAGTACTTGTGATGAAAAATTAATTTTTCCTCCCTTCAAAGTATCTTCCTCTTCGTTGGAGACAAGAAAGTTCATTGGTCCCAAAATCTAATCACCTTATTAACCGTGATGATAGCTCTCCCGTTAAGTTTCAGTCATTAATTCAATTTCTAGAAGTTGAATCCTTAAAGACAAAAGATCGAGAACAAGTTGCAGTTAGAGAGTTAGAGAAAGTCATTCAAGTGATTAAATGCATGCCTGAAATTCAAGAAAAGTTTGTGGATTCAGGTTCTGCTATTCCAAATGATGATGAATTGAATGTTGAAAATCCTTTAAGTTCAAAAACAAAAGGTCGACCAAAAGGATCAAGGCCAAAAGGAGGAGTTGAAATTGCAAAGAAACCTCGTCGTTGTCATGCTCCAAATTGTGGTGGAACTAATCATGACTCACGAAATTGTCCAAATAAAAAGAAGAATATAGTATTACCAACTCAATCTCCTAATAAATAAGTTTTTTTTTTATTTGAGGTCAGAGAAAATCATCTTATTAGAGCATGAGTTGGAAAAGTTACAAAGTTATTTTGTGTTGGACATTGACTGTACTTCTAATTTGCTGATAGATGTAATTGATGATACATTTAACAAATTCAAGAGGATTTTATTTTTCTGATGTAAACTCACTTTTGTATAAATTTGATCTTTGTATTATTGTGTGGAAAAACCTGATTTATGGAACTGCATAATTTTTTCTGGAACCTCAAGACTGTAGTACGTGTTTTTTAGTTGTTAGGATTTGTTTATATTGTATAGTCTTTCAACAATTATTAATGTGTATTTGGATTAATATTGAAATAATGATACACTAGATAGGAAGATAAGGATTGCAGCCGGAGAGTATAGTGCTAGATAGGAACATTAGTATTGCAGCTAAAGAGTAGAGTGGTGTTAATGATACACTGGATTAATATTGAAATAATGATACACTGAATCAATATTGAAATAATGATACAGTGGTGTTAATGTTCTGCTAGTTGAACTACTGTTAGTGTAGTCATATGAGTTTTAGCTTCCTTGTAAATTCTAATTGAATTAAGACCACAAACATTTTGTATAAAACATAGATAAAAACTAATGAATATCATTATTTAGGTGTCTACTAGCTCTGCAATTAAGAAATAAAAGTTTGACTTTGCTATCCATACAATTTAGATTCTCCTTTGTATTGGCATGCTATTTTCATAGAAATACTATTAATGTATCCTAAAAGATCAATTTGTGCAAGTTATTGGTTTTTCCACAATTCACTTTATTTCTGCTATTGTCCAACCAATTGAAACAAAATTAACCAGAAAAAATTGTACAATCAATTGAATCAAATTAAACAAGAAAAATTTGTTCAACCAATTAAATCAAAATTAAACTAGAAAAAATTGATCAACCAATTGAATCAAAATTAAATCAAAAAAAAATTATCAATAAATTAAAGAAAAAAATACACTTAATAAATTTATAAATGCTAAATTGCATCACCACAGTACAAATCCCATTAACAAAACACGTCCATACACCCTAGAAACAACCCAGACCACCAAGATTGCATCAAGGATGAAAGAGACCACCCAGAGAAATCCTTTTTCTTCTTTGCCCAATAGAACCCCATAAATACATAGCCATCTTTAACATTTATTTTTTAATCATTGAATATACTTTGAACAAACCATGATTTTTATCAACCATGACAAGATCTTTTTGGAGAACATAAAAATAATATTCATTCAAGTTAGAAAGAGAAGAACGAAGAGAACGGTGGAAATATTAAATTGAAATTTCAATTGAAAGAAAACAATATGAGACGAGAGAAAGAGAACGTAGAAATTGAAAGAGTAGAGAAACAAGAAAGAGAAAGAGAGAGATCTGAACAGTCAGAAAAAAATTAAAGAAAAAATATTAATTTTAAAATGTAAATTACTTTTGTGTCCCTTATTTATTACTTTTTAAAAAAATAAAAAATGGGTTTTTTGTCCAAATGAAAAGGTGCTGATTGCTAAAATAAACCTTCTTAAAAATGGGTGGGTCTATTGTAGCAAACCCCATATATATATATATATATATATATATATATATATATATATATATATATATATATATATTTCACACTTTTTAGAAGTAGTTAGATATTTTTCAGCATAGAACTTTATCTCTCTTCATTTCAAGAATATTTTAGAGAGAGAAACTCAAACCCTAAGGAGGAGAAGGTAAGATCTTCAATCTCTTGTTGGGTTTGGATGTAATCTTTTGATACCTTATGTATTTCATCTAATGTATGTTTGTGAATTAGTTTTGATTCTCTATTGTTTATTGTCTTTGATTGTTTATTTGTGGATCTTAACAAAACCTTTTTCAAATCTTTGGTCTTAGATTTTCATCTATCAATGAGAAAACTTTTGACATGGTTTTGTGAGTTGATATTCATTTGCATCATATTTATTTTATTGTGTTGATTAAGTAACATGAGTAGGATCAATACGGTAAAGACCGCGATAACGCTTGACAAACGGTATTGGGAGGATGCGTGATAATAGTGATGAAGAACAATGTTCACATACATTTGGTAAATTAGGTGAATACATGTAAAAAGGGTTAAGCGTATGTACGTATTCTGATCATGGCGTTTAATATGAAGTAGTCATTTATCTGATATGGGTGTCATCTTTGTTTACCTGTTTATCTTTGATTTGAACCACTATAGACATATACTCTTCAGATCTGGATCTAGGATGAATACATATTAGGCTCTAAACTCTAGACATAGATTTAGGATTAGCATTTGCGTGAGTATCAACTCTTAATGCTATGTGTTGGTTTTGTTGCGTGAGACATCACCAATGAGACAATACGGTTGTTCTCTCGACGTTGCATTAGATATAACCTCTGTTGTGAGTGATACGTGAGGATATTAGACGATTGATTGAGTTGTGTTTAATATGATTAGAAGAATGCATGTGTTATCAATTGATGAGATCCAATCCCAACAAGACTCCGTTTATAATTCAATTTTTACTTTATATTTTATGCATTTATTTATGGTAACGTGAATCGTTTAACCAAATTTTCACAAGAAGCTTAGAAATGTAAAGACCGTTGAACGACGTTCTTTCCCCCGCACCGATCCCTGTGGAGACGATATAAACCCCTGAGGGAATTCCTTCAAAACTAAATTTGTGCTTGCTGCTTTACCGCTTCAACATTTATGCCATTTGATTGATAGGATAAAGGTGAAATTTAAGTGAATGTGAAAAGTGTGGTTCGTGTTTCCATGCAAGTTTTTGTTAAAACTTTGGATCATTGGGATTAATTCCGATGTAATGTTTGTGACAGTTTCAAAATATTTATTTAAGGAATAATAATGATTAATTTAATTCAATGGAATATTTGTATCACAATTGGTTGTAATGATGTAGTGGTTCTGAGTTTAAATCTATATTTTAAGTGTCATTGGTTCAACACTTTATTTTGATATTTTTTGGATTTTAAATATTATTTTAGAAAATAAATGACAAATTAAAACTAAGAGTTGCACCTATCAGATTCGAACCCGGTACATTTCGGCCAAAAAAGGTGCATAGGAACCAACCGCATTCAAGTGCTAAAAAAAATCTAAAGCTTAGTGTAAGCACACACTTTAAAATTTATTTTATGCAATGTTTATCATACCATTTTCATCTTCTTTTTATTTGTGTTTTACAGCAAAATCCCAATACAATTTTTGTTGAATCGAATGTTATTTGATAATTAACTTTTCAATTTTAATCTCTTGTTATGATAATTATTATTATGGAAATGGTTAACTTCATATTTTTTTCATTGAATATTTTTGTGTGTTTAGTTATGTTTTATTAACATTTATTATTTTAACTAAATGTTAAGATATTCTGGAGATATATCTCCGGACACACCAAAGATCAATTGAATGCTGAAATATTTCAGAGATATATCTCCGAAACAATTTGGAGCATATTGTCATGCCAAACTCTTCTCCTCCCATACTTTTTCATTTCTATTCACAAACCTCTTCATCTCTCTCATTTCCAAATTTCCCAAACCTCACCAAATTTGATTTCTTCCGTCCGAGGATCAAGTAATCATCAAGTTGCATCCAATGCATCATTCAACATCTTCTGAATCATATAATTCGGTAAGTTTTTCGAGTTTCCGATAAATAATCGAGTTTTGTTGTAAACGAGTTAGAATCCATTGTTAGGTGTTGAAATGTTTGGAAATCAGATGAAACATAGTTTAGAGTAACTACATGTATTGTTTGTTGGCTCAAATGGACGATCAGAGCTTCAAAATTTTCATTCTGAGGGGCAGAAGACGCCTTTGGCGCAATCTTTGAGTTGCAGAATGTTCCGGTGATACATCTCCAGAAAAATTCAATGTTTCATGTACTCTAGGTGATTCGAGAGATACATATGCGGAATGTTTCCGTAGTTGTATCTCCGGAATCACCCAGAGTACATGAGACGTTGAATATTTCCGGAGATGTATCTCCGGAATTTCTTAGCCTATTTTTTCTTGTTGTTTTATAAATTTTCTTATTTCGCAAACTCATTGTACGATTAATTATATTATATCTTGCAGGCATAATGGATGTCAGAGCCGACCAATTGAGGCATGGACGGGTTTCCCAACACGCATCTGTTAGACGAGAGCAGAGCCAACCGGGTCCGAATGTAGCAGGTACCTCTGGTCAGGGAGAGGCATCAACTATTGGTGTACAGTCTACTCCTGAGGCTCACTCCACTCCTGTGGTCAACCTTCACCTCAGGCCACTCCATTTACATCTCAGGCCACTCCAGCTACATCTCAGGCTACTCCATCTACATCTCTGGCTACTCCATCTACATCTCAGCCCACTCCACCTTCTTCATCTTCTTCCTACAGACCACTGGATGCATAAACCAATGCCTCACTTTCTCCATCCTCCCGTAGGCGGCGAGATGCACCTGTGCCACCTCCTGTTAACCCGGTCGCACCTACTGATCGGGATGCATCAGTGCCACCTCCGGAGGGTGATGTTACTAATGCCGATCCAGAGGCTTTCGGAGGGGGTCCATCTGATATGTCCCTACTTCCTTTGTACCCAAACCATACTTCCAGACATATCTGGGACGGAGAGGTAACATTAGTCACATTGTTACTATTTTTTTACATTAATTTAAATTGTTGACATTGATTATTTATGGAAATTTGCAGGTGCGTGATCCTCCGAAATTTCTGAACCATGGGTGGAAGATTTCAGCATTGCATCAACCTGAAGCGGAGTGGTTTCAGTCGGTTCTCACCGTTTCTGGGTTGAGTGACCTATGCTTGGCCGGTTACACTTTGGTCAACCACTGGATGATTGGAGCATTTATGGAGCGATGGCACTCGGAGACCTCTTCCTTTCATCTCCCGCACGGTGAAATGTCGATTACACTAGACGATGTCTCGTGTTTGTTGAATCTACCGATCAGAGGGAGATTTCTCCATCATGGTAGGATGACCAAAGACGAGGCGGTCGATATGATGGTGGAGCATCTTGGGGCTGATCCAGTGAAGGCGCTGAGAGAGGTGGATAGGACTAGGGGTGCTCATGTTAGGTTTTCGTTCTTGAAGGAGAGATTTGATGAGGCGTTTGTTGCTGCAGCGCATGCTGATGGTGATGCCCAGGAGGTGGAGATCCACATGAGTCATGCTTTGAGGTGTTATTTTCTATTTTTAGTTGGCACTATGCTTTTTGTGGACACGACGGTACTTCTTTGATCTCAAACGGATCCATGAGTACAAATGGGGGGCCGGCTTGCTTGGCCTATCTGTATTTGAAGCTGAGAGATGGATGTCGGTGGACGACGAGGCAGACCACAGGCAGCACGACCATACTGGTGGTAATAATTTCTCATCCTTGATTGTTTTTTTATCTTTTTCATTTCATATTTACGATAATTCTTGATCCCTGAATGCTTTTTTATTTTCATTTCAGGCTTGGATCCTCCAGCACTTCCTGCGCATCGCTGACTAGTCGTGTTGGGATGAGTACACAGAGGAGATGCCCCGTGCCTGTGCTTTTATCCTGTTGAGAGGGAACCGGGCAGTTGAGCCTTTCAGAGTCTATCTTGACCGCTTGGTTGCTAAGGACATCCACTTCAACTGCTACGTGGATCACCGTTAGACGCGGCCATTTGACGACATATCGCTATACTCTGGATGGCTGGCCTGCTCGTCGACAGTCACTGCTCCTCATCTGCCCGAGTGCGTCATGCGGCAGTTCGAGTACACCCAGACCATCCCAGACACCCTGTTGTCTCTGCACCTCCGGCCTTGACTCGTATATAGATAAGGGAGATCTTTGCTGATTATCAGAGTCATCTGGTACTGGATGAGGCTCGAGCTAGTCGAATGATTGGAGCTACGTCAACGAAAACATCAGGTGGTTCTTCCGAGTCTCACATTCGTACATGGTACCGACTGCTCTAGGAGATCCGCCGAGACCCACTCATCAGGAAATTCTAGAGGAGCAGCGGTCTCATATGGATCATACTGAGGATGTTTTGCCTCGTTATCATTGCATAATGGAGATGGCGCTAACAAGCATTGACGGGGGTATCTTCCCTGAGGGGTCTACTATCAGACAAGTATTGGATGACATTATTGCGGAGGAACTTGGGGTACTTTTGTACCGCAAACATCGCGCGAGGACAGGGGGATCGATGGTCGAGGAGGCAGACCAGGCACAGGAGGCAGATGAGAGGTTGTCAGGCACACCCAGTAGTTATCTGTATTTATTTTGTTTCAGTACTGTAGTTTGTACGTTTTTCCTGGCATTGTTATTACATTTTGGATTTACGTGACGTATGACATCCTATTACTATATTGTTATGTTATTTTGGTGTGTCTGTTATTTTATAATTCATCTGCAAACAAATACACAATGCATTTAAAAAAACTGTTCTGAAACACTTCGGAGATGTATCTCCGGAAAATTTCCGTAAATGTATCTCCGGACAAATTCAAATGGAAATGGGGTATGAGAGATATGTTGTGACTGTTTAAGGTTTAACTTGCTCTAGAGACATATCTCCGAAATATTATTAAGTCATAAGACGCGTCCGAAAATATATCTCCAAAATCTGAGAGCATTTGTGAAAAACCACATAGTAGAAAAAAAACCATGGGATGTGATAAGAAATTCTCAACTTGACTGTTCGAAGCATTGCATTTATCACATTAAGTAGTGACCCAAAAAAGTTGATTGTTGGAAGCATAGCCTTTATCTCACCACCTGTCTCAAAAATGATTTTCAAAAACATGTTTTTCAAATGTTACAAAATTTTTTTAATTTATTTTTTATAAATAAAAAAATTAATTTTAATATTTTGTAACATGAATATAGATTATTTGAAATTAAAACATAGAGGAAATTATAATTTTTAAAAAAAATATATATCTCAAAAATTATTTTTATGACAAACTATTTTAAATATTTTTAAATTTAACTGATTTTTTGAAATTTATATATTTATAAAAAATTATAATAAAATAATAAAATACTTAAAATAAAAATTTAAAAACAATTATTTAAACTAATTTTTCATTTAAATTTTTTTTAAACCAAAATACATAACACCATAAAAATCAACTACAAATTCACCGCTACCCTTCACAACAACTTCTGCATGAAGATACAACCATTGAGATGAAATCTAGTGCCACAACTTCTCCATTACAATACAACCATTCAGATGCATCATACAAAAAGAACCAGGAAGATCTGGATCCTTATCATCTCAACTAACCTACATTGGCATTGGCATTATCATTCCATATTATACTTCTACATTGGCATTGGCATATACGTTTGGACTGTACCAAAAGAAAAAGATATAAAAGTTTTGCATGAAAATGTACAATGTTCATATTCTAACTAAATTGCATCTATTCTAACTAAATCCCTCCCAGCAAAGCATCACTACCCATAAAAAGATTCAAAAAGAAAAACTAGCGTTCTATCTGGATAGTTACATGACTAATGTTATGCACCCTCTTGATGTAGTCTATAACTTTGTCCAACATGGCGTCGGCATCTGCTTCAGGATTGATTTTAACATGACAAGCTAGCAATACCTTCCCAACCGTAATGGCCCAGATGTGCAGCTCATGAACAGCCACTACTTCTTCCATCTCCAATAGCCCCTTTTGAAGTTGAGTAGCATCTATCTCTCGCGGCGTGCTCTCCATCAGGACTTCCAAAATGTTTCGCAGCATGTTGATAGTTGTGGCCAAAACAATTACAGAAAAGATTAGAGTGCAAATTAAATCAACGATTTTCCATTCAGGTTTATACCATATGATTGCTCCGCCAATCATTACTCCAACACTCTGGATAGAATCCCCAAGTACATGGAGATAAGCCCCGTGTACATTTATGTTGCGTTTCTTCTTCTCAGGCATGCCTTTTGATTCACCAAGAAGTGGTACAGCACCCTCTTTGTGAACATGATCATGATGATGCATGTGATCGTCATGAGTATGGTGATGGGCATCTTTCAAATGCTTTTCATCATCATGATGGTGAGTGTGATAATGCTCATCTTGTGTTTGCTTTATATCATGATTGGTAGAAACTGAAATACCATGGATGTGGCCATGATGATCATGTCCGTGTCTGTGATCAGGCCCGTGTCCGTGATCATGTCCATGTCCGTGGCCGTGTCCGTGATCATGACTCAATACCAAAGCCATAATGATGTTAACCACAAGACCAAATGCAGCAACTACAAACATTAAAAAACCATCCACATTTTGAGGACCTGCAATGAGTCTAGCAATGGCTTCATATACAAGAATCCCGGCAAGCTGCCATATTAATTGCATAGAAACCAAAGCGCCGAGAATCTCTATTCTAAAAAATCCAAACGACTGACTGACGAGGATTTGGCTCCCATCCCCCAGCCCATATAGAAAATAAGGAGATGGCAAATGCTGCAACATCTGAAAGCAAATGTGCTGCATCAGTCAATATTGCAAGACTGTTAGCCTTAATACCACCAACTAGTTCAACAGCCATGAAAATTACGCAAAGGATCACTGCTATCAAAAGCTTCCGTATCAAAGTTGATCGTTCTTGAGCATCCTTTGAGATGGATCCAGCATCTAGGAACTCACATGATGCTTCCCCACAAATTTTTCTTGCTACATCAGGAAGATCTCCACTGACTTCAATAATTTGTGTATGCTGAGTGCTCGGTGCTTCCATCGACAATATATATTAATGAAAATGTTATATTTATTGAGTTGGTGATAAACCAGACAAAAATAAGCATACAACAAAATCAGTGTTATTAGAGTCCTAATAACTGAAAGCAATAGCAAAATAAGGACTAGGATTTAATATTTCAGTACCCTTCACCTAATAACTGAATGCTATTATTGTCGGTTCCCAATCTTATTAATACTGATGTTGAATTTTAGGACATGCAGGATATATTTGTGCCCTCCATCATAAGCCTAGCTGACTTTGTTTCAGGTGGTGTGCTAGCTACAAAATTATCAATTGTTTTAATGGGGATTAAAAAATAATGTATATTAATTTTTTTTATAAAATATTTAATTATAATTATGACAAAAATTCAAAATACTTAAAAGTTTATATAATCTACAATTATCTTTAAAATAATTTTTTTTCATCATCAACACTATCAAATATACTAGAATCCCGTCCAAGGTTCTTATTTTTCTGTGGCGTCTCGCTTGGAAAAGGATTCCTACTAAAAATCAGTTGGCTCATGGGGATATTATCCTTGATTTAGACCAATCCTTGTGTGTTTTTTGCAGAACTGAAGTAGAGGAGATTGATCACTTGTTTGGAGGTTGTGCTTTTGTGGCCGATATTTGGAGTCGTCTCTCCGACTGGTTTGGTATTAATCTTTTTGACAGAGACAACTGTCTAGATTCTTTCAGCCATGCACATATGGAGGTTTCGAGGGAGTTTGGTAACAATAAGAGTTTGGTTGTCTGGGCGGCAACGGTTTGGTGTGTTTGGTTGTGTCGTAATAATTCTGTCTTTAACAATGTAAGTCCTTCTGTAGACAACCTTATAAATTCTGTCAAGGCTTTGGCGTGGTTATGGCTGAAAAGTTCCTTATCTTGTAATTGTAGTTGGTCGAATTGGTTATCCAATCCGTCTTCTTGTTTAGTTTGACTTTCGTGTAAGGGTTCGAGTACCCCTTGTACTCGCTTTCCTCTAATTCCATTGCTTTCTAAAAAAAAATATACTAGAGAAAGATCTTCTAACGGTTGAAGTTGTTACGTATACATCCAAATATATCATTTAATACATTATGCTTTTTAGTTTTCATGAACATTTTAAAAATATTAACAGTGTCTTGAAAATTAATTGGGTCTTAGAGCTATAATAAAATTTTCAAATTCTATATTTCATTAGTAAAATAAAATAATTAATATTTGGGTAATGCTAACTTGTGTCCCAAGAGCACAAGTTAATAACTAAATGTAAAAATATTCTTTTGGAAATTGTGTATTGATTTTATCTCAATGTTATAATTAATTATTTTATTGTTTTTTTCAATATAAATTTTTTATTTATGGTTTTCTTAACATATGCCCCTAGAGCACAAGTTAGCATCAATGCTGAATTTTCAAAAATACGTTTGTATATTTATATTTTTGGTGAGTTATTTATTGTTTAATAATTTTTTGGTTACAAGCTTCTTTTTTATATAACTCCAATTAAGTAAAATAGAAAAGAAAAAAAAAAGAAAGGACCGTGTGTTTTATCAAGATAAAATCCGTCATAGCTCACTCCAATTGTTAGCTTATGAAATACTAAAAGCTAGATCACTTTAATTCATCTCTATTGTGCGTTTGAAAATCGCACTTATTCTTTAAATGTTTGTTTTGATATGTAAAGCTAAAGCCAAATCGGTTAGGCAATGATCAAAATAACAACCATCTAATTCAAAGATGAGGTTTAGTTTTCTCATTGCATCCGCACAATAATTTGCTTTTTGATATATGTGGTTAATACGGATTTTCTAGTTTCGCTTGAAAATGAACTTGATTTGCTGGAAGAGCCTCTGTTAGACGACAACAATTAATCTAGAAGGGGGTTGAATAGATCACTATTTTTTAATGGAGAGTCGACATTTAAATTTGATTTTAAAAATTGTTTGCGGAAGCAGCCGAAGACTATATCGTCTAAACGAACCGATTACCGAAAGGACCGGATATGCATAAGCAAATGGAACAATAGGCTCGATAAGAAAATTGAATTACAACCTTTACTATTAATCAATTTACCAACAGCACTCAATGTTGTGCAATTTCCAATGACCAATAAAAAATTAAACCAAATTGACAATTTATCAAACACCTTGTGAGCGTTCAATTTATCGAGCACTTGGAGTGCGAAACACTCCAAGCTATAACTTCTATGTAAGTTTAGTGCAGAATTTTTACCAAGCACAATCCAAAGTGATTGTGCAATGTTTTCAAATCAGTTTTTCTGCACTATACTATAACAGAACTTTTTCGATCAATTGAATCATCACAAGCGTAAACAGTTCGAAAATTAAAGACATTACACCAAAAATGATTGTTACTAGCGCACCTTAGACAACGCTTTTATGCAAAAGCGCTGCTATAAGTTAAATAAAAAATAAAACACGGAAACTATATACGTAAAAAAGTAAAAGCGCTGCTAAAAGGCCTACCTTAGACAGCGCTTTTTTAAAAGCGCTGGTAAAAGGCCTACCTTAGACAGCGCTTTTTTAAAAGCGATGGTAAAGGTCCACATTAGCCAGCGCTTTTTGAAAAGCGCTGTCTAAGGTCTTATTAATTAAAATAAAAAATTGCATAGTATCAGTATTCTATTTTTCATATCTCTATTCTTTCCCTCTCTGCTGCGAACTGCGAATGACGAGAACGAACGAAGAACAGCTCTCGCCACCGTCCTCCACCGTCTCGGTTACAGTCTCGTCGCCGTCCTTCCTCCATTGTCCTCCACCATCCTCCACCGTACTCCACCATTCTCCACCGTTTCGGTAAGATTTCTTCTTTTCTGTTAAGGTTAACGTTAGAGATGATAAATAGTGGTTCTACTCATGAATGTAGCTTGGTACTGACTTTAGGATAGATGGTTAGGGTCATAACAAGACTCCATTACTTTAATCATTACAAGTTTTTTCTCAGTCATCCAACAACTGTTCCATGGATTTGTAAGGTCCATTTTCTGATATGAACATTTCTAGAATGGCTTATTCCATGGATTTGTTAGGTACTAAGTGTTTTGTTGTTCTCTTATGGATATTAATATCTTGGTTTTATGCTATTAAATTCAAAACTATACAATTATAAACGATTCAATTTTGGAATTCTTCAATGGCTTATTCCTACTTTAATCTCTCTTGTGTTACTAACATCTTCATGGTTTTAGTTTTGAAGTTGATATTGATTGCTTTCAATTGTGATTGTTCTTTTCAGATTGTTATTTGAGGAGAATTTGTTTTGAACCAAGTGCTACTACGAGAATGGTATTTTATTCTTCTTTATTTTTCAATAAATTTTCAATAAATTTATATGCTCTTCTTTATTTTTCATTTTATATATCATTTGGTAATTTATAGCTTAGACAAGTACTTTCATCATAATTTATATTTGATATCCTTGTTTTCTTTATTACAGGTTAGATGGCTACTAACGAGGATCACTCACATGATGATTCTATTCATGATGGAGGTACTAACATAGCTAATGCGGAAGAGGAAATTAAAAGAGGAATAACAGTTATGAAGAAAGTGATTCGTGATAGAGATCGAGGCATCATATTAGATGTGCATTGGAGCCCCACAAGGCATTCTTATTGAGCCTAACGGTTATACGTTGACAAGTTTTATTGGTGCACTTGTAAGGAATGAGGTTCCAATTACTTGTGATGATTGGAGAAATAAACAGTTGAACGAAGCTAAAGGAAAAATTTGGAGTGAGATAAAGGTACCATAATTATGTCTTTAATTATGCCAACTAATTATGTCTTTTAAATTACTTGTACTAACGCACAATGTGTATGTTTTTCTTAGAGGTGTTTCAACATTGATGATGATAGAAGACCTTTTTGTCTCAAATTGGCCGGAAAACTACTAAGAGGGTTTAGAACATTTTTATCAACCAAGTTTCTTAGGGATGCAGAAGGTAATTTTGTTGATGCAGAGCTTCCATCTAAATATGGATGTTTGATTTCACAAAAAGAATGGGACACGTTTAAAGCCAAACGAAAAACCCCAGAATTTCAAAGTGTAAGTGAAACAAATCGGGAAAGAGCATCAAGTCTCGCGTATCCATACAGAAAAGGACGTGTTGGATATGGACGCTTAGAACAGTCTATAGTAAGTATCTATAAATTGCAATGATATACTTGTTCATCATGAGTTATATTTGATCATATTATTTGGCTTAATGTGTAGTTACAAAAGGAGAATAGTTCTGAAACATCTCTTCCGGCACATGTTTTGTGGAAGGAAACCCGTGTGGACAAGGATGGAGTTGTTAAAGAAGATGTTCAATAAGTATTTGAGAAATGTGTAAGTATAACATTATTTCTTTAATTAAATCAAAACTTTATTAACAAATATTTGACAAATATTCGATATTCATCTGATTTTCAGGAGACTCTATCTCAATCTTTATCTCCAGATGAAGCCAATGATTCCAGGAGCATACTTAGTCGGGCATTAGATGTCCGTGAGTATTCTGGTCGGGTGAGGGGTAAGGGATTTGGGATCACTCCGACATCCTTGAATATTAAAAAACAAAAGGCTCCTAGTAATAAAGAACTTCAGCAAACATTGGAAGCACTGCAAGCTGAAGTTCGTGAATTAAGAAAGGAAAAAGAAAGAGATATCGCTTCAGGTTTTAAAGATGCTTCGGACAAAGATAGTATCAACTGTAACTTTCAACCGAATATTCCAGAGGTAATTATATATTTTTATGAAATTAAATTATTAGCTTAAATTATTTAATTGACATATATACACATTAACAATTTCATATTTATTATTGGTTTTAGGGCGTTTCCCCTTGTCACCTCTACTTATCGTCACCAACTTATCGGATGGTTGGCAAGGGAAAAGTGCATAACACTTTAGGAGAATTACTTCACACTAAACCGCTCCCTACTGGATGTTTGAAAGTCTCGGTTGATATTGCTTTAGAGATGGATGCATTATTACCATATCCTGACGATGTTTCGGATGCAACATTGGTGGGAGATGCAATAGGTTCGTTTGTTGCATGGCCGTCAGGCCTCATTAGCGTAGGATATGAGGTATGCTTAAAACCATTATGAACCTTTGAGTATTCAAAGTTTTTACGCGCATTTTACGTACATTTGTTACATGGTAATGTTAATTAGACTCCAACAAAATCCAAAGCAACAGATAAGGGGATTCCGCAGCATACCGAGTCCGTTGTTTCAAAAAAAGAGGTATATCACAATTATATGATATTTATGCATGGAAAATGTTAAATTCGTGATCTTATACTTCATCTAACTAATTATATGATATATAGCTTCATGGTAAAGAGATTAGCAACGTTTCCACACAAAAAAAGGTCGTTGCTAAGAAGACGGCGCCTAGACAAAAACCTACTTCCAAGTATAGGTCGTGCCTTCAGACATTTCTAGAAATGACAAATATTCCGAACGGAGGTACTCGTCTTGTACCTATGGAGGAAGGTATTTATGGCTTTCAATATGAAGAATCAATTGGTAATGAGGAATTTGAGCAAGTTTTTCATCATGAAGAATTAGGCATCAGTGTTATCAATACATACGTGAGGTATATCCGATCTACTTTGTTATATTAATTGAACAACTTATTTACTTTATGTTTCAAATGAATAGTCTAATGTTAATGATGTTTTTATTTAAGGTTTATGTATGACAAATTGATGCGCCCACGTGGATTGGAGCAAAGATTCGCATTCTTAAGTCCCGCGTGTACCAACTTAGGGTTAATCATAAATAAACCAGATGATGTCATGGTGTATGTACTCAACCGCTTTATGGCCGACAAAGATACAGAAAAGTTGTTCTTTTTACCGTTTAATACTGGGTTAGATTTTCATTCTAAATTCATCTATTATATTTTTTTTGTATTTTGACGTCGTGTAGAAAGTTTCCATCTAACATTTGTTTAATCTTACAGTGGACATTGGTTGTTGATCGCGATTAATCCTATCAGAGAAGTTGTGTATTATCTGGATTCGTTAGGAAATGATTGGACAACATACCCGGATATGAAGAATATGATTGATACGTAAGTTAGATTGTTCTAAATATTCATGTGTATATTTATTTAATTATTTATGTGAATTGTTCTAAATATTCATTTATATTTTATTAGCATTATACAAGCTTTTCGAGCACAAAGAGATATCCAAGTACCAAAGAGGAGAGCCAACAACATTACATGGATTGGAGTGAAGGTATATTAATTATCACATTTTTTATTATATTAGTGACGATACTTGATAAAACTTAGGATTTATCCATATTTTCTTTTCATGTGTAGTGTCCTCGGCAACGTAATGGTATAAATTGCGGTTATTTCATGTTGAGGTTTATAAGAGAAACTCTTTTTTTGGATCGAATAGAGATTCCATCCGATGTATGTATTTCTAACTTATGAGTTATTTTAATATTTAACACATATTTCTCATATAATTAAATAGTTGAAACTAAATCAAACTATGTTATATTATTATGTAGTACTTTGATGAATTCAAGTGTGCGTATTACTCAAAAGATCATTTGGATGAAATTAAAGAGGATTGGTGTCAATTCATTATTGAGCTCGGAGTTTTATAAGGTATATTGTACTCTTACTTTAATTGATGAGAATTTTGAGTATGTATAACTTTGTAACTATAGACATTGTTTATGTCTTGTTTTAATTGAATATTACAATCTTTTTGTGTTGTTTCAGGTTATATGTGCAAAGTTGAAGATAGAGTTATATTGATGTGCATTGCTTTTTTCTTAGCATTTCTATAAGTAATATGTAGATTTGAAGCAAAATGTTTTGTTAGATGAAATGATATGTATCATCAATTGTTTTGTATATATAAATTGTTGGATGAAAATTGTATATATAAATAGGCAAAATTGGTGCGTATATATTGGTTTGAAGCTCCAATTTATGATATTTTGGTGCAAAATGTGGTTGAAAAACAGGTGCAAATTGTGGTTGAAAACCTGGTGTAAATTGTGGTTTAAAAACAGGTGCATATAAACTGTATAAAACAAACAGCGCTTTTTTTAAGTAATTTATATAAAAAAATTTCGTATACCTTAGACAGCGCTTTACACCAAAAGCACTGTCTAAGGTGGGGTTTAGACAGCGCTTTCACAAAAAGCGCTGGTTAAAGTGGGGTTTAGACAACGCTTTGACTAAAAAGCGCTGTCTAAAAAAAAAGGCAAAAAGCGCTGTCTAATGTTAGTCTGAAAAAAACAAAAAGCGCCGTCTAAAGCACCATTTAGACAGCGCTTTTACAATAAAAGCGCTGTCTAAAATATAAGCAAAAGCGCTGTCTATTGTAAAAGCGTTGTCTAAAGCGGTGCTTCGACAGCGCTTTTTCATTCAAAGCACCCCTTTAGACAGCGCTTTTGACATTAACCAAAACGCTGTCTAATCTTTTAGCAGCGCCAGTTTAGACAGCGCTTTTAAGCGCTGTGTAATGCCAAAAAAAGCGTTGTCTAAAGGCTTTTATGGCATAGTGAGAGATAGGGAAAGAGAAAATGACACCAAGTTTGTTTAGGCAGTTCCCCTTTCGTCCTCGCTTCGGGTACGTCTGCCCCCAATTCTAAATCTAGAATTGAGATATCTATAATCTTGTTGCAAATGATTTTTACAAGAGAAGTCTTAGCTATCACACACTCAAGAAACCTCGTTGATGCTGATACTATGTCTTCTCTTCCCTTGATTCGAGTCGAATCAAGTGCCTCGAACGTGTTGAATAAACCTCAGTTTACCGCTACTAGATTGAATGAGCACATCTGTCTTCAATCACCTTCGCTCGGCTGATTTCAATCCACACACAATTCGATCCCCAAACCTTTATTGCACAATCCTCCGGTTAACGCTACAAGATTGACAGAACCCACCGTTCTTCAATCACCTTCGCTCAGCTGAATTTAATGCACATAAAGATCTGTACCAAAAACCCCAAATCCAATTGATCTTGGAGGACAAAACCCTAGTGGTTTTATTCTAGAAAAAACCCACTGAAAAACTCACCCCAAACAATATACACTCCTATGTTTGGACGTTATCACCTCAATGATGCAAAAGATCAACAAAAATGGTTATGTGTATTTGTTGAGAAAATGCAAGAATGGGGATGAAGATGATGAGAGAAAACTTTCAGTGTAAATCTTTCACTTTTTCTTATTTTTTATTTTTAAAGATGAGGAACAAAGTATACATATGATGCTAGGACCAACTACCAAAAGTAACAGCTTTTTGAAACTTAGAAAAACTAGAAAAATAGCACACATTTAGCAAAGAGTCGACCAAACATTCTTGAGGGTCAGCCTGCGCTGACCCGTGAGCTAGACTGTGCAAGTTTGAGCACCTTGTGTCGACCGCCACAGGGCCATGCGTCGACGCAAGGCTGTTGAAAATTCACAATAAAGAAAAGGCTCCAGTATGAGTCGACCGGTGGGTCGACGTGAGCTGACCTGTGGGTTATGCAACAAAATTGACCTTTCATGAGTCGACCAAAGCATGGTTTGAGTCAACTCAAACTTCGAAAACCCACAAAAATTAGTTTTTGGACATGTTTTCTTATACCTAGGCCATGTTAATGCATACCTATGACTGATAACATGATCACACACATATAAAAGATGTATAAGACTCTTCCTATATGTTTGGACACATGATTATTGAACATTTATGTATTGTGAAATACGGATGCCGACTATGATGAGATGATACCGTCCAAATTACATACTATGAGTTAGTACATGTTTTGACATCATTAAAATGAAGATTGAGTGTAAGACACCTTTCCCTCACATACTCCCCCTTTTGATGATGGCAAAACTTCTTCAGCTTGTCTTGTAATTTGAAACTCATCCCCCTCCCCCCTAACTTTGTGCATTCTTCTAAACTTCAATTTGATGCTGTTTTCGCTTGTAGATACCCTTCTCCCTCTTTGACAACATCAAAAAGAGAGAAAGACATGGTCAAAGAATAGCATAATACATATATATGAATACACTCATCAATTTACAACCAAGATACATTAACACACATCCACATATAATGATGTTAATGCAGAGATAATATGGATAAATAAAACAAAAAAGGCATATATAGAAACTCAAAGTACATTACATTACTAGAAAATGCCAGCAAACTCCAAGTCATAGGATGTACAAAAGCAAATCCAAAACATATAATAGTCATGCAACATAAAGCAAAGTATGACATGCACTAAACTAAACATCCTAGTCCTCAAGGTCTCCTCCCCTTGAATTGGTTGCCTCTTCCTCTGAAGTAATAGTCTAGAGGTGGAGGAGGTGGTTGCTCATCCAAACGCTTGGTATGCTCCAAAACAGTCCGATTAAGAGTATTAAAACTGTTAGTCAAAGAACGAGTCTGACTTTCAGCAGTTGTAACCAAAGTGTCAAACCTAGTATCACTGCAGAGGCAAACCGGTTAAAGTTCTGATTCTGAGATTGTAACTGATCTGTGAGAGCAGTGTGCCTCTCTTCCTGAGCAGTTATAAAGGTTTGTTGCTAGAGCTGCATTAATCATAACATTTCTAGGACTTCATCATTGTTTTGTTGCGGTCGCGGTGTAGGAGTAGGAATGTAATACTCTTGCTGGTGCCACTCATTGGTTGGAGGATTATAGGATGAACCAAGTGAAGTCCATCCAGTATGTTGCCACTCACCCCATCCCTGATTTGCATAGGGATCTTGAGAAGGAGAATGACCCATCCACTCAGCATTGTCCTCTTCCGCATTATGGTCATCTGTTTTCATTTCATCCGCTGCTTCTTCTTCTTGCTCATTTCCCTCTTCATCTTCGTCTTCATCAGAATCAACATGTTAAACACTTGAATGTGTAGTTCTATGCCGAAACTTGTATCGATTCTCTTGATCATCCCAAAAATACCCCATCATGGTCAATGTTTTTTGACTGAACTCTTGATCAAAGGTCAATGACACATATGGAATACCTTGAACTACCACTTCAGCCTTATTCAGAATACATTGAATAAACATTGCATAGCACAAGGACATACCTCAACTTGAGTCACAGAGAGTAAACATCCGACTTGTAATATAGTGAGACCAGTCAATACATTTCTTATTTTTCAGCAAATAGATCAGATGAACCTCAGCCTGATCAACCCTGGAGTATCCTCCCTTCTTGGGACGGAGAATGTGAGCAACAATTCACTGTAGGATCCTATCAACAACCTTCAAATGCCCAGTTGTAACCGTCTTAGGAAACAGATTACTATTTAAAATGTTGTCAGGATAAGGATCTTGCAGCATGGAGTTTAAAGCAATTTTGAAGTCATATCCGTCAACACACTTAGAATCAGTAACCTTAGGATGAGGAGATACCTGTGGATCTATATTGATCAAATTCTTCCAGACAGTTACATTAACCGAGTAAATTTTACCACCTATCTCGTATTTAAAAGCAGAACCTTCAAACTTACCCTGAATTCCTGCGTAGAACAGCTTAACCAAGTCCTCATTGTACTTGGTATCACACTCCAAGAACTCGTCAAACTCTTGAAAATTCAGTAATTCAATAGCTTCAGTCAGATGCAAGCGCTCACCTCTTAACGGATAATAAGCAAATTGCTTAACAATGGACCGATTATGAAAATTCTTATGGTAAGTCTCAGTCAAATTTTTCAGATAACAGAGAAAGAGCGGTTACCGGCATATTAGACCTCGATTGAGACGTACCAGCTCTTGAAGTAGAAGCTCTTGAAGTTCTCTTTCCAGTGATTCTTGTGGAAGCCATTAAAATACAGCCTTTTTGAGACAGATGAACAGTGCACGAAACCCTTGATGATGATGAACAGTGTACGAACCTTTGATGATGATGATGAACAGTATATGAAACCTTGATTTTATGATGAGAAAACCCTTGAAAACCTTTTAATTGTGGAAATGTTGTATTTTTGATGAACTATTTGTAATGGGTTTTGTAGGGTTTGTAGAAGGTTGAAGGAGAGGAGAAGAATGAGGAATATGTTTAGATGCAATGTATGATGATAATGATGCTTGGAAAATGTAACAGACACATAAATGGGTCAATATTTCTTACACATGAGGAGGCGCACGCTTTTCCAAGAAAATTTTTTCGGAATCTGTCAGCGACGCGTCGACCAAACAAGGTGTGCGTCGACGCATACTAAACGAAAATGTATAAATTCAAAATTCAAAAAGGTTGCGTCGACCAAAGGGTCGACCTGCGCTAACCCGCTTCGTAATGTGAGAAATGTTGACAATTATGAGTCGACCCATGCTATGTTTTGGTCGACTCAGACAGTTAAAACATGGAAAATGCACATTTTGAGTACTTTATGCATCAAGTAGAGATAAATAACAAGCGACATGCATACCAAACGTAAAATAATGGATCAAAATTACATCTAAACATGAAGTAAACATCAATCCAACCCATATTTTGGCACAATATGTTACACATATAATTGATCAAGAGTAGTAGTCTAAAAGGAACGATATTACCTCCGACGATTGATGCCCTCACATGTAGCTTAATCTTTTCAATATTGTTAGTCAAAGAAAAATATAGACAAGCAATCGTATAGAGCATTCAATCACACACACACACACACACACACATATATATATATATATTTAAAAGCGATCTGAGATATCGAGAACACCAAATTCTCTTCGAATATTAAAGAAAGGCTCTGTCGCAAGAGGTTTGGTGAAAATATCCGCAAGTTTATTCTTAGAATCAACATGCTCAAATACCACATCACATTTCTCTACATGATCCCTAAGAAAATGATGGTGTATTTCTATATGTTTCGTGCAAGAATGTAATATTGGGTTTTTGGTTAGGTTAATGGCACTTGTATTGTCACACAAAATAGAAATACGTTCAAGTTGAACATTTAAGTCGAGTAATTGTTACTTAAGCCACAAGACTTGAGCACAACAACTACTGCCCGCAACGTATTACGCCTCGGCTGTTGACAAAGCAACGGAAACTTGCTTTTTGTTATGCCAACTCACTAAGGAATTTGAGAAAAAGTGAGAAGTACCACTCGTGCTTTTCCTATCCAATTTGCAACCGGGAAAGTCGGAATCGAAATAGCCAACCAAAGAGCAATCGTTTCCCTTGGAATACCAAAGCCCATATTTTGGAGTACCGCATAGGTATCTAAGTATGCGCTTCATGGATTTTAAATGAGATTCCTTGGGACATGATTGGTACCTAGCACACATGCAGACACTAAACATGACATCTGGTCGGGATGCGGTAAGATAGAGGAGAGAGCCAATTATACCTCTATATTTCTTCACATCTACATCCTTACCATTCTCATCTCGACTCAAGTTGACGGAAGTAGGCATCGGAGTGTCGATAACTTTCGAGCTAGTGTTGGAGCAGTAAAGCGGAAAGCAAAAATATTATTTTCAGAAAAATTCCCTCTGGGAATTATGTCGTGTCCACAGGGATCGGTTCGAGGGAAACAATGTCGTTCGACAATCTCTACGTCTCTAACCTTGGGTTTGAATGGTTTGGGATAAAAGTGCAAAAGGAAAAAAAACATAAAACATGAAAATAAATACAATCTTAAGACACGAGAAAACTCGTCAAGAGTTGTATTTCAATCTACCTATTAAGCACTAAAAAATACATGGATCAAATGCACGCAACCTAAATCACTCGTCAAAATCCCCACATATCGCTCACAACAAGAGGTTATGTCTAACGCAAACGTTGAGAGATCAACCGCATTCTCTCGTAGGTGATGTCTCACGTAACTCAACAACATGGAGCATTAAGATTTGAAACACATGTGAGTATTAGACCGCTTCCCACAGCCAATAGACATTCATCTTAGGTCGAGTTCGAAAAGTATATTTCTATAGCGAATCAAACCCATTAAGATAGAGATTAAATCAAAGATGACATCGATTAAGTTGTAAAGGAGATTTTATACAAAGATCCATAAATATACATACAATCAAGATAAACTTACATACAAAACCCCAACAAATGAAAAGTACATAGAGAGGAAGGAAGAAGAATACAAATCTCATGGTTTGTCAACTCCAATTGAAGTGGTTTCGACTCCGGATCGTCAAGATATACACTCCATGTGTTGTTTCTAAGCTAAATCTACTCAAGAATGTGTTTGATAAAGTTGGGGTAAAAAGTTCCCAACAACATAACCTAAAAAATGCTGAAAAGTGACTTAAATAGGGGCTGAAAAGATGCGAACCGCGCTAAGCGCGCTATCAGGGCGCTTAGCGCCATCAGTAAAACCACAATTCTTATTCTCTTCATAACTTTCGAACCGTAACTCCGATTGACGCGTCGTCGGAAGCGTTGGAAAGCTTATTCAATGCTCTATTGATAACACGAAAATGTATTATATATTTGCCTTGATTTATGACTAATAATTATGTTATTTCAGTCCAAGTGCCGATTATTCCGCAAGTATTCTAGTGTTTTCACAGGTATTGCATTGTCCAAGCTAAAAAGGAGCAAAGTGGAGAAACATGAAGAAAAGAGTAGAAAACAGGAAGAAATGTCAAGAAAAAAAGCACAGAATGAAAAGTGGTGTGTGTGACGACCGTCACACAACTACCACAACCGTCACGTTCCCAAAGCTCATCACGACCGTCATGACCACACCACGATCGTCATGCGCTTAATTATGGATATTTTGTTCAGAACGCAGACGTGGAAAAAGAAGCCCAATGCAGTCACGCACGTTGAGCAGTTTCTCCTACATTCTCTCAACCTCAACTTCAACGGTACATGAGCCAGTCTCCCTAAAACTTCTCAACCACCAAAGGATGTGCTCCTATATTTTCTCCAACGTTAAGGCAATGCTTTGGCTATAAATACAGAAGACATTGAAGAGCAACGAGGACACAACACCATATAGAGAATTTACCCGAATTGCTGCAGAATTATTTTTCCGAATTTTTACCTTCTTTGCATTCCTTGTTTTGTTTTGTTTCCCATTCCTTGTTTACCATCACTTGAATTAGTGATAGTTTCTCACATTGAGAAGCTATTGCACCATAGTTAGGATTTTGTTTTCAATCTTACCTTCATCATTCGTTATTCCGATACATCGAGCAAAAGCCTACCGACTTGTGGAGGAATTGCGAGAATCAACTATTTGCAAATTTATCACGTTTTTATTCATTATCGTAATAGTAGCATTATCGTTTCTCATTGCAATGTTTAATTTACTGCTTCGCAATTTATTTTTATGCATGTTTGTTTTAATTAATATGTCTAGCTAAATCCGATTTATCGGTATGTAATTAAGTTAACTGGAATGGACTCGATAATTCTAAGCTAAAACCCTAAACAACTTATTTTCTGGTCGCGATTTCTTAATTAAAATTGGACTTTTGTTACGAGAGTAAAAAGGTAGTAAAGGTTAGGATCAAGATCCACGAGAGGGTGAGATTTTAACCGGATAGCTGAAATCGGGCATTGAATTTAAAAACAGCGAGAGCGCTTTAAAGTTAATTAGACTGTATTAGTTTTCAAAAAGTGTTTTGAAACTCAAATGGGCTAGCGAGAGCAGACATTATGATTTAGGAATATAGTCCGAAGCAAGATCCACGAGAGTGTGAGGTGAGGGCTTTTAAACTGATATTTTCTACAGAAGTATAATGTGACTCATTTTTATACGCTTAGGTTTTATTGAATCCACGATGGTATACTAAGTTACGTATCGATATCCTTATATCAACTAGTTTATTCCAAAAATTTAGATTCCCTTTAGTTTCCCATTTTGAACTTAAAACCAAAACATCTTCGCCTTAGCTAAACACAGTAACAAAATCGTAGCACTAGGTTGATTATCAGGTCTCTGTGGGATCGATATCTTTATTACTACGCGATAGGTTGTGTACTTGCAGTTAGTAACCGTTAGACTCAGAAAGTCGCGATCAATTTTTTGGCACCATTGTTGGGGACTTTGATTTAATCAATAGTGCGATTCTTTGTTGCGCAGTATAGACTAAGGCAACAAATTTTATTTCCCTTTTTCTCGATTGTATGCCAAGTACTCGCTCATAAAGCGAAGACTTGCAACCACCAATCGCCGAATTAGAGCGCTTCTTACATTTAAGACGCAGAATACTTGAGTATCAACGCAAATATAATATTCCCGATCTTCTCGCTCATACTCCTGAACCAGTTAAAGAACGAAACATGGCTGATGGACCACATAACCTTCCTCTTAAGTATTATGCTACCCCATCTGAGCAAGAACCACATAACAACATTGTTGCCCCAGCTATCAACCGGAACGATTTCGAGTTGAAACCCTCATTGCTGTCAGCCGTACAACAACATCAATTTTCTGGAAATCCTACGGACGATCCAAATGAACATTTGACCAAATTTGTGCAGTACGCAGACACAGTGAAGGAAAATGGTGTGACTGCAGACGCGATAAGACTACGTCTTTTTCCCTTCTCATTAAGAGACAGAGCTTGGGCTTGGTTGCAATCCTTGCCATCAAATTCCGTCACTACGTGGGATGAGTTGAAAAAGGTGTTCTTAGCCCGATATTTCCCACCAAGCAAAACAGCTATGCTGAGAGCCCAAATTAATGGATTTTGACAAAAAGATACTGAGTCTCTTTACGATGCTTGGGAGAGATACAAGGACATGATGAGGATGTGTCCGCATCACGGTCTCTAGGATTGGTTAGTCATCCATACGTTTTACAATGGTCTCTTGTACAATACAAGAATGATAATAGATGCCGGCGCTGGTGGTACACTTATGGACAAACCTTATACCGAAGCCTATCAACTCATCGAAAGCATGGCTCAAAACCATTACCAATGGAGAGGTGAAAGAACGCCAGTGGAGAAAGCTCAAACGAAAGGAGGAATGTACGAAGTTAGTAGTCTTGATCATGTCCACGCTAAGGTAGATGCCCTTGCTTAAAAGATAGACAACTTGACCATAACACCCGCAGCCACCGTGGCTGTCGTAGCTCCAAACTGCGAATTATGCGGAGTACCTAGACATGCTGCCTCCGAATGCCAAATTTTAGCTGGAGTCTCCGCTGATCAAGTGAATTATGCTCAAGGAAACCCATATGCAAATACCTACAATCCTGGTTGGAAGAACCATCCAAACTTTTCGTACAAGAATAATAACGCTTTGTATGCACCTGGCCAAGAGCCAGCTATGCCACCTGGATATCAAAAACCTGCTGCTAACGTTCCCACGTTCCTAGGAAGTCAAACCTTGAGATTATGATGGAGAACTTCATTGCTGCACAAGCTCAACAGAACAAGGAGTTTCTTAACCAGAATGTTCACACCGGTGAGCAGATCAAACAATTAGCCAACAAGGTTGCCGCTCTAGCCACTCACAACAAAATGTTAGAAATCCAAATCTCACAAGTGGCTTAACAACAAGCAGTTACTGCTACCCCAGCTGGGAACCTTCCAGGTCAAACTCAAATTAATCTAAAGGGACATGCAAACGCTATAACACTTCGGAGTGGAACAGAACTAGAAGGACCCACTGACCCAAGAATTGAAAATCCAACCATGTACCAAAAGCCTAGTAAGGAGTCTGAAAAGGAAGGCGAACCAAAGGAAAACGAGAAGGAAGATAATGGCAAAGAGGCCGAAGAGAAAGAAGAACCATATGTGCCCCCGTCGCCTTATAAACCACCTATCCAGTATCCCCAAAGATTCGCTAAATCTAAAAACATAGGCCAATTTAAGAAATTTGTTGAACTTCTGAAACAACTAAATGTCACAATACCTTTTACAGAAGCAATCACACAAATGCCCTCATACGCTAAGTTCCTAAAAGAAATATTAACTAATAAGAAAAAGCTCGAGGATACTGAAACCGTTATGCTTACTGCAGAGTGTAGCGCAAGTATCCAAAACAACATGCCTCCTAAGCTAAAAGATCCTGGTAGTTTCTCTATACCATGTGTGATTGGAAAGTTTGTCATAGACAAAGCTCTGTGCGATTTAGGAGACAACATCAGTTTAATGCCCTTATCTATTTATAAAAGGCTCAACATGGGAGAACTGAGACCAACAAGAATATCTGTACAACTAGCTGATAGATCAGTGAAATTTCCTCTAGGAATGCTAGAAAACGTTCCAGTACGTATAGGACAATTCTATATTCCTACAGATTTCATAATCATGGACATCCAGGAAGACTCAAACATCCCTATCATTTTAGGAAGACCTTTCCTAGCTACTGCCGGAGCCATCATATATGTGAAAAAAGGAAAACTGACTTTCGAGGTCGGTGAAGAAAAAGTAAAATTCATCCTCTCACAATTTTTCAAAGCACCTGCTATAGAAGATTCGTGCTGCTTCCTAGATATAATTGATGAATGCTGAGAATTCCGATGTCACAAATTTTTGAAAAATGATAATTGGCGCGCTGAATACCAAGACAATGATCTAAGTGAAAGTCTCGCACTCACTCCTGACCCTATACCTTGCCCAAAGAAACCAGCCGTAGAACTGAAAACATTACCCAAAGATCTAAGGTATGAATTCCTAGATACAGAACTCGAACGACCAGTTATAGTCAACGCAGACTTAGGACAAATAGAAACCGAGAAATTATTGCATGTCCTGAGAAAGTACCCGACTGCCTTAGGCTATAACATCTCAGACTTGAAAGGAATAAGTCCCTCTATCTGTATACATTGCATTATGCTTGAGGAAGACTGTAAAACCTCTAGAGAACATCAAAGGAGAATCAATCCCATTCTGAGTGATGTCGTTAAGAGAGGAGTGCAAAAGCTATTAGAAGCAGGAATCATATACCCAATATCAGATAGTGAATGGGTCAGCCCAGTTCACGTGGTACCCAAGAAAGGAGGTGTTACGGTCATTAATAATGAAAAAGGAGAATCTGTAGCACAACGTACTCAAATCGGATGGAGAATGTGTATCGATTATAGAAAACTAAACAAAGCCACTCGTAAAGATTATTTCCCTTTACCCTTCATAGATCAAATGCTTGAACGTCTGGCTAAACACTCCCATTTTTCCTATTTAGACGGATATTCAGGATTCTTCCAAATTCCTATCCATCTTGACGACCAAGAAAATACTACTTTCACATGTCCCTATGGAACTTTTGCCTATCGGCGAATGCCTTTCGGATTATGTAACGCACCCACAACATTTCAGAGATGCATGATGTCCATCTTCTCTGACTTCTTAGATGGTATAATGGAAGTCTTTATGGACGATTTCTCTGTCTGTGGGGAAAGTTTTGAAGGATGTCTATCAAACCTCGAAATGGTGCTCGAACGATGTGTAAAAGTCAACTTAGTGCTGAATTGGGAGAAATGCCATTTCATGGTCCAACAAGGAATCGTGCTAGGACATATAGTATCCGACAGAGGAATCGAAGTCGACAAAGCAAAAATAGAAGTAATAGAAAATCTCCAGCCACCTGAAACCGTTAGAGAAATAAGAAGTTTCTTAGGATACGCTGGTTTTTACCGCCGTTTCATTAAAGATTTCTCTAAGATAACCAAACCCCTAACTGATCTGTTAATGAAAGATGTTGAATTCGTCTTTGATGATAAATGCTTGGACGCATTTCAAACACTCAAGCAGCTTTAATATCAGCATCCATTATGCAACCCCCAGATTGGAATAAACCATTCGAAATCATGTGCGACGCTAGTGACTATGCTGTAGGTGCAGTCCTAGGACAAAGGAAGGACAAAAAGCTTCATGCAATCTATTATGCCAGTAGAACCTTGGATCATGCATAAATGAACTACGCTACCACAGAAAAGGAACTCTTAGCTGTCGTGTTCGCATTAGATAAATTTCGTTCCTACCTAGTGGGAGCAAAAATAATCATCTACACCGATCACGCCGCAATCAGGTACCTATTAAGAAAGAAGGACGCCAAACCGAGACTTCTGAGGTGGATTCTACTCCTACAAGAATTTGACTTGGAAATCAAGGACAAGAAAGGCACCGAAAATGTAGTAGCTGACCACCTGTCGAGAATGGAAAACATCCAACCAGATCAAGTACCTATTAATGACGATTTCCCTTATGAAAGACTCTTAGCCCAATTAGAAAGCAATACAATAGAACAATCCCTGACTTATACTGATATAGAAACTAATGAAGTGGTAGAATCTGTTTACACTAAAACCACGCTGTCATGGTATGCTGACTTTGTCAACTATCTAGCAGCTGGAGTACTACCACCTGATCTATCCTATCAACAAAAGAAGAAATTCTTCCATGACCTTAAACAATATTATTGGGACGAACCACTTCTCTTCAAGAGGGGTGCCGATGGTATTTTCCGTCGTTGTGTACCCAAAGATGAGGTGGAAGACATAATTTCTCATTGTCACTCTACGCCCTATGGTGGGCACACAAGCACTTCAAAGACTTGTGCTAAGATTTTGCAAGCTGGCCTCTTTTGGCCTACTCTATGGAAAGATGTCCATATCGCGGTTATAAATTGCGACCGGTGTCAACGCACTGGTAACGTCTCTAGACACGATGAAATGCCTTAAAAGGGCATCCTAGAAGTAGAAGTCTTTGACGTGTAGGGAATAGATTTCATGGGACCATTTCTGTCTTCTTTTGGTAACCAGTACATACTCGTCGCTGTCGATTACGGTTCCAAATGGATCGAGGTTGTAGCTTCTCCTACAAATGACACACGAGTAGTGATAAAGCTCTTTAAGAACATAATATTTCCTAGATTTGGTGTGCCAAGACTCGTCATTAGTGACGGTGGCTCCCATTTCATATCTAAAATATTCGATAAACTGCTATCAAAATACGGAGTCAAACATCGTGTGGCAACACCATATCATCCACAAACCAGTGGACAAGTCGAGGTTTCGAATAGAGAAATAAAACAAATTTTAGAAAA
Source organism: Lathyrus tuberosus (assembly GCA_022829125.1). Taxonomy (NCBI): domain Eukaryota; kingdom Viridiplantae; phylum Streptophyta; class Magnoliopsida; order Fabales; family Fabaceae; genus Lathyrus; species Lathyrus tuberosus. Next base: position 14,447,158 of record JALAZF010000028.1, on the reverse strand, counting down.
GGCTGTCGCTACCTCTAGGAAGGATTGGTCAGCTAAGCTTAATGAAGCTTTATGGGCTTACAGAACCGCTTACAAAACCCCCTTAGGAACCACTCCATTTAAGTTAGTCTATGGAAAATCTTGTCATCTGCCGGTAGAAATAGAGCACAAAGCCTATTGGGCTATTAAAACCCTCAATTTAAATTACGCTGCCGCAGGAGAAAAACGAATCTTAGATTTGCACGAATTAGAAGAACTAAGACTAGATGCTTATGAGAACACCCACATATATAAAGAAAGAACTAAGAGATGGCACGATAAGCGCTTATCTAGAAAAGAATTTAGTGTGGGAGACGTCGTGCTCATATTTAATTCGAGACTTAAGCTTTTTCCAGAAAAACTTAGATCTAGGTGGTCCGGACCCTTTGAAATTTCTAAAGTTTTTCAAAGTGGAGCGATAGAAATAAAAGGAAGAAATAGTGAACCATTCATTGTAAACGGGCAACGCTTAAAACATTATCATAATATTGCAAACAGAGACTATTTGAATAGTCTAAGACTTTTAGAGCTGCCCTCTCATCCCTATAACTGAATTATCACTAAGCTTTCGTCAGGCTTATGACGTTAAAAACAACGCTTAGTGGGAGGCAACCCATGAGATTGTTTTCTTTCCTTTTAAATTGCTTTTATTTTCATTTCTTTTTAAATTTCTTTACATTCTTCTTAAGTCTATTTTTAATTCTTTTTGTTTCCCTTTACCTTCTTAATCTTATTTTCATTACTTTTTCATTTTTATTTATTTTCATTTCTCAAAAATTTAAAATTTTTTATGGAAACTGCTTTGCTGATCTTATAATTACATGCTACAGGATTTTTAAAGTCTTTCTACCTTCTTCCTTCTACATCTGCTTTACTTTTCTGACTAACTGTTAAGATGGATAACGAAGACACCATGGTTGTGCTATTCATGGACGCTGTCCAATGGCACCGCTATGAGGTTCTCTCTCGCAGACCTATGGCCTTAACCAAATTTGCCCATGGACCTACCATGACTTCCTTAGGTATAGGAGATAGCATAGACTTTATGTTTAGCCAGATAGGATGGGAAGGTTTTGCTAGAAAGAAATATCCAACTTACCACAGGCTGACCCTAGAATTCCTAAGCTCATTGTCCTACAACACTAACTATGGCATAGGATTTAATAGGGGTAACATAACCTTTAGGCTGTTTAGATACACGTGCTGCTTCAACATTAGAGAGATTGCGGACCTGTTGGATTTCCCCAATGGACCCGACCTTTTTACTACGGCACAGGAAGATTTGGTAATGGAAGATGAACTGGACCTTTTCTGGAGTAGTATTTCAGGACGACCTCATCATGACTCGCATCCTATGGTGTCCACTAAAATTCACAACCCGGCTATTAGATACTTCCATATGATTTTAGCCTTTACCCTTTTTGGAAAAGCCGAGAATGACACCCTAATCTCTAGAGATGAGCTTTTTATCATGTTTTGTGTGTTTCAATCCCGACACGTTAATGAAGCCACTTTTATGCTTGACAATCTCCGCAGGATTGCTCGAGCTAATCATGGTCCCATTTTGATAGGTGGCCTCGTAACAAAAATTGTTGATGCCATGGGATTTAGGACACGACTTTCCCAAGTAAACCCTCTAGGCGGATATAGGCCAATGAACATAAATTTCTGTTTTGACCGTGGACTCATTAGAAATCGTGGACCACCCCCGTTTCAACTCCTGATCAATAATGAAGTTGTTTCACACTTTACACTGCCTGATCACGAGCGAACTAGTGTGCACAACCGCCACAACTGGCTGTATGATTTAGATGAGCCCCAACCTGAAAGAGATTTTGAAAGTCATGTGTCTGACATTGAGACCGACCCTGAAACTCCTCCTCACTATCATAATTACCCTGAGCATCCCATGAGAAATACTTACATTGTCCCCCCTGCTAACATACATGCCACTCTCGAAGCCTTCCGCACTGCACTTCAAGATATGAGAGATGAACTTTAACTTATCCGTCTTGACGTTGTCGGTTTAATGGATACCGCTGTCAAAGAATGTAATCATCTGAACAAAGTTGTGGAATCTTTGAAGAAACAACGTGGCTAATTCTGTCACAATGCATTTTTCCATTTAATTGCTTTTCTTTTACTGTTTTAGAGCCATTTACTTTACAGTCTATTTCTTTTTAATGGCAAGGAACAAGTTTATTTCAGTTCAATTTCAACTTTATTACTTTATTGCAACGTTATTTTGAGTACACTGTTATGAATTTCCAATTTTAAATAAAGTATTCAATTATTGTTTATTGCTTGTGGTTGAGTTGATGATATAATGTTCCTGCTTATTTTAATTTGTTTCGTTCGTTTTACATGCATTCTAATGTTTATCTCGTATCTTACTGCTAATTATAATTGCCATATCCAATATATATAATATGCCAGATTTCATCTAGTTTCTGTGAGAATAGCAGAATTTGTGAGCATGACGGGCGTAACTCCCTTGTTACGACCGTAACACGGCTTACGACCGTGATGGGTTCGTGGCGAGCGTCACACTTGTTTTAACGCACTCTCTGTTAATAACAGAGACCCTTTTCTCTTCATCTTCTCTTCTCTTCAAATTCTTTTCAAACAACCCACTATCTTTTCACTCTCCTTAACCGTCCCACTCACATTACTCTCCATAACCACTTGCATTGAATCCTAATTTCTCTCCAACACTTCATCTTTCCAAACCCTCTTATTTAAACCTCACGAAACACTCTCATTCTCACAGAACAACTCTTACCCATACCCATTTCCTCCATTAAACCTTTTTCACTTTGCATGCGCCATGGCCAGACGCACAAGACAAGCTCCTGATCTTTCCACTGTTACATTCAGAGAGGGAGAAGCGGTGACCGCCAAAGAGCGAGTTACATCAGCTTCAACCAACGCTCTTTTCAACCGACACGGTACGTCCACATTGCCAGCCTTGAAGAGTTGGGCATGCTAGAAGGTGTACGTTGGATGCTCCAAAATGCCGGTTTATGGCAGATCTGCACACAAGGGTAGCCTACCTACGAAGCTCTGACTCTGGAATTTCTGAGCTCATTTACTTATGTTACACCTCCGGGTGAAACAAACCAACTTTCTGGTGTAGCTAAATTCTGCATGTTTGGGTCTGAGTATTCGGTAAGCCAAACCCGACTCGCCCAAATGCTTGGATTCCATCATGGTGAGAATGTACATTTCTGTTTTCCTAACGATGCCTGGTTCCAGGAAGCTTTCGACCTATGGAATCGACTTACAGGTGTAGATGCTTCGAGCTGGGACAACCTCAACGCTACTTATATTCATAACCCAGCAATATGGTATTTCCACAGAGTTATAGGACACACAATTTTCGCAAGGGACAGCAACCACAAGGTAAACTCCAAGGAGCTCTTTTTCCTTCGCTGTGTGCTCCATCCTGAACCAATTAATGCAGCTCCGTTCCTTCTGTCGCACATCCACGCCAACTGTGCTAGAGGTTCTAAACCTTTCTACTTCGGAGGTATAGTAACTTCTATCGCACTCGGCCTTGGTCTGGGAGACAACCTCACTAATTTACCTTCCATACCACCTGAGTCCCTGGATACAGAGTATTGTCGCTCCTCCCACCTTATCAAAGTAAGGGCGGATGGACGATACCATCCAGTGGTCCGTATTGGTATAATCAAGAGCATCATCATGCCATGCAGAGACCGCATCGACCCTCAAAGACAAGAAAATTGGGTTTTTGATCTCCGTGCTCCTGAGCCTAATGTGGATGCTCAAGAAAACCAAGATAATGAAGCAGTCGATGAAATGGAGCAAGAGATGGATCATCCACCTCCTACCCAAGAGGCCTCAACATCCACCGGACGTCGTCGTCGCGCCACTCAAGAACATGACCCTGTCACTAATGAAGAAATCTTAAGGGGCATATGGCTACAAAACCAATTGGCTGCCCAAAGAGAGGAACAGCAACATAGGCAGCACAATGAGATGATGAGCCTAATGTGATAAATCCAACAGGGGAAAGTCCACCAAGGACAACGGATCGACGGTATTATAGAAGAGATGGGTGCCCTGACGCTACGCGTACAAGACCTGCATGATTATATCCATCACGTAGGCATCCCAGATCATGTAGCCCAGAATGGACGCGCTCGCACCCAAGGCAGAGGACGTGGACCTCGTTAGATTTAGATTTTATTTTAGTTTTATCTCTTTTTGTAGTTTCTTTCCGCGTTTATATCGAAACATTGAGGACAATGTCCGATATAGTGTGGGAGAGGTACCTTTTATTTTACCTTATGTATTCCCTTTCCGCATTTCCTTTCTAATAAAGAAGCATTTATATGAAATTTTCGTACATTTCAAAATTTTCCCACTTTATTCAGCTATAACAAAAAATTTTATGATCATTGCACAACTTAACATACCGAAACATAGGCTATGTTAGGAAATTGAGAAAAATTTAACAAGATTGATACCGTCTTGACACCTTAGACCTCTTGCATATGCGAGATCAGTTTCAATACCCATTATACCGATACCCTCAGTTCTAGTTCTAAAGTAACCCCAAGTAGTTTATATTAGCAGTCAGCACCGTCTTAAACACAAACCACGTGGAGAGCCAATGAAGATAAGTGTTTGATTCCGAATTATTAAATAGCTTTCGTATGCTTTGCTGTTGTGAAAAATTGAAAAAATGCACCAAACCTACGGTTGCAAAAGTATTACGAAGAGAAGGAAAGAATCCATTGTTGGTTGGTTCAGAGGAACGTGGTTCTGAACTCGGTAGGGCGAACTACGGTTCGATCCCCCACAACCTATGATTAGGATATATATATAGGGTTACCACACTTGTGTACCAGACCCCGTGCTAAAAAGGATCAAAGTCACTAACTGGCTACTCCACTACGTACGTGTAAAGGCAAAGGGCTTAATGTGATTGCGCTGGAATGAAACCGGGTGAAATAGATACGAGAAACTTTAGGTTGAGCTATAACAGAATGATTAAAACTGACTTGTGTAGAGGGGAGTGTAATACCCCAAAATTTGCTCTCCCCTTTTGGCATCATAGCATGGCATTATCATTTATCATATCATATCCACCTCATTAACATTACATTGCATTCAACATAGAAAAATGAAGCATGGCATCCTTCTTACCATCAGGGCATGTGATCAGGTGGAAGGTGGACAATCAAGGAATCATTCAAAGCACAAAAAGGTCAATCAAGTTGGCTCTAGGCAAGCCAAGAGGTCTCTCATGTATCATACTATCTCAATTGATCATCCAAAACCTCAAGGAAGTGAGATTCAATGGGAGATTGAAGCACTACATCTTTCACTATGCAAGAGGTTCAAAAATTGAAGGAAAACCCTCAAAAGAGATAGCTCATTGATCCAAAATCATCCTCAAATGGTATATCTCATCATCCTTTAAGAGGATACACAACATACTCTGAGGAATTTGAAATTGAAGACTGCACATTTTTCTCCTAGGAGGTGGGCACCAAAACTAGGGTTTCCCATTAAATCAGGGGATCTTTGATTTTTTGGACAAAACTTGATGTCATGGTATTCTACATGTTCTTAAGTGTATGTGTATGGAGAATTGCCCCTCAATTGGTTTTGGAGGTGGTTCAATTGGAAGAAAGATCAAAAATCAGGAAATTTGGGGCCAAGTCAAATAATCAGGGGAAAAAGTCAACTCTTGACTTTTTGAGCCCAAAATCATGAAATTCATGTTACATATGTCCAATGTACAAAATTTGATCAAGAAACTCCAAAGGAATCATGAAAAAATCAAGATGTGGAAAGTTGCCATTTTTGGATGAGGTAGGGTTACTAAAAATAGCAAGTTTTGGCCATTTTGCATCAGAATTTGAACCAAGGCCATTCAAATTTGGAGCACCAAATGAAAATTCCACTCTGCCTCAATGAAAGGCCTTGCTTTAAGCTTCAAATCCATGGGTAGAACATTTCCATTGGATAAAAAATGAGGGAGATATGATTGATCAAAGTTGGAGGAAAGTAGGCCAAAAACCATGTCATGACCAAGTTTGGCCAGGTCTGCGCGCAGTCATTTTCTCAAACAGTTGGTGGGCAAAATGTAGGGATCAATTACTCATGGTTAAAGGCTTCAAATGAAAAATCTTGCAACATCAAAGTTGTTCCCCTATGTGAGATCTTCAAGATTGATGTTCATGATTTTTTCATTTGATCAAAGGACAAGGAGTTATGATAGCTCAAAGATTGGTCAACACAACTGAAAATCCATGCCATGCACACCTTGCCAACCAACCTCATTTCTTCGCCCATAACCAGTTTCCAAACCTTATTGTTCTAAGTCATTTTCAACCTCTCCCAAGCATCATTTCCATTCAATTTTCATGCCAAAGTAGTTCTACTACAATCCCTCTTGCCAATAACTCCAAGAACTCATCAAATCATCCACAATGCAAAGAGAAAATCACCATTAAACACCCATGTCTGCAAACTGTTATAAAAAACCAGAAAAAAAAACCCAATGTTGTTGATGTTGTTGGTACAAGCTTGCACGTGCTTTATTCATACCAGCTATCCATTGCCTTTTTAAATCAAACGCATTGCATACACACCATAGCACGTGCTATGCATGAAAGTAGAAATGACAAGCTTGCTGAACAAGTTTTGTGTTACACAGCCTTGCCATTCCATTTCTCTTGTCACCATCACCATAGCTTACCATGAACTATCATCACCTTATCATTGCTCTCCCTAACTAACTTGACTCAGTTAGTTAGGGATGACTCACCTAAACCACCATGACTCAGTTGATTCACCCAGTTAACCTTAGTTAACTCACACTATAAAACCAAATTTCACTCACATTTCTAGGGGGGACTCATTTTTCTCACATTCATTTCAGAATTCTCCTCTCACTCTCTCTGATTTTTCTCATCTTCTTCTCCACGATTTCAACTCCATTGTGCTTCCATTAATCATTGCTTGGTGTGGTTGAATCAAGAGCAACAAGAACAACTCCATTTCTGCAAGTTCAGCATTATTGCAAGCTTCAACATCCTTCATCTATTTACGAATCCATAGCATTTATTTTGCTAAGTTTGAAGATCTAGAAGCTCAGCATATCAAGCTTTCCTCTGGTTTTTCTCAACATCTCCAATTGCTCCACATTTTCAGGTTTCATCATCCAGCTTTGCTTCAGTTGATTTTCATTAATTTTAGCTTGTTTTTGTTAATTTAAGCTTGATAGAAGCTCTGCTTACTCCGGCTAGTTGATAGAGCTTCTTAGAAGCCTAGATCCAAAATTTAGGGCATGATTTAATCTCCTCTGTTCTCTATGTGTGTGCTTGGTATGTGAAAAACAATTGTGAATTCTTAATCTACGTGAGCTCAGCTTCATTTTGGTATAATATTTGTGCATTTCTGGGACGTGTGAGAGTTGCAGACGGTGGTGCGTGGCCGGAGAAGGTGACCGGAGGTCCCTCTCCGGCCGGTGATCATGTGTTAGGGTTTGGTTTGCAGTTTTAATCGTGACCGTGGATTTACTTGCATCGTGTGGTGTAGGATTGGCCAACACATTAAAAAAGGTGTGCACCTCACGTGCTCCATTTCTGATTTCACTTAAACAAAATGTGGCGCAGTGCATGTTAGTAAATGTGTTCCCTCGCGTGTGTGCATTGATCATGTTTACTTTGACTTTGGCTTGACCTGGACTCCATCTAGTGGCTATGAGTGAGTCAATTTTGTTGACTGAGATTCCATGCTTATTATCATGTTCTGCGTGCTTAATGGACCTAACCTGATTGATATTCACACCTCCTTTTTTAAAAGCCCAATGATTTTGAACTGATCATTTGCTATGTTCACACCCCCATGCACATTTACATTTCATTTCTTTTTTTTTTATTTTTCTACACGTTTGTTTTTAATTTTTAAAAAATACTAAATTGCATTATTAAATTCCACAAAAATTCATGAGTATCACCAAAACATTTAGGAAATTTTCCATGATTTTATTTCTTGATTTTATGACATTTTTACCCCTGGTCCATAATTTTCTTTGAATTTCCATTTAGATGCATTCTAAGCATGATACATGAATTTGTTTAATTTTGTTCTTACTCATTACCAACTGTTTTGACATGATTCTTTTTGCATTGATTCACTAATACATTGAAGCATGTTAGATGATTTTTGTTTGATTTTTTAGGTCACTTTATCACATGTTTTGATGCCTATATTTGCACCACTTTGCATGATGTTTCAACTTGACCTAAGTGCATTATTTGACATAATTTTGCCTTGAATTTTTACATGATACTTTGATAAGTGGTTCATTTATGTTTTGTGTATTCCAATAATATGCTGGCATAATTTTCATGAATCCATTTGGTCTTTGTTTGATGCATTACATTGGAAGTATAATCCATGGCATGTCATTACAACTTTAGTGCATGCTTGCATGAATTCTTTTGTGCACATTTGTATGAGCATTTGCATATGTTATGAGCCATTCATATGATATTATAGGTCTTTGATACACATTATAGGTCATCTTTACATGTTCATTTCAATTTGAAATTTGTGCATCATTAACATGTATTGTTTGCACTTTCTTTTTGAACTTTCATTTCATTTCTTCTTATATTACTTCTTGAATGTCTTGATGTTGATTCATAAATACTTTTGAGATGTTTATAAACCATTTTCCATTTAGTTTCAATTCTGGTTGTTGATTCACATGTTCCATTTATGCATGTCCTCTTCATTTCTTTCCATCTTTCATCTACCCCTTCTTCTTGTGACATGTTTAAATGCTAATGGGTGATGATTATTGCTTATTCACTTGCACTTGTATGATGATATCCACTTGTTGTCCATATGATGTACATTCTGATTGTGGCTCTAGGATTTGGTTTCTCATTTAATTCTTTTGAGTTTTATGATGCATTACATGTTCTTTTACTTCTTATACTTCTTATACATGTTTACTAACCATGTAGGGGCTTTGGTAAGTTTCAATTGAGTGTGGATAAGGAATCCACATTCAACTTCTATCCTTTCTCTTTTACAATTCCATTTTGTGTTTTGTTAAGCACTTATGTGCTTTCTTTTAATAACTCATCACTTTCCCTTTTTGAATTACAATTCATCTTCTACTTTGGAAGTGAATTGTTTAATTCTTTCTTTCTTTAGACTTTAGGTTGAAACCTCACAAACCATTAGGATCACTCCCTTTAATCTTCAATTAGGATTGAGTCTTAGCCCATATAGATTTTTACCTTTATCCTCCTTTGAGTCTCTTTTCTCTCTCAAAGAAAATTCAAAACATATAATAAAGGTAAACACTTATTGCATTTAGGCCTTTCATATAAAGAAAAGATTATAAGGGGTCTTCTCTTGTAATCTTAAAATGTATAGCATATAGCCCATCTTGGGTCAATGTGTTAAACATTTGATCTTGTATGAGGGACTTAAATGCAATACTTGTTGAAGGTGCAAATAATAAAAAACTTCTTCATTTCTTAATTAACAAAAACACTTAATAAACACAAGTATGCTAGTGTGTTTGAACCTGGACAATTGGAACTAAGGGTGGGGGTCTTCTTCACTCTTAGTGTGCTTTCTTACCCATTCCATCTTGGAATGTGAGAATGTACACATTCCAATGACTAAGATCCAGATACACTGTCATATGCAAACAAATCCAAAACACTTCCTTCTAAAAGACAAAAACAAACAATAACGTCTTTCCTTCGGGAATTCTTTTCTCACCTCATTCACTCTTAGCGTACGAACGCGCTTCTACTCGTTCTCTTGCAAGATGGTAACGCACTCGGACCAGCGAGCCTGCAACACCTGAGCTAGAACGTAAGCCGTTCTCTAAAAAAAAACAATCCATCCCTAGTGAGGGGAACTACGTCGCTCTGATTCTCATGCTCCCGATGAGATACGTAGGCAGTGGGGTAGGGCCCATGCGAGCACTTCTTTTATTTTCCCTACATTTGTTTCCCGTTCCTTTTCTTTTCTTTCTCCTTTCTTTCTTTCAGTTCCTTTTCCAGTATCCTTTCTTTACACCCTTTGATCGAGACAAGCAAGCGTGGATCCCATCGGGTACGATGGACGCGTGGGGGTGCTAATACCTTCCCTGCGCGTAACCGACTCCCGAACCCAGTTCTTTGGTCGCAAGACCATGCTCTATCCTTTCCTTCAGGTTTAAGCGGTGTTTCCTTTCCCTCTCTTGGGATAAATACACATTGCTGGCGACTCTGTTTCGGTGCCACTTTCGCGTTTGTACTTGGATGAAAATCCCGGGAGCGACAGCTGGCGACTCTGCTGGGGATAATGACCAGAATCTCTGGTTTCCTTAGCGAGTCAATCCTAGCGCTTGTCTGTTTTTCTTTCATTGGGTGTTTACTGTTGTGCTATATGTTGCTGTTTATTTATTTTACTGTATTTACCGCATTTTAGCATTACATATCATATATTATATTGTGTTGCACTGTTTTGTCTGTTTGGCGGGATGGGTGTTCTGAGAGATAAGCCCACTACCAAGGCTTGAGTACACACATAGGTATTAGAGTGGATAGTCATGACGCTTGCGTGGTGGTGACCACGTATTGTTGTTCATGAGACCCACAACCAGACGAGGTTCTATCAGGAGCTTTCTGCTACTGCATGTTATGCAGGCCAGTGGTTATTCTCTTGAGGAACTGTCGACTCTGGTGACCATTCCCGAGGACTCAGTTGCGGCACTCCTCCCGAGATGTGACAGTGGCAGACCACATTCTGTGGCAAACCCATTGCACATTCTCGATCCGAGGACCCAATGCTGGGAACTTGCTATAGGACATCCCTTTTTGAAAGAGAATCAGCGGAGGCACTCCTCGATTGGCGATAGTACTGTACCCTGAGGGATGAATGTACTATTGCTTCTCGACCTCAGTGCCAGAAGCTGAGGACCTTTTGTTTTGGAGAATCAGTTGAGGCCTCCTCGATTGATGATGATGCCAAACTAGAAATGGTAAACGTATCATCATTTCTCGACCTGAGAGCCCGGGATACTGAACATCCTAGTACCCACATGTGAGAAGGGCGGGTTGTTTACAGGTTTGCAGGTAACCATGACCTCCTACATACCCGGTTTTCTATCATCATTGCACAAAAGGAAGTTTCATCCTATTGTATTCAGATGGTTCTTATCTATGGTTCTATATTAGTCTCAGAGCTACACTGACACCGTTCACAGTTCAGCACAGACACCTGACTACCTGATCACATTGCCCTTTGCATTGCATTATCATATCCTAACATACATGTTTATTCATTTCCAGGTGCATATATTACCCTTGATTCCAGTCATCAGGTCCCTGCAAAGATGAACACTAAAGAGAGGAAGAATATCATCAGCTATAAGTTCCTTACGCCTACTTTGGGCCCTATTGTTATGCTGAAGGGAATGGCGAGTCCTGCAGTACGAGAAGCTTTTGAAGAGAAATATGGGTGGATTTTATTTATGGTCCGTAATGTCAGTGATTATGAAGCCAGAGGTCTCCATACGTTGATGCAGTTCTATGATCCGCCTCTGAGGTGTTTTGTATTTCCAGACTATGTGTTGGTTCCTACCCTGGAGGAGTATTCCAACATGTTGGGGATTGCTATCAAGGAAGAGCCCCCTTTCTTTGGATCGGTGGGGGATCTTGACTTTGGAAAGGTGGCTGGTGCTCTTTATTTGAGCAAATCAGAGTTAGGCGACAATGTCTCCAACAAAGGAAAGATTCGTGGTTACAAGCTGGAATATCTGATTAAGAAGGCCCAGGAAGCAGCTAAAGGCGAGAATTGGCTTGTTTTTAATGCTTTGCTAGCCCTTTGTATATACGGCATAGTGTTGTTTCCCAACGAGCCGGATTTTATTGATACGGACGCTATACGAATATTCATGATGAAGAACCCGGTGCCAACGCTACTGGGAGATCTTCACTACTCGTTGTACAACCGAAACGAAAAGAAAAGAGGAGGGATAATTCGTTGTTGTGCACCCTTGTTCTATAAGTGGTTTGCAGGCCGTTTACCACAATCAGGGGCTTTTGTGGATTCCAAAGATTCTCTAGAGTGGAAACAGCGTTTAATGGGATTGGTGGCCAAGGACATCGTATGGGTAGATCATGGGCTGATTGGCAAGAATATTATCCACAGCTGTGGTAAGTTCCCTAACGTTCCACTGATAGGAAGACTGGGTGGGATTAACTACAATCCTTCTTTGGCCATTCGACAATTTGGGTATGCTCTGACAGGTCCGCCTATTAAGAGAGATGTGGAAGAGTCCCTCTATTTTCATACATCAGATGGTTGGGAAGCAGCACAGAAAGCTTCTGAAAGCTGGGGTAGCATACTGAAAAAGGGGAAAGTTACTCTAGGCAAGCCTAACAACCGGGTTTATCCAGCATATGAAGAGTGGGTGAAGAAAAGAGTTGAAGATTTTCTCTTGCCTTTTGGTAAGGCACCCCTTTTGTATCCGGAGAATGAGAAAGCAAGAAGCACTGCTACTGTGGAAGAAGTTGACAAGTTGCAAGCCTTGGTGGAAAAGCTCCAAGGAGAGAATTCCGAGTTGAGTAGCCGTCTTCAGAATGCTCTACATGCCAACAAAGAGCTGGAGCGGAAAGCCCAAGATGCTGAACAAATCCTAACTGCAAAAGAAAAAGACTTTGCTGGAAGAGCACAACATTTCCGGAAGATTAGTAAAGGTGCTGATGATGCTACTCAAGCCCACAAGCAAACCAAACAGGCGTTAGCACAGACCAAAGAAAAGTTAACAAAGTTTCAGCACGCTTGGGACGAAGTTAGGATAGAGAATGCTGAATTACAGGAACAGTTACAGATTAAGAACGAAGAGCTGGAAAAGGCACATGAGCAGAGGAGAAAGTATCGGGAAAGCCTCGGTAAGAGTCAAGAACAGCTAGAAGAAGCTAGAGGTGAGCTGAGGAATACCAAGAAAGAGCTTGAAGAAGTCATGATAGAAAGGGAGATACTCAAGACGCAAGCCGGCATAAAGAGACACAAAGGAGTGTGTGATGACGAGGCTCTGATGCTGCATATGGGTTCTTTAACTGAAGCTCTTGAGAAAAGGGATGTCTTGATCAAAGAAATGATTGAAAAGCCGAATCATCAGCGTACCCGTATACTTTTTGAGGAGATCAAATACTCAAGTGATAAGCTGAAGGGTGTGGAATTGTCAGACTGATGTTCTTTTCCTTATATTTTGTTGTTAATGGTTACCATCAGGCTTGTTGATGGATCCATTTTTCCTTGTATTGCATTTGCGGTTGAACCTTTCTTAATTGTACTTGAATATTTTGTTGAATGAGTATGAACAGTTTTATTCAGAATTATTCCTTATCAGATAGCTGCACACAAGCACATGACCATGATACGTCTCTTTATATCACAATTTCTGGTCTTCAGATTTCTGTGGTTGGATTGGAATCAGGGTATAAAGCACCTCGGAAATGACAAACATGGCATTGCATGGCATTGCATATCATTTTGCATTTTTGTTACTTGCTTTTCAGGTACTCGTTGCAGGGTCTCTAACCTTTATTTGGTTTCAGGCAGTATAGCGGAGAATCATATTCACCGATATTCGACGCGAAGAAATCAAGTAAGAATCATGGACCAAGTGCAAAGTGATTTGGCTGAAATGAGGGCGCGTATGGACCAGTTCATGACCCTCATGACTGGCATGGCGCAAAATCAAGAGAGATTGAGGCTTCTGGTAGAGCGTCCAGACAATGGGCCCGAAGGTGATCAACATGACAATTCACAGGGACACGGCATCCCTCCTCCCGGTGGCAACCCTCCTCCTGGTGGTAACAATCGGGGTAATGGAAATGGTAGGCATGCTGGTGTTACTCTTGAAGATACTCTGGAAGACCAATTTACTCTACTAGATGCTGATGTGGGTAATCAAGGTGATCGAAGGTATGAGGAGTTAGCAGAGAAGATCAGGGCCATAGAATGCAAGAACTCTATGGGTATTGATGTTACCAGCTTGGGGCTGGTCTCAGGAGTCAGAATTCCCCCTAAATTCAAGCCTCCCACTTTTGATAAGTATCACGGCAATGCGTGTCCCCAAACGCATCTTCAAGCTTACTTTGGGAAGATTTCAGCCCATACGGATGACGAGAAGCTATGGATGCACTATTTTCAGGACAGTCTGGCTGGGGCGTCCTTGACCTGGTATATGAAGTTGAATAGAGCTGCTGTGAAGAATTGGAAAGATCTGGCAGAAGCGTTCCTGAAGCAATACCAGTATAATATTGACATGGCGCCCAACCGCACCCAATTGCAGGGATTGTCCCAGAATACCAAGGAGAGTTTCAAAGAATATGCACAGAGGTGGAGGGAAATGGCTGCCCAGGTTCAACCTCCCTTGTCAGACAGAGAAATGGCGGATATGTTTATGGGCACCTTGCAAGGGGCTTATCTTGATAGATTAGCTGCTTGTCCGTCAACTGGATTTGCTGATATTGTGATCGCGGGAGAAAGAATAGAAAGTCTGCTAAAGCTTGGAAAGATCCAGGATGTGAGTGGGGCTGGCTCTTCGGGGACGAAGAAACCGTTTGCTAGTAACCAGAAAAGAAGAGAAGGTGATACGAATGCTGTGTTTAGAGGACGAGGCAGAGGGCGTTCTCGAGCTTATTATCAGGTAGATGCTGTAACAATCCCCACACCGTCTGTTCAGAAACAACAACCCCAACAACAAGTTCAACAGCAACAACCTTTTTTCCAGCAAAGGTCTAGACAGAGGGATCGTAAGATGGATCCTCTCCCTATGACTTATGCCGCGCTGTTGCCCCGGCTACTCGAGTTAAAGTTGGTAGAACTCCGTACTATGAAAGCTCCGGTTGCTGGAAACCTGCCACCTAACTTCGATGCTAATGCTCGTTGTGAGTTCCACTCAGGTGCTCAGGGGCACTCCATTGAAAAATGCTGGGCTTTCCATCATAAAGTACAAGATTTGATTGATGCTAAAGCCATCAATTTCTCTCCCGCTCCTAATATTACTCAGCATCCCATGCCTGATCATAGTGCAGCAAATGTGTACGCTATTGAAGATGGGAGGAGATTGAAGTTGGTGTTAGACGTTCATCAAGTGAAAACTTCTTTGTTGGTTGTAAAAGATCGTTTATTGAAGGGACAGGTGTTCCCGGGCTGTAATCAAGATTGCTCTGAGTGTATGAATCAGGAGAACGGCTGTGATAAGTTGAAGATGGGTTTACAGAATCTGATCGATGAAGGATGTCTACAGTTCGACAGAGTTGTGAAAGACACTGATGAGATATCAACCGTGACCATCTATTACACTCCCGCTGAGATTCAAATGCCGGTCAATGCAGTTCCCGTGGCGAGTGTTGCGCCAGAAAGACCCAGTCCTGTCACTATCACGGTGCCAGGGCCAATTCCGTTCACATCTACGAAAGCTATCCCATGGCACTATGGGGCAGATGTATATTACGAAGGTAAAAAACAGGAAGTTGAATCATCAATCAGCCCAAATATTGATAATGTAGGGGGTGTAGGGGGCTTTACAAGGAGTGGAAGGTTGTTCGCTCCCCAAACCTTGAGAAGCGATAAAGAGGCAGAAGCTGCAGCAAAGGCTAAGGGTAAACAGGTGGTTGAAAGTGCGCCTACACCTGAAGCAGAGACAAAGATTACTTTTGATAAGGAAATGGAAGAATTTATGAAAATAATCAAGAAAAGCGATTATAAGATTGTGGACCAACTGAATCAGACCCCTTCAAAGATTTCAATCTTGTCACTATTGATGTGCTCTGATGCGCACCGGCAGGCGTTGTTGAAAGTATTGAAGAGTGCATACGTGCCACAAGAAATTACTGTTAATCAGCTCGAGGGCGTAATCTCCAATGTTAATGTTAGCCATGGCTTGGGCTTTACAAGTAGAGATTTGACTGTTGAAGGAAGAAACCATAATAAGGCTTTGCATATCACGATGGAGTGTAAGGGCGCAGTGTTATCTCATGTACTGGTAGACACTGGTTCATCACTCAATGTCTTGCCCAAGAAGGCATTGATGAAGCTGGAAGTTGATGGTTTGATCTTAAGGCCTAGTGAATTGGTGGTCAGAGCATTCGATGGGACCAGACGATCTGTGTTTGGTGAGGTGGAATTGCCCGTACAAATTGGACCACAGGTATTCAAATCCACGTTCCATGTAATGGACATACAACCTGCATATAGCTGCCTATTGGGACGCCCTTGGATTCACGGAGCAGGGGCTGTTACTTCCACCTTACACCAAAAGCTGAAGTATGAGTTTGAAGGGCAGGTTGTGACAGTGTGTGGGGAAGAAGACATCTTTGTGAGTCACCTGTCCACGTTCAAGTACATTGAAATGGATGGGGAAATTCATGAGATGCTGTGCCAATCATTTGAAGCAGTCAACATTGACGATGCACCTGAGTCTTCTTCTGTACCAGTTGGGGCCGGTACCTCCATTTCATCTTACAAACAAGCTGTCAAAGTCGTCAGGGCAGGCAACGCCCAAGGTTGGGGCAGGTTGATAGAGACCCCAATGAAGGAAGACAAATTTGGTATTGGTTATCATCCCTCTACAACTTCAGATGCGGGGAGCAGGGGACCCATTACTTTCAATAGTGGGGGAATTATCTACACGGACCAGTCTTGTGCAGCCACAGAGGATAGTGTTGACAGTGATTATGACCTGGACAACTGGGTACGCCCTCATGTTCCGGGACAACAAGTGCAGAACTGGTTCGTTGAAGAAGTCATCCGGGTTACTCTTCAGACAGAGTAATTTTTCTTTGTTTTTTCTAACCATAATGCATGTCAAAATCTTGCGCTCTGCCCAAGGCGTATAGATTCATTTGTAGGGCCACCATGGTTGCATTTGCAATGTTTAATCATTAATAAAGGACGTTTTGCAATCAAATTTTGTTCTCTGTCTTTCAGTTTTTATTTTTGCACAAAAAATGTCAGTGTTTCATTTTCTTTTGTTTTGCTTAAAAATAAATTCTAAAATAAGGCATGAACCCATTCATGCAGACTTGATCCTCCGGATACCACTGATAACGATTTTGATATGGCCATGTATGACTTTGACAATCCGATTTATCAAGCCGAAGAAGGGGATGAGAAAGATTGTGAACTTTCTGAAGAACTGGCCAGATTGTTGAAACAAGAGGAAAGGGTCATCCAGCCTCATCAGGAGACTGTAGAAATCATCAATATTGGTACCAAGGACGCCAAGAAAGAGATCAGGATTGGTGCCAGCTTGCAAGCAGATGTGAAGCGAACTTTGACGGAAATGTTGCGCGAGTATGTTGACATCTTCGCCTGGTCGTATCAAGACATGCCGGGGTTGGATGCGGATATTGTCGTGCACAGGCTACCATTGAGAGAAGAATGTCCGCCAGTCAAGCAGAAACTTCGTCGGACTCACCCCGACATGGCTTTAAAGATTAAGGAGGAAGTCCAGAAGCAGTGGGATGCTGGGTTTCTTGCTGTGACAAAGTATCCTCTGTGGGTAGCCAACATCGTGCCAGTACCGAAGAAGGATGGAAAAGTGAGAATGTGTGTGGATTATCGAGATCTTAATAAAGCTAGCCCGAAAGATGATTTTCCACTACCTCATATTGATGTGCTGGTCGATAATACAGCTCAGTTTTCAGTGTTCTCCTTTATGGACGGGTTCTCCGGGTACAACCAGATCAAGATGGCACCTGAAGATATGGAGAAGACCACGTTCATTACTCCGTGGGGTACATATTGTTATAAAGTAATGCCTTTTGGGTTGAAAAACGCAGGGGCAACGTACCAGCGGGCGATGGTGACATTGTTTCATGACTTGATTCATAAGGAGATCGAATGTTATGTAGATGATATGATTGCCAAGTCGAGAACAGAAAAGGAACATCTGGTTAACCTGAAAAAGCTGTTTGAAAGGTTGAGAAAGTTTCGTCTGAGATTAAATCCAAACAAGTGCACGTTTGGGGTGCGTTCTGGAAAGTTGCTAGGTTTCATTGTGAGCGAAAGAGGAATCGAGGTTGATCCTGCCAAGGTGAAAGCAATACAAGAAATGCCTGAACCGAGAACAGAAAAAGAGGTTCGTGGTTTCTTGGGTAGATTGAACTACATTGCAAGGTTCATATCTCACCTAACGGCCACGTGTGAGCCAATATTTAAATTGCTAAGGAAAGATCAAACTGTCAGGTGGAATGACGATTGCCAATTGGCATTCGATAAGATAAAAGAATACTTGCAGGAACCTCCGATTCTAATGCCTCCAGTTGAAGGGAGACCGCTGATAATGTATCTGACAGTGCTTGAAGGTTCCATGGGTTGTGTTCTCGGTCAACATGACGAGACAGGTAGGAAGGAGCATGCTATTTACTACCTGAGCAAAAAGTTCAATGATTGTGAGTCCCGATACTCAATGCTTGAAAAGACATGCTGTGCGCTTGCATGGGCCGCTAAGCGATTGAGGCAATATATGGTTAGGCACACAACCTTGTTGATTTCAAAAATGGATCCTATCAAGTACATTTTCAAGAAACCAGCATTGACAGGCAGAGTTGCACGGTGGCAAATGGTCTTGACAGAGTATGACATTCAGTACACTTCACAAAAGGCCATCAAAGGAAGTATCTTGTCCGACTATCTTGCGCAACAGCCGATTGATGATTACCAACCCATGAAATTTGACTTCCCTGATGAGGACATCATGTTTCTCAAAGCTAAAGACTGCGAGGAACCACTTCCGGAGGAGGGGCCAGACCCTGAATCCAAATGGAGTCTGATGTTTGATGGGGCTGTCAATATGAATGGGTGCGGAGTTGGAGCAGTTCTTATCACGCCGGAAGGTGTTCATATGCCTTTCACTGCCCGAATAACTTTCGGATGCACCAACAATGAAGCAGAGTACGAAGCTTGTATAATGGGGATCGAGGAGGCGATTAATCTACGGATTAAGACCCTTGATATATTTGGTGATTCAGCTTTGGTAATCAATCAAGTGAAAGGGAGTTGGTACACGCACCAAGCAAAACTAGTGCCGTATAGAGATTATACGAGGAGATTGCTGACATTTTTCACAACAGTGAAACTGTACCACATTCCTCGAGATGAGAATAGGTTCGCTGATGCCTTGGCCACTTTGTCTTCCATGATCAAAGTGCAAGGATGGAACCATGTACCTAAGATTGAGGTATCCCGCCTTGACAGACCAGCATTTGTGTTTGCGGTCGATGCAGCGTCCGATGACAAGCCATGGTTTTATGACATTAAGTGTTTCTTGAAAAGTCAAGAGTACCCGCCCGGGGCATCGTCCAAAGACAGGAAGACGTTGAGAAGGTTAGCCGGTAGTTTCTTCTTGAACAAAGATGGCGTGCTGTATAAAAGAAATTTTGACACGGTCCTGCTTAGATGTGTGGATAGACATGAAGCAGACTTGTTGATGATTGAAGTGCACGAAGGCTCTTTCGGTACTCATGCCGGAGGGCAGGCAATGGCTAAAAAGTTGTTAAGGTCGGGATATTATTGGTTGACTATGGAGTCAGATTGTTGCAAATATGCCCGCAAATGCCATAAATGCCAGATCTATGCAAACAAGGTGCATGTGCCTCCAAATCCGTTGAGTATCATGTCGTCGCCTTGGCCGTTTGCCATGTGGGGCATTGATATGATCGGAAAGATTGAGCCTACAGCTTCCAATGGTCATCGTTTCATCTTGGTGGCAATTAATTACTTCACCAAATGGGTTGAAGCCGCATCCTATGCCAATGTTACAAAACAAGTGGTCGCTCGTTTCTTAAAACGGGATATCATTTGCCGATATGGAGTTCCCGAAAGAATCATTACTGATAATGGTTCTAATTTGAACAATAAGATGATGGCTGAGTTATGCCGGGACTTCAAAATCGAACATCACAATTCTTCTCCGTACCGCCCAAAGATGAATGGCGCGGTCGAAGCGGCCAACAAAAATATCAAGAAGATTGTGCAGAAGATGGTTGTCACGTACAAAGATTGGCATGAGATGTTACCATTTGCTTTGCATGGGTATCGAACGTCGGTACGCACGTCCACTGGGGCAACCCCATTCTCACTTGTATATGGTATGGAGGCAGTGCTACCGGTTGAAGTAGAGATTCCGTCCCTCAGAGTTATGATGGATGTTAAGCTAGATGAAGCTGAATGGGTACGAGCCAGATTTGATCAGCTGAGCCTTATTGAGGAAAAGCGATTGGCGGCTGTATGTCATGGGCAACTATATCAGCGCAGAATGAAACAGGCATTTGACCAGAAGGTGCGTCCTCGGGTTTATAAAGTCGGAGATGTGGTACTCAAAAGGATCCTTCCTCCCAATACAGATCACAGGGGCAAATGGACTCCTAATTATGAAGGTCCATCCGTGGTTAAAAAGGTCTTTTCGGGCGGAGCTTTATTGCTTACAACCATGGATGGCGAAGACTTTTCATCCCCTGTCAACTCAGACGTAGTCAAAAAATACTTCGCATGAATAGACCCGCTGGATAATAAGAAAAAAAATCCAGGCAAAAAAGGGCATCCCGGCGAACCAAAAACAGAATAAGGTTCGGGCAAAAATTAGGGATATAATTGAAAAAATTTGTACACCCGGTAAGTTGAAAACCCGAAAGGGCAACTTAGGCAAAAAAGGGTATCCTGGTGGATCGAAAACCTGAAAGGGCGGTCCACACAAAAGAGGGATTTAAGCGAATGACTACGGTTTGAGTTATCTGTACCCCATTACCGTTTGAACAACTGACGTTCTGAAGGATAGGAATCGGTCTGATCATTCCTCAGAAGGCAAGGTCGGGGAGTTTTGAAGACATAATGGTCATAACAGAATGGAAACTCAGTGGAATTCCGTTTTCACATTGCCATTAGGATAGTTTATTTTCTCAATTTTCAGCGATCACCTCTTTCCAGGGATTGCTTCCAAATGTAATTGCCTATTCCGGGCTCTCAGTCAATAAATTGAATTTCAATAAAAAGCTTTCTATTTTTTGTTTTATTGCTTTGTTTGCAAAAACGTCCTAATTTTTGATAAAACATTGCATTTGAAAACATGGCAGCCTTGCAATAACATGCGCAGAAAAAACATTTGAAATTACTTCGAATGTTGAATATTCCCGGATGGTGGATTCTAGCCACGCGATATTCGGGGCATGTGGGCATATTCTTTTGTTGCAGGTAGCAGGTGCAGATGATTTTAAGCACAAGACCAGCAATAAATCACCCCACGCAAAAGACTGGGGCAGTTATGGGTAAGGAGATCAGCGTTCATCGTTCGGTCGACGATTGTGCATAACGGGTCGATATCAGTGAATTAAGTTCAACTGGGTACCGTTGCATCTTATTAAGGCGATTCTCTTATTCAGTCCTTCCAACGGCTACAAGCTTTTCTATGTCGGTAACGGTCACAGGTTCCCCAAAAGAGTGGTCTCGTCGACACCGAAACTGATGGTCACTATCCCCAGCGAAGTCACAAGAGTTTGAAGAGGCCAGATCTTCTGTAAAATCCTCTTATGACATCCTCTTCGGGGACGAATTGTTGTTTTGTCCAAGCATGGGGCATGTTTGTTTCCCCAGCATGAAGGTTTGATCATCCCCAGTAGAGTTTGAGGACAGTTGGTCTTCTGTAAAATCCTCTCAAAAGGTATTCTCCAGCACGAGACGTTTTAAAGCAGTTTCCTCCAGCAGAGTTTGTTATAAACTCGTCATCCCTAACAGAATTGTCTAAAGGGAAGCTCGCCTAACATAGGGCATTGTGGTACTTATCCTAAGCTTGACAGTCATATTCTTCAGCAGACTACTGTGGATTTGCTTTGGGTTTCCCCAATAGATCTCTAAGGACTCTTTCTAGCAAGTTGCAGTGGAATGTTCTAACCAGGATTTGCATATCCCTGGCAGAGTAGCCATGATCCCCAACAAGATTGTGTCTCTGGTAATGATCCCCCACAGAGGTCAGCATCGAATCTTGTCAGCAATACTCCCCAGCCGAGTTATAAGGTTGATAATCCCTATAAAGGATCTTGGGTTGAATAAATCCCCAAGCAGAGTTTTAATGGCTCATTTCCCCAGCAGGACGTCATTTAAAAATTCTCATCCCCAGCGGAGTTGCTGTGACCAGAATCCAGCCCCAAACAGATGGAATAATTCCTGGCAGAGTCATCATTCCCTCATATCTTAAAGTCCAATTTATTGTTGGCAAGCTTGACAATTCGAAGCAGACGAATTGTTCATCCATTCGCCAGCAGAGATATTATCCTTTTAGGAGTCTCCGAGATTAAATCATTGATTGTGGTTCCTCAGCAGAGTCGGCAGAGATGTCTGGCGCAGAGGCAGAGAGTAATTCAATTTTGAAATTCTAAAAGTCCAACAGTGGATTGGCGAAAGGTCCATCTAAGGGTGGCAAATTCTAAAAGTCCAACAGTGGATTGGCAAAAGTCCGTCTTCGGGTGGCAAAAGTCCAACAGTGGATTGGCAAAAGTCCATCTTCGGGTGGCAAAGCAGCTAAAAGTCCAACAGTGGATTGGCAAAAGTCCGTCTTCGGGTGGCAAAAGTCCAACAGTGGATTGGCGAAAAGTCCATCTTAGGGTGGCATATTCTAAAAGTCCAACAGTGGATTGGCAAAAGTCCGTCTTCGGGTGGCAAAAGTCCAACAGTGGATTGGCAGAAGTCCATTTTCGGGTGGCACGAAGCTGCAAAGTCCACCAGTAGCGTGGCAGGCCAGTAGTCGTCTGGAATTGCATAAAAGACATTATTAAAGTCCACCAGTAGCGTGGCAGGCCAGTAGTCGTCTGGAGTTGCATAAAAGACATTATTAAAGTCCACCAGTAGTGTGGCAAGCCAGTAGTCGTCTGGCGTCGTTCAAAAGACATTATTAAAGTCCACCAGTAGCGTGGCAGGCCAGTAGTCGTCTGGAATTGCATAAAAGACATTATTAAAGTCCACCAGTAGTGTGGCAAGCCAGTAGTCGTCTGGCGTCGTTCAAAAAGACATTTCTAAAGTCCACCAGCTGTGTGGCAGGCCAGTAGTCGTCTGGAGTTGCATAAAAGACATTATTAAAGTCCACCAGTGGTGTGGCAAGCCAGTAGTCGTCTGGCGTCATTCAAAAGACAGTTTTCTCCGACAATGTGTCATTGAAGATTCAAGCCAGCAATGTCGTGGAAGTTTCTTCTTCATCATCCAGAGCAAATTTTTGGTTATATTTGGTATTCAATCACTATATACCTTGAAAGTCCGAAAGCGATTGCTTTCGGGCATTCAGGTCTACAGCGCTTGAATAGGGGCAGCTGTAATACCCCAAAATTTGCTCTCCCCTTTTGGCATCATAGCATGGCATTATCATTTATCATATCATATCCACCTCATTAACATTACATTGCATTCAACATAGAAAAATGAAGCATGGCATCCTTCTTACCATCAGGGCATGTGATCAGGTGGAAGGTGGACAATCAAGGAATCATTCAAAGCACAAAAAGGTCAATCAAGTTGGCTCTAGGCAAGCCAAGAGGTCTCTCATGTATCATACTATCTCAATTGATCATCCAAAACCTCAAGGAAGTGAGATTCAATGGGAGATTGAAGCACTACATCTTTCACTATGCAAGAGGTTCAAAAATTGAAGGAAAACCCTCAAAAGAGATAGCTCATTGATCCAAAATCATCCTCAAATGGTATATCTCATCATCCTTTAAGAGGATACACAACATACTCTGAGGAATTTGAAATTGAAGACTGCACATTTTTCTCCTAGGAGGTGGGCACCAAAACTAGGGTTTCCCATTAAATCAGGGGATCTTTGATTTTTTGGACAAAACTTGATGTCATGGTATTCTACATGTTCTTAAGTGTATGTGTATGGAGAATTGCCCCTCAATTGGTTTTGGAGGTGGTTCAATTGGAAGAAAGATCAAAAATCAGGAAATTTGGGGCCAAGTCAAATAATCAGGGGAAAAAGTCAACTCTTGACTTTTTGAGCCCAAAATCATGAAATTCATGTTACATATGTCCAATGTACAAAATTTGATCAAGAAACTCCAAAGGAATCATGAAAAAATCAAGATGTGGAAAGTTGCCATTTTTGGATGAGGTAGGGTTACTAAAAATAGCAAGTTTTGGCCATTTTGCATCAGAATTTGAACCAAGGCCATTCAAATTTGGAGCACCAAATGAAAATTCCACTCTGTCTCAATGAAAGGCCTTGCTTTAAGCTTCAAATCCATGGGTAGAACATTTCCATTGGATAAAAAATGAGGGAGATATGATTGATCAAAGTTGGAGGAAAGTAGGCCAAAAACCATGTCATGACCAAGTTTGGCCAGGTCTGCGCGCAGTCATTTTCTCAAACAGTTGGTGGGCAAAATGTAGGGATCAATTACTCATGGTTAAAGGCTTCAAATGAAAAATCTTGCAACATCAAAGTTGTTCCCCTATGTGAGATCTTCAAGATTGATGTTCATGATTTTTTCATTTGATCAAAGGACAAGGAGTTATGATAGCTCAAAGATTGGTCAACACAACTGAAAATCCATGCCATGCACACCTTGCCAACCAACCTCATTTCTTCGCCCATAACCAGTTTCCAAACCTTATTGTTCTAAGTCATTTTCAACCTCTCCCAAGCATCATTTCCATTCAATTTTCATGCCAAAGTAGTTCTACTACAATCCCTCTTGCCAATAACTCCAAGAACTCATCAAATCATCCACAATGCAAAGAGAAAATCACCATTAAACACCCATGTCTGCAAACTGTTATAAAAAACCAGAAAAAAAAACCCAATGTTGTTGATGTTGTTGGTACAAGCTTGCACGTGCTTTATTCATACCAGCTATCCATTGCCTTTTTAAACCAAACGCATTGCATACACACCATAGCACGTGCTATGCATGAAAGTAGAAATGACAAGCTTGCTGAACAAGTTTTGTGTTACACAGCCTTGCCATTCCATTTCTCTTGTCACCATCACCATAGCTTACCATGAACTATCATCACCTTATCATTGCTCTCCCTAACTAACTTGACTCAGTTAGTTAGGGATGACTCACCTAAACCACCATGACTCAGTTGATTCACCCAGTTAACCTTGGTTAACTCACACTATAAAACCAAATTTCACTCACATTTCTAGGGGGGACTCATTTTTCTCACATTCATTTCAGAATTCTCCTCTCACTCTCTCTGATTTTTCTCATCTTCTTCTCCACGATTTCAACTCCATTGTGCTTCCATTAATCATTGCTTGGTGTGGTTGAATCAAGAGCAACAAGAACAACTCCATTTCTGCAAGTTCAGCATTATTGCAAGCTTCAACATCCTTCATCTATTTACGAATCCATAGCATTTATTTTGCTAAGTTTGAAGATCTAGAAGCTCAGCATATCAAGCTTTCCTCTGGTTTTTCTCAACATCTCCAATTGCTCCACATTTTCAGGTTTCATCATCCAGCTTTGCTTCAGTTGATTTTCATTAATTTTAGCTTGTTTTTGTTAATTTAAGCTTGATAGAAGCTCTGCTTACTCCGGCTAGTTGATAGAGCTTCTTAGAAGCCTAGATCCAAAATTTAGGGCATGATTTAATCTCCTCTGTTCTCTATGTGTGTGCTTGGTATGTGAAAAACAATTGTGAATTCTTAATCTACGTGAGCTCAGCTTCATTTTGGTATAATATTTGTGCATTTCTGGGACGTGTGAGAGTTGCAGACGGTGGTGCGTGGCCGGAGAAGGTGACCGGAGGTCCCTCTCCGGCCGGTGATCATGTGTTAGGGTTTGGTTTGCAGTTTTAATCGTGACCGTGGATTTACTTGCATCGTGTGGTGTAGGATTGGCCAACACATTAAAAAAGGTGTGCACCTCACGTGCTCCATTTCTGATTTCACTTAAACAAAATGTGGCGCAGTGCATGTTAGTAAATGTGTTCCCTCGCGTGTGTGCATTGATCATGTTTACTTTGACTTTGGCTTGACCTGGACTCCATCTAGTGGCTATGAGTGAGTCAATTTTGTTGACTGAGATTCCATGCTTATTATCATGTTCTGCGTGCTTAATGGACCTAACCTGATTGATATTCACACCTCCTTTTTTAAAAGCCCAATGATTTTGAACTGATCATTTGCTATGTTCACACCCCCATGCACATTTACATTTCATTTCTTTTTTTTTATTTTTCTACACGTTTGTTTTTAATTTTTAAAAAATACTAAATTGCATTATTAAATTCCACAAAAATTCATGAGTATCACCAAAACATTTAGGAAATTTTCCATGATTTTATTTCTTGATTTTATGACCTTTTTACCCCTGGTCCATAATTTTCTTTGAATTTCCATTTAGATGCATTCTAAGCATGATACATGAATTTGTTTAATTTTGTTCTTACTCATTACCAACTGTTTTGACATGATTCTTTTTGCATTGATTCACTAATACATTGAAGCATGTTAGATGATTTTTGTTTGATTTTTTAGGTCACTTTATCACATGTTTTGATGCCTATATTTGCACCACTTTGCATGATGTTTCAACTTGACCTAAGTGCATTATTTGACATCATTTTGCCTTGAATTTTTACATGATACTTTGATAAGTGGTTCATTTCTGTTTTGTGTATTCCAATAATATGCTGGCATAATTTTCATGAATCCATTTGGTCTTTGTTTGATGCATTACATTGGAAGTATAATCCATGGCATGTCATTACAACTTTAGTGCATGCTTGCATGAATTCTTTTGTGCACATTTGTATGAGCATTTGCATATGTTATGAGCCATTCATATGATATTATAGGTCTTTGATACACATTATAGGTCATCTTTACATGTTCATTTCAATTTGAACTTTGTGCATCATTAACATGTATTGTTTGCACTTTCTTTTTGAACTTTCATTTCATTTCTTCTTATATTACTTCTTGAATGTCTTGAAGTTGATTCATAAATACTTTTGAGATGTTTATAAACCATTTTCCATTTAGTTTCAATTCTGGTTGTTGATTCACATGTTCCATTTATGCATGTCCTCTTCATTTCTTTCCATCTTTCATCTACCCCTTCTTCTTGTGACATGTTTAAATGCTAATGGGTGATGATTATTGCTTATTCACTTGCACTTGTATGATGATATCCACTTGTTGTCCATATGATGTACATTCTGATTGTGGCTCTAGGATTTGGTTTCTCATTTAATTCTTTTGAGTTTTATGATGCATTACATGTTCTTTTACTTCTTATACTTCTTATACATGTTTACTAACCATGTAGGGGCTTTGGTAAGTTTCAATTGAGTGTGGATAAGGAATCCACATTCAACTTCTATCCTTTCTCTTTTACAATTCCATTTTGTGTTTTGTTAAGCACTTATGTGCTTTCTTTTAATAACTCATCACTTTCCCTTTTTGAATTACAATTCATCTTCTACTTTGGAAGTGAATTGTTTAATTCTTTCTTTCTTTAGACTTTAGGTTGAAACCTCACAAACCATTAGGATCACTCCCTTTAATCTTCAATTAGGATTGAGTCTTAGCCCATATAGATTTTTACCTTTATCCTCCTTTGAGTCTCTTTTCTCTCTCAAAGAAAATTCAAAACATATAATAAAGGTAAACACTTATTGCATTTAGGCCTTTCATATAAAGAAAAGATTATAAGGGGTCTTCTCTTGTAATCTTAAAATGTATAGCATATAGCCCATCTTGGGTCAATATGTTAAACATTTGATCTTGTATGAGGGACTTAAATGCAATACTTGTTGAAGGTGCAAATAATAAAAAACTTCTTCATTTCTTAATTAACAAAAACACTTAATAAACACAAGTATGCTAGTGTGTTTGAACCTGGACAATTGGAACTAAGGGTGGGGGTCTTCTTCACTCTTAGTGTGCTTTCTTACCCATTCCATCTTGGAATGTGAGAATGTACACATTCCAATGACTAAGATCCAGATACACTGTCATATGCAAACAAATCCAAAACACTTCCTTCTAAAAGACAAAAACAAACAATAACGTCTTTCCTTCGGGAATTCTTTTCTCACCTCATTCGCTCTTAGCGTACGAACGCGCTTCTACTCGTTCTCTTGCAAGATGGTAACGCACTCGGACCAGCGAGCCTGCAACACCTGAGCTAGAACGTAAGCCGTTCTCTAAAAAAAAAACAATCCATCCCTAGTGAGGGGAACTACGTCGCTCTGATTCTCATGCTCCCGATGAGATACGTAGGCAGTGGGGTAGGGCCCATGCGAGCACTTCTTTTATTTTCCCTACATTTGTTTCCCGTTCCTTTTCTTTTCTTTCTCCTTTCTTTCTTTCAGTTCCTTTTCCAGTATCCTTTCTTTACACCCTTTGATCGAGACAAGCAAGCGTGGATCCCATCGGGTACGATGGACGCGTGGGGGTGCTAATACCTTCCCTGCGCGTAACCGACTCCCGAACCCAGTTCTTTGGTCGCAAGACCATGCTCTATCCTTTCCTTCAGGTTTAAGCGGTGTTTCCTTTCCCTCTCTTGGGATAAATACACATTGCTGGCGACTCTGTTTCGGTGCCACTTTCGCGTTTGTACTTGGATGAAAATCCCGGGAGCGACAGGGAGGTCTATGATTATGCTTGTTGCTTGTGTCACTGATGTATCTTTATTGTTTTACTTGAGTATCTGTCATCTTAACAAAAATGCCTTACAAAACATTTTCAAAACAAAAGGTATGTCATGTGTGTGCGGTTGATAAAACTTGTCCGACATTCTTACTGACAAATTGCTTGAGGACAAGCAAGTATTCAAGTGTAGGGGAGTTTGATAACACGAAAATGTATCATATATTTGCCTTGATTTACGACTAATAATTATGTTATTTCATTCCAAGTGCCGATTATTCTGCAAGTATTCTAGTGTTTTCACAGGTATTGCATTGTCCAAGCTAAAAAGGAGCAAAGTGGAAAAACATGAAGAAAAGAGTAGAAAACAGGAAGAAATGTCAAGAAAAAGAGCAGAAAATGAAAAGTGGTGTGTGTGACGACCGTCACACAACTACCACGACCGTCACGTTCCCAAAGCTCATCACGACCGTCATGACCACACCACGATCGTCACGTGCTCAATTATGGATATTATGTTCAGAACGCAGACGTGGAAAAAGAAGCCCAATGCAGTCACGTACGTTGAGCAGTTTCTCCTACATTCTCTCAACCTCAACTTCAACGGTACATGAGCCAGTCTCCCTAAAACTTCTCAACCACCAAAGGATGTGCTCCTATATTTTCTCCAACGTTAAGGCAATGCTTTGGCTATAAATATAGAAGACATTGAAGAGCAACGAGGACACAACACCATTTAGAGAATTTACCCGAATTGCTGCTGAATTATTTTTCTGAATTTTTACCTTCTTTGCATTCCTTGTTTTGTTTTGTTTCCCATTCCTTGTTTTCCATCACTTGAATTAGTGATAGTTTCTCACATTGAGGAGCTATTGCAACATAGTTAGGATTTTGTTTTCAATCTTGCCTTCATCATTCGTTATTCCGATAAATCGAGCAAAAGCCTACCGACTTGTGGCGGAATTGCGAGAATCAACTATTTGCAAATTTATCAGGTTTTTATTCATTATCATACTAGTAGCATTATCGTTTCTCATTGCAATGTTTAATTTACTGTTTCACAATTTATTTTTATGCATGTTTGTTTTAATTAATATGTCTAGCTAAATCCGATTTATCGGTATGTAATTAAGTTAACTGGAATGGACTCGATAATTCTAAGCTAAAACCCTAAACAACTTATTTTCTGGTCGCGATTTCTTAATTAAAATTGGACTTTTGTTAAGAGAGTAAAAAGGTAGTAAAGGTTAGGATCAAGATCCACGAGAGTGTGAGATTTTAACCGGATAGCTGAAATTGGGCATTGGTTTTAAAAACAGCGAGAGCGCTTTAAAGTTAATTAGACTGTATTAGTTTTCAAAAAGTGTTTTTAAACTCAAATGGGCTAGTGAGAGCAGACATTATGATTTAGGAATATAGTCCGAAGCAAGATCCACGAGAGTGTGAGGTGAGGGCTTTTAAACTGATATTTTCTACAGAAGTATAATGTGACTCATTTTTATACGCTTAGGTTTTATTGAATCCACGATGGTATACTAAGTTACGTATCGATATCCTTATATCAACTAGTTTATTCCAAAAATTTAGATTCCCTTTAGTTTCCCTTGAGCATAATTCACTTTCAAGAATTTAGATTCCCTTCCCTTGAGCATAATTCCCTTCTCAAGAAACACACCAAGAGATCTTTTATCAAAGCCCAGAGACTGGCCTTTTAGGGTTGGATGTAAGACTAAGTTGCTTCTAGATCTCTTTTCAACAAACTCATGTGAAAGTACCTTTATGAGTGGACTTGGGATGAGCCACAAGTATTTTTGGCAACTCTAACAAGCTAGTTGAAGCTATCCCCAAGTATCACCACACCATGTGATACACCTTCAACCAAAACCATCAGGAGTTTTCTAACAGATACATAAGCAGCGGAACAGAGAAGAAGAAAACCTCTCAATAAACTTCAGGCAAAACTTAATACCTTTGCACAAACACCACAATCCATAGGTTTGAAAATAAATCAAACCACACAGCAGCTCACCACCAAAGCTACAGACAGGTCCAATACACACCATGTCATGAGCAGTCCATCCTCCACTTCTAGGGACCATTCAAACAACAATATGAACTTCTCCAAGTTCAAACAACTTTTCAGTAGGTACCACCTACCTTGCCCATAACCAGAAAGTATCTTCCCTAGGATCTCACCCAGAAAAACGAACAGGATGCCTGCTCTGATACCAATTGAAATTCTGGTAAGACAGATCCCAGATGTCCTACAGGATGTCGCGACATCTGGTCTGTTACAGAAAACATGGCAAGGTATAAACAATAACAGTACCAAAAAACATAAACCACACACAGAATTTGTTCACCCAGTTCGGTCTAACAACCTACATCTGGGGGCATACCAAGCCAGGAAGGAAGTCCACTATTAGCAGTATCAAATTACAGACTCAACAATCCCAGTTGACAATCTCCTAACTTAATAACTATCCAATGACCCTTCTACCTAAGTCCTCCCTAGGTAAGAGACTCCATCTCACTTCCAATCATCGCAATGATGTCTAGCAGTTAACACCTCAGCCACTGCATCAATAGCTTGATTTCCAACAGCTCTTGAATCACAGAAAAGTAGAAGATATACTTCAATACCAATACCTAGACATGACACACATGACTAAGAACAATACTCAGAGTTGTTTAACAGCTTCCTCCAAGAACAACACTCACTCTTGCTTAAAAGCTTCGAGGAGTACAGTGACCATCTCACAATCCGAGTGGTTCACACATACCAACTCTCCTAGAGAGTGGTTCACAAGAACGAAACCCTAATAATTTTACATCTTGGAATCGTTACTAAATCAGGTTACAAACAATCCTATTTATAACCTACATCCCAACTGGATTTGGGCTTCAAATCACAGCATATCAGTTGCTACAAATCAGCAGAAACTTCTGCTATATAATAGGTCTTCAATCAAATATTTCCTAATATGTCTCCATATTTAGAAAGAAGTGAAAATACGAAAACTAACATAAAATCTCAACTCAATTACTTTGGACGCCACATAGGATAAATAAATATTCACAAAATATTCAGTTAGCAAATAACAACAAACAAAATCTTCCTTTTAAACCAATAACAGACGCGATGTCCTATGATCCAGGATGGGACATCTTTATCCGACATGTTGAATGCAGTAAATAAGAACATTTTGTTTCAACATCTTGATTAACCATCACATGACAGCAACATTGTTTTACCAAAATTGTAGCCAATTACAAGAACTAACAATCTCCCCCTTTGGCTAATTTTGGCTAAAACAATCTCAGCCAACATCAGAAAGACTTGCAGCGGATAAACACCAAAACCCCAAACAACTACTAACATTCATTACACAACCAGCATCAGCAATACCAAAAACAAACTCAAACAGCATAAGAGCTGCACAAACTAGAATCACATCAGACAACTAGACAATACCTAGGCTAACTCTCCCCCTTTTTTGCCACAATTGGACAACCTCTTAACCTTCCAAGGCAGCAAACACGAAGTTCTGACATCCAATTTGACAAGGTCCCCAGAAAAACAAGTTCCCAAGTAAAACAAGTTCCCAAACCAAAGACCACTTTGACTGGTCAGGTGATACAAACAAAGACTCGTTATGCAATATAAAAACCAAGCCTCCTTGCTTCTAACAGCATATCACAGATAGAACCATGAGTCAGTCTAACAAAGATGCAGGAAAGAGACACATGCAGGAAGTCAAGAAACCAGATCCACAGAAGTTGAAGAACAAAACACTGTCTACAGCTGGGGCAACTCCAGGAGCAACAAGAACAAGAAAAACATCAGAGACAAGGATGAAAACCATCAAAAAACCTCCAGTACAACTTCATGCTTCTAATGATGAATGGGATGAAGATTGGAAAACTTTTCTTGATTCAGGGGGTTGGGATAATCTTTAGATCCTTTGTTTGTTGCTTTTGATATACTAAAATCTAATCTTGTATGCTTTCAGCAGTTGAATAAAATTCTGTTTCCTTTAAACTAAACATATGCAATAAAGTTCACAACTGCACAAGGCACATCCCAGCATACTCAGGATAGAACACAAAATTCAGAGTATACTGAACAAACCTACTCTCCCTTTTATGAAACAAAGCAACTATGCAATAAGGGCAATCAACCAGTAGCAGAACACATACAACTTTGATTCAATACATTGACAACCCAGAACTAAACCAGTCACACAATGTCTTGACATCTTGTCTGACATTACACCCTCACCAGAGGTACACTATCATAGATTTTTGAAACCACAAACAATCTTGATAAACAACTGTACTACTGCAACAACAAGTCCAAAATAGAAGTCAAACTCCCCCTATCTAAGATAACCAGTGCTCCTTTGCAGGAAGAACACCTTAAATGAATGGAAAACATAAGACTCATCTATATGTCTTCAAGAGCGCACCCTCTGTTCAACACACCTGCTGAACGCATTCACTTAATGCTTGATCCTCAAGCAAACCAAGTACCACACTAGTACAATTAACAGACAGAAGTTCTCCCCCTATATTTCACGAATGATGCTCCAAAAATCTTCAGCTTATTTGCTCCACAAGCACCAAACTGATCCACTTCTAACATGTCATATGCACATCAGACATCCAAGACAGTCCTTAACTCATAATTCTCCCGTAAGACAAGACAAACACCTCTTAGAGAAAAAGTGATCTCAGAATCCTACTCCAAGGATAACTAACCCAAATATGTTCTAACATTGGTTAGGACATCTTCCACACATCATAGACACCATACCTCATGGTTCTGGATATGCTCCACCACTGCATAGTAATCCAACTGAAGATCTTCAAACAACACTGTGCCACCAGCTTGAACAAGGAAAACTTCAGAAACCCAGAGAGAAAAAAAACTCTTATTCACCAATAGAAGGTATGCTTCAACTCAGAACTTCTGCCAGAACCTCCTGACAATTTCAACTAACTCCTCTTCAACACGAGAGCAATCAGTTTCAATCATCCTCAAGTTCTACGGCATAAACCCACTGCCTTCCACTGAACTCTAAGTAAACTCCTCTTACTTAGAATTAATAACACACACCAAGACAAGTGTGACATCTCCAAAATCTACAGAGAAAAATAAATTCTCCCAGACACAAACAAAGCTGTCCTTCACACTTCTCCTCAGAAGCATGTGCGCACATGATTCAAACAATTAGCTTCACACACCAAAACACCATCCCGCAGCCTAATGTCATAGCATGTTATCTGACATTATATCCTCACAAGAGGCAACCAAACTCCACAAGCATGCAAGCTTCACAATATATGCACCTTTGCAGCAAAATCCATAGACAAGTACTCCCCCTGTCATGAATAACCAATGCTCTAGATGAAGATTAACATTTGAGCACTAGATCTTCACATAATTGCTGAGCACATTCACATACTGTACTCTTACTCCTAGAGAACACTGACACTGCTCACAAACTCCACGAATTCTCAGCTTACTTACAAGCTTTACTGAGATCTAATCACTTCAAGAGAAAGAACAACTCTTTAACAAACCTTCCTAATAAGATCACCTCATCTGAAAAAGATGCTTGAGCATCCAACTCCACATGCACAGTCTCAATCATATTCCAAATATAACCATCAACAATCATGATGTTACAACATCATTCAAAGGACTCATTGCGCATAGAAGTCCTTCAAGAAGCTCCCGATAAAACACAGCCAGAGCAGCTTATTCAGGTTAACATAAACACCTGAACACCATAGAGAGAAATAAACTCGCACACCCTCTCTGAAGCAAAGAGTTCAGACAGGTAGGACAATTGGTCTGACATTCTTCTTTCATGACAAACCATCATGACAACCATTCAAAACCAGATCATACACACATGCAGGAACCTGCATACTCTACATCTCAAGAATCTTATTTTCAAACTTCTCATGCAGATACCAGGGAACCATGATCCTTTGGTCCCAAATACACCAACTCCTCCTTGCTCCAAACACAAATCTGAAATGCTCAGCCTAGATGGTTTGGATGACAACCCAACAATGAAGACACCACTCAACCAGCTAGGTTAATATATCTCCTCTGTGCACAGCCCTTTAAGTTTCTCTTCCACTAGAACAAGAGTTCCATGCTCTCATAGACTTGACAGTGATATCAAGTTTGAGTAAACAACCCCCATCCTGTTTTTGAGAGACACCACCAGACATATTGAGAAAAAATAAATTCTCAATACAAGGATGCAAAGACATTATGTCTGACATTTCTTCGAGTTCTTCCATCATCAGATTAATGACTCTCCTTTATTAACTGCTAAGAACTCCTAAGGGCATTATTCATTCTCTCATCCAATAGCTGCACATCCTTTGGTTGGTACACACATATAACTCAAATAGAATCTGCTCCATGGCCATAAACAAGATTCCATACATCTGGCCCATTAGATCAGAAGGAACTTCCAGATTTCAAAGAGAGTGTCCTTGACATTTGAGCTTGACCTCCACACAAAATAAACACCCTTTGTACTCCTACTTACTTGGATCAGAAATACACTTATCTAAGACATGTTTCTCGATAGAACCTTCTTAGTCAGCCAACCCAAATGCCTCCTCTTCCAAGCCAGGAGTAGGTTCTAAACAGATGTGATCAGTACACATTTGTTTAGCCCCCTAAGCATCTGTTATGCCATCCCTTTATCCAACAAGATTCTGCACAATCTGCGGGTTTGATGTTCCAACATTTGGTAGGACATTAGTTCCCTTCTCAAGAAACACACCAAGAGATCTTTTATCAAAGCCCAGAGACTGGCCTTTTAGGGTTGGATGTAAGACTAAGTTGCTTCTAGATCTCTTTTCAACAAAATCATGTGAAAGTACCTTTATGAGTGGACTTGGGATGAGCCACAAGTATCTTTGGCAACTCTAACAAGCTAGTTGAAGCTATCCTCAAGTATCACCACACCATGTGATACACCTTCAACCAAAACCATCAGGAGTTTTCTAACAGATACATAAGCAGTGGAACACAGAAGAAGAAAACCTCTCAACAACCTTCAGGCAAAACTTAATACCTTTGCACAAACACCACAATCCATAGGTTTGAAAATAAATCAAACCACACAGCAGCTTACCACCAAAGCTACAGACAGGTCCAATACACACCATGTCATGAGCAGTTCATCCTCCACTTCTAGGGACCATTCAAACAACAATATGAACTTCTCCAAGTTCAAACAACTTTTCAGTAGGTACCACCTACCTTGCCCATAACCAGAAAGTATCTTCCCTAGGATCTCACCCAGAAAAACGAACAGGATGCCTGCTCTGATACCAATTGAAATTCTGGTAAGACAGATCCCAGATGTCCTACAGGATGTCGCGACATCTGGTCTGTTACAGAAAACATGGCAAGGTATAAACAATAACAGTACCAAAAAACATAAACCACACACAGAATTTGTTCACCCAGTTCGGTCTAACAACCTATATCTGGGGGCATACCAAGCCAGGAAGGAAGTCAACTATTAGCAGTATCAAATTACAGACTCAACAATCCCAGTTGACAATCTCCTAACTTAATAACTATCCAATGACCCTTCTACCTAAGTCCTCCCTAGGTAAGAGACTCCATCTCACTTCCAATCATCGCAATGATGTCTAGCAGACAACACCTCAGCTACCGCATCAACAACTTGATTTCCAACAGCTCTTCAATCACAGAAAAGTAGAAGACACACTTCAATAACAATACTAGACATGACACACATTACTAAGAACAATACTCAGAGTTGCTTAACAGCTTCCTCCAAGAACAACACTCACTCTTGCTTAAAAGCTTCGAGGAGTACAGTGACCATCTCACAATCCGAGTGGTTCACACATACCAACTCTCCTAGAGAGTGGTTCATAAGAACGAACCCTAATAAATTTACATCTTGGAATCGTTACTAAATCAGGTTACAAACAATCCTATTTATAACCTACATCCCAACTGGATTTGGGCTTCAAATCACAGCATATCAGTTGCTACAAATCAGCAGAAACTTCTGCTATATAATAGGTCTTCAATCAAATATTTCCTAATATGTCTCCATATTTAGAAAGAAGTGAAAATCTGAAAACCAAAACAAAATCTCAACTCAATTACTTTGGACGCCACATAGGATAACTAAATATTCACAGAATATTCAGATAACAAATAACAACAAACAAAATCTTCCTTTTAAACCAATAACAGACGCGATGTCCTATGATCCAGGATGAGACATCTTTATCCGACATGTTGAATGCAGTAAACAAGAACATTTTGTTTCAACATCTTGATTAACCATCACATGACAACAACATTGTTTTACCAAAATTGTAGCCAATTACAAGAACTAACAAAACATGACAAAATGTCCTTGCTTGAATACCTACAAAAATGAGATAAAATAAAATTAGAAAGAATTAAATTTTATTACAACCACGCTAAGCGCGCTCAAATCACGCTAAGCGCGATCTTGCCTAAAATACACCTAAACCGCCTTAAAGTACGCTAAGCGCGATCTTGCCCGCGCTAAGTGCGGTCAAGGAACCTTAGCTACTGCCTTTGGCAGAAAATGCGTGTTGAAGCCGCGCTGAAAAGCTCGCTTAGCTCGCGTTACCAACACGAACTTCTCGAAAATCAACTTTTAGGCCATCTTTCCTTCACCAATTGTTCCTATCATCAAATATATGCTAGAAGACCTGTCAAGAGCGTCAAAATGATCAATATTTACAATAAAATCGAAAACTTGCATATTTACACTAAAACTAATATATTTACTACTAAAATATCAAGGAAACCATTGAAAAGGGCCACAAAATACTATCTAAAATATGCACAATTTGGCACTTAACAACTCTCCCCAAATTAAACTTGTTTGTCCTCAAACAAGTATCAAACAACTCAAAGAAACAAAAGTAACAACCAAGCAATCGCGACTCAACAAGTTTCGAAAACAAAAATAAATGTATGGTTCAACACAAAAACGTACATGCAAAGCAAAACTTACCACTAAACTACAACGATAACATAATCACGAAACGAACGCTACGTACAAAAATCATGCCAACATTCCAAAACAACACGAGTTCAATCTTGAATCACACCTAGTAAAAACAATCATCGGTAGATGAAAAACACAAAATGAGGTACTTTTCACTCAAACAACAATCTTGCAAACAAAAGACTAAATTATACACTCATCCAACAATCATATTGAAAACATAAAAGCAAGAATCACAAGGGCTTTCAAGGTTGTAGCGTGGTCGGGTAAACAAACAAGGGGCGTTTCTAAAGGTAATTGAAACAAAAACTTGCCTAAACCTAAGGGAGTGATCAACTCACAAAGACTCAAACACAAAATTCCAATCAACTTCTTCCAAAATCAAAAGTGTTACACAAAACACAATACTTATTTAGCAAAATTATTTGAACTCTTTTTGTTTCCTTTCACAAGGATTTTCTTTTTCTTTCTTTTTGTTTTTCTTTTCTTTTTCATATTTTTCTCTTTTTTCTTTTCTTTTTCAACCTCATAGAAACCAACCAATGAGTAGACAATCATTCTCTCCCCAACTTGAATTCAACCACATCATCATGGGAATACTCCCTACTTTCTAAGGCAAGGTAAAAATTCATACAACAACACAAAGTTGAGGGTTCAAGAAAAAAAAACAATCAATCAAAATCCATACAAAAAGTGAATTCAATACTCATAGACAAACATTAAGTTCAAACAACATGGATAATGATAGAAAGGCACAAAGGGGTTACAAATGATCACACACTCACATGGTGAATTGACTATTTGGCTAGGTAGTTATGCTCAAAATGAAACAAAATGCCTTGATCATTTTCATGCTTTCGTATAATCAACATAAACAAAAGATTAAGCATAATAAAATCCAGTTAGAACAAGAATGTTGGTACTCCGCGCATATATGAACAAAGGAAAACTTCCTCAAAAAATGGGTGAAAACTAAAGTGATTCACATCAAGAACAAGTATACAAAAGAATGAATGGCATGGAAGTTTGTAAAAAGTCTAAGTATCATGAATATGCTAAAGTCTAGAAAGTGATAAACACATACCTTGGACGTGTACATAATTTACCAATATCAACACCATACATTCGCAAGTTGAAATGATCAAACTTGAAAAATCACAAAATGCATCCTCAAGCTAATCAACACAAACTTGAGAGCAAACAAAAAATTTTATTCTAACAACCTAACAAAATTGAATTAAAACTAACTAAACACAAAGACCAAAATTGGTGAAAGCGGATGCAAAATGAGAGAGTTTTCTTTGCAAAACAAGGCACGCTAAGCGCAGGCAGGAAAATTTTGTTTTTCAAAATTGGTTCTTTCTCTCATTCACTCCATCCATTGTCACTTTATATTAACTATACTACTAAACATAAAACTGAACAAACTCAAGAATTATTGGGTTGTCTCCCAACAAGCGCTTGTTTCACGCTGTTAGCTCGACGCCTTATTTACGTACAAGCTCCTCCTTGTTGCTTTGTTCACTGGTAGATACCAAATAAAATCTGCAACACTTAAGCAAACGTAAACCAAAAACAAAAATATGTACACACACATAAACATGATGGAAAACACATATATACAATCACTTATGGAAAACAACTATAAACAAGTATATACAAAGCTTAAAAACATAGAAACTATCGCAATGCGATTCAATATCAAAACCAATCCCCGACAACGGTGCCATTTTGTTGGAGCAGTAAAGCGAAAAGCAAAAATATTATTTTCGGAAAAATTCCCTCCGGGATTTATGTCATGTCCACAGGGATCGGTTCCAGTGAAAGAATTCCGTTCAACAATCTCTACGTCTCTAAGCTTGGGTTTGAATGGTTTAGGATAAAAGTGCAAAAGGAAAAAAAAACATAAAACATGAAAATAAATACATTCTTAAGACACGAGAAAACTCGTCAGGAGTTGTATTTCAATCTACCCATCAAGCACTAAAAAATATATGGATCAAATGCACGCAATCTAAATCACTCGTCAAAATCCCCACGTATCGCTCACAACAAGAGGTTATGTCTAACGCAAACATTGAGAGATCAACCGCATTCTCTCGGAGGTGATGTCTCACGCAACTCAACAACAAGGAGCATTAAGATCCGACACACATGTGAGTATTAGACCGCTTCCCACAGCCAATAGACATTCATGTTAGGTCGAGTTCGAAAAGTATATTTCTATAGCGAATCAAACCCATTAAGATAGAGATTAAATCAAAGATGACATCGATTAAGAGTTGTAAAGGAGATTTCATACAAAGATCCATAAATATACATACAATCAAGATAAACTTACATACAAAACCCCAACAAATGAAAAGACATAGAGAGGAAGGAAGAAGAACACAAATCTCATGGTTTGTCACCTCCGATTGAAGTGGATTTGACTCCGGATCGTCAAGATATACACTCCATGTGTTGTTTCTAAGCTAAATCTAATCAAGAATGTGTTTGATGAAGTTGGGGTAAAAAGTTCCCAACAACATAACCTAAAAAATGCTGAAAAGTGACTTAAATAGGGGCTGAAAAGACGCGAACCGCGCTATGAGAGCGCTTAGCACCATCAGCATAACCTTAATTCTTATTTTCTTCATAACTTTCGAACCGTAACTCCGATTGACGCGTCGTCGGAAGCGTTGGAAAGCTTATTCAATGCTCTATACAACAATGGCAAAATATCCTTGCTTGAATACCTATAAAAATGAGATAAAATAAAATTATAAAGAATTAAATT
Source organism: Lathyrus tuberosus (assembly GCA_022829125.1). Lineage (NCBI taxonomy): Eukaryota > Viridiplantae > Streptophyta > Magnoliopsida > Fabales > Fabaceae > Lathyrus > Lathyrus tuberosus. The sequence goes on along the minus strand of JALAZF010000028.1, from coordinate 14,406,624 downwards.
TTATTACAACCGCGTTAAGCGCTCTCAAATCGCACTAAGCGCGATATCACCTAAACCGCCTTAAAGCGTGCTAAGCGCGGTCCTGCCCGCGCTAAGCACGGTCAAGGGACCTTAGCTACTGCCTTTGGCAGAAAATACGTGCTGAAGCCGCGCTGAAAAGCTCGCTTAGCGCGATTTACCGACACGAACTTCTCGAAAATCAACTTTTAGCCCTTCTTTCCTTCACCAATTGTTCCTATCATCAAATATATGCTAGAAGACCTGTCGAAGAGCGTCAAAATGATTAATTTTCACAATATTTACAATAAAATCAGAAACTTGCATATTTACATGAAAACTAATATATTTACTACTAAAATATCAAGGAACCCAATGAAAAGGGCCACAAAATACTATCTAAAATATGCACAATTTGGCACTTAACAACTAGCCATGTCGAAGCGCTTGAGTAGCTCAAGACAATACTTCGCCTGGCTCACGAATGTCCCTTCTTCAAGTTGCTTGATTTGTAATCCGAGGAAATAGTTTAGCTCCCCCATCATGCTCATCTCGAACTCTCCCTACATTAACTTAGAAAACTCCTTGACCATATTTATGTTAGTAGAACCAAATATAATATCATCTACATATACTTGTACCAAAATTTGGTGTTTTCCTTGACGTTTAATGAAGAGGGTTGTGTCAACCTTCCCTCTAGAGTACCCTTGATCAAGTAGAAATTTGCTAAGACGCTCATACCAAGCCCTGGGGGCTTGTTTGAGACCTTACAAAACACGTTTGACATGATCGGGATACTCATGGGATTCAAATCCAGAGGGTTGGGCTACATAAACCTCTTCATTAATGTAACCGTTTAGAAAAGCACTTTTTACACCCATTTGAAATAATTTGATGTTTTTCGCATATGCGTAGGCAAGCAACAGGCATATAGCCTCGACTCGGGCAACGGGCGCATAAGTTTACTCATAGTCGATGCCTTCCTCTTGGTTATACCCTTGCGAAACTAAGCGCACTTTATTTCTAGTTATAACTCTATTTTCGTCGAGCTTATTCCTAAACACCCATCAGCTACCGATTACTCGATGGCCTCGCGGAGGAGGGACACGGTACCAAACATAATTTCTTTTAAATTGATTTAAATCCTCTTGCATTGATAAAAGCCAATGTTCATCAAGTAAGGCTTCTTTTGAGTTTTTAGGCTCAACTTGCGAAACGAAAGCGGAGTAATAACAAAAGTTACTTAGCTTGGATCGAGTTGTTACTCCCTTTGAGATATCACCGAGAATGTTGTCGATGGGATGGTCTTTAGAAGACTTCAAAGCTGAAGGAAGGTTATCCTTATTAGTCGGATGATCTTCCTCACTCTTCACAGGTTGGTGATCTTTTTCCTCCTCAACATGCACTGCTTCAAATTGATTAGCCCCTTTATAAGTGTCCTTGAGTATGTCTTCTGAAGATACACCTGCACCATGAAAAGAAGTACCTTTTTCGACATTTTTCGGACAAGACTCATCAAAAGTAACGTGTACAGACTCCTCAATAGTAAGTAACCTCTTATTGTAAACCCTATATACCTTACTAGACTGAGAGTATCCAAGAAAGATACCTTCGCCGGCCTTAGAATAAAACTTACCAAGTGTCTCTTTACCATTACTCAACACGAAACACTTACAACCAAAAACATGAAGGTGAGATACATTGGGCTTTCTCCCTTTTAAAAGCTCATACGGTGTTTTGTTTAGAATAGGACGGATGAGCACCTTTTTCAAAACTTAACAAGCCGTACTAACGGCATCGGCCCAAAAGTATTTTGGAAGGTCACTCTCATTGATCATAGTCCTTCCCAATTCTTCCAAAATTCTTTTTTTACATTCCACAACCCGTTTTGTTGAGGGGTACGTGGTGCAGAAAAATTATGATCAATCCCATGGTGTCATACCCCAAATTTTGACCACTAAGATTCCCATCATTGTACAAATCATCATCACAATATGGATGAACTTTCATACTCATTAGTCTCCCCAAAGATGGGTGAGCATTCACTACAATCAAAGAATTAGGGTTTCAAGCCCTCTCAGAGCCCTTAGACAAAGGGTCAATCAAGAAATGACATGATCTTCAATTTTTCTATCCTCTCAAACAACTATAAAGGATTAAGAGGACTCCCACATCAGGGATCAGGCACAAGGCTGTAGCATTCCAAGTGGATTAAGCCTCAAGATCGCCAGTGTCACCAAATTAGGGTTTTGGTCGACCAAGGCCTCCAGATGGAATTTTTCATCTGGGCATGAGCCAATGCTTCAAAGCATAACCTAAGATTCTCCAAGGGACCTCATGGACCCAGGCATCGAGTCAATTTAACATCAGGGGATGTATTCATCAAAAATCAGGAATTAGGGTTTCTTGACCTAATTCACCCCTAAATTGACTTTTGGGACAAAACATGAGCCAAAACCTCAACACATGATTTGAGGGTCTCTAACACATCACATTGATCCATTTGCAACAATGTATTGATCCAAGAAGCTTGATCAACAAGTTTTCAATTTCATCTGAACCACCATTAGGGTTTCGAGGGAAAAAGTCAACTGTACCTTTGACTTTTGACCAGGACATGCTCCCAAACCTTGGGACATGGTTCAATACACCCTATAACACCTATGGAACATAGCCATTAGGTTTGATTTAGGTCAAGGACTTGATTTCCCCAAGGATCGCACAGTTTGAAATTCATCTGATAAAAAGTCAACTGTGCACAAAAGTCAAGTTTGACTTTTTGAGATTTTTCACAATTATGGTTCCTCAACCCTAGAATGATGTTAATGTGTGATGGAATCATCATTCATCAAGAAATATCAAATAAAGTGGGATAACTTGTAAAAGGGGTAACCATAAAAACTTAGAAATTTTCTAAGTTATGAAACAAAGTGGCTAAGGTACCAACTTCTAAGGATTATAACTTGTGATCTAAGCAACCATTTTGGCTGATCCAAAGATGGATTTGTAGCTCTCATGGCATACTTCAAAAGTGTCAACTACACCTCATTCCAATTCCTCATGGATTTTAAGTTATGGAATGATCAAAATGGCTGAAAACCCAAAAATGACATTTTTCCAACACTTAGTGAAATTTTCACTAAGTCAGAATCTGTTTCACTTTTTTCAAAATGTAGGGGCATTTTTCACTTAGATCCAAAAAGTTTCAAAACAAACTATGATCACACATGTGTTGTATCATATGAGAGCTTTCCAAAATGTCCAAGAACCCCATGAAATTCTATTTGAGCTAAGAGTTATGACAATGGCAATATGCCTTGCTGCAACTGTCATAACAAGGCAGATTTGTGCATTTTGCTCGATTTGAGCAATTTGTGCAAATGACAGACAAGTTTATCCATCTGAACACCTCAGGGGGAAACCAAGGAGGAACAAACACTAATCTATAAGCCTCCCAAGTCTTTGGAACTACAAATAGCATGCAAAACCTAAAAACCCTAAAAGGGGGACAAGACTCCAATTTTGTTTTGGAGCATTCAATGGATGCACCAAGGTGGCATGAACTGACACTATTCCAACTGAACGAGTCAAGGATGATCTCTGAACTAGGGAACCAAAGGCCTGTGCTCTAACCTCTAGTCAATGGCTAGAGGAGACTTAAGATTCCAGAGTGACACAATTGGCCACAGACCTGTACCAGTTGCCATTCCCTATTCCTTGCAAAACAAACTTACTCTACTATAAATAGAGCTCATTTGTTATCAGTTTAAGTACACCAAAGGCCTACAACACTTGCCTTTCTCAAAATCATCTTCTCACTCTAAAAAATGCCTTTCTTAGCAAGTCACTATCGAATTTTTCAGTAGAGAGCAATTCCACTTAAACCAATTGCTCTAACACCTCATAAACATCATACGTGAGCTGATCAAACACTAAACACACAACTGTAACACTGATTTCTCAGAATCACCAGCCAGTTGCTCAAGTTTTCAACCAAGTTGCAGTTGAGATGTCATGAAGTGATCCAGCCATTTCCAATCAAGTCCAAGCATTCAAACACACTCCATATGGTGTAGGGAAGTTGTTCAGATCATCACAACTCATCTGTAACACCTCCAACTCAAAAATCACATTGCTCTTGCTGTCACAACCTTCAAGTAAGCCTAAACTTGGTCATCTCTTAATCTATGCATATTTCCTCGCACAATACTTTTGCCAAACGTTCATAATCATGCATAGAATGTTTCCCCTCAATTAATTGCTTTGTTTGAATCGTGTATCAAAATTCTCAGCCTTCATGCAAATTTTAGGGTTCTTGAGGTTTTGTCTTGATTTCTTATTCCATGCTTAAAATAAATGAAATTAAAGACCATAGACATGATCGTGAGGTGAAAACGAGCAGATTGATATGTGGATTGTGTAATTTCATCAAGTATTCAGTGAGATTGGAGAGAAAATGAAAATCTGGGCAAAACTCAGAACATGCGCGTGTTCTTGGGTGTTCTTGGAGCCCTTTTTCCCAAATTCAAATATTTGAATTTTTGTGATTTTATTTAATTGATTCAAAAATTAATTTCTCTCTGAATTTTAATGATTTTGAGTTGATTCTTTTTTTAATAATTCACAAAAATGTTAAAATATTTTATTTTACCAAAAATTCCCAAAAATATTATTTATTTCATATACTTGATATTTTTGCAAAGAATTAATCTTTTATTTGTTTTTTTAACATTTAAAATATTTTTTCCTCCTCGATTTTCCAAACTTAATTGGTTTCCAATCATTTTGTGGATAAAAATTTGATTTTTGAAACATTGATCCAAGATCACCACTCATTTTTCACATGTTTTCAAAACTTTTTATTAATTTTTTAACAAAATTAATTCCATTTTAAACAAAATTAGGGTTTTGATTAATTCCACCCTCACAAATCTTTTTCAAACACTCATGGGCCTCTATTAGAGTGTAAGACCCATCCCCTTTGTAAATACACCATTTTTTGGGCCTCAGTCATTGTTTAAGTCCCACTGTATTTTCAAAAACAACGGCGCGATCGTCGCCTTTTTAACAAAACTAATCGGGCCTCTCCTCGAGCTATAAGTCCCATTCCTTTTCAAAAACAAAAACTTTGGTCCTCTAATAGAGTGTAAGACCCAACCCCTTTTGAAAGCCAAACATTTTGGGCCTCAGAAAATTGTATAAGTCCCCGGCGATTTTCAAAATGACGGTGCGATCACTGTCCACCTGGGCCTCTCCCTGAGTTGTAAGCCCCATCTCTTGTACAAAAACAAAAACTTTGGGCCTCTAATAGAGTGTAAGACCCATCCCCTTTGTACAGAAACCTTTTGGGCCTCACTTATTGTATAAGTCCCCCTGTACAGTTCTCAAAACAACGACGCGATCGTCTCCTTTTTAAAAAAAATCACTTAGGCCTTTCCTTGAGCTATAAGCCCCAACAATCTTTTCAAAGCACTTTATCCTTTGATTTTGAATTCAAATATACAGTTGTTATCAAAACTTTCTTTAATTTCTTTGTTGAACAACTAACAAAACAACATGGAAGCTCTACAACGGGTAAGTGTTTATCTGCTTTCATTTACTGCTTTCCTATATATAACTGTATTGTGGGGCTGCTTCACTGTAAGTCTTCTTTCACATCCTTTTACATACTTGTCATATATCAACTGTATATATACTAGAGTTTTCCCCGGAAATTAGGTCTAGAACTAAGTAAAGCATGTTGGTCACTCGTTAAAACAAACAAAACTAGATCCCCATAGGATCTCCAGATACAGTCTTCCCTCCTCTTGGGGTTAAACAATATGGAACAAAGAGAAAGGCAGTATTCTCGGTGAACCTTTTCTCAGACTGTCACCCCTAGAAATTGTCAAAGAAATTATACTCCCCGGAGTTGATGTATTCTCTGTGAATAGCATCTCTTGAGTTTCTTCCAAACCCTCGAACTTTCCTGGAATGATCTCTTCTCTGTGAATTGCATTTCTTGAACTTCTCTTAGTTTGGCGACCCACATGCTTCCTAAAAACATCCCCGCCTCCTCTTGGGCGTTGTACAAGGACCCTTCGGCTTCTTAGAAATTCTCATACCTTCTCTTGGGCTTAATACATGGACCCTGAAGACCTCTTACAGCTATAGAAACAGAACTTAGTCATCCTTCGTCAGAGTTGTCTTTCTAAAAAGAGTCAACATTCTCATACCAATTTTAGGGTTGATACTCAACCCTTAAACGCGTCAGCCTCCTCTTGGGCATCATACAAAAGATAAAACTCTACCAATAGGCTTGGACAGTCTAAACATCTTTGAGTCTCAAAGATATTCTCAAGTTCCCTCCAAAACATAGGAGAAGCCCCGGATTCTGGATTAATCTCCCGTAAGAGTTAAAACTTGTGGGTTCTATAACCTCGCCTTTCTTCTGAATTTCCCCAACCAGGGTCAATATAACACTATCTTAAATCAGAGCCTCGAGGTTTCTGATCTATCAACTCTTCTGCATTCCCCTGCAAAAATTGATTCCCCATTTGGACTTGCCTCGGGATCTCAAGAATCCCCTTAGGCTTCGTATAAGGACCCTTTCCTCAGGATACCCGGCCTCCTCTTGGGCTTTGTACAATGATTCTCCCCAGTGGAATTAACCTTTTCAGACTCTTTTGTTGAGTCAATCAATTACTTTTTAGACTCTCTTGTTGAGTCAATCACCCTTTCAGACTCTCTTGTTGAGTCAGACTCTCTTGTTGAGTCAATCACCTTTGAGCACTCTCTTGTTGAGTCATCCCTTTTAGCCTCAGTCTCGGGCTTGGTACGAGACAGATAAAAACCATTCTCTTGTTGGGACAGTCTTTTCCAGCTTCCTTTTAAGCTTGGCATAAAGATTTCCCTAACAAAGATAGCCTCCTCTTAGGCTTTGTATAAAGATTCACCCTAGCAAAGTTAGCCTACTCTTAGGCTTTCTCCAGCTTGTTCAACCACCATCCTGGGCTTCGTACAGGACAGATAAAAGCATTCTCTTGTTGAGTCAAACTCGTTTAGCCTCTGTCTTGGGCTTTGTACAAAACACTCAAAATATCCTCAGTCAAGTCGATTAAATTTCTTATTTTCCCCAGAAAAGTCAAACTTTTAGCCTCCTCTTAGGCTTTGTATAATGATATCCCCAAAGAGTCAGTCTCTTTTTTGTCTCAATCTTGGACCTTGTACAAGACATATAAACACTCTCTTGTTGAGTCAATCTTTTTCTAGCCTCCTCTTAGGCTTTATATAAGGACTTCCTTAGTGGAGCCAATCAACCTCTTAGCTTCAACCTTGGGCTTTGATCAAGGCACACAAAAATCAACAATCCCCTCAGAGGAAATCCAATCCCTCTTTAGAGATAACAAATTCTCTCTCAGTCAAAACCTTTTAGCTTCAATCTTGGGCTTTGAACAAGACACAAATAAACCTTTTAGCTTCAATCTTGGGCTTTGAATAAGACACCAAAACATCTTTTCCTCCCATAAATAGGAGGAACTACGATCGCTCTGATTTCCCTGTTTCATTTAAACAGGAATACGTAGGCATAAGATTGCAAAATATTAGCAAGCACACTAATCAAAAACTCTAAATTCAGTACCTTCATACCTCAATCAGAAAAACATCAGATCTAATACCTTACCGAAAGCCTCACAGTCCAGACCCCCTACTCTTAACAAAATAGCCTAAGGGAGACCCACTATCTTAATAGCATCTGTAAACTAACAGTCATCTGTTTAAACTCAGTATGCCAGCAGGGTTAATTGGAGACATCTATTTCCCTTCCTTAATCAGCTTCACAGGATAAAAAATGAATCGAACTATAGCACCCAAAGCGATAGTGATTCGAAACCACAAAAACCGCGCTACAGAAAAATGGCGACCACAGTGGGAGGTATTCTTTCTTACAATTTTAGGTAGAAACCTTGAACAGGTCATTTTCACTGTGGCTGCCAGAAAAATGGCGACCACAGTGGGAGGCATTCTTTCTTACAATTTTAGGTAGAAACTTTGAACAAGTCATTTTCACTGTGGCCTCCAGAAAAATGGTGACCACAGTGGGAGCGATCATTCTTCCCCCATTCCTTAGGTTGAAACCTTAAGTGCCACGGAAATGGCAACTCTGCTGGGGAGCCATTGTCTGTTTAGGACTAGGATTATTATAGCTCTTAAGAGGTCTAGGATGTTAGTTTTAGGATAAATATATATACTTCTTTTTCTAATTGATATCTGTGTTTATTTTTCGGCTAATGGGAATGCGTGTGATGCCGCGTCTATACCGATTGAGTATACACCTAAGATAAGTGATGGCACTAGACGAGTAATCTTAAAGGGAATGACTCCCAAATAAGAGATCTCGGTCGACCATCGAATCAGTGGAGATGTCCTTTGCGGATTCAATGGCTATACGACTTCGGTTGTTGAAAGCAGATTGTTCGATTGGGTTATCTAAGAAGTTGAGGATTTTAGTAGACTGAAACCATTTTGTAGTGCGGAAGCTATCGAAAATAGTTGTCACCCGATACTAGCCTCATTTGAGGCTACTCTAAGATACAACAACTCGCTTGACGATCCGCTTGCTGTCGTTATCCCAAGAGGGGTCCGTGATTTTGAGGACAGGTACAAAAAATCACCAGTATAAACCTTTGGGGATGGGTAGAGTCTTGACTTCATGACACCGAACCTTTGACCCCATGTTTTTTCTATGTTTTTGTGTGCTGCATTCATGCATTCATCTAAAAAACATTAAAACAAAGAAAAATTTCTCTTCTAGTCTCTCTTTTTCAAATTAAACTAACACAATGATTGCAAATATCAAAGAAAAAGATTGCGTTATGGATTTCGGAAGAAGGAAGACTCACAAGTACACCTTCAAGGTTCCAAAACTAGAGGATTTAAGAGGTTTGGCGAGGATGATCACCAACCCTGATGCTTTCAAAGCTAAGTACGGAGGAATGCGGTCTCTGTTAAGGGTCCATGTAATTGAAGGAATCCTGTCTACACTAATCCAGTTCTACGATCCGATCTATCACTGTTTCACATTCTCGGATTATCAGCTAGCACCAACACTGGAAGAGTATTCTCACCTGACCGATTCGCCCATTACTGATCACGCTCCCTTCTCTGAACTGGAAGAAATTCCAAAGGATCAAACTATTGCAAGAGAAATCTATTTGGACGAGTCAGAAGTCAGGACTCACATGACCACTAAGGGTGGAACCCAAGGTTTGCCAGTCCAATTTTTGATAAAGAAAGCCCTGTACTTTGCTAGTATAGGGAATGTGCCTGCTTTTGAGAGCATCTTTGTTTTTCTCACCTACGGGTTATTTCTGTTTCCTAACATTGCTAATTTCATTGATATCAATGCCTTTAAGATATTTCTGATTAGAAACCCCGTGCCAACCTTGCTCGCAGATACGTATCATTCTGTACACTTAAGGAATTTGTACAGTGGAGGAATGATCACATTCTGCGTACCCCTACTATACATATGGTTCGTTTCCCATATGCCAAAGTCTGCTGCATTTTGGGATCAGAAGAGTACTTTACGTTGGTCGCAGAGAATCATGTCTCTTACCAACTCTGACATCGATTGGTACAATCGAATCTATGACGGGATCAGGATCATTGACCGTTGTGGAAATTTCCCTAATGTACCCCTTATAGGTACTAAGGGAGGAATCAATTATCATCCAGTTTTAGTTCGTCATCAATTCGGATACCCGATGAGGCATGTCCCACGTAATGCTCATCTGGAAGGTCTTTTCTTCAAGGAAGGAGAAAATGGCAGGGCACTAAAGACAGAAATAGTGCATGCTTGGAAACATGTTCATAGGAAAGGAAGAGAGTCTCTAGGAAAACCGGACTGTGTCTCGGTGGAACCTTATCTCCACTGGGTACAAACTAAAGCTCTCAAGCTGAGGATGCCTTACCCTCGTCACGAGGTTCTTCCATTGAAGGAACCTATCCTTTATTTTATGTCTGAGACGGAAAGACTTCAGGCTACTCTCAACAAGGTTCAACAGAAGAGGAGGTCTTGGAATAATAAATACCGCATTCTCAATGTGGAGTGTAAGAAAATATAGTAACTATTGAAAGATAAAGATGCTCTGATCGATATTTTAGAGCAACATGCTGTAGAGAATCAAGAAGACCGAAGGAATTTGCTCGCTCCTTTCACTTGGCAAAGGAATGACAACCCAACAACGGCTCAAGAGCCCCGGTCAAAGAAAAGGAAAGTACCAGAACCAGCACCTGAGCTCCCCTCAGAGAGGACTCAGGATCCATAAGTTTAGATTTCCTTTTACAGCACTTTGTAAATTACTGTATTACCATTTCCGCAATCTTTGAATTCAATAAAATGGGGTATCCCCACTATTTGATATTTGCAATCCAATTGTCGAAGTTTCTTTTGAAAATAACAAAAATAATAACTAAATATAATCATTGCATATCATCCATCATTCTCGTATTAACGCCTTTCTCTTCTCCACGAATCTCAAGTTTATGTCTCGATTCTAGAGTCAAACTGTCTCATTCGTACAATACTCATGTTAATATTCAGAAGAAAATGGATAATCTAGAGGAAGGGAATAGAGAGTTGAGAGAAGAAATCAACGCTCTGAGAGAGGATCTGAGGAAACTTCACAGTGACATGCAAGCTCTGGCAGCAGCTCAGATACAACGGACTATGATCTCAGAGATCACATCAACGCCTATAGTGGAAAAGATTAATCCTCGGTATAACATCCCTAAAGATCGTCCCTGGGGCATGCCACTCAACTATATCCTGGAAGGATATATTCCGCCGATCACTGAAGATCCGAAAACTGCAGCAGGAGCCGTTGGGCCTGAAGGTTACAAACTTCGGGAAAGCGAAGATGCCAGGGGAATGACAACAACTCCTAAAGGTTACAAACTTCTGGAGACGCCAAGAGTCACAGCCATAATGACTCTATCACCACCCGTGATACACACTGTCCCGGAAGGACAGATTCCACAGATACCTTCTGGTGGAAATGAAAGTATGGATGAGAAAATGAAGGAGTTCCAGGAACAGTTCCTGGAGGTGCAGAAGGAACTGCAAGTGATTTGCGGTCAGGATCTATTTGGAAAGGACGCCGCAGACCTTTGTTTGGTCCCCAATGTGAATGTTCCGTCCAAGTTCAAGGTGCCCGAATTTGAGAAATACAAGGGTAATTCTTGCCCTCAAAGCCATTTGGTGATGTACGCTCGGAGGATGTCAACTCAGACTGAGAACCACCAGCTACTGATCCATTATTTCCAAGATAGTTTAACCGGTGCCGCACTCAAATGGTAACTGGGTTTAAACCGCACTAAGAGCGTCACTTTCAGGGATCTTGGCGCTGCCTTCGTTCAATAGTATAAGTATAACCTGGACATGGCACCGGACAGAGATCAACTCAGAGCCATGTCGCAGAAGGACAAGGAAACCTTTAAGGAATATGCTCAGAGATGGCGTGAAATTGCTGCTCAAATTTGTCCACCTCTTGAGGAAAAAGAGATGACAAAGATCTTCTTGAAAACCTTGAGCTCATTTTACTACGACAGAATGGTTGCCAGTGCGCCCAGCGACTTTACTGAGATGGTCGGCATGGGAGTTCGTGTTGAGGAAGCAGTCCGAGAAGGACGTTTAGTTAAAGATGTTGGATCATCAAGCAGTACCAAAAGATACTGTAGTGCTCTCCCTCAGAAAAAAGAGCAAGATATTGGCAATATCTCTCTCGGAAAGCAAAGGCGACGGTACCAACCAGTAGCAGCTGTAACTCCTGCTATTAAGAAAGGTGATGAAGGTTTGGAGGTTTTGGTGTTTCTGGCTTGAGAGAAAACAGACGGTTTTTGAAGGGAGTCGTTCACACGAAAATAATGTCGTGTTTATGGTTTGGGTTTTGAGTTGAAGGAGGTGAAGCTCTGTTTAAGTTTTGTGGGTCAGAAGTGAAAGGTTCGGCGGAAACTTTTTAGAGTGAAGGCATGAGTTCCCATTTCTTCCCCCTATTTCCTCTTGTCTTGCTCTTTTAAAATCCGAAAAAACTTGTTTGTTAAGTTTCTCGTACAAGATTTTTGTCTGATAGTGTTGATATGTCATTTTCGTCTTGCAGATCACGCGGCTGTTGATGTTGGTTTAGCAGAGGTAGCAAGGTTGGTTTTGACTTGCTGGTACGGATGGCTTTGCTTTCAGCTGCAGGCTTTGTGTAGATGTGTAGGCGATGGTAGGCTTTGGTTTGTTGTTTGGAGTACGGATTGGTCTTGCTGGTACGGTTTTGGAGGTTTGCGTGTGGGCATGGTGGTCGCGTGGTATCATGCTAATGTGCAGCAGGTTGTGTGATTTCTTTGGTGTGTTTTGGCATTGAATTTGGATTATAGCAGTGCAGCAGTGTGTTGTTTGTTGCGTGAAGCTGGTTTGGGAGTTTGGCATGTAGTGTTGAAAAGTCAGACATGGTGTTTGTGAATGGAAATTAAGCCCAAACTAATTAAAGTTAAAATTAAAAAAACTAAATCAAACCAAGTCATAGTACTGAAATTAATCTAGTTGAATTAAAGTTAGAAAAAAATTGAATTAAAATTAACCAAATTACTAAACTAAAAAAACTAAATTAAAAATTAAAATTGAGTTAAAAAGATATAAACTAAACTAAATGCAAAATTAAAACCAGACTAAAATAGAAATTGAAATTAATATGGATAAATAAAAATTAAACTAATTGAATTAGATTAAAATACGAACTTAACTAAAGTATAAACTTCATTAAAAATAATTATACTAAAATTAAAATTAAACTAAATTGAGAAGTTGAACTCAACCAAATCTAAATAAATCTTAAAATAAGACAAATTCTAAAATGGAATGATAAAATGACTAAAAATGCATGATTAATGATCCATGAAATATTTAACTAAGAAAATGCAAAAATGGCTGATCTAAAATGATATGAAAAAGATCAATGGTTCTGAGGGTAAAATTTGGGGTACAACAGTTGCCCCTATTTAAATAGCTTTATCGGATGGCTCGAGGGATGAAAATCCTCGGGACATCAAGGTGAAAGGTATTTAAATATAGCAAACCGAAAATTTTGCCCTTAGATGGAATGCAGATGCTAAGGACAGGCAACAAACATGCAAATGCTGACATGCCATGGATTTAGTATGATGATATGATGTCATGATAGTGCAAAAATGCAGACAAGCCAAGACATCCTACAAAAGAGTTACCAAACACGGGTGAGCTTTACTGGGGAAGGATGAAGGTTAGTATCCACGAGGAAGACTCCCTGGGGATACAGGCTAACCAACAAAAAGAGACTCACTGGGGAGACTCTGAGGAAACACTGGGGATAGAAAAAGAAACCGAGGGAAAACCCTACAGGTCCTTACTGGAGATAGAAGTCAGAGAGGTGTTCTCCACTAGGGAAATATCCAAGGAGATGGACGACAGGTTCATATGTAACCGGACGACACTGGGGAAACAAAGACACATTCTTACTGGGCATGAAACCAGAAAGAAGACATGATCTCGACTGGGGATCAGTTTGCAATAAAAGGAATGGACATCCAACTAAAGATTTTCTAGGGATTTCTTGTATTGAAGAGTTCAAACGGGATCTTCAAGAAAAACCAGAAAAGACAGAGACCAAACTCTGAGTGTGCCAAATGATGATCAATCACAAGGACTTTCAAAGAGATAATGATAAAGAATGAACTTCTGCTGGGAACCAGATTAAAGTGCCAACAAGGATTGGACTCAGAAGTGATATATCAGTATGCAACAATTTGAGTTGAATAAGATACCAATTTAAGTTGGTCTGGGTAACAAACGGTTCACGATAACCGGAAAGCTAAGGTTCAAGATAACCTGAAGCAAGCAAAAGGTTCACGATTACCAAGAATTAAACAACGAGCTCGTGATAACTCGAAGTTTTAGGTTTATGCTTGACTCGATTCAAACAAGAATGGTTTTAAACGACAGACTCACGATAATCTGAAGTTTTAGGCAATGTTTGACTCGATTCAAACAAAGAAACAAATAAACTGAAATAAAAAAAGGATGAACAACGATAACTCGAGGTTCGGGTTCAGGTTTGACTTGATTCAAACGAGAACGGTTTTAAAACAAGAGGCAATATTCGACTCAATTCAAATAAAGACTCGGTTCAGGTTTGACTCGATTCAAACAAGATCAGTTTTAAAACAAGAGGCAATGTTCGACTCGATTCAAACAAAAGACTTGGTTCAGGTTTGACTCGATTCAAACGAGAACGGTTTTAAAATAAGAGGCAATGTTCGACTCGATTCAAACAAAGACTCGGTTCAGGTTTGACTCGATTCAAACGAGAACGGTTTTAAATGACAGACTCACGATAATCTGAAGTTTTAGGCAATGTTTGACTCGTTTCAAACAAAGAAACAGATAAATTGAAATAAAAAAGGATGAACAACGAGCTCACGATAAATCGAGGTTCGGGTTCAGGTTTGACTCGATTCAAACGAGAACGGTTTTAAAACAAGAGGCAATGTTCGACTCGATTCAAATAAAGACTCGGTTCAGGTTTGACTCGATTAAACCAAAAACAGTTTTAAAACAAGAGGCAATGTTCGACTCGATTCAAACAAAGACTCGGTTCAGGTTTGACTCGATTCAAACGAGAACAGTTTTAAAACAAGAGGCAATGTTCGACTCGATTCAAACAAAGACTCAGTTCAGGTTTGACTCGATTCAAACGAGAACGATTTTAAAACAAGAGGCAATGTTCGACTAGATTCAAACAAAGACTCAGTTCAGGTTAGACTCGATTCAAATGAGAACGGTTTTAAAGACCGACTCACGATAATCTGAAGTTTTAGGCAATGTTTGACTCATTCAAACAAAGAAACAGATAAACTGAAATAAAAAAGGATGAACAACGAGCTCACGATAACTCGAGGTTCGGGTTCAGGTTTGACTAGATTTAAACGAGAACGATTTTAAAACAAGAGGCAATGTTCGACTTAATTCAAACAAAGACTCGGTTCAGGTTTGACTCGATTCAAACGAGAACGGTTTTAAAACAAGAGGCAGTGTTCGACTCGATTCAAACAAAGACTCGGTTCAGGTTTGACTCGATTCAAACAAGAACGGTTTTAAAATAAGAGGCAATGTTCGACTCAATTCAAACAAAGACTCGGTTCAGGTTTGACTCGATTCAAACGTGAACGGTTTTAAAACAAGTGGCAATGTTCGACTCGATTCAAACAAAGACTCGGTTCAGGTTTGACTCGATTCAAACGAGAACGGTTTTAAAACAAGAGGCATTATTCGACTCGATTCAAACAAAGACTCAGTTCAAGTTTGACTCGATTCAAACGAGAACGGTTTTAAACGACAAACTCACGATAATCTAAAGTTTTAGGCAATGTTTGACTCGATTCAAACAAAGAAACAGATAAACTGAAATAAAAAAAGGATGAACAACGAGCTCACGATAACTCGAGTTCGGGTTCAGGTTTGACTCGATTCAAACGAGAACTATTTTAAAACAAGAGTCAATGTTCGACTCGATTCAAACAAAGACTCGGTTCAGGTTTGACTCGATTCAAACAAGAACGGTTTTAAAACAAGTGGCAATGTTCGACTCGATTCAAACAAAGACTCGGTTCAGGTTTGACTCGATTCAAACGAGAACGGTTTTAAAATAAGAGGCAATGTTCGACTCGATTCAAACAAAGACTCGATTCAGGTTTGACTCGATTCAAACGAGAACGGTTTTAAACGACAGACTCACGATAATCTGAAGTTTTAGGCAATGTTTGACTCGATTCAAACAAAGAAACAGATAAATTGAAATAAAAAAGGATGAACAACGAGCTCACGATAACTCGAGGTTCGGGTTCAGGTTTGACTCAATTCAAATGAGAACGGTATTAAAACAAGAGGCAATGTTCGACTCGATTCAAACAAAGACTCGGTTTAGGTTTGACTCGATTCAAACGAGAACGGTTTTAAAACAAGAGGCAGTGTTCGACTCGATTCAAACAAAGACTCGGTTCAGTTTTGACTCGATTCAAACAATAACGGTTTTAAAATAAGAGGCAATGTTCGACTCGATTCAAACAAAGACTCGGTTCAGGTTTGACTCGATTCAAACGAGAACGGTTTTAAAACAAGAGGCAATGTTCGACTCGATTCAAACAAAGACTCGGTTCAGGTTTGAATCGATTCAAACCAGAACGGTTTTAAAACAAGAGGCAATGTTCGACTTGATTCAAACAAAGACTCGGTTCAGGTTTGACTCGATTCAAACGAGAACGGTTTTAAACGACAGACTCACGATAATCTGAAGTTTTAGGCAATGTTTGACTCGAATCAAACAAAGAAACAGATAAACTGAAATAAAAAAGGATGAACAACGAGCTCACGATAACTCAAGTTCGGGTTCAGGTTTGACTCGATTCAAACGAGAATTGTTTTAAAACAAG
This sequence comes from Lathyrus tuberosus, assembly GCA_022829125.1. Classification (NCBI taxonomy): domain Eukaryota; kingdom Viridiplantae; phylum Streptophyta; class Magnoliopsida; order Fabales; family Fabaceae; genus Lathyrus; species Lathyrus tuberosus. The sequence goes on along the minus strand of JALAZF010000028.1, from coordinate 14,390,136 downwards.
AGTCAATGTTCGACTCGATTCAAACAAAGACTCGGTTCAGGTTTGACTCGATTCAAACAAGAACGGTTTTAAAACAAGTGGCAATGTTCGACTCAATTCAAACAAAGACTCGGTTCAGGTTTGACTCGATTCAAACGAGAACGGTTTTAAAACAAGAAGCAATGTTCGACTCGATTCAAACAAAGACTCAGTTCAGGTTTGACTCGATTCAAATGAGAACGGTTTTAAAACAAGAGGCAATGTTCGACTAGATTCAAATAAAGACTCGGTTCAGGTTTGACTCGATTCAAACGAGAACGATTTTAAACGACAGACTCACGATAATCTGAAGTTTTAGGCAATGTTTGACTCGATTCAAACAAAGAAACAGATAAACTGAAATAAAAAAGGATGAACAACGAGCTCATGATAACTCGAGGTTCGGGTTCAGGTTTGACTCGATTCAAATGAGAACGGTATTAAAACAAGAGGCAATGTTCATCTCGATTCAATCAAAGACTCGATTAAGGTTTTACTCGATTCAAATGAGAACGGTTTTAAAACAAGAGGCAGTGTTCGACTCGATTCCAACAAGAACAGTTTTAAAACAAGAGGCAATGTTCGACTCGATTCAAACAAAGACTCGGTTCAGGTTTGACTCAATTCAAACGAGAACGGTTTTAAAACAAGAGGCAATATTCGACTCGATTCAAACAAAGACCCAGTTCAGGTTTGACTCGATTCAAACGAGAACGGTTTTAAAACAAGAGGCAATATTCGACTCGATTCAAACAAAGACTCGGTTTAGGTTTGACTCGATTCAAACGAGAACCGTTTTAAACGACAGACTCACGATAATATGATGTTTTAGGCAATGTTTGACTCGATTCAAACAAACAAAATAGATAAACTGAAATAAAAAAAGGATGAACAACGAGCTCACGATAACTCGAGGTTCGGATTTAGGTTTGACTCGATTCAAACGAGATCAGATTTAAAACAAGAGGCAATGTTCGACTCTATTCATACAAAGACTCGGTTCAGGTTTGACTCGATTCAAACAAGAACGGTTTTAAAACAAGAGGCAACGTTCGACTCGATTCAGACAAAGATTCAGTTCAGGTTTGACTCGATTCAAACAAGAACGGTTTTAAACGACAGACTCACGATAATCTGAAGTTTTAGGCAATGTTTGACTCGATTCAAACAAAGAAACAGATAAACTGAAATAAAAAAGGATGAACAACGAGCTCACGATAACTCGAGGTTCGGGTTCAGGTTTGACTCGATTCAAACGAGAACGATTTTAAAACAAGAGGCAATGTTCGACTCGATTCAAACTAAGACTCGGTTCAGGTTTGACTCGATTTAAACAATAACGGTTTTAAAACAAGATTCAATGTTCGACTCGATTACAACAAAGACTCGGTTCAGGTTTGACTCGATTCAAATGAGAACGATTTTAAAACAAGAGGCAATGTTCGACTCGATTCAAACAAAGACTCGGTTCGGGTTTGAATCGATTCAAACGAGAACGGTTTTACAACAAGAGGCAATGTTCGACTCGATTCAAACAAAGACTCGGTTCAGGTTTCACTCGATTCAAATGAGAACGGTTTTAAAACAAGAGGCAATGTTCGACTCGATTCAAACAAAGACTCGATTCAGGTTTGACTCAATTCAAACGAGAACGGTTTTAAACGACAGACTCACGATAATCTGAAGTTTTAGGCAATGTTTGACTCGATTCAAACAAAGAAACAGATAAATTAAAATAAAAAAGGATGAACAACGAGCTCACGATAACTCGAGGTTCGGGTTCAGGTTTGACTCAATTCAAATGAGAACGGTATTAAAACAAGAGGCAATGTTCGACTCGATTCAAACAAAGACTCGTTTAGGTTTGACTCGATTCAAACGAGAACGGTTTTAAAACAAGAGGCAGTGTTCGACTCGATTCAAACAAAGACCCGGTTCAGGTTTGACTCGATTCAAACAATAACGGTTTTAAAATAAGAGGCAATGTTCGACTCGATTCAAACAAAGACTCGGTTCAGGTTTGACTCGATTCAAACGAGAACGGTTTTAAAACAAGAGGCATTATTCGACTCGATTCAAACAAAGACTCAGTTCAAGTTTGACTCGATTCAAACGAGAACGGTTTTAAACGACAGACTCACGATAATCTAAAGTTTTAGGCAATGTTTGACTCGATTCAAACAAAGAAACAGATAAACTGAAATAAAAAAAGGATGAACAACGAGCTCACGATAACTCGAGTTCGGGTTCAGGTTTGACTCGATTCAAACGAGAACTATTTTAAAACAAGAGTCAATGTTCGACTCGATTCAAACAAAGACTCGGTTCAGGTTTGACTCGATTCAAACAAGAACGGTTTTAAAACAAGTGGCAATGTTCGACTCGATTCAAACAAAGACTCGGTTCAGGTTTGACTCGATTCAAACGAGAACGGTTTTAAAATAAGAGGCAATGTTCGACTCGATTCAAACAAAGACTCGATTCAGGTTTGAGTCGATTCAAACGAGAACGGTTTTAAACGACAGACTCACGATAATCTGAAGTTTTAGGCAATGTTTGACTCGATTCAAACAAAGAAACAGATAAATTGAAATAAAAAAGGATGAACAACGAGCTCACGATAACTCGAGGTTCGGGTTCAGGTTTGACTCAATTCAAATGAGAACGGTATTAAAACAAGAGGCAATGTTCGACTCGATTCAAACAAAGACTCGGTTTAGGTTTGACTCGATTCAAACGAGAACGGTTTTAAAACAAGAGGCAGTGTTCGACTCGATTCAAACAAAGACTCGGTTCAGTTTTGACTCGATTCAAACAATAACGGTTTTAAAATAAGAGGCAATGTTCGACTCGATTCAAACAAAGACTCGGTTCAGGTTTGACTCGATTCAAACGAGAACGGTTTTAAAACAAGAGGCAATGTTCGACTCGATTCAAACAAAGACTCGGTTCAGGTTTGAATCGATTCAAACCAGAACGGTTTTAAAACAAGAGGCAATGTTCGACTTGATTCAAACAAAGACTCGGTTCAGGTTTGACTCGATTCAAACGAGAACGGTTTTAAACGACAGACTCATGATAATCTGAAGTTTTAGGCAATGTTTGACTCGAATCAAACAAAGAAACAGATAAACTGAAATAAAAAAGGATGAACAACGAGCTCACGATAACTCAAGTTCGGGTTCAGGTTTGACTCGATTCAAACGAGAATTGTTTTAAAACAAGAGTCAATGTTCGACTCGATTCAAACAAAGACTCGGTTCAGGTTTGACTCGATTCAAACAAGAACGGTTTTAAAACAAGTGGCAATGTTCAACTCAATTCAAACAAAGACTCGGTTCAGGTTTGACTCGATTCAAACGAGAACGGTTTTAAAACAAGAAGCAATGTTCGACTCGATTCAAACAAAGACCTAGTTCAGGTTTGACTCGATTCAAATGAGAACGGTTTTAAAACAAGAGGCAATGTTCGACTAGATTCAAATAAAGACTCGGTTCAGGTTTGACTCGATTCAAACGAGAACGATTTTAAACGACAGACTCACGATAATCTGAAGTTTTAGGCAATGTTTGACTCGATTCAAACAAAGAAACAGATAAACTAAAATAAAAAAGGATGAACAACGAGCTCACGATAACTCGAGGTTCGGGTTCAGGTTTGACTCGATTCAAATGAGAACGGTATTAAAACAAGAGGCAATGTTCATCTCGATTCAATCAAAGACTCGATTAAGGTTTTACTCGATTCAAATGAGAACGGTTTTAAAACAAGAGGCAGTGTTCGACTCGATTCCAACAAGAACAGTTTTAAAACAAGAGGCAATGTTCGACTCGATTCAAACAAAGACTCGGTTCAGGTTTGACTCAATTCAAACGAGAACGGTTTTAAAACAAGAGGCAATATTCGACTCGATTCAAACAAAGACTCAGTTCAGGTTTGACTCGATTCAAACGAGAACGGTTTTAAAACAAGAGGCAATATTCGACTCGATTCAAACAAAGACTCGGTTTAGGTTTGACTCGATTCAAACGAGAACCGTTTTAAACGACAGACTCACGATAATATGATGTTTTAGGCAATGTTTGACTCGATTCAAACAAACAAAATAGATAAACTGAAATAAAAAAAGGATGAACAACGAGCTCACGATAACTCGAGGTTCGGATTTAGGTTTGACTCGATTCAAACGAGATCAGTTTTAAAACAAGAGGCAATGTTCGACTCTATTCATACAAAGACTCGGTTCAGGTTTGACTCGATTCAAACAAGAACGGTTTTAAAACAAGAGGCAACGTTCGACTCGATTCAGACAAAGATTCAGTTCAGGTTTGACTCGATTCAAACAAGAACGGTTTTAAACGACAGACTCACGATAATATGAAGTTTTAGGCAATGTTTGACTCGATTCAAACAAAGAAACAGATAAACTGAAATAAAAAAGGATGAACAACGAGCTCACGATAACTCGAGGTTCGGGTTCAGGTTTGACTCGATTCAAACGAGAACGGTTTTAAAACAAGAGGCAATGTTCGACTCGATTCAAACTAAGACTCGGTTCAGGTTTGACTCGATTTAAACAATAACGGTTTTAAAACAAGATTCAATGTTAGACTCGATTACAACAAAGACTCGGTTCAGGTTTGGCTCGATTCAAATGAGAACGATTTTAAAACAAGAGGCAATGTTCGACTCGATTCAAACAAAGACTCGGTTCGGGTTTGAATCGATTCAAACGAGAACGGTTTTACAACAAGAGGCAATGTTCGACTCGATTTAAACAAAGACTCGGTTCAGGTTTCACTCGATTCAAATGAGAACGGTTTTAAAACAAGAGGCAATGTTCGACTCGATTCAAAAAAAGACTCGATTCAGGTTTGACTCGATTCAAACGAGAACGGTTTTAAACGACAGACTCACGATAATCTGAAGTTTTAGGCAATGTTTGACTCGATTCAAACAAAGAAACAGATAAATTGAAATAAAAAAGGATGAACAACGAGCTCACGATAACTCGAGGTTCGGGTTCAGGTTTGACTCAATTCAAATGAGAACGGTATTAAAACAAGAGGCAATGTTCGACTCGATTCAAACAAAGACTCGGTTTAGGTTTGACTCGATTCAAACGAGAACGGTTTTAAAACAAGAGGCAGTGTTCGACTCGATTCAAACAAAGACTCGGTTCAGGTTTGACTCGATTCAAATAATAACGGTTTTAAAATAAGAGGCAATGTTCGACTCGATTCAAACAAAGTCTCGGTTCAGGTTTGACTCGATTCAAATGAGAACGGTTTTAAAACAAGAGGCAATGTTCGACTCGATTCAAACAAAGACTCGGTTCAGGTTTGACTCGATTTAAACCAGAACGGTTTTAAAACAAGAGGCAATGTTCGACTCGATTCAAACAAAGACTCGGTTCAGGTTTAACTCGATTCAAACGAGAACGGTTTTAAACGACAGACTCACGATAATCTGAAGTTTTAGGCAATGTTTGACTCGAATCAAACAAAGAAACAGATAAACTGAAATAAAAAAGGATGAACAACGAGCTCACGATAACTCGAGTTCGGGTTCAGGTTTGACTCGATTCAAACGAGAATTGTTTTAAAACAAGAGTCAATGTTCGACTCGATTCAAACAATGACTCGGTTCAGGTTTGACTCGATTCAAACAAGAACGGTTTTAAAACAAGTGGCAATGTTCGACTCAATTCAAACAAAGACTCGGTTCAGGTTTGACTCGATTCAAACGAGAACGGTTTTAAAACAAGAAGCAATGTTCGACTCGATTCAAACAAAGACTCAGTTCAGGTTTGACTCGATTCAAACGAGAACGGTTTTAAAACAAGAGGCAATGTCCGACTAGATTCAAATAAAGACTCGGTTCAGGTTTGACTCGATTCAAACGAGAACTGTTTTAAACGACAGACTCACGATAATCTGAAGTTTTAGGCAATGTTTGACTCGATTCAAACAAAGAAACAGATAAATTGAAATAAAAAAGGATGAACAACGAGCTCACGATAACTCGAGGTTCGGGTTCAGGTTTGACTCAATTCAAATGAGAACGGTATTAAAACAAGAGGCAATGTTCGACTCGATTCAAACAAAGACTCGGTTTAGGTTTGACTCGATTCAAACGAGAACGGTTTTAAAACAAGAGGCAGTGTTCGACTCGATTCAAACAAAGACTCGGTTCAGGTTTGACTCGATTCAAATAATAACGGTTTTAAAATAAGAGGCAATGTTCGACTCGATTCAAACAAAGACTCGGTTCAGGTTTGACTCGATTCAAACGAGAACGGTTTTAAAACAAGAGGCAATGTTCGACTCGATTCAAACAAAGACTCGGTTCAGGTTTGACTCGATTTAAACCAGAACGGTTTTAAAACAAGAGGCAATGTTCGACTCGGTTCAAACAAAGACTCGATTCAGGTTTGACTCGATTCAAACGAGAACGGTTTTAAACGACAGACTCACGATAATATGATGTTTTAGGCAATGTTTGACTCGATTCAAACAAACAAAATAGATAAACTGAAATAAAAAAAGGATGAACAACGAGCTCACGATAACTCGAGGTTCGGATTTAGGTTTGACTCGATTCAAACGAGATCAGTTTTAAAACAAGAGGCAATGTTCGACTCGATTCAAACAAAGACTCGGTTCAGGTTTGACTCGATTCAAATGAGAACGATTTTAAAACAAGAGGCAATGTTCGACTCGATTCAAACAAAGACTCGGTTCAGGTTTGACTCGATTCAAACGAGAACGGTTTTAAAATAAGACGCAATGTTCGACTCGATTCAAACAAAGACTCGATTCAGGTTTGACTCGATTCAAACGAGAACGGTTTTAAACGACAGACTCACGATAATCTGAAGTTTTAGGCAATGTTTGACTCGATTCAAACAAAGAAACAGATAAATTGAAATAAAAAAGGATGAACAACGAGCTCACGATAACTCGAGGTTCGGGTTCAGGTTTGACTCGATTCAAATGAGAACGGTATTAAAACAAGAGGCAATGTTCGTCTCGATTCAATCAAAGACTCGATTAAGGTTTTACTCGATTCAAATGAGAACGGTTTTAAAACAAGAGGCAGTGTTCGACTCGATTCAAACAAAGACTCGGTTCAGGTTTGACTCGATTCAAATGAGAACGGTATTAAAACAAGAGGAAATGTTCGTCTCGATTCAATCAAAGACTCGATTAAGGTTTTACTCGATTCAAATGAGAACAGTTTTAAAACAAGAGGCAGTGTTCGACTCGATTCCAACAAGAACGGTTTTAAAACAAGAGGCAATGTTCGACTCGATTCAAACAAAGACTCGGTTCAGGTTTGACTCAATTCAAACGAGAACGGTTTTAAAACAAGAGGCAATGTTCGACTCGATTCAAACAAAGACTCGGTTCAGGTTTGAATCGATTCAAACGAGAACGGTTTTACAACAAGAGGCAATGTTCGACTCGATTCAAACAAAGACTCGGTTCAGGTTTCACTCGATTCAAATGAGAACGGTTTTAAAACAAGAGGCAATGTTCGACTCGATTCAAACAAAGACTCGGTTCAGGTTTGACTCGATTCAAATGAGAACGGTATTAAAACAAGAGGAAATGTTCGTCTCGATTCAATCAAAGACTCGATTAAGGTTTTACTCGATTCAAATGAGAACAGTTTTAAAACAAGAGGCAGTGTTCGACTCGATTCCAACAAGAACGGTTTTAAAACAAGAGGCAATGTTCGACTCGATTCAAACAAAGACTCGGTTCAGGTTTGACTCAATTCAAACGAGAACGGTATTAAAACAAGAGGCAATGTTCGACTCGATTCAAACAAAGACTCGGTTCAGGTTTGAATCGATTCAAACGAGAACGGTTTTACAACAAGAGGCAATGTTCGACTCGATTCAAACAAAGACTCGGTTCAGGTTTCACTCGATTCAAATGAGAACGGTTTTAAAACAAGAGGCAATGTTCGACTCGATTCAAACAAAGACTCGATTCAGGTTTGACTCGATTCAAACGAGAACGGTTTTCAACGACAGACTCACGATAATCTGAAGTTTTAGGCAATGTTTGACTCGATTCAAACAAAGAAACAGATAAATTGAAATAAAAAAGGATGAACAACGAGCTCACGATAACTCGAGGTTCGGGTTCAGGTTTGACTCAATTCAAATGAGAACGGTATTAAAACAAGAGGCAATATTCGACTCGATTCAAACAAAGACTCGGTTTAGGTTTGACTCGATTCAAACGAGAACGGTTTTAAAACAAGAGGCAGTGTTCGACTCGATTCAAACAAAGACTCGGTTCAGGTTTGACTCGATTCAAATAATAACGGTTTTAAAATAAGAGGCAATGTTCGACTCGATTCAAACAAAGACTCGGTTCAGGTTTGACTCGATTCAAACGAGAACGGTTTTAAAACAAGAGGCAATGTTCGACTCGATTCAAACAAAGACTCGGTTCAGGTTTGACTCGATTTAAACCAGAACGGTTTTAAAACAAGAGGCAATGTTCGACTCGGTTCAAACAAAGACTCGATTCAGGTTTGACTCGATTCAAACGAGAACGGTTTTAAACGACAGACTCACGATAATATGATGTTTTAGGCAATGTTTGACTCGATTCAAACAAACAAAATAGATAAACTGAAATAAAAAAAGGATGAACAACGAGCTCACGATAACTCGAGGTTCGGATTTAGGTTTGACTCGATTCAAACGAGATCAGTTTTAAAACAAGAGGCAATGTTCGACTCGATTCAAACAAAGACTCGGTTCAGGTTTGACTCGATTCAAATGAGAACGATTTTAAAACAAGAGGCAATGTTCGACTCGATTCAAACAAAGACTCGGTTCAGGTTTGACTCGATTCAAACGAGAACGGTTTTAAAATAAGACGCAATGTTCGACTCGATTCAAACAAAGACTCGATTCAGGTTTGACTCGATTCAAACGAGAACGGTTTTAAACGACAGACTCACGATAATCTGAACTTTTAGGCAATGTTTGACTCGATTCAAACAAAGAAACAGATAAATTGAAATAAAAAAGGATGAACAACGAGCTCACGATAACTCGAGGTTCGGGTTCAGGTTTGACTCGATTCAAATGAGAACGGTATTAAAACAAGAGGCAATGTTCGTCTCGATTCAATCAAAGACTCGATTAAGGTTTTACTCGATTCAAATGAGAACGGTTTTAAAACAAGAGGCAGTGTTCGACTCGATTCAAACAAAGACTCGGTTCAGGTTTGACTCGATTCAAATGAGAACGGTATTAAAACAAGAGGAAATGTTCGTCTCGATTCAATCAAAGACTCGATTAAGGTTTTACTCGATTCAAATGAGAACAGTTTTAAAACAAGAGGCAGTGTTCGACTCGATTCCAACAAGAACGGTTTTAAAACAAGAGGCAATGTTCGACTCGATTCAAACAAAGACTCGGTTCAGGTTTGACTCAATTCAAACGAGAACGGTTTTAAAACAAGAGGCAATGTTCGACTCGATTCAAACAAAGACTCGGTTCAGGTTTGAATCGATTCAAACGAGAACGGTTTTACAACAAGAGGCAATGTTCGACTCGATTCAAACAAAGACTCGGTTCAGGTTTCACTCGATTCAAATGAGAACGGTTTTAAAACAAGAGGCAATGTTCGACTCGATTCAAACAAAGACTCGGTTCAGGTTTGACTCGATTCAAATGAGAACGGTATTAAAACAAGAGGAAATGTTCGTCTCGATTCAATCAAAGACTCGATTAAGGTTTTACTCGATTCAAATGAGAACAGTTTTAAAACAAGAGGCAGTGTTCGACTCGATTCCAACAAGAACGGTTTTAAAACAAGAGGCAATGTTCGACTCGATTCAAACAAAGACTCGGTTCAGGTTTGACTCAATTCAAACGAGAACGGTTTTAAAACAAGAGGCAATGTTCGACTCGATTCAAACAAAGACTCGGTTCAGGTTTGAATCGATTCAAACGAGAACGGTTTTACAACAAGAGGCAATGTTCGACTCGATTCAAACAAAGACTCGGTTCAGGTTTCACTCGATTCAAATGAGAACGGTTTTAAAACAAGAGGCAATGTTCGACTCGATTCAAACAAAGACTCGATTCAGGTTTGACTCGATTCAAACGAGAACGGTTTTCAACGACAGACTCACGATAATCTGAAGTTTTAGGCAATGTTTGACTCGATTCAAACAAAGAAACAGATAAATTGAAATAAAAAAGGATGAACAACGAGCTCACGATAACTCGAGGTTCGGGTTCAGGTTTGACTCAATTCAAATGAGAACGGTATTAAAACAAGAGGCAATATTCGACTCGATTCAAACAAAGACTCGGTTTAGGTTTGACTCGATTCAAACGAGAACGGTTTTAAAACAAGAGGCAGTGTTCGACTCGATTCAAACAAAGACTCGGTTCAGGTTTGACTCGATTCAAATAATAACGGTTTTAAAATAAGAGGCAATGTTCGACTCGATTCAAACAAAGACTCGGTTCAGGTTTGACTCGATTCAAACGAGAACGGTTTTAAAACAAGAGGCAATGTTCGACTCGATTCAAACAAAGACTCGGTTCAGGTTTGACTCGATTTAAACCAGAACGGTTTTAAAACAAGAGGCAATGTTCGACTCGGTTCAAACAAAGACTCGATTCAGGTTTGACTCGATTCAAACGAGAACGGTTTTAAACGACAGACTCACGATAATCTGAAGTTTTAGGCAATGTTTGACTCGATTCAAACAAAGAAACAGATAAACTGAAATAAAAAAGGATGAACAATGAGCTCACGATAACTCGAGGTTCGGGTTCAGGTTTGACTCGATTCAAATGAGAACGGTTTTAAAACAAGAGGCAGTGTTCGACTCGATTCCAACAAGAACGGTTTTAAAACAAGAGGCAATGTTCGACTCGATTCAAACAAAGACTCGGTTCAGGTTTGACTCAATTCAAACGAGAACGGTTTTAAAACAAGAGGCAATATTCGACTCGATTCAAACAAAGACTCAGTTCAGGTTTGACTCGATTCAAACGAGAACGATTTTAAAACAAGAGGCAATATTCGACTCGATTCAAACAAAGACTCGGTTTAGGTTTGACTCGATTCAAACGAGAACCGCTTTAAATGACAGACTCACGATAATATGATGTTTTAGGCAATGTTTGACTCGATTCAAACAAACAAAATAGATAAACTGAAATAAAAAAAGGATGAACAACGAGCTCACGATAACTCGAGGTTCGGATTTAGGTTTGACTCGATTCAAACGAGATCAGTTTTAAAACAAGAGGCAATGTTCGACTCGATTCAAACAAAGACTCGGTTCAGGTTTGACTCGATTCAAATGAGAACGATTTTAAAACAAGAGGCAATGTTCGACTCGATTCAAACAAAGACTCGGTTCAGGTTTGACTCGATTTAAACGAGAACGGTTTTAAAATAAGAGGCAATGTTCGACTCGATTCAAACAAAGACTCGATTCAGGTTTGACTCGATTCAAACGAGAACGGTTTTAAACGACAGACTCACGATAATCTGAAGTTTTAGGCAATGTTTGACTCGATTCAAACAAAGAAACAGATAAATTGAAATAAAAAAGGATGAACAACGAGCTCACGATAACTCGAGGTTCGGGTTCAGGTTTGACTCAATTCAAATGAGAACGGTATTAAAACAAGAGGCAATGTTCGACTCGATTCAAACAAAGACTCGGTTTAGGTTTGACTCGATTCAAACGAGAAAGGTTTTAAAACAAGAGGCAGTGTTCGACTCGATTCAAACAAAGACTCGGTTCAGGTTTGACTCGATTCAAACAATAACGGTTTTAAAATAAGAGGCAATGTTCGACTCGATTCAAACAAAGACTCGGTTCAGGTTTGACTCGATTCAAACGAGAACGGTTTTAAAACAAGAGGCAATGTTCGACTCGATTCAAAGAAAGACTCGGTTCAGGTTTGACTCGATTCAAACCAGAACGGTTTTAAAACAAGAGGCAATGTTCGACTCGATTCAAACAAAGACTCGGTTCAGGTTTGACTCGATTCAAACGAGAACGGTTTTAAACGACAGACTCACGATAATCTGAAGTTTTAGGCAATGTTTGACTCGAATCAAACAAAGAAACAGATAAACTGAAATAAAAAAGGATGAACAACGAGCTCACGATAACTCGAGTTCGGGTTCAGGTTTGACTCGATTCAAACGAGAATTGTTTTAAAACAAGAGTCAATGTTCGACTCGATTCAAACAAAGACTCGGTTCAGGTTTGACTCGATTCAAACAAGAACGGTTTTAAAACAAGTGGCAATGTTCGACTCAATTCAAACAAAGACTCGGTTCAGGTTTGACTCGATTCAAACGAGAACGGTTTTAAAACAAGAAGCAATGTTCGACTCGATTCAAACAAAGACTCAGTTCAGGTTTGACTCGATTCAAACGAGAACGGTTTTAAAACAAGAGGCAATGTCCGACTAGATTCAAATAAAGACTCGGTTCAGGTTTGACTCGATTCAAACGAGAACGGTTTTAAACGACAGACTCACGATAATCTGAAGTTTTAGGCAATGTTTGACTCGATTCAAACAAAGAAACAGATAAACTAAAATAAAAAAGGATGAACAACGAGCTCACGATAACTCGAGGTTCGGGTTCAGGTTTGACTCGATTCAAATGAGAACGGTATTAAAACAAGAGGCAATGTTCGTCTCGATTCAGTCAAAGACTCAATTAAGGTTTTACTCGATTCAAATGAGAACGGTTTTAAAACAAGAGGCTGTGTTCGACTCGATTCCAACAAGAACGGTTTTAAAACAAGAGGCAATGTTCGACTCGATTCAAACAAAGACTCGGTTCAGGTTTGACTCAATTCAAACGAGAACGGTTTTAAAACAAGAGGCAATATTCGACTCGATTCAAACAAAGACTCAGTTCAGGTTTGACTCGATTCAAACGAGAACGATTTTAAAACAAGAGGCAATATTCGACTCGATTCAAACAAAGACTCGGTTTAGGTTTGACTCGATTCAAACGAGAACCGTTTTAAATGACAGACTCACGATAATATGATGTTTTAGGCAATGTTTGACTCGATTCAAACAAACAAAATAGATAAACTGAAATAAAAAAAGGATGAACAACGAGCTCACGATAACTCGAGGTTCGGATTTAGGTTTGACTCGATTCAAACGAGATCAGTTTTAAAACAAGAGGCAATGTTCGACTCGATTCAAACAAAGACTCGGTTCAGGTTTGACTCGATTCAAATGAGAACGATTTTAAAACAAGAGGCAATGTTCGACTCGATTCATACAAAGACTCGGTTCAGGTTTGACTCGATTCAAACGAGAACGGTTTTAAAATAAGACGCAATGTTCGACTCGATTCAAACAAAGACTCGATTCAGGTTTGACTCGATTCAAACGAGAACGGTTTTAAACGACAGACTCACGATAATCTGAAGTTTTAGGCAATGTTTGACTCGATTCAAACAAAGAAACAGATAAATTGAAATAAAAAAGGATGAACAACGAGCTCACGATAACTCGAGGTTCGGGTTCAGGTTTGACTGAATTCAAATGAGAACGGTATTAAAACAAGAGGCAATGTTCGACTCGATTCAAACAAAGACTCGGTTTAGGTTTGACTCGATTCAAACGAGAAAGGTTTTAAAACAAGAGGCAGTGTTCGACTCGATTCAAACAAAGACTCGGTTCAGGTTTGACTCGATTCAAACAATAACGGTTTTAAAATAAGAGGCAATGTTCGACTCGATTCAAACAAAGACTCGGTTCAGGTTTGACTCGATTCAAACGAGAACGGTTTTAAAACAAGAGGCAATGTTCGACTCGATTCAAAGAAAGACTCGGTTCAGGTTTGACTCGATTCAAACCAGAACGGTTTTAAAACAAGAGGCAATGTTCGACTCGATTCAAACAAAGACTCGGTTCAGGTTTGACTCGATTCAAACGAGAACGGTTTTAAACGACAGACTCACGATAATCTGAAGTTTTAGGCAATGTTTGACTCGAATCAAACAAAGAAACAGATAAACTGAAATAAAAAAGGATGAACAACGAGCTCACGATAACTCGAGTTCGGGTTCAGGTTTGACTCGATTCAAACGAGAATTGTTTTAAAACAAGAGTCAATGTTCGACTCGATTCAAACAAAGACTCGGTTCAGGTTTGACTCGATTCAAACAAGAACGGTTTTAAAACAAGTGGCAATGTTCGACTCAATTCAAACAAAGACTCGGTTCAGGTTTGACTCGATTCAAACGAGAACGGTTTTAAAACAAGAAGCAATGTTCGACTCGATTCAAACAAAGACTCAGTTCAGGTTTGACTCGATTCAAACGAGAACGGTTTTAAAACAAGAGGCAATGTCCGACTAGATTCAAATAAAGACTCGGTTCAGGTTTGACTCGATTCAAACGAGAACGGTTTTAAACGACAGACTCACGATAATCTGAAGTTTTAGGCAATGTTTGACTCGATTCAAACAAAGAAACAGATAAACTAAAATAAAAAAGGATGAACAACGAGCTCACGATAACTCGAGGTTCGGGTTCAGGTTTGACTCGATTCAAATGAGAACGGTATTAAAACAAGAGGCAATGTTCGTCTCGATTCAGTCAAAGACTCAATTAAGGTTTTACTCGATTCAAATGAGAACGGTTTTAAAACAAGAGGCTGTGTTCGACTCGATTCCAACAAGAACGGTTTTAAAACAAGAGGCAATGTTCGACTCGATTCAAACAAAGACTCGGTTCAGGTTTGACTCAATTCAAACGAGAACGGTTTTAAAACAAGAGGCAATATTCGACTCGATTCAAACAAAGACTCAGTTCAGGTTTGACTCGATTCAAACGAGAACGATTTTAAAACAAGAGGCAATATTCGACTCGATTCAAACAAAGACTCGGTTTAGGTTTGACTCGATTCAAACGAGAACCGTTTTAAATGACAGACTCACGATAATATGATGTTTTAGGCAATGTTTGACTCGATTCAAACAAACAAAATAGATAAACTGAAATAAAAAAAGGATGAACAACGAGCTCACGATAACTCGAGGTTCGGATTTAGGTTTGACTCGATTCAAACGAGATCAGTTTTAAAACAAGAGGCAATGTTCGACTCGATTCAAACAAAGACTCGGTTCAGGTTTGACTCGATTCAAATGAGAACGATTTTAAAACAAGAGGCAATGTTCGACTCGATTCAAACAAAGACTCGGTTCAGGTTTGACTCGATTCAAACGAGAACGGTTTTAAAATAAGACGCAATGTTCGACTCGATTCAAACAAAGACTCGATTCAGGTTTGACTCGATTCAAACGAGAACGGTTTTAAACGACAGACTCACGATAATCTGAAGTTTTAGGCAATGTTTGACTCGATTCAAACAAAGAAACAGATAAATTGAAATAAAAAAGGATGAACAACGAGCTCACGATAACTCGAGGTTCGGGTTCAGGTTTGACTCAATTCAAATGAGAACGGTATTAAAACAAGAGGCAATGTTCGACTCGATTCAAACAAAGACTCGGTTTAGGTTTGACTCGATTCAAATGAGAACGGTTTTAAAACAAGAGGCAGTGTTCGACTCGATTCAAACAAAGACTCGGTTCAGGTTTGACTCGATTCAAACAATAACGGTTTTAAAATAAGAGGCAATGTTCGACTCGATTCAAACAAAGACTCGGTTCAGGTTTGACTCGATTCAAACGAGAACGGTTTTAAAACAAGAGGCAATCTTCGACTCGATTCAAACAAAGACTCGGTTCAGGTTTGACTCGATTCAAACCAGAACGGTTTTAAAACAAGAGGCAATGTTCGACTCGATTCAAACAAAGACTCGGTTCAGGTTTGACTCGATTCAAACGAGAACGGTTTTAAACGACAGACTCACGATAATCTGAAGTTTTAGGCAATGTTTGACTCGAATCAAACAAAGAAACAGATAAACTGAAATAAAAAAGGATGAACAACGAGCTCACGATAACTCGAGTTCGGGTTCAGGTTTGACTCGATTCAAACGAGAATTGTTTTAAAACAAGAGTCAATGTTCGACTCGATTCAAACAAAGACTCGGTTCAGGTTTGACTCGATTCAAACAAGAACGGTTTTAAAACAAGTGGCAATGTTCGACTCAATTCAAACAAAGACTAGGTTCAGGTTTGACTCGATTCCAACGAGAACGGTTTTAAAACAAGAAGCAATGTTCGACTCGATTCAAACAAAGACTCAGTTCAGGTTTGACTCGATTCAAACGAGAACGGTTTTAAAACAAGAGGCAATGTCCGACTAGATTCAAATAAAGACTCGGTTCAGGTTTGACTCGATTCAAACGAGAACGGTTTTAAACGACAGACTCACGATAATCTGAAGTTTTAGGCAATGTTTGACTCGATTCAAACAAAGAAACAGATAAACTGAAATAAAAAAGGATGAACAACGAGCTCACGATAACTCGAGGTTCGGGTTCAGGTTTGACTCGATTCAAATGAGAACGGTATTTAAACAAGAGGCAATGTTCGTCTCGATTCAATCAAAGACTCGATTAAGGTTTTACTCGATTCAAATGAGAACGGTTTTAAAACAAGAGGCAGTGTTCGACTCGATTCCAACAAGAACGGTTTTAAAACAAGAGGCAATGTTCGACTCGATTCAAACAAAGACTCGGTTCAGGTTTGACTCAATTCAAACGAGAACGGTTTTAAAACAAGAGGCAATATTCGACTCGATTCAAACAAAGACTCAGTTCAGGTTTGACTCGATTCAAACGAGAACGATTTTAAAACAAGAGGCAATATTCGACTCGATTCAAACAAAGACTCAGTTTAGGTTTGACTCGATTCAAACGAGAACCATTTTAAACGACAGACTCACGATAATATGATGTTTTAGGCAATGTTTGACTCGATTCAAACAAACAAAATAGATAAACTGAAATAAAAAAAGGATGAACAACGAGCTCACGATAACTCGAGGTTCGGATTTAGGTTTGACTCGATTCAAACGAGATCAGTTTTAAAACAAGAGGCAATGTTCGACTCGATTCAAACAAAGACTCGGTTCAGGTTTGACTCGATTCAAATGAGAACGATTTTAAAACAAGAGGCAATGTTCAACTCGATTCAAACAAAGACTCAGTTCAGGTTTGACTCGATTCAAACGAGAACGGTTTTAAAACAAGAGGCAATGTCCGACTAGATTCAAATAAAGACTCGGTTCAGGTTTGACTCGATTCAAACGAGAACGGTTTTAAACGACAGACTCACGATAATCTGAAGTTTTAGGCAATGTTTGACTCGATTCAAACAAAGAAACAAATAAACTAAAATAAAAAAGGATGAACAACGAGCTCACGATAACTCGAGGTTCGGGTTCAGGTTTGACTCGATTCAAATGAGAACGGTATTAAAACAAGAGGCAATGTTCGTCTCGATTCAATCAAAGACTCAATTAAGGTTTTACTCGATTCAAATGAGAACGGTTTTAAAACAAGAGGCTGTGTTCGACTCGATTCCAACAAGAACGGTTTTAAAACAAGAGGCAATGTTCGACTCGATTCAAACAAAGACTCGGTTCAGGTTTGACTCAATTCAAACGAGAACGGTTTTAAAACAAGAGGCAATATTCGACTCGATTCAAACAAAGACTCAGTTCAGGTTTGACTCGATTCAAACGAGAACGATTTTAAAACAAGAGGCAATATTCGACTCGATTCAAACAAAGACTCGGTTTAGGTTTGACTCGATTCAAACGAGAACCGTTTTAAACGACAGACTCACGATAATATGATGTTTTAGGCAATGTTTGACTCGATTCAAACAAACAAAATAGATAAACTGAAATAAAAAAAGGATGAACAACGAGCTCACGATAACTCGAGGTTCGGATTTAGGTTTGACTCGATTCAAACGAGATCAGTTTTAAAACAAGAGGCAATGTTCGACTCGATTCAAACAAAGACTCGGTTCAGGTTTGACTCGATTCAAATGAGAACGATTTTAAAACAAGAGGCAATGTTCGACTCGATTCAAACAAAGACTCGGTTCAGGTTTGACTCGATTCAAACGAGAACGGTTTTAAAATAAGACGCAATGTTCGACTCGATTCAAACAAAGACTCGATTCAGGTTTGACTCGATTCAAACGAGAACGGTTTTAAACGACAGACTCACGATAATCTGAAGTTTTAGGCAATGTTTGACTCGATTCAAACAAAGAAACAGATAAATTGAAATAAAAAAGGATGAACAACGAGCTCACGATAACTCGAGGTTCGGGTTCAGGTTTGACTCAATTCAAATGAGAACGGTATTAAAACAAGAGGCAATGTTCGACTCGATTCAAACAAAGACTCGGTTTAGGTTTGACTCGATTCAAATGAGAACGGTTTTAAAACAAGAGGCAGTGTTCGACTCGATTCAAACAAAGACTCGGTTCAGGTTTGACTCGATTCAAACAATAACGGTTTTAAAATAAGAGGCAATGTTCGACTCGATTCAAACAAAGACTCGGTTCAGGTTTGACTCGATTCAAACGAGAACGGTTTTAAAACAAGAGGCAATCTTCGACTCGATTCAAACAAAGACTCGGTTCAGGTTTGACTCGATTCAAACCAGAACGGTTTTAAAACAAGAGGCAATGTTCGACTCGATTCAAACAAAGACTCGGTTCAGGTTTGACTCGATTCAAACGAGAACGGTTTTAAACGACAGACTCACGATAATCTGAAGTTTTAGGCAATGTTTGACTCGAATCAAACAAAGAAACAGATAAACTGAAATAAAAAAGGATGAACAACGAGCTCACGATAACTCGAGTTCGGGTTTAGGTTTGACTCGATTCAAACGAGAATTGTTTTAAAACAAGAGTCAATGTTCGACTCGATTCAAACAAAGACTCGGTTCAGGTTTGACTCGATTCAAACAAGAACGGTTTTAAAACAAGTGGCAATGTTCGACTCAATTCAAACAAAGACTAGGTTCAGGTTTGACTCGATTCAAACGAGAACGGTTTTAAAACAAGAAGCAATGTTCGACTCGATTCAAACAAAGACTCAGTTCAGGTTTGACTCGATTCAAACGAGAACGGTTTTAAAACAAGAGGCAATGTCCGACTAGATTCAAATAAAGACTCGGTTCAGGTTTGACTCGATTCAAACGAGAACGGTTTTAAACGACAGACTCACGATAATCTGAAGTTTTAGGCAATGTTTGACTCGATTCAAACAAAGAAACAGATAAACTGAAATAAAAAAGGATGAACAACGAGCTCACGATAACTCGAGGTTCGGGTTCAGGTTTGACTCGATTCAAATGAGAACGGTATTTAAACAAGAGGCAATGTTCGTCTCGATTCAATCAAAGACTCGATTAAGGTTTTACTCGATTCAAATGAGAACGGTTTTAAAACAAGAGGCAGTGTTCGACTCGATTCCAACAAGAACGGTTTTAAAACAAGAGGCAATGTTCGACTCGATTCAAACAAAGACTCGGTTCAGGTTTGACTCAATTCAAACGAGAACGGTTTTAAAACAAGAGGCAATATTCGACTCGATTCAAACAAAGACTCAGTTCAGGTTTGACTCGATTCAAACGAGAACGATTTTAAAACAAGAGGCAATATTCGACTCGATTCAAACAAAGACTCGGTTTAGGTTTGACTCGATTCAAACGAGAACCGTTTTAAACGACAGACTCACGATAATATGATGTTTTAGGCAATGTTTGACTCGATTCAAACAAACAAAATAGATAAACTGAAATAAAAAAAGGATGAACAACGAGCTCACGATAACTCGAGGTTCGGATTTAGGTTTGACTCGATTCAAACGAGATCAGTTTTAAAACAAGAGGCAATGTTCGACTCGATTCAAACAAAGACTCGGTTCAGGTTTGACTCGATTCAAATGAGAACGATTTTAAAACAAGAGGCAATGTTCGACTCGATTCAAACAAAGACTCGGTTCAGGTTTGACTCGATTCAAACGAGAACGGTTTTAAAATAAGAGGCAATGTTCGACTCGATTCAAACAAAGACTCGATTCAGGTTTGACTCGATTCAAACGAGAACGGTTTTAAACGACAGACTCATGATAATCTGAAGTTTTAGGCAATGTTTGACTCGATTCAAACAAAGAAACAGATAAATTGAAATAAAAAAGGATGAACAACGAGCTCACGATAACTCGAGGTTCGGGTTCAGGTTTGACTCAATTCAAATGAGAATGGTATTAAAACAAGAGGCAATGTTCGACTCGATTCAAACAAAGACTCGGTTTAGGTTTGACTCGATTCAAACGAGAACGGTTTTAAAACAAGAGGCAGTGTTCGACTCGATTCAAACAAAGACTCGGTTCAGGTTTGACTCGATTCAAACAATAACGGTTTTAAAATAAGAGGCAATGTTCGACTCGATTCAAACAAAGACTCGGTTCAGGTTTGACTCGATTCAAACGAGAACGGTTTTAAAACAAGAGGCAATGTTCGACTCGATTCAAACAAAGACTCAGTTCAGGTTTGACTCGATTCAAACCAGAACGGTTTTAAAACAAGAGGCAATGTTCGACTCGATTCAAACAAAGACTCGGTTCAGGTTTGACTCGATTCAAACGAGAACGGTTTTAAACGGCAGACTCACGATAATCTGAAGTTTTAGGCAATGTTTGACTCGAATCAAACAAAGAAACAGATAAATTGAAATAAAAAAGGATGAACAACGAGCTCACGATAACTCGAGTTCGGGTTCAGGTTTGACTCGATTCAAACGAGAATTGTTTTAAAACAAGAGTCAATGTTCGACTCGATTCAAACAAAGACTCGGTTCAGGTTTGACTCGATTGAAATGAGAACGATTTTAAAACAAGAGGCAATGTTCGACTCGATTCAAACAAAGACTCGGTTCAGGTTTGACTCGATTCAAACGAGAACGGTTTTAAAATAAGAGGCAATGTTCGACTCGATTCAAACAAAGACTCGATTCAGGTTTGACTCGATTCAAACGAGAATGGTTTTAAACGACAGACTCACGATAATCTGAAGTTTTAGGCAATGTTTGACTCGATTCAAACAAAGAAACAGATAAATTGAAATAAAAAAGGATGAACAACGAGCTCACGATAACTCGAGGTTCGGGTTCAGGTTTGACTCAATTCAAATGAGAACGGTATTAAAACAAGAGGCAATGTTCGACTCGATTCAAACAAAGACTCGGTTTAGGTTTGACTCGATTCAAACGAGAAAGGTTTTAAAACAAGAGGCAGTGTTCGACTCGATTCAAACAAAGACTCGGTTCAGGTTTGACTCGATTCAAACAATAACGGTTTTAAAATAAGAGGCAATGTTCGACTCGATTCAAACAAAGACTCGGTTCAGGTTTGACTCGATTCAAACGAGAACGGTTTTAAAACAAGAGGCAATGTTCGACTCGATTCAAAGAAAGACTCGGTTCAGGTTTGACTCGATTCAAACCAGAACGGTTTTAAAACAAGAGGCAATGTTCGACTCGATTCAAACAAAGACTCGGTTCAGGTTTGACTCGATTCAAACGAGAACGGTTTTAAACGACAGACTCACGATAATCTGAAGTTTTAGGCAATGTTTGACTCGAATCAAACAAAGAAACAGATAAACTGAAATAAAAAAGGATGAACAACGAGCTCACGATAACTCGAGTTCGGGTTCAGGTTTGACTCGATTCAAACGAGAATTGTTTTAAAACAAGAGTCAATGTTCGACTCGATTCAAACAAAGACTCGGTTCAGGTTTGACTCGATTCAAACAAGAACGGTTTTAAAACAAGTGGCAATGTTCGACTCAATTCAAACAAAGACTCGGTTCAGGTTTGACTCGATTCAAACGAGAACGGTTTTAAAACAAGAAGCAATGTTCGACTCGATTCAAACAAAGACTCAGTTCAGGTTTGACTCGATTCAAACGAGAACGGTTTTAAAACAAGAGGCAATGTCCGACTAGATTCAAATAAAGACTCGGTTCAGGTTTGACTCGATTCAAACGAGAACGGTTTTAAACGACAGACTCACGATAATCTGAAGTTTTAGGCAATGTTTGACTCGATTCAAACAAAGAAACAGATAAACTAAAATAAAAAAGGATGAACAACGAGCTCACGATAACTCGAGGTTCGGGTTCAGGTTTGACTCGATTCAAATGAGAACGGTATTAAAACAAGAGGCAATGTTCGTCTCGATTCAATCAAAGACTCAATTAAGGTTTTACTCGATTCAAATGAGAACGGTTTTAAAACAAGAGGCTGTGTTCGACTCGATTCCAACAAGAACGGTTTTAAAACAAGAGGCAATGTTCGACTCGATTCAAACAAAGACTCGGTTCAGGTTTGACTCAATTCAAACGAGAACGGTTTTAAAACAAGAGGCAATATTCGACTCGATTCAAACAAAGACTCAGTTCAGGTTTGACTCGATTCAAACGAGAACGATTTTAAAACAAGAGGCAATATTCGACTCGATTCAAACAAAGACTCGGTTTAGGTTTGACTCGATTCAAACGAGAACCGTTTTAAACGACAGACTCACGATAATATGATGTTTTAGGCAATGTTTGACTCGATTCAAACAAACAAAATAGATAAACTGAAATAAAAAAAGGATGAACAACGAGCTCACGATAACTCGAGGTTCGGATTTAGGTTTGACTCGATTCAAACGAGATCAGTTTTAAAACAAGAGGCAATGTTCGACTCGATTCAAACAAAGACTCGGTTCAGGTTTGACTCGATTCAAATGAGAACGATTTTAAAACAAGAGGCAATGTTCGACTCGATTCAAACAAAGACTCGGTTCAGGTTTGCCTCGATTCAAACGAGAACGGTTTTAAAACAAGACGCAATGTTCGACTCGATTCAAACAAAGACTCGATTCAGGTTTGACTCGATTCAAACGAGAACGGTTTTAAACGACAGACTCACGATAATCTGAAGTTTTAGGCAATGTTTGACTCGATTCAAACAAAGAAACAGATAAATTGAAATAAAAAAGGATGAACAACGAGCTCACGATAACTCGAGGTTCGGGTTCAGGTTTGACTCAATTCAAATGAGAACGGTATTAAAACAAGAGGCAATGTTCGACTCGATTCAAACAAAGACTCTGTTTAGGTTTGACTCGATTCAAATGAGAACGGTTTTAAAACAAGAGGCAGTGTTCGACTCGATTCAAACAAAGACTCGGTTCAGGTTTGACTCGATTCAAACAATAACGGTTTTAAAATAAGAGGCAATGTTCGACTCGATTCAAACAAAGACTCGGTTCAGGTTTGACTCGATTCAAACGAGAACGGTTTTAAAACAAGAGGCAATCTTCGACTCGATTCAAACAAAGACTCGGTTCAGGTTTGACTCGATTCAAACCAGAACGGTTTTAAAACAAGAGGCAATGTTCGACTCGATTCAAACAAAGACTCGGTTCAGGTTTGACTCGATTCAAACGAGAACGGTTTTAAACGACAGACTCACGATAATCTGAAGTTTTAGGCAATGTTTGACTCGAATCAAACAAAGAAACAGATAAACTGAAATAAAAAAGGATGAACAACGAGCTCACGATAACTCGAGTTCGGGTTCAGGTTTGACTCGATTCAAACGAGAATTGTTTTAAAACAAGAGTCAATGTTCGACTCGATTCAAACAAAGACTCGGTTCAGGTTTGACTCGATTCAAACAAGAACGATTTTAAAACAAGTGGCAATGTTCGACTCAATTCAAACAAAGACTAGGTTCAGGTTTGACTCGATTCAAACGAGAATGGTTTTAAAACAAGAAGCAATGTTCGACTCGATTCAAACAAAGACTCAGTTCAGGTTTGACTCGATTCAAACGAGAACGGTTTTAAAACAAGAGGCAATGTCCGACTAGATTCAAATAAAGACTCGGTTCAGGTTTGACTCGATTCAAACGAGAACGGTTTTAAACGACAGACTCACGATAATCTGAAGTTTTAGGCAATGTTTGACTCGATTCAAACAAAGAAACAAATAAACTAAAATAAAAAAGGATGAACAACGAGCTCACGATAACTCGAGGTTCGGGTTCAGGTTTGACTCGATTCAAATGAGAACGGTATTAAAACAAGAGGCAATGTTCGTCTCGATTCAATCAAAGACTCAATTAAGGTTTTACTCGATTCAAATGAGAACGGTTTTAAAACAAGAGGCTGTGTTCGACTCGATTCCAACAAGAACGGTTTTAAAACAAGAGGCAATGTTCGACTCGATTCAAACAAAGACTCGGTTCAGGTTTGACTCAATTCAAACGAGAACGGTTTTAAAACAAGAGGCAATATTCGACTCGATTCAAACAAAGACTCAGTTCAGGTTTGACTCGATTCAAACGAGAACGATTTTAAAACAAGAGGCAATATTCGACTCGATTCAAACAAAGACTCGGTTTAGGTTTGACTCGATTCAAACGAGAACCGTTTTAAACGACAGACTCACGATAATATGATGTTTTAGGCAATGTTTGACTCGATTCAAACAAACAAAATAGATAAACTGAAATAAAAAAAGGATGAACAACGAGCTCACGATAACTCGAGGTTCGGATTTAGGTTTGACTCGATTCAAACGAGATCAGTTTTAAAACAAGAGGCAATGTTCGACTCGATTCAAACAAAGACTCGGTTCAGGTTTGAATCGATTCAAATGAGAACGATTTTAAAACAAGAGGCAATGTTCGACTCGATTCAAACAAAGACTCGGTTCAGGTTTGACTCGATTCAAACGAGAACGGTTTTAAAATAAGACGCAATGTTCGACTCGATTCAAACAAAGACTCGATTCAGGTTTGACTCGATTCAAACGAGAACGGTTTTAAACGACAGACTCACGATAATCTGAAGTTTTAGGCAATGTTTGACTCGATTCAAACAAAGAAACAGATAAATTGAAATAAAAAAGGATGAACAACGAGCTCACGATAACTCGAGGTTCGGGTTCAGGTTTGACTCAATTCAAATGAGAACGGTATTAAAACAAGAGGCAATGTTCGACTCGATTCAAACAAAGACTCGGTTTAGGTTTGACTCGATTCAAATGAGAACGGTTTTAAAACAAGAGGCAGTGTTCGACTCGATTCAAACAAAGACTCGGTTCAGGTTTGACTCGATTCAAACAATAACGGTTTTAAAATAAGAGGCAATGTTCGACTCGATTCAAACAAAGACTCGGTTCAGGTTTGACTCGATTCAAACGAGAACGGTTTTAAAACAAGAGGCAATCTTCGACTCGATTCAAACAAAGACTCGGTTCAGGTTTGACTCGATTCAAACCAGAACGGTTTTAAAACAAGAGGCAATGTTCGACTCGATTCAAACAAAGACTCGGTTCAGGTTTGACTCGATTCAAACGAGAACGGTTTTAAACGACAGACTCACGATAATCTGAAGTTTTAGGCAATGTTTGACTCGAATCAAACAAAGAAACAGATAAACTGAAATAAAAAAGGATGAACAACGAGCTCACGATAACTCGAGTTCGGGTTCAGGTTTGACTCGATTCAAACGAGAATTGTTTTAAAACAAGAGTCAATGTTCGACTCGATTCAAACAAAGACTCGGTTCAGGTTTGACTCGATTCAAACAAGAACGGTTTTAAAACAAGTGGCAATGTTCGACTCAATTCAAACAAAGACTAGGTTCAGGTTTGACTCGATTCAAACGAGAACGGTTTTAAAACAAGAAGCAATGTTCGACTCGATTCAAACAAAGACTCAGTTCAGGTTTGACTCGATTCAAACGAGAACGGTTTTAAAACAAGAGGCAATGTCCGACTAGATTCAAATAAAGACTCGGTTCAGGTTTGACTCGATTCAAACGAGAACGGTTTTAAACGACAGACTCACGATAATCTGAAGTTTTAGGCAATGTTTGACTCGATTCAAACAAAGAAACAGATAAACTGAAATAAAAAAGGATGAACAACGAGCTCACGATAACTCGAGGTTCGGGTTCAGGTTTGACTCGATTCAAATGAGAACGGTATTTAAACAAGAGGCAATGTTCGTCTCGATTCAATCAAAGACTCGATTAAGGTTTTACTCGATTCAAATGAGAACGGTTTTAAAACAAGAGGCAGTGTTCGACTCGATTCCAACAACAACGGTTTTAAAACAAGAGGCAATGTTCGACTCGATTCAAACAAAGACTCGGTTCAGGTTTGACTCAATTCAAACGAGAACGGTTTTAAAACAAGAGGCAATATTCGACTCGATTCAAACAAAGACTCAGTTCAGGTTTGACTCGATTCAAACGAGAACGATTTTAAAACAAGAGGCAATATTCGACTCGATTCAAACAAAGACTCGGTTTAGGTTTGACTCGATTCAAACGAGAACCGTTTTAAACGACAGACTCACGATAATATGATGTTTTAGGCAATGTTTGACTCGATTCAAACAAACAAAATAGATAAACTGAAATAAAAAAAGGATGAACAACGAGCTCACGATAACTCGAGGTTCGGATTTAGGTTTGACTCGATTCAAACGCGATCAGTTTTAAAACAAGAGGCAATGTTCGACTCGATTCAAACAAAGACTCGGTTCAGGTTTGACTCGATTCAAATGAGAACGATTTTAAAACAAGAGGCAATGTTCGACTCGATTCAAACAAAGACTCGGTTCAGGTTTGACTCGATTCAAACGAGAACGGTTTTAAAATAAGAGGCAATGTTCGACTCGATTCAAACAAAGACTCGATTCAGGTTTGACTCGATTCAAACGAGAACGGTTTTAAACGACAGACTCACGATAATCTGAAGTTTTAGGCAATGTTTGACTCGATTCAAACAAAGAAACAGATAAATTGAAATAAAAAAGGATGAACAACGAGCTCACGATAACTCGAGGTTCGGGTTCAGGTTTGACTCAATTCAAATGAGAATGGTATTAAAACAAGAGGCAATGTTCGACTCGATTCAAACAAAGACTCGGTTTAGGTTTGACTCGATTCAAACGAGAACGGTTTTAAAACAAGAGGCAGTGTTCGACTCGATTCAAACAAAGACTCGGTTCAGGTTTGACTCGATTCAAACAATAACGGCTTTAAAATAAGAGGCAATGTTCGACTCGATTCAAACAAAGACTCGGTTCAGGTTTGACTCGATTCAAACGAGAACGGTTTTAAAACAAGAGGCAATGTTCGACTCGATTCAAACAAAGACTCAGTTCAGGTTTGACTCGATTCAAACCAGAACGGTTTTAAAACAAGAGGCAATGTTCGACTCGATTCAAACAAAGACTCGGTTCAGGTTTGACTCGATTCAAACGAGAACGGTTTTAAACGGCAGACTCACGATAATCTGAAGTTTTAGGCAATGTTTGACTCGAATCAAACAAAGAAACAGATAAATTGAAATAAAAAAGGATGAACAACGAGCTCACGATAACTCGAGTTCGGGTTCAGGTTTGACTCGATTCAAACGAGAATTGTTTTAAAACAAGAGTCAATGTTCGACTCGATTCAAACAAAGACTCGGTTCAGGTTTGACTCGATTTAAACAAGAACGGTTTTAAAACAAGTGGCAATGTTCGACTCAATTCAAACAAAGACTCGGTTCAGGTTTGACTCGATTCAAACGAGAACGGTTTTAAAACAAGAAGCAATGTTCGACTCGATTCAAACAAAGACTCAGTTCAGGTTTGACTCGATTCAAACTAGAACGGTTTTAAAACAAGAGGCAATGTCCGACTAGATTCAAATACAGACTCGGTTCAGGTTTGACTCGATTCAAACGAGAACGGTTTTAAACGACAGACTCACGATAATCTGAAGTTTTAGGCAATGTTTGACTCGATTCAAACAAAGAAACAGATAAACTGAAATAAAAAAGGATGAACAACGAGCTCACGATAACTCGAGGTTCGGGTTCAGGTTTGACTCGATTCAAATGAGAACGGTATTAAAACAAGAGGCAATGTTCGTCTCGATTCAATCAAAGACTCGATTAAGGTTTTACTCGATTCAAATGAGAACGGTTTTAAAACAAGAGGCAGTGTTCGACTCGATTCCAACAAGAACGGTTTTAAAACAAGAGGCAATGTTCGACTCGATTCAAACAAAGACTCGGTTCAGGTTTGACTCAATTCAAACGAGAACGGTTTTAAAACAAGAGGCAATATTCGACTCGATTCAAACAAAGACTCAGTTCAGGTTTGACTCGATTCAAACGAGAACGATTTTAAAACAAGAGGCAATATTCGACTCGATTCAAACAAAGACTCGGTTTAGGTTTGACTCGATTCAAACGAGAACCGTTTTAAACGACAGACTCACGATAATATGATGTTTTAGGCAATGTTTGACTCGATTCAAACAAACAAAATAGATAAACTGAAATAAAAAAAGGATGAACAACGAGCTCACGATAAATCGAGGTTCGGATTTAGGTTTGACTCGATTCAAACGAGATCAGTTTTAAAACAAGAGGCAATGTTCGACTCGATTCAAACAAAGACTCGGTTCAGGTTTGACTCGATTCAAACGAGAACGATTTTAAAACAAGAGGCAATGTTCGACTCGATTCAAACAAAGACTCGGTTCAGGTTTGACTCGATTCAAACGAGAACGGCTTTAAAATAAGAGGCAATGTTCGACTCGATTCAAACAAAGACTCGGTTCAGGTTTGACTCGATTCAAACGAGAACGGTTTTAAAACAAGAGGCAATGTTCGACTCGATTCAAACAAAGACTCAGTTCAGGTTTGACTCGATTCAAACCAGAACGGTTTTAAAACAAGAGGCAATGTTCGACTCGATTCAAACAAAGACTCGGTTCAGGTTTGACTCGATTCAAACGAGAACGGTTTTAAACGGCAGACTCACGATAATCTGAAGTTTTAGGCAATGTTTGACTCGAATCAAACAAAGAAACAGATAAATTGAAATAAAAAAGGATGAACAACGAGCTCACGATAACTCGAGTTCGGGTTCAGGTTTGACTCGATTCAAACGAGAATTGTTTTAAAACAAGAGTCAATGTTCGACTCGATTCAAACAAAGACTCGGTTCAGGTTTGACTCGATTTAAACAAGAACGGTTTTAAAACAAGTGGCAATGTTCGACTCAATTCAAACAAAGACTCGGTTCAGGTTTGACTCGATTCAAACGAGAACGGTTTTAAAACAAGAAGCAATGTTCGACTCGATTCAAACAAAGACTCAGTTCAGGTTTGACTCGATTCAAACTAGAACGGTTTTAAAACAAGAGGCAATGTCCGACTAGATTCAAATACAGACTCGGTTCAGGTTTGACTCGATTCAAACGAGAACGGTTTTAAACGACAGACTCACGATAATCTGAAGTTTTAGGCAATGTTTGACTCGATTCAAACAAAGAAACAGATAAACTGAAATAAAAAAGGATGAACAACGAGCTCACGATAACTCGAGGTTCGGGTTCAGGTTTGACTCGATTCAAATGAGAACGGTATTAAAACAAGAGGCAATGTTCGTCTCGATTCAATCAAAGACTCGATTAAGGTTTTACTCGATTCAAATGAGAACGGTTTTAAAACAAGAGGCAGTGTTCGACTCGATTCCAACAAGAACGGTTTTAAAACAAGAGGCAATGTTCGACTCGATTCAAACAAAGACTCGGTTCAGGTTTGACTCAATTCAAACGAGAACGGTTTTAAAACAAGAGGCAATATTCGACTCGATTCAAACAAAGACTCAGTTCAGGTTTGACTCGATTCAAACGAGAACGATTTTAAAACAAGAGGCAATATTCGACTCGATTCAAACAAAGACTCGGTTTAGGTTTGACTCGATTCAAACGAGAACCGTTTTAAACGACAGACTCACGATAATATGATGTTTTAGGCAATGTTTGACTCGATTCAAACAAACAAAATAGATAAACTGAAATAAAAAAAGGATGAACAACGAGCTCACGATAAATCGAGGTTCGGATTTAGGTTTGACTCGATTCAAACGAGATCAGTTTTAAAACAAGAGGCAATGTTCGACTCGATTCAAACAAAGACTCGGTTCAGGTTTGACTCGATTCAAATGAGAACGATTTTAAAACAAGAGGCAATGTTCGACTCGATTCAAACAAAGACTCGGTTCAGGTTTGACTCGATTCAAACGAGAACGGTTTTACAACAAGAGGCAATGTTCGACTCGATTCAAACAAAGACTCGGTTCAGGTTTGACTCGATTCAAATGAGAACGGTTTTAAAACAAGAGGAAATGTTCGACTCGGTTCAAACAAAGACTCGATTCAGGTTTGACTCGATTCAAACGAGAACGGTTTTAAACGACAGACTCACGATAATC
The DNA here is from genome assembly GCA_022829125.1 of Lathyrus tuberosus. Classification (NCBI taxonomy): domain Eukaryota; kingdom Viridiplantae; phylum Streptophyta; class Magnoliopsida; order Fabales; family Fabaceae; genus Lathyrus; species Lathyrus tuberosus. Next base: position 14,359,778 of record JALAZF010000028.1, on the reverse strand, counting down.
TGAAGTTTTAGGCAATGTTTGACTCGATTCAAACAAAGAAACAGATAAATTGAAATAAAAAAGGATGAACAACGAGCTCACGATAACTCGAGGTTCGGGTTCAGGTTTGACTTAATTCAAATGAGAACGATATTAAAACAAGAGGTAATGTTCGACTCGATTCAAACAAAGACTCGGTTTAGGTTTGACTCGATTCAAACGAGAACGGTTTTAAAACAAGAGGCAGTGTTCGACTCGATTCAAACAAAGACTCGGTTCAGGTTTGACTCGATTCAAACAATAACGGTTTTAAAATAAGAGGCAATGTTCGACTCGATTCAAACAAAGACTCGGTTCAGGTTTGACTCGATTCAAACCAGAACGGTTTTAAAACAAGAGGCAATGTTCGACTCGATTCAAACAAAGACTCGGTTCAGGTTTGACTCGATTCAAACCAGAACGGTTTTAAAACAAGAGGCAATGTTCGACTCGATTCAAACAAAGACTCGGTTCAGGTTTGACTCGATTCAAGCGAGAACGGTTTTAAACGACAGACTCACGATAATCTGAAGTTTTAGGGAATGTTTGACTCGAATCAAACAAAGAAACAGATAAACTGAAATAAAAAAGGATGAACAACGAGCTCACGATAACTCGAGTTCGGGTTCAGGTTTGACTCGATTCAAACGAGAATTGTTTTAAAACAAGAGCCAATGTTCGACTCGATTCAAACAAAGACTCGGTTCAGGTTTGACTCAATTCAAACGAGAACGGTTTTAAAACAAGAGGCAATATTCGACTCGATTCAAACAAAGACTCAGTTCAGGTTTGACTCGATTCAAACGAGAACGATTTTAAACCAAGAGGCAATATTCGACTCGATTCAAACAAAGACTCGGTTTAGGTTTGACTCGATTCAAACGAGAACCGTTTTAAACGACAGACTCACGATAATATGATGTTTTAGGCAATGTTTGACTCGATTCAAACAAACAAAATAGATAAACTGAAATAAAAAAAGGATGAACAACGAGCTCACGATAACTCGAGGTTCGGATTTAGGTTTGACTCGATTCAAACGAGATCAGTTTTAAAACAAGAGGCAATGTTCGACTCGATTCAAACAAAGACTCGGTTCAGGTTTGACTCGATTCAAATGAGAACGATTTTAAAACAAGAGGCAATGTTCGACTCGATTCAAACAAAGACTCGGTTCAGGTTTGAATCGATTCAAACGAGAACGGTTTTACAACAAGAGGCAATGTTCGACTCGATTCAAACAAAGACTCGGTTCAGGTTTGACTCGATTCAAATGAGAACGGTTTTAAAACAAGAGGAAATGTTCGACTCGGTTCAAACAAAGACTCGATTCAGGTTTGACTCGATTCAAACGAGAACGGTTTTAAACGACAGACTCACGATAATCTGAAGTTTTAGGCAATGTTTGACTCGATTCAAACAAAGAAACAGATAAATTGAAATAAAAAAGGATGAACAACGAGCTCACGATAACTCGAGGTTCGGGTTCAGGTTTGACTTAATTCAAATGAGAACGATATTAAAACAAGAGGTAATGTTCGACTCGATTCAAACAAAGACTCGGTTTAGGTTTGACTCGATTCAAACGAGAACGGTTTTAAAACAAGAGGCAGTGTTCGACTCTATTCAAACAAAGACTCGGTTCAGGTTTGACTCGATTCAAACAATAACGGTTTTAAAATAAGAGGCAATGTTCGACTCGATTCAAACAAAGACTCGGTTCAGGTTTGACTCGATTCAAACGAGAACGGTTTTAAAACAAGAGGCAATGTTCGACTCGATTCAAACAAAGACTCGGTTCAGGTTTGACTCGATTCAAACCAGAACGGTTTTAAAACAAGAGGCAATGTTCGACTCGATTCAAACAAAGACTCGGTTCAGGTTTGACTCGATTCAAACGAGAACGGTTTTAAACGACAGACTCACGATAATCTGAAGTTTTAGGGAATGTTTGACTCGAATCAAACAAAGAAACAGATAAACTGAAATAAAAAAGGATGAACAACGAGCTCACGATAACTCGAGTTCGGGTTCAGGTTTGACTCGATTCAAACGAGAATTGTTTTAAAACAAGAGCCAATGTTCGACTCGATTCAAACAAAGGCTCGGTTCAGGTTTGACTCGATTCAAACAAGAACGGTTTTAAAACAAGTGGCAATGTTCGACTCAATTCAAACAAAGACTCGGTTCAGGTTTGACTCGATTCAAACGAGAACGGTTTTAAAACAAGAAGCAATGTTCGACTCGATTCAAACAAAGACTCAGTTCAGGTTTGACTCGATTCAAACGAGAACGGTTTTAAAACAAGAGGCAATGTCCGACTAGATTCAAATAAAGACTCGGTTCAGGTTTGACTCGATTCAAACGAGAACGGTTTTAAACGACAGACTCACGATAATCTGAAGTTTTAGGCAATGTTTGACTTGATTCAAACAAAGAAACAGATAAACTGAAATAAAAAAGGATGAACAACGAGCTCACGATAACTCGAGGTTCGGGTTCAGGTTTGACTCGATTCAAATGAGAACGGTATTAAAACAAGAGGCAATGTTCGTCTCGATTCAATCAAAGACTCGATTAAGGTTTGATTCGATTCAAACGAGAACGGTTTTAAAACAAGAGGCAATATTCGACTCGATTCAAACAAAGACTCAGTTCAGGTTTGACTCGATTCAAACGAGAACGATTTTAAAACAAGAGGCAATATTCGACTCGATTCAAACAAAGACTCGGTTTAGGTTTGACTCGATTCAAACGAGAACCATTTTAAACGACAGACTCACGATAATATGATGTTTTAGGCAATGTTTGACTCGATTCAAACAAACTAAATAGATAAACTGAAATAAAAAAAGGATGAACAACGAGCTCACGATAACTCGAGGTTCGGATTTAGGTTTGACTCGATTCAAACGAGATCAGTTTTAAAACAAGAGGCAATGTTCGACTCGATTCAAACAAAGACTCGGTTCAGGTTTGACTCGATTCAAACAAGAACGGTTTTAAAACAAGAGGCAACGTTCGACTCGATTCAGACAAAGATTCAGTTCAGGTTTGACTCGATTCAAACAAGAACGGTTTTAAACGACAGACTCACGATAATCTGAAGTTTTAGGCAATGTTTGACTCGATTCAAACAAAGAAACAGATAAACTGAAATAAAAAAGGATGAACAACGAGCTCACGATAACTCGAGGTTCGGGTTCAGGTTTGACTCGATTCAAACGAGAACGGTTTTAAAACAAGAGGCAATGTTCGACTCGATTCAAACTAAGACTCGGTTCAGGTTTGACTCGATTTAAACAATAACGGTTTTAAAACAAGATTCAATGTTCGACTCGATTACAACAAAGACTCGGTTCAGGTTTGACTCGATTCAAATGAGAACGCTTTTAAAACAAGAGGCAATGTTCGACTCGATTCAAACAAAGACTCGGTTCAGGTTTGAATCGATTCAAACGAGAACGGTTTTACAACAAGAGGCAATGTTCGACTCGATTCAAACAAAGACTCGGTTCAGGTTTGACTCGATTCAAATGAGAACGGTTTTAAAACAAGAGGAAATGTTCGACTCGGTTCAAACAAAGACTCGATTCAGGTTTGACTCGATTCAAACGAGAACGGTTTTAAACGACAGACTCACGATAATCTGAAGTTTTAGGCAATGTTTGACTCGATTCAAACAAAGAAACAGATAAATTGAAATAAAAAAGGATGAACAACGAGCTCACGATAACTCGAGGTTCGGGTTCAGGTTTGACTCAATTCAAATGAGAACGGTATTAAAACAAGAGGCAATGTTCGACTCGATTCAAACAAAGACTCGATTTAGGTTTGACTCGATTCAAACGAGAACGGTTTTAAAACAAGAGGCAGTGTTCGACTCGATTCAAACAAAGACTCGGTTCAGGTTTGACTCGATTCAAGCAATAACGGTTTTAAAATAAGAGGCAATGTTCGACTCGATTCAAACAAAGACTCGGTTCAGGTTTGACTCGATTCAAACGAGAACGGTTTTAAAACAAGAGGCAATGTTCGACTCGATTCAAACAAAGACTCGGTTCAGGTTTGACTCGATTCAAACCAGAACAGTTTTAAAACAAGAGGCAATGTTCGACTCGATTCAAACAAAGACTCGGTTCAGGTTTGACTCGATTCAAACGAGAACGGTTTTAAAACAAGAGGCAATGTTCGACTCGATTCAAACAAAGACTCGGTTCAGGTTTGACTCGATTCAAACCAGAACGGTTTTAAAACAAGAGGCAATGTTCGACTCGATTCAAACAAAGACTCGGTTCAGGTTTGACTCGATTCAAACGAGAACGGTTTTAAACGACAGACTCACGATAATCTGAAGTTTTAGGGAATGTTTGACTCGAATCAAACAAAGAAACAGATAAACTGAAATAAAAAAGGATGAACAACGAGCTCACGATAACTCGAGTTCGGGTTCAGGTTTGACTCGATTCAAACGAGAATTGTTTTAAAACAAGAGCCAATGTTCGACTCGATTCAAACAAAGGCTCGGTTCAGGTTTGACTCGATTCAAACAAGAACGGTTTTAAAACAAGTGGCAATGTTCGACTCAATTCAAACAAAGACTCGGTTCAGGTTTGACTCGATTCAAACGAGAACGGTTTTAAAACAAGAAGCAATGTTCGACTCGATTCAAACAAAGACTCAGTTCAGGTTTGACTCGATTCAAACGAGAACGGTTTTAAAACAAGAGGCAATGTCCGACTAGATTCAAATAAAGACTCGGTTCAGGTTTGACTCGATTCAAACGAGAACGGTTTTAAACGACAGACTCACGATAATCTGAAGTTTTAGGCAATGTTTGACTTGATTCAAACAAAGAAACAGATAAACTGAAATAAAAAAGGATGAACAACGAGCTCACGATAACTCGAGGTTCGGGTTCAGGTTTGACTCGATTCAAATGAGAACGGTATTAAAACAAGAGGCAATGTTCGTCTCGATTCAATCAAAGACTCGATTAAGGTTTGATTCGATTCAAACGAGAACGGTTTTAAAACAAGAGGCAATATTCGACTCGATTCAAACAAAGACTCAGTTCAGGTTTGACTCGATTCAAACGAGAACGATTTTAAAACAAGAGGCAATATTCGACTCGATTCAAACAAAGACTCGGTTTAGGTTTGACTCGATTCAAACGAGAACCATTTTAAACGACAGACTCACGATAATATGATGTTTTAGGCAATGTTTGACTCGATTCAAACAAACTAAATAGATAAACTGAAATAAAAAAAGGATGAACAACGAGCTCACGATAACTCGAGGTTCGGATTTAGGTTTGACTCGATTCAAACGAGATCAGTTTTAAAACAAGAGGCAATGTTCGACTCGATTCAAACAAAGACTCGGTTCAGGTTTGACTCGATTCAAACAAGAACGGTTTTAAAACAAGAGGCAACGTTCGACTCGATTCAGACAAAGATTCAGTTCAGGTTTGACTCGATTCAAACAAGAACGGTTTTAAACGACAGACTCACGATAATCTGAAGTTTTAGGCAATGTTTGACTCGATTCAAACAAAGAAACAGATAAACTGAAATAAAAAAGGATGAACAACGAGCTCACGATAACTCGAGGTTCGGGTTCAGGTTTGACTCGATTCAAACGAGAACGGTTTTAAAACAAGAGGCAATGTTCGACTCGATTCAAACTAAGACTCGGTTCAGGTTTGACTCGATTTAAACAATAACGGTTTTAAAACAAGATTCAATGTTCGACTCGATTACAACAAAGACTCGGTTCAGGTTTGACTCGATTCAAATGAGAACGCTTTTAAAACAAGAGGCAATGTTCGACTCGATTCAAACAAAGACTCGGTTCAGGTTTGAATCGATTCAAACGAGAACGGTTTTACAACAAGAGGCAATGTTCGACTCGATTCAAACAAAGACTCGGTTCAGGTTTGACTCGATTCAAATGAGAACGGTTTTAAAACAAGAGGAAATGTTCGACTCGGTTCAAACAAAGACTCGATTCAGGTTTGACTCGATTCAAACGAGAACGGTTTTAAACGACAGACTCACGATAATCTGAAGTTTTAGGCAATGTTTGACTCGATTCAAACAAAGAAACAGATAAATTGAAATAAAAAAGGATGAACAACGAGCTCACGATAACTCGAGGTTCGGGTTCAGGTTTGACTCAATTCAAATGAGAACGGTATTAAAACAAGAGGCAATGTTCGACTCGATTCAAACAAAGACTCGATTTAGGTTTGACTCGATTCAAACGAGAACGGTTTTAAAACAAGAGGCAGTGTTCGACTCGATTCAAACAAAGACTCGGTTCAGGTTTGACTCGATTCAAGCAATAACGGTTTTAAAATAAGAGGCAATGTTCGACTCGATTCAAACAAAGACTCGGTTCAGGTTTGACTCGATTCAAACGAGAACGGTTTTAAAACAAGAGGCAATGTTCGACTCGATTCAAACAAAGACTCGGTTCAGGTTTGACTCGATTCAAACCAGAACAGTTTTAAAACAAGAGGCAATGTTCGACTCGATTCAAACAAAGACTCGGTTCAGGTTTGACTCGATTCAAATGAGAACGGTTTTAAACGACAGACTCACGATAATCTGAAGTTTTAGGCAATGTTTGACTCGAATCAAACAAAGAAACAGATAAAATGAAATAAAAAAGGATGAACAACGAGCTCACGATAACTCGACTTCGGGTTCAGGTTTGACTCGATTCAAACAAGAATTGTTTTAAAACAAGAGTCAATGTTCGACTCGATTCAAACAAAGACTCGGTTCAGGTTTGACTCGATTCAAACAAGAACGGTTTTAAAACAAGTGGCAATGTTCGACTCTATTCATACAAAGACTCGGTTCAGGTTTGACTCGATTCAAACAAGAACGGTTTTAAAACAAGAGGCAACGTTCGACTCGATTCAGACAAAGATTCAGTTCAGGTTTGACTCGATTCAAACAAGAACGGTTTTAAACGACAGACTCACGATAATTTGAAGTTTTAGGCAATGTTTGACTCGATTCAAACAAAGAAACAGATAAACTGAAATAAAAAAGGATGAACAACGAGCTCACGATAACTCGAGGTTCGAGTTCTGGTTTGACTCGATTCAAACGAGAACGGTTTTAAAACAAGAGGCAATGTTCGACTCGATTCAAACTAAGACTCGGTTCAGGTTTGACTCGATTTAAACAATAATGGTTTTAAAACAAGATTCAATGTTCGACTCGATTACAACAAAGACTCGGTTCAGGTTTGACTCGATTCAAATGAGAACGATTTTAAAACAAGAGGCAATGTTCGACTCGATTCAAACAAAGACTCGGTTCAGGTTTGACTCGATTCAAACGAGAACGGTTTTACAACAAGAGGCAATGTTCGACTCGATTCAAACAAAGACTCGGTTCAGGTTTGACTCGATTCAAATGAGAACGGTTTTAAAACAAGAGGAAATGTTCGACTCGGTTCAAACAAAGACTCGATTCAGGTTTGACTCGATTCAAACGAGAACGGTTTTAAACGACAGACTCACGATAATCTGAAGTTTTAGGCAATGTTTGACTCGATTCAAACAAAGAAACAGATAAATTGAAATAAAAAAGGATGAACAACGAGCTCACGATAACTCGAGGTTCGGGTTCAGGTTTGACTTAATTCAAATGAGAACGATATTAAAACAAGAGGTAATGTTCGACTCGATTCAAACAAAGACTCGGTTTAGGTTTGACTCGATTCAAACGAGAACGGTTTTAAAACAAGAGGCAGTGTTCGACTCGATTCAAACAAAGACTCGGTTCAGGTTTGACTCGATTCAAACAATAACGGTTTTAAAATAAGAGGCAATGTTCGACTCGATTCAAACAAAGACTCGGTTCAGGTTTGACTCGATTCAAACCAGAACGGTTTTAAAACAAGAGGCAATGTTCGACTCGATTCAAACAAAGACTCGGTTCAGGTTTGACTCGATTCAAACCAGAACGGTTTTAAAACAAGAGGCAATGTTCGACTCGATTCAAACAAAGACTCGGTTCAGGTTTGACTCGATTCAAGCGAGAACGGTTTTAAACGACAGACTCACGATAATCTGAAGTTTTAGGGAATGTTTGACTCGAATCAAACAAAGAAACAGATAAACTGAAATAAAAAAGGATGAACAACGAGCTCACGATAACTCGAGTTCGGGTTCAGGTTTGACTCGATTCAAACGAGAATTGTTTTAAAACAAGAGCCAATGTTCGACTCGATTCAAACAAAGACTCGGTTCAGGTTTGACTCAATTCAAACGAGAACGATTTTAAAACAAGAGGCAATATTCGACTCGATTCAAACAAAGACTCAGTTCAGGTTTGACTCGATTCAAACGAGAACGATTTTAAACCAAGAGGCAATATTCGACTCGATTCAAACAAAGACTCGGTTTAGGTTTGACTCGATTCAAACGAGAACCGTTTTAAACGACAGACTCACGATAATATGATGTTTTAGGCAATGTTTGACTCGATTCAAACAAACAAAATAGATAAACTGAAATAAAAAAAGGATGAACAACGAGCTCACGATAACTCGAGGTTCGGATTTAGGTTTGACTCGATTCAAACGAGATCAGTTTTAAAACAAGAGGCAATGTTCGACTCGATTCAAACAAAGACTCGGTTCAGGTTTGACTCGATTCAAATGAGAACGATTTTAAAACAAGAGGCAATGTTCGACTCGATTCAAACAAAGACTCGGTTCAGGTTTGAATCGATTCAAACGAGAACGGTTTTACAACAAGAGGCAATGTTCGACTCGATTCAAACAAAGACTCGGTTCAGGTTTGACTCGATTCAAATGAGAACGGTTTTAAAACAAGAGGAAATGTTCGACTCGGTTCAAACAAAGACTCGATTCAGGTTTGACTCGATTCAAACGAGAACGGTTTTAAACGACAGACTCACGATAATCTGAAGTTTTAGGCAATGTTTGACTCGATTCAAACAAAGAAACAGATAAATTGAAATAAAAAAGGATGAACAACGAGCTCACGATAACTCGAGGTTCGGGTTCAGGTTTGACTTAATTCAAATGAGAACGATATTAAAACAAGAGGTAATGTTCGACTCGATTCAAACAAAGACTCGGTTTAGGTTTGACTCGATTCAAACGAGAACGGTTTTAAAACAAGAGGCAGTGTTCGACTCTATTCAAACAAAGACTCGGTTCAGGTTTGACTCGATTCAAACAATAACGGTTTTAAAATAAGAGGCAATGTTCGACTCGATTCAAACAAAGACTCGGTTCAGGTTTGACTCGATTCAAACGAGAACGGTTTTAAAACAAGAGGCAATGTTCGACTCGATTCAAACAAAGACTCGGTTCAGGTTTGACTCGATTCAAACCAGAACGGTTTTAAAACAAGAGGCAATGTTCGACTCGATTCAAACAAAGACTCGGTTCAGGTTTGACTCGATTCAAACGAGAACGGTTTTAAACGACAGACTCACGATAATCTGAAGTTTTAGGGAATGTTTGACTCGAATCAAACAAAGAAACAGATAAACTGAAATAAAAAAGGATGAACAACGAGCTCACGATAACTCGAGTTCGGGTTCAGGTTTGACTCGATTCAAACGAGAATTGTTTTAAAACAAGAGCCAATGTTCGACTCGATTCAAACAAAGGCTCGGTTCAGGTTTGACTCGATTCAAACAAGAACGGTTTTAAAACAAGTGGCAATGTTCGACTCAATTCAAACAAAGACTCGGTTCAGGTTTGACTCGATTCAAACGAGAACGGTTTTAAAACAAGAAGCAATGTTCGACTCGATTCAAACAAAGACTCAGTTCAGGTTTGACTCGATTCAAACGAGAACGGTTTTAAAACAAGAGGCAATGTCCGACTAGATTCAAATAAAGACTCGGTTCAGGTTTGACTCGATTCAAACGAGAACGGTTTTAAACGACAGACTCACGATAATCTGAAGTTTTAGGCAATGTTTGACTTGATTCAAACAAAGAAACAGATAAACTGAAATAAAAAAGGATGAACAACGAGCTCACGATAACTCGAGGTTCGGGTTCAGGTTTGACTCGATTCAAATGAGAACGGTATTAAAACAAGAGGCAATGTTCGTCTCGATTCAATCAAAGACTCGATTAAGGTTTGATTCGATTCAAACGAGAACGGTTTTAAAACAAGAGGCAATATTCGACTCGATTCAAACAAAGACTCAGTTCAGGTTTGACTCGATTCAAACGAGAACGATTTTAAAACAAGAGGCAATATTCGACTCGATTCAAACAAAGACTCGGTTTAGGTTTGACTCGATTCAAACGAGAACCATTTTAAACGACAGACTCACGATAATATGATGTTTTAGGCAATGTTTGACTCGATTCAAACAAACTAAATAGATAAACTGAAATAAAAAAAGGATGAACAACGAGCTCACGATAACTCGAGGTTCGGATTTAGGTTTGACTCGATTCAAACGAGATCAGTTTTAAAACAAGAGGCAATGTTCGACTCGATTCAAACAAAGACTCGGTTCAGGTTTGACTCGATTCAAACAAGAACGGTTTTAAAACAAGAGGCAACGTTCGACTCGATTCAGACAAAGATTCAGTTCAGGTTTGACTCGATTCAAACAAGAACGGTTTTAAACGACAGACTCACGATAATCTGAAGTTTTAGGCAATGTTTGACTCGATTCAAACAAAGAAACAGATAAACTGAAATAAAAAAGGATGAACAACGAGCTCACGATAACTCGAGGTTCGGGTTCAGGTTTGACTCGATTCAAACGAGAACGGTTTTAAAACAAGAGGCAATGTTCGACTCGATTCAAACTAAGACTCGGTTCAGGTTTGACTCGATTTAAACAATAACGGTTTTAAAACAAGATTCAATGTTCGACTCGATTACAACAAAGACTCGGTTCAGGTTTGACTCGATTCAAATGAGAACGCTTTTAAAACAAGAGGCAATGTTCGACTCGATTCAAACAAAGACTCGGTTCAGGTTTGAATCGATTCAAACGAGAACGGTTTTACAACAAGAGGCAATGTTCGACTCGATTCAAACAAAGACTCGGTTCAGGTTTGACTCGATTCAAATGAGAACGGTTTTAAAACAAGAGGAAATGTTCGACTCGGTTCAAACAAAGACTCGATTCAGGTTTGACTCGATTCAAACGAGAACGGTTTTAAACGACAGACTCACGATAATCTGAAGTTTTAGGCAATGTTTGACTCGATTCAAACAAAGAAACAGATAAATTGAAATAAAAAAGGATGAACAACGAGCTCACGATAACTCGAGGTTCGGGTTCAGGTTTGACTCAATTCAAATGAGAACGGTATTAAAACAAGAGGCAATGTTCGACTCGATTCAAACAAAGACTCGATTTAGGTTTGACTCGATTCAAACGAGAACGGTTTTAAAACAAGAGGCAGTGTTCGACTCGATTCAAACAAAGACTCGGTTCAGGTTTGACTCGATTCAAGCAATAACGGTTTTAAAATAAGAGGCAATGTTCGACTCGATTCAAACAAAGACTCGGTTCAGGTTTGACTCGATTCAAACGAGAACGGTTTTAAAACAAGAGGCAATGTTCGACTCGATTCAAACAAAGACTCGGTTCAGGTTTGACTCGATTCAAACCAGAACAGTTTTAAAACAAGAGGCAATGTTCGACTCGATTCAAACAAAGACTCGGTTCAGGTTTGACTCGATTCAAATGAGAACGGTTTTAAACGACAGACTCACGATAATCTGAAGTTTTAGGCAATGTTTGACTCGAATCAAACAAAGAAACAGATAAAATGAAATAAAAAAGGATGAACAACGAGCTCACGATAACTCGACTTCGGGTTCAGGTTTGACTCGATTCAAACAAGAATTGTTTTAAAACAAGAGTCAATGTTCGACTCGATTCAAACAAAGACTCGGTTCAGGTTTGACTCGATTCAAACAAGAACGGTTTTAAAACAAGTGGCAATGTTCGACTCTATTCATACAAAGACTCGGTTCAGGTTTGACTCGATTCAAACAAGAACGGTTTTAAAACAAGAGGCAACGTTCGACTCGATTCAGACAAAGATTCAGTTCAGGTTTGACTCGATTCAAACAAGAACGGTTTTAAACGACAGACTCACGATAATTTGAAGTTTTAGGCAATGTTTGACTCGATTCAAACAAAGAAACAGATAAACTGAAATAAAAAAGGATGAACAACGAGCTCACGATAACTCGAGGTTCGAGTTCTGGTTTGACTCGATTCAAACGAGAACGGTTTTAAAACAAGAGGCAATGTTCGACTCGATTCAAACTAAGACTCGGTTCAGGTTTGACTCGATTTAAACAATAATGGTTTTAAAACAAGATTCAATGTTCGACTCGATTACAACAAAGACTCGGTTCAGGTTTGACTCGATTCAAATGAGAACGATTTTAAAACAAGAGGCAATCTTCGACTCGATTCAAACAAAGACTTGGTTCAGGTTTGAATCGATTCAAACGAGAACGGTTTTACAACAAGAGGCAATGTTCGACTCGATTCAAACAAAGACTCGGTTCAGGTTTGACTCGATTCAAACGAGAACGGTTTTAAACGACAGACTCACGATAATCTGAAGTTTTAGGCAATGTTTGACTCGAATCAAACAAAGAAACAGATAAACTGAAATAAAAAAGGATGAACAACGAGCTCACGATAACTCGAGTTCGGGTTCAGGTTTGACTCGATTCAAACGAGAATTGTTTTAAAACAAGAGTCAATGTTCGACTCGATTCAAACAAAGACTCGGTTCAGGTTTGACTCGATTCAAACAAGAACGGTTTTAAAACAAGTGGCAATGTTCGACTCAATTCAAACAAAGACTCGGTTCAGGTTTGACTCGATTCAAACGAGAACGGTTTTAAAACAAGAAGCAATGTTCGACTCGATTCAAACAAAGACTCAGTTCAGGTTTGACTCGATTCAAACGAGAACGGTTTTAAAACAAGAGGCAATGTCCGACTAGATTCAAATACAGACTCGGTTCAGGTTTGACTCGATTCAAACGAGAACGGTTTTAAACGACAGACTCACGATAATCTGAAGTTTTAGGCAATGTTTGACTCGAATCAAACAAAGAAACAGATAAAATGAAATAAAAAAGGATGAACAACGAGCTCACGATAACTCGACTTCGGGTTCAGGTTTGACTCGATTCAAACAAGAATTGTTTTAAAACAAGAGTCAATGTTCGACTCGATTCAAACAAAGACTCGGTTCAGGTTTGACTCGATTCAAACAAGAACGGTTTTAAAACAAGTGGCAATGTTCGACTCTATTCATACAAAGACTCGGTTCAGGTTTGACTCGATTCAAACAAGAACGGTTTTAAAACAAGAGGCAACGTTCGACTCGATTCAGACAAAGATTCAGTTCAGGTTTGACTCGATTCAAACAAGAACGGTTTTAAACGACAGACTCACGATAATTTGAAGTTTTAGGCAATGTTTGACTCGATTCAAACAAAGAAACAGATAAACTGAAATAAAAAAGGATGAACAACGAGCTCACGATAACTCGAGGTTCGAGTTCTGGTTTGACTCGATTCAAACGAGAACGGTTTTAAAACAAGAGGCAATGTTCGACTCGATTCAAACTAAGACTCGGTTCAGGTTTGACTCGATTTAAACAATAATGGTTTTAAAACAAGATTCAATGTTCGACTCGATTACAACAAAGACTCGGTTCAGGTTTGACTCGATTCAAATGAGAACGATTTTAAAACAAGAGGCAATCTTCGACTCGATTCAAACAAAGACTTGGTTCAGGTTTGAATCGATTCAAACGAGAACGGTTTTACAACAAGAGGCAATGTTCGACTCGATTCAAACAAAGACTCGGTTCAGGTTTGACTCGATTCAAACGAGAACGGTTTTAAACGACAGACTCACGATAATCTGAAGTTTTAGGCAATGTTTGACTCGAATCAAACAAAGAAACAGATAAACTGAAATAAAAAAGGATGAACAACGAGCTCACGATAACTCGAGTTCGGGTTCAGGTTTGACTCGATTCAAACGAGAATTGTTTTAAAACAAGAGTCAATGTTCGACTCGATTCAAACAAAGACTCGGTTCAGGTTTGACTCGATTCAAACAAGAACGGTTTTAAAACAAGTGGCAATGTTCGACTCAATTCAAACAAAGACTCGGTTCAGGTTTGACTCGATTCAAACGAGAACGGTTTTAAAACAAGAAGCAATGTTCGACTCGATTCAAACAAAGACTCAGTTCAGGTTTGACTCGATTCAAACGAGAACGGTTTTAAAACAAGAGGCAATGTCCGACTAGATTCAAATACAGACTCGGTTCAGGTTTGACTCGATTCAAACGAGAACGGTTTTAAACGACAGACTCACGATAATCTGAAGTTTTAGGCAATGTTTGACTCGATTCAAACAAAGAAACAGATAAACTGAAATAAAAAAGGACGAACAACGAGCTCACGATAACTCGAGGTTCGGGTTCAGGTTTGACTCGATTCAAATGAGAACGGTATTAAAACAAGAGGCAATGTTCGTCTCGATTCAATCAAAGACTCGATTAAGGTTTTACTCGATTCAAATGAGAACGGTTTTAAAACAAGAGGCAGTGTTCGACTCGATTCCAACAAGAACGGTTTTAAAACAAGAGGCAATGTTCGACTCGATTCAAACAAAGACTCGGTTCAGGTTTGACTCAATTCAAACGAGAACGGTTTTAAAACAAGAGGCAATATTCGACTCGATTCAAACAAAGACTCAGTTCAGGTTTGACTCGATTCAAACGAGAACGATTTTAAAACAAGAGGCAATATTCGACTCGATTCAAACAAAGACTCGGTTTAGGTTTGACTCGATTCAAACGAGAACCGTTTTAAACGACAGACTCACGATAATATGATGTTTTAGGCAATGTTTGACTCGATTCAAACAAACAAAATAGATAAACTGAAATAAAAAAAGGATGAACAACGAGCTCACGATAACTCGAGGTTCGGATTTAGGTTTGACTCGATTCAAACGAGATCAGTTTTAAAACAAGAGGCAATGTTCGACTCGA
Organism: Lathyrus tuberosus; assembly: GCA_022829125.1. Classification (NCBI taxonomy): domain Eukaryota; kingdom Viridiplantae; phylum Streptophyta; class Magnoliopsida; order Fabales; family Fabaceae; genus Lathyrus; species Lathyrus tuberosus. The sequence continues at coordinate 14,344,673 of JALAZF010000028.1, read as the reverse complement.
TTCAAACAAAGACTCGGTTTAGGTTTGACTCGATTCAAACGAGAACGGTTTTAAAACAAGAGGCAGTGTTCGACTCTATTCAAACAAATACTCGGTTCAGGTTTGACTCGATTCAAACAATAACGGTTTTAAAATAAGAGGCAATGTTCGACTCGATTCAAACAAAGACTCGGTTCAGGTTTGACTCGATTCAAACGAGAACGGTTTTAAAACAAGAGGCAATGTTCGACTCGATTCAAACAAAGACTCGGTTCAGGTTTGACTCGATTCAAACCAGAACGGTTTTAAAACAAGAGGCAATGTTCGACTCGATTCAAACAAAGACTCGGTTCAGGTTTGACTCGATTCAAACGAGAACGGTTTTAAACGACAGACTCACGATAATCTGAAGTTTTAGGGAATGTTTGACTCGAATCAAACAAAGAAACAGATAAACTGAAATAAAAAAGGATGAACAACGAGCTCACGATAACTCGAGTTCGGGTTCAGGTTTGACTCGATTCAAACGAGAATTGTTTTAAAACAAGAGCCAATGTTCGACTCGATTCAAACAAAGGCTCGGTTCAGGTTTGACTCGATTCAAACAAGAACGGTTTTAAAACAAGTGGCAATGTTCGACTCAATTCAAACAAAGACTCGGTTCAGGTTTGACTCGATTCAAACGAGAACGGTTTTAAAACAAGAAGCAATGTTCGACTCGATTCAAACAAAGACTCAGTTCAGGTTTGACTCGATTCAAACGAGAACGGTTTTAAAACAAGAGGCAATGTCCGACTAGATTCAAATAAAGACTCGGTTCAGGTTTGACTCGATTCAAACGAGAACGGTTTTAAACGACAGACTCACGATAATCTGAAGTTTTAGGCAATGTTTGACTTGATTCAAACAAAGAAACAGATAAACTGAAATAAAAAAGGATGAACAACGAGCTCACGATAACTCGAGGTTCGGGTTCAGGTTTGACTCGATTCAAATGAGAACGGTATTAAAACAAGAGGCAATGTTCGTCTCGATTCAATCAAAGACTCGATTAAGGTTTGATTCGATTCAAACGAGAACGGTTTTAAAACAAGAGGCAATATTCGACTCGATTCAAACAAAGACTCAGTTCAGGTTTGACTCGATTCAAACGAGAACGATTTTAAAACAAGAGGCAATATTCGACTCGATTCAAACAAAGACTCGGTTTAGGTTTGACTCGATTCAAACGAGAACCATTTTAAACGACAGACTCACGATAATATGATGTTTTAGGCAATGTTTGACTCGATTCAAACAAACTAAATAGATAAACTGAAATAAAAAAAGGATGAACAACGAGCTCACGATAACTCGAGGTTCGGATTTAGGTTTGACTCGATTCAAACGAGATCAGTTTTAAAACAAGAGGCAATGTTCGACTCGATTCAAACAAAGACTCGGTTCAGGTTTGACTCGATTCAAACAAGAACGGTTTTAAAACAAGAGGCAACGTTCGACTCGATTCAGACAAAGATTCAGTTCAGGTTTGACTCGATTCAAACAAGAACGGTTTTAAACGACAGACTCACGATAATCTGAAGTTTTAGGCAATGTTTGACTCGATTCAAACAAAGAAACAGATAAACTGAAATAAAAAAGGATGAACAACGAGCTCACGATAACTCGAGGTTCGGGTTCAGGTTTGACTCGATTCAAACGAGAACGGTTTTAAAACAAGAGGCAATGTTCGACTCGATTCAAACTAAGACTCGGTTCAGGTTTGACTCGATTTAAACAATAACGGTTTTAAAACAAGATTCAATGTTCGACTCGATTACAACAAAGACTCGGTTCAGGTTTGACTCGATTCAAATGAGAACGCTTTTAAAACAAGAGGCAATGTTCGACTCGATTCAAACAAAGACTCGGTTTAGGTTTGAATCGATTCAAACGAGAACGGTTTTACAACAAGAGGCAATGTTCGACTCGATTCAAACAAAGACTCGGTTCAGGTTTGACTCGATTCAAATGAGAACGGTTTTAAAACAAGAGGAAATGTTCGACTCGGTTCAAACAAAGACTCGATTCAGGTTTGACTCGATTCAAACGAGAACGGTTTTAAACGACAGACTCACGATAATCTGAAGTTTTAGGCAATGTTTGACTCGATTCAAACAAAGAAACAGATAAATTGAAATAAAAAAGGATGAACAACGAGCTCACGATAACTCGAGGTTCGGGTTCAGGTTTGACTCAATTCAAATGAGAACGGTATTAAAACAAGAGGCAATGTTCGACTCGATTCAAACAAAGACTCGATTTAGGTTTGACTCGATTCAAACGAGAACGGTTTTAAAACAAGAGGCAGTGTTCGACTCGATTCAAACAAAGACTCGGTTCAGGTTTGACTCGATTCAAACAATAACGGTTTTAAAATAAGAGGCAATGTTCGACTCGATTCAAACAAAGACTCGGTTCAGGTTTGACTCGATTCAAACGAGAACGGTTTTAAAACAAGAGGCAATGTTCGACTCGATTCAAACAAAGACTCGGTTCAGGTTTGACTCGATTCAAACCAGAACAGTTTTAAAACAAGAGGCAATGTTCGACTCGATTCAAACAAAGACTCGGTTCAGGTTTGACTCGATTCAAATGAGAACGGTTTTAAACGACAGACTCACGATAATCTGAAGTTTTAGGCAATGTTTGACTCGAATCAAACAAAGAAACAGATAAAATGAAATAAAAAAGGATGAACAACGAGCTCACGATAACTCGACTTCGGGTTCAGGTTTGACTCGATTCAAACAAGAATTGTTTTAAAACAAGAGTCAATGTTCGACTCGATTCAAACAAAGACTCGGTTCAGGTTTGACTCGATTCAAACAAGAACGGTTTTAAAACAAGTGGCAATGTTCGACTCTATTCATACAAAGACTCTGTTCAGGTTTGACTCGATTCAAACAAGAACGGTTTTAAAACAAGAGGCAACGTTCGACTCGATTCAGACAAAGATTCAGTTCAGGTTTGACTCGATTCAAACAAGAACGGTTTTAAACGACAGACTCACGATAATTTGAAGTTTTAGGCAATGTTTGACTCGATTCAAACAAAGAAACAGATAAACTGAAATAAAAAAGGATGAACAACGAGCTCACGATAACTCGAGGTTCGAGTTCTGGTTTGACTCGATTCAAACGAGAACGGTTTTAAAACAAGAGGCAATGTTCGACTCGATTCAAACTAAGACTCGGTTCAGGTTTGACTCGATTTAAACAATAATGGTTTTAAAACAAGATTCAATGTTCGACTCGATTACAACAAAGACTCGGTTCAGGTTTGACTCGATTCAAATGAGAACGATTTTAAAACAAGAGGCAATCTTCGACTCGATTCAAACAAAGACTTGGTTCAGGTTTGAATCGATTCAAACGAGAACGGTTTTACAACAAGAGGCAATGTTCGACTCGATTCAAACAAAGACTCGGTTCAGGTTTGACTCGATTCAAACGAGAACGGTTTTAAACGACAGACTCACGATAATCTGAAGTTTTAGGCAATGTTTGACTCGAATCAAACAAAGAAACAGATAAACTGAAATAAAAAAGGATGAACAACGAGCTCACGATAACTCGAGTTCGGGTTCAGGTTTGACTCGATTCAAACGAGAATTGTTTTAAAACAAGAGTCAATGTTCGACTCGATTCAAACAAAGACTCGGTTCAGGTTTGACTCGATTCAAACAAGAACGGTTTTAAAACAAGTGGCAATGTTCGACTCAATTCAAACAAAGACTCGGTTCAGGTTTGACTCGATTCAAACGAGAACGGTTTTAAAACAAGAAGCAATGTTCGACTCGATTCAAACAAAGACTCAGTTCAGGTTTGACTCGATTCAAACGAGAACGGTTTTAAAACAAGAGGCAATGTCCGACTAGATTCAAATACAGACTCGGTTCAGGTTTGACTCGATTCAAACGAGAACGGTTTTAAACGACAGACTCACGATAATCTGAAGTTTTAGGCAATGTTTGACTCGATTCAAACAAAGAAACAGATAAACTGAAATAAAAAAGGATGAACAACGAGCTCACGATAACTCGAGGTTCGGGTTCAGGTTTGACTCGATTCAAATGAGAACGGTATTAAAACAAGAGGCAATGTTCGTCTCGATTCAATCAAAGACTCGATTAAGGTTTTACTCGATTCAAATGAGAACGGTTTTAAAACAAGAGGCAGTGTTCGACTCGATTCCAACAAGAACGGTTTTAAAACAAGAGGCAATGTTCGACTCGATTCAAACAAAGACTCGGTTCAGGTTTGACTCAATTCAAACGAGAACGGTTTTAAAACAAGAGGCAATATTCGACTCGATTCAAACAAAGACTCAGTTCAGGTTTGACTCGATTCAAACGAGAACGATTTTAAAACAAGAGGCAATATTCGACTCGATTCAAACAAAGACTCGGTTTAGGTTTGACTCGATTCAAACGAGAACCGTTTTAAACGACAGACTCACGATAATATGATGTTTTAGGCAATGTTTGACTCGATTCAAACAAACAAAATAGATAAACTGAAATAAAAAAAGGATGAACAACGAGCTCACGATAACTCGAGGTTCGGATTTAGGTTTGACTCGATTCAAACGAGATCAGTTTTAAAACAAGAGGCAATGTTCGACTCGATTCAAACAAAGACTCGGTTCAGGTTTGACTCGATTCAAATGAGAACGATTTTAAAACAAGAGGCAATGTTCGACTCGATTCAAACAAAGACTCGGTTCAGGTTTGAATCGATTCAAACGAGAACGGTTTTACAACAAGAGGCAATGTTCGACTCGATTCAAACAAAGACTCGGTTCAGGTTTGACTCGATTCAAATGAGAACGGTTTTAAAACAAGAGGAAATGTTCGACTCGTTCAAACAAAGACTCGATTCAGGTTTGACTCGATTCAAACGAGAACGGTTTTAAACGACAGACTCACGATAATATGATGTTTTAGGCAATGTTTGACTCGATTCAAACAAACTAAATAGATAAACTGAAATAAAAAAAGGATGAACAACGAGCTCAAGATAACTCGAGGTTCGGATTTAGGTTTGACTCGATTCAAACGAGATCAGTTTTAAAACAAGAGGCAATGTTCGACTCGATTCAAACAAAGACTCGGTTCAGGTTTGACTCGATTCAAACAAGAACGGTTTTAAAACAAGAGGCAACGTTCGACTCGATTCAGACTAAGATTCAGTTCAGGTTTGACTCGATTCAAACAAGAACGGTTTTAAACGACAGACTCACGATAATCTGAAGTTTTAGGCAATGTTTGACTCGATTCAAACAAAGAAACAGATAAACTAAAATAAAAAAGGATGAACAACGAGCTCACGATAACTCGAGGTTCGGGTTCAGGTTTGACTCGATTCAAACGAGAACGGTTTTAAAACAAGAGGCAATGTTCGACTCGATTCAAACTAAGACTCGGTTCAGGTTTGACTCGATTTAAACAATAACGGTTTTAAAACAAGATTCAATGTTCGACTCGATTACAACAAAGACTCGGTTCAGGTTTGACTCGATTCAAATGAGAACGCTTTTAAAACAAGAGGCAATGTTCGACTCGATTCAAACAAAGACTCGGTTCAGGTTTGAATCGATTCAAACGAGAACGGTTTTACAACAAGAGGCAATGTTCGACTCGATTCAAACAAAGACTCGGTTCAGGTTTGACTCGATTCAAATGAGAACGGTTTTAAAACAAGAGGAAATGTTCGACTCGGTTCAAACAAAGACTCGATTCAGGTTTGACTCGATTCAAACGAGAACGGTTTTAAACGACAGACTCACGATAATCTGAAGTTTTAGGCAATGTTTGACTCGATTCAAACAAAGAAACAGATAAATTGAAATAAAAAAGGATGAACAACGAGCTCACGATAACTCGAGGTTCGGGTTCAGGTTTGACTCAATTCAAATGAGAACGGTATTAAAACAAGAGGCAATGTTCGACTCGATTCAAACAAAGACTCGGTTTAGGTTTGACTCGATTCAAACGAGAACGGTTTTAAAACAAGAGGCAGTGTTCGACTTGATTCAAACAAAGACTCGGTTCAGGTTTGACTCGATTCAAACAATAACGGTTTTAAAATAAGAGGCAATGTTCGACTCGATTCAAACAAAGACTCGGTTCAGGTTTGACTCGATTCAAACGAGAACGGTTTTAAAACAAGTGGCAATGTTCGACTCGATTCAAACAAAGACTCGGTTCAAGTTTGACTCGATTCAAACCAGAACAGTTTTAAAACAAGAGGCAATGTTCGACTCGATTCAAACAAAGACTCGGTTCAGGTTTGACTCGATTCAAATGAGAACGGTTTTAAACGACAGACTCACGATAATCTGAAGTTTTAGGCAATGTTTGACTCGAATCAAACAAAGAAACAGATAAAATGAAATAAAAAAGGATGAACAACGAGCTCACGATAACTCGACTTCGGGTTCAGGTTTGACTCGATTCAAACAAGAATTGTTTTAAAACAAGAGTCAATGTTCGACTCGATTCAAACAAAGACTCGGTTCAGGTTTGACTCGATTCAAACAAGAACGGTTTTAAAACAAGTGGCAATGTTCGACTCTATTCATACAAAGACTCGGTTCAGGTTTGACTCGATTCAAACAAGAACGGTTTTAAAACAAGAGGCAACGTTCGACTCGATTCAGACAAAGATTCAGTTCAGGTTTGACTCGATTCAAACAAGAACGGTTTTAAACGACAGACTCACGATAATCTGAAGTTTTAGGCAATGTTTGACTCGATTCAAACAAAGAAACAGATAAACTGAAATAAAAAAGGATGAACAACGAGCACACGATAACTCGAGGTTCGAGTTCTGGTTTGACTCGATTCAAACGAGAACGGTTTTAAAACAAGAGGCAATGTTCGACTCGATTCAAACTAAGACTCGGTTCAGGTTTGACTCGATTTAAACAATAATGGTTTTAAAACAAGTGGCAATGTTCGACTCAATTCAAACAAAGACTCGGTTCAGGTTTGACTCGATTCAAACGAGAACGGTTTTAAAACAAGAAGCAATGTTCGACTCGATTCAAACAAAGACTCAGTTCAGGTTTGACTCGATTCAAACGAGAACGGTTTTAAAACAAGAGGCAATGTCCGACTCGATTCAAATACAGACTCGGTTCAGGTTTGACTCGATTCAAACGAGAACGGTTTTAAACGACAGACTCACGATAATCTGAAGTTTTAGGCAATGTTTGACTCGATTCAAACAAAGAAACAGATAAACTGAAATAAAAAAGGATGAACAATGAGCTCACGATAACTCGAGGTTCGGGTTCAGGTTTGACTCGATTCAAACGAGAATTGTTTTAAAACAAGAGCCAATGTTCGACTCGATTCAAACAAAGGCTCGGTTCAGGTTTGACTCGATTCAAACAAGAACGGTTTTAAAACAAGTGGCAATGTTCGACTCAATTCAAACAAAGACTCGGTTCAGGTTTGACTCGATTCAAACGAGAACGGTTTTAAAACAAGAAGCAATGTTCGACTCGATTCAAACAAAGACTCAGTTCAGGTTTGACTCGATTCAAACGAGAACGGTTTTAAAACAAGAGGCAATGTCCGACTAGATTCAAATAAAGACTCGGTTCAGGTTTGACTCGATTCAAACGAGAACGGTTTTAAACGACAGACTCACGATAATCTGAAGTTTTAGGCAATGTTTGACTTGATTCAAACAAAGAAACAGATAAACTTAAATAAAAAAGGATGAACAACGAGCTCACGATAACTCGAGGTTCGGGTTCAGGTTTGACTCGATTCAAATGAGAACGGTATTAAAACAAGAGGCAATGTTCGTCTCGATTCAATCAAAGACTCGATTAAGGTTTGACTCAATTCAAACGAGAACGGTTTTAAAACAAGAGGCAATATTCGACTCGATTCAAACAAAGACTCAGTTCAGGTTTGACTCGATTCAAACGAGAACGATTTTAAAACAAGAGGCAATATTCGACTCGATTCAAACAAAGACTCGGTTTAGGTTTGACTCGATTCAAACGCGAACCATTTTAAACGACAGACTCACGATAATATGATGTTTTAGGCAATGTTTGACTCGATTCAAACAAACTAAATAGATAAACTGAAATAAAAAAAGGATGAACAACGAGCTCACGATAACTCGAGGTTCGGATTTAGGTTTGACTCGATTCAAACGAGATCAGTTTTAAAACAAGAGGCAATGTTCGTCTCGATTCAAACAAAGACTCGGTTCAGGTTTGACTCGATTCAAACAAGAACGGTTTTAAAACAAGAGGCAACGTTCGACTCGATTCAGACAAAGATTCAGTTCAGGTTTGACTCGATTCAAACAAGAACGGTTTTAAACGACAGACTCACGATAATCTGAAGTTTTAGGCAATGTTTGACTCGATTCAAACAAAGAAACAGATAAACTGAAATAAAAAAGGATGAACAACGAGCTCACGATAACTCGAGGTTCGGGTTCAGGTTTGACTCGATTCAAACGAGAACGGTTTTAAAACAAGAGGCAATGTTCGACTCGATTCAAACTAAGACTCGGTTCAGGTTTGACTCGATTTAAACAATAACGGTTTTAAAACAAGATTCAATGTTCGACTCGATTACAACAAAGACTCGGTTCAGGTTTGACTCGATTCAAATGAGAACGCTTTTAAAACAAGAGGCAATGTTCGACTCGATTCAAACAAAGACTCGGTTCAGGTTTGAATCGATTCAAACGAGAACGGTTTTACAACAAGAGGCAATGTTCGACTCGATTCAAACAAAGACTCGGTTCAGGTTTGACTCGATTCAAATGAGAACGGTTTTAAAACAAGAGGAAATGTTCGACTCGGTTCAAACAAAGACTCGATTCAGGTTTGACTCGATTCAAACGAGAACGGTTTTAAACGACAGACTCACGATAATCTGAAGTTTTAGGCAATGTTTGACTCGATTCAAACAAAGAAACAGATAAATTGAAATAAAAAAGGATGAACAACGAGCTCACGATAACTCGAGGTTCGGGTTCAGGTTTGACTCAATTCAAATGAGAACGGTATTAAAACAAGAGGCAATGTTCGACTCGATTCAAACAAAGACTCGGTTTAGGTTTGACTCGATTCAAACGAGAACGGTTTTAAAACAAGAGGCAGTGTTCGACTCGATTCAAACAAAGACTCGGTTCAGGTTTGACTCGATTCAAACAATAACGGTTTTAAAATAAGAGGCAATGTTCGACTCGATTCAAACAAAGACTCGGTTCAGGTTTGACTCGATTCAAACGAGAACGGTTTTAAAACAAGAGGCAATGTTCGACTCGATTCAAACAAAGACTCGGTTCAGGTTTGACTCGATTCAAACCAGAACAGTTTTAAAACAAGAGGCAATGTTCGACTCGATTCAAACAAAGACTCGGTTCAGGTTTGACTCGATTCAAATGAGAACGGTTTTAAACGACAGACTCACGATAATCTGAAGTTTTAGGCAATGTTTGACTCGAATCAAACAAAGAAACAGATAAAATGAAATAAAAAAGGATGAACAACGAGCTCACGATAACTCGACTTCGGGTTCAGGTTTGACTCGATTCAAACAAGAATTGTTTTAAAACAAGAGTCAATGTTCGACTCGATTCAAACAAAGACTCGGTTCAGGTTTGACTCGATTCAAACAAGAACGGTTTTAAAACAAGTGGCAATGTTCGACTCTATTCATACAAAGACTCGGTTCAGTTTTGACTCGATTCAAACAAGAACGGTTTTAAAACAAGAGGCAACGTTCGACTCGATTCAGACAAAGATTCAGTTCAGGTTTGACTCGATTCAAACAAGAACGGTTTTAAACGACAGACTCACGATAATTTGAAGTTTTAGGCAATGTTTGACTCGATTCAAACAAAGAAACAGATAAACTGAAATAAAAAAGGATGAACAACGAGCTCACGATAACTCGAGGTTCGAGTTCTGGTTTGACTCGATTCAAACGAGAACGGTTTTAAAACAAGAGGCAATGTTCGACTCGATTCAAACTAAGACTCGGTTCAGGTTTGACTCGATTTAAACAATAATGGTTTTAAAACAAGATTCAATGTTCGACTCGATTACAACAAAGACTCGGTTCAGGTTTGACTCGATTCAAATGAGAACGATTTTAAAACAAGAGGCAATGTTCGACTCGATTCAAACAAAGACTTGGTTCAGGTTTGAATCGATTCAAACGAGAACGGTTTTACAACAAGAGGCAATGTTCGACTCGATTCAAACAAAGACTCGGTTCAGGTTTGACTCGATTCAAACGAGAACGGTTTTAAACGACAGACTCACGATAATCTGAAGTTTTAGGCAATGTTTGACTCGAATCAAACAAAGAAACAGATAAACTGAAATAAAAAAGGATGAACAACGAGCTCACGATAACTCGAGGTTCGGGTTCAGGTTTGACTTAATTCAAATGAGAACGGTATTAAAACAAGAGGTAATGTTCGACTCGATTCAAACAAAGACTCGGTTTAGGTTTGACTCGATTCAAACGAGAACGGTTTTAAAACAAGAGGCAGTGTTCGACTCGATTCAAACAAAGACTCGGTTCAGGTTTGACTCGATTCAAACAATAACGGTTTTAAAATAAGAGGCAATGTTCGACTCGATTCAAACAAAGACTCGGTTCAGGTTTGACTCGATTCAAACGAGAACGGTTTTAAAACAAGAGGCAATGTTCGACTCGATTCAAACAAAGACTCGGTTCAGGTTTGACTCGATTCAAACCAGAACGGTTTTAAACGACAGACTCACGATAATCTGAAGTTTTAGGCAATGTTTGACTCGATTCAAACAAAGAAACAGATAAACTGAAATAAAAAAGGATGAACAACGAGCTCACGATAACTCGAGGTTCGGGTTCAGGTTTGACTCGATTCAAATGAGAACGGTATTAAAACAAGAGGCAATGTTCGTCTCGATTCAATCAAAGACTCGATTAAGGTTTTACTCGATTCAAATGAGAACAGTTTTAAAACAAGAGGCAGTGTTCGACTCGATTCCAACAAGAACGGTTTTAAAACAAGAAGCAATGTTCGACTCGATTCAAACAAAGACTCGGTTCAGGTTTGACTCAATTCAAACGAGAACGGTTTTAAAACAAGAGGCAATATTCGACTCGATTCAAACAAAGACTCAGTTCAGGTTTGACTCGATTCAAACGAGAACGATTTTAAAATAAGAGGCAATATTCGACTCGATTCAAACAAAGACTCGGTTTAGGTTTGACTTGATTCAAACGAGAACCGTTTTAAACGACAGACTAACGATAATATGATGTTTTAGGCAATGTTTGACTCGATTCAAACAAAAAAAATAGATAAACTGAAATAAAAAAAGGATGAACAACGAGCTCACGATAACTCGAGGTTCGGATTTAGGTTTGACTCGATTCAAACGAGATCAGTTTTAAAACAAGAGGCAATGTTCGACTCGATTCAAACAAAGACTCGGTTCAGGTTTGACTCGATTCAAATGAGAACGATTTTAAAACAAGAGGCAATGTTCGACTCGATTCAAACAAAGACTCGGTTCAGGTTTGAATCGATTCAAACGAGAACGGTTTTACAACAAGAGGCAATGTTCGACTCGATTCAAACAAAGACTCGGTTCAGGTTTGACTCGATTCAAATGAGAACGGTTTTAAAACAAGAGGAAATGTTCGACTCGGTTCAAACAAAGACTCGATTCAGGTTTGACTCGATTCAAACGAGAACGGTTTTAAACGACAGACTCACGATAATCTGAAGTTTTAGGCAATGTTTGACTCGATTCAAACAAAGAAACAGATAAATTGAAATAAAAAAGGATGAACAACGAGCTCACGATAACTCGAGGTTCGGGTTCAGGTTTGACTCAATTCAAATGAGAACGGTATTAAAACAAGAGGCAATGTTCGACTCGATTCAAACAAAGACTCGGTTTAGGTTTGACTCGATTCAAACGAGAACGGTTTTAAAACAAGAGGCAGTGTTCGACTCGATTCAAACAAAGACTCGGTTCAGGTTTGACTCGATTCAAACAATAACAGTTTTAAAATAAGAGGCAATGTTCGACTCGATTCAAACAAAGACTCGGTTCAGGTTTGACTCGATTCAAACGAGAACGGTTTTAAAACAAGAGGCAATGTTCGACTCGATTCAAACAAAGACTCGGTTCAGGTTTGACTCGATTCAAACCAGAATGGTTTTAAAACAAGAGGCAATGTTCAACTCGATTCAAACAAAGACTCGGTTCAAGTTTGACTCGATTCAAACGAGAACGGTTTTAAACGACAGACTCACGATAATCTGAAGTTTTAGGCAATGTTTGACTCGAATCAAACAAAGAAACAGCTAAACTGAAATAAAAAAGGATGAACAACGAGCTCACGATAACTCGAGTTCGGGTTCAGGTTTGACTCGATTCAAACGAGAATTGTTTTAAAACAAGAGTCAATGTTCGACTCGATTCAAACAAAGACTCGGTTCAGGTTTGACTCGATTCAAACAAGAACGGTTTTAAAACAAGTGGCAATGTTCGACTCAATTCAAACAAAGACTCGGTTCAGGTTTGACTCGATTCAAACGAGAACGGTTTTAAAACAAGAAGCAATGTTCGACTCGATTCAAACAAAGACTCAGTTCAGGTTTGACTCGATTCAAACGAGAACGGTTTTAAAACAAGAGGCAATGTCCGACTAGATTCAAATACAGACTCGGTTCAGGTTTGACTCGATTCAAACGAGAACGGTTTTAAACGACAGACTCACGATAATCTGAAGTTTTAGGCAATGTTTGACTCGATTCAAACAAAGAAACAGATAAACTGAAATAAAAAATGATGACCAACGAGCTCACGATAACTCGAAGTTCGGGTTCAGGTTTGACTCGATTCAAATGAGAACGGTATTAAAACAAGAGGCAATGTTCGTCTCGATTCAATCAAAGACTCGATTAAGGTTTTACTCGATTCAAATGAGAACAGTTTTAAAACAAGAGGCAGTGTTCGACTCGATTCCAACAAGAACGGTTTTAAAACAAGAGGCAATGTTCGACTCGATTCAAACAAAGACTCGGTTCAGGTTTGACTCAATTCAAACGAGAACGGTTTTAAAACAAGAGCCAATATTCGACTCGATTCAAACAAAGACTCAGTTCAGGTTTGACTCGATTCAAACGAGAACGATTTTAAAACAAGAGGCAATATTCGACTCGATTCAAACAAAGACTCAGTTTAGGTTTGACTCGATTCAAACGAGAACCGTTTTAAACGACAGACTCACGATAATATGATGTTTTAGGCAATGTTTGACTCGATTCAAACAAACAAAATAGATAAACTGAAATAAAAAAAGGATGAACAATGAGCTCACGATAACTCGAGGTTCGGATTTAGGTTTGACTCGATTCAAACGAGATCAGTTTTAAAACAAGAGGCAATGTTCGACTCGATTCAAACAAAGACTCGGTTCAGGTTTGACTCGATTCAAACAAGAACGGTTTTAAAACAAGAGGCAACGTTCGACTCGATTCAGACAAAGATTCAGTTCAGGTTTGACTCGATTCAAACAAGAACGGTTTTAAACGACAGACTCACGATAATCTGAAGTTTTAGGCAATGTTTCACTCGATTCAAACAAAGAAACAGATAAACTGAAATAAAAAAGGATGAACAACGAGCTCACGATAACTCGAGGTTCGGGTACAGGTTTGACTCGATTCAAACGAGAACGGTTTTAAAACAAGAGGCAATGTTCGACTCGATTCAAACTAAGACTCAGTTCAGGTTTGACTCGATTTAAACAATAACGGTTTTAAAACAAGATTCAATGTTCGACTCGATTACAACAAAGACTCGGTTCAGGTTTGACTCGATTCAAATGAGAACGATTTTAAAACAAGAGGCAATGTTCGACTCGATTCAAACAAAGACTCGGTTCAGGTTTGAATCGATTCAAACGAGAACGATTTTACAACAAGAGGCAATGTTCGACTCGATTCAAACAAAGACTCGGTTCAGGTTTGACTCGATTCAAATGAGAACGGTTTTAAAACAAGAGGAAATGTTCGACTCGGTTCAAACAAAGACTCGATTCAGGTTTGACTCGATTCAAACGAGAACGGTTTTAAACGACAGACTCACGATAATCTGAAGTTTTAGGCAATGTTTGACTCGATTCAAACAAAGAAACAGATAAACTGAAATAAAAAAGGATGAACAACGAGCTCACGATAACTCGAGGTTCGGGTTCAGGTTTGACTCGATTCAAATGAGAACGGTATTAAAACAAGAGGCAATGTTCGTCTCGATTCAATCAAAGACTCGATTAAGGTTTTACTCGATTCAAATGAGAACAGTTTTAAAACAAGAGGCAGTGTTCGACTCGATTCCAACAAGAACGGTTTTAAAACAAGAGGCAATGTTCGACTCGATTCAAACAAAGACTCGGTTCAGGTTTGACTCAATTCAAACGAGATAGGTTTTAAAACAAGAGGCAATATTCGACTCGATTCAAACAAAGACTCAGTTCAGGTTTGACTCGATTCAAACGAGAACGATTTTAAAACAAGAGGCAATATTCGACTCGATTCAAACAAAGACTCGGTTCAGGTTTGAATCGATTCAAACGAGAACGATTTTACAACAAGAGGCAATGTTCGACTCGATTCAAACAAAGACTCGGTTCAGGTTTGACTCGATTCAAATGAGAACGGTTTTAAAACAAGAGGAAATGTTCGACTCGGTTCAAACAAAGACTCGATTCAGGTTTGACTCGATTCAAACGAGAACGGTTTTAAACGACAGACTCACGATAATCTGAAGTTTTAGGCAATGTTTGACTCGATTCAAACAAAGAAACAGATAAACTGAAATAAAAAAGGATGAACAACGAGCTCACGATAACTCGAGGTTCGGGTTCAGGTTTGACTCGATTCAAATGAGAACGGTATTAAAACAAGAGGCAATGTTCGTCTCGATTTTATCAAAGACTCGATTAAGGTTTTACTCGATTCAAATGAGAACAGTTTTAAAACAAGAGGCAGTGTTCGACTCGATTCCAACAAGAACGGTTTTAAAACAAGAGGCAATGTTCGACTCGATTCAAACAAAGACTCGGTTCAGGTTTGACTCAATTCAAACGAGATAGGTTTTAAAACAAGAGGCAATATTCGACTCGATTCAAACAAAGACTCAGTTCAGGTTTGACTCGATTCAAACGAGAACGATTTTAAAACAAGAGGCAATATTCGACTCGATTCAAACAAAGACTCAGTTTAGGTTTGACTCGATTCAAACGAGAACCGTTTTAAACGACAGACTCACGATAATATGATGTTTTAGGCAATGTTTGACTCGATTCAAACAAACAAAATAGATAAACTGAAATAAAAAAAGGATGAACAACGAGCTCACGATAACTCGAGGTTCGGATTTAGGTTTGACTCGATTCAAACGAGATCAGTTTTAAAACAAGAGGCAATGTTCGACTCGATTCAAACAAAGACTCGGTTCAGGTTTGACTCGATTCAAACAAGAACGGTTTTAAAACAAGAGGCAACGTTCGACTCGATTCAGACAAAGATTCAGTTCAGGTTTGACTCGATTCAAACAAGAACGGTTTTAAACGACAGACTCACGATAATCTGAAGTTTTAGGCAATGTTTGACTCGATTCAAACAAAGAAACAGATAAACTGAAATAAAAAAGGATGAACAACGAGCTCACGATAACTCGAGGTTCGGGTTCAGGTTTGACTCGATTCAAACGAGAACGGTTTTAAAACAAGAGGCAATGTTCGACTCGATTCAAACTAAGACTCGGTTTAGGTTTGACTCGATTTAAACAATAACGGTTTTAAAACAAGATTCAATGTTCGACTCGATTACAACAAAGACTCGGTTCAGGTTTGACTCGATTCAAATGAGAACGATTTTAAAACAAGAGGCAATGTTCGACTCGATTCAAACAAAGACTCGGTTCAGGTTTGAATCGATTCAAACGAGAACGGTTATACAACAAGAGGCAATGTTCGACTCGATTCAAACAAAGACTCGGTTCAGGTTTGACTCGATTCAAATGAGAACGGTTTTAAAACAAGAGGAAATGTTCGACTCGGTTCAAACAAAGACTCGATTCAGGTTTGACTCGATTCAAACGAGAACGGTTTTAAACGACAGACTCACGATAATCTGAAGTTTTAGGCAATGTTTGACTCGATTCAAACAAAGAAACAGATAAACTGAAATAAAAAAGGATGAACAACGAGCTCACGATAACTCGAGGTTCGGGTTCAGGTTTTACTCGATTCAAATGAGAACGGTATTAAAACAAGAGGCAATGTTCGTCTCGATTCAATCAAAGACTCGATTAAGGTTTTACTCGATTCAAATGAGAACAGTTTTAAAACAAGAGGCAGTGTTCGACTCGATTCCAACAAGAACGGTTTTAAAACAAGAGGCAATGTTCGACTCGATTCAAACAAAGACTCGGTTCAGGTTTGACTCAATTCAAACGAGAACGGTTTTAAAACAAGAGGCAATATTCGACTCGATTCAAACAAAGACTCAGTTCAGGTTTGACTCGATTCAAACGAGAACGATTTTAAAACAAGAGGCAATATTCGACTCGATTCAAACAAAGACTCGGTTTAGGTTTGACTCGATTCAAACGAGAACCGTTTTAAACGACAGACTCACGATAATATGATGTTTTAGGCAATGTTTGACTCGATTCAAACAAACAAAATAGATAAACTGAAATAAAAAAAGGATGAACAACGAGCTCACGATACCTCGAGGTTCGGATTTAGGTTTGACTCGATTCAAACGAGACCAGTTTTAAAACAAGAGGCAATGTTCGACTCGATTCAAACAAAGACTCGGTTCAGGTTTGACTCGATTCAAACAAGAACGGTTTTAAAACAAGAGGCAACGTTCGACTCGATTCAGACAAAGATTCAGTTCAGGTTTGACTCGATTCAAACAAGAACGGTTTTAAACGACAGACTCACGATAATCTGAAGTTTTAGGCAATGTTTCACTCGATTTAAACAAAGAAACAGATAAACTGAAATAAAAAAGGATGAACAACGAGCTCACGATAACTCGAGGTTCGGGTTCAGGTTTGACTCGATTCAAACGAGAACGGTTTTAAAACAAGAGGCAATGTTCGACTCAATTCAAACTAAGACTCGGTTCAGGTTTGACTCGATTTAAACAATAACGGTTTTAAAACAAGATTCAATGTTCGACTCGATTACAACAAAGACTCGGTTCAGGTTTGACTCGATTCAAATGAGAACGATTTTAAAACAAGAGGCAATGTTCGACTCGATTCAAACAAAGACTCGGTTCAGGTTTGAATCGATTCAAACGAGAACGA
Source organism: Lathyrus tuberosus (assembly GCA_022829125.1). Classification (NCBI taxonomy): domain Eukaryota; kingdom Viridiplantae; phylum Streptophyta; class Magnoliopsida; order Fabales; family Fabaceae; genus Lathyrus; species Lathyrus tuberosus. The sequence goes on along the minus strand of JALAZF010000028.1, from coordinate 14,327,264 downwards.
TTTTACAACAAGAGGCAATGTTCGACTCGATTCAAACAAAGACTCGGTTCAGGTTTGACTCGATTCAAATGAGAACGGTTTTAAAACAAGAGGAAATGTTCGACTCGGTTCAAATAAAGACTCGATTCAGGTTTGACTCGATTCAAACGAGAACGGTTTTAAACGACAGACTCACGATAATCTGAAGTTTTAGGCAATGTTTGACTCGATTCAAACAAAGAAACAGATAAATTGAAATAAAAAAGGATGAACAACGAGCTCACGATAACTCGAGGTTCGGGTTCAGGTTTGACTCAATTCAAATGAGAACGGTATTAAAACAAGAGGCAATGTTCGACTCGATTCAAACAAAGACTCGGTTTAGGTTTGACTCGATTCAAACGAGAACGGTTTTAAAACAAGAGGCAGTGTTCGACTCGATTCAAACAAAGACTCGGTTCAGGTTTGACTCGATTCAAACAATAACGGTTTTAAAATAAGAGGCAATGTTCGACTCGATTCAAACAAAGACTCGGTTCAGGTTTGACTCGATTCAAACGAGAACGGTTTTAAAACAAGAGGCAATGTTCGACTCGATTCAAACAAAGACTCGGTTCAGGTTTGACTCGATTCAAACCAGAACAGTTTTAAAACAAGAGGCAATGTTCGACTCGATTCAAACAAAGACTCGGTTCAGGTTTGACTCGATTCAAACGAGAACGATTTTAAACGACAGACTCACGATAATCTGAAGTTTTAGGCAATGTTTGACTCGAATCAAACAAAGAAACAGATAAAATGAAATAAAAAAGGATGAACAACGAGCTCACGATAACTCGAGTTCGGGTTCAGGTTTGACTCGATTCAAACAAGAATTGTTTTAAAATAAGAGTCAATGTTCGACTCGATTCAAACAAAGACTCGGTTCAGGTTTGAGTCGATTCAAACAAGAACGGTTTTAAAACAAGTGGCAATGTTCGACTCTATTCATACAAAGACTCGGTTCAGGTTTGACTCGATTCAAACAAGAACGGTTTTAAAACAAGAGGCAACGTTCGACTCAATTCAGACAAAGATTCAGTTCAGGTTTGACTCGATTCAAACAAGAACGTTTTAAACGACAGACTCACGATAATTTGAAGTTTTAGGCAATGTTTGACTCGATTCAAACAAAGAAACAGATAAACTGAAATAAAAAAGGATGAACAACGAGCTCACGATAACTCGAGGTTCGGGTTCTGGTTTGACTCGATTCAAACGAGAACGGTTTTAAAACAAGAGGCAATGTTCGACTCGATTCAAACTAAGACTCGGTTCAGGTTTGACTCGATTTAAACAATAACGGTTTTAAAACAAGATTCAATGTTCGACTCGATTACAACAAAGACTCGGTTCAGGTTTGACTCGATTCAAATGAGAACGATTTTAAAACAAGAGGCAATTTTTGACTCGATTCAAACAAAGACTTGGTTCAGGTTTGAATCGATTCAAACGAGAACGGTTTTACAACAAGAGGCAATGTTCGACTCGATTCAAACAAAGACTCGGTTCAGGTTTGAATCGATTCAAACGAGAACGGTTTTACAACAAGAGGCAATGTTCGACTCGATTCAAACAAAGACTCGGTTCAGGTTTGACTCGATTCAAATGAGAACGGTTTTAAAACAAGAGGAAATGTTCGACTCGGTTCAAACAAAGACTCGATTCAGGTTTGACTCGATTCAAACGAGAACGGTTTTAAACGACAGACTCACGATAATCTGAAGTTTTAGGCAATGTTTGACTCGATTCAAACAAAGAAACAGATAAACTGAAATAAAAAAGGATGAACAACGAGCTCACGATAACTCGAGGTTCGGGTTCAGGTTTGACTCGATTCAAATGAGAACGGTATTAAAACAAGAGGAAATGTTCGTCTCGATTCAATCAAAGACTCGATTAAGGTTTTACTCGATTCAAATGAGAACAGTTTTAAAACAAGAGGCAGTGTTCGACTCGATTCCAACAAGAACGGTTTTAAAACAAGAGGCAATGTTCGACTCGATTCAAACAAAGACTCGGTTCAGGTTTGACTCAATTCAAACGAGAACGGTTTTAAAACAAGAGGCAATATTCGACTCGATTCAAACAAAGACTCAGTTCAGGTTTGACTCGATTCAAACGAGAACGATTTTAAAACAAGAGGCAATATTCGACTCGATTCAAACAAAGACTCGGTTTAGGTTTGACTCGATTCAAACGAGAACCGTTTTAAACGACAGACTCACGATAATATGATGTTTTAGGCAATGTTTGACTCGATTCAAACAAACAAAATAGATAAACTGAAATAAAAAAAGGATGAACAACGAGCTCACGATACCTCGAGGTTCGGATTTAGGTTTGACTCGATTCAAACGAGATCAGTTTTAAAACAAGAGGCAATGTTCAACTCGATTCAAACAAAGACTCGGTTCAGGTTTGACTCGATTCAAACAAGAACGGTTTTAAAACAAGAGGCAACGTTCGACTCGATTCAGACAAAGATTCAGTTCAGGTTTGACTCGATTCAAACAAGAACGGTTTTAAACGACAGACTCACGATAATCTGAAGTTTTAGGCAATGTTTCACTCGATTTAAACAAAGAAACAGATAAACTGAAATAAAAAAGGATGAACAACGAGCTCACGATAACTCGAGGTTCGGGTTCAGGTTTGACTCGATTCAAACGAGAACGGTTTTAAAACAAGAGGCAATGTTCGACTCGATTCAAACTAAGACTCGGTTCAGGTTTGACTCGATTTAAACAATAACGGTTTTAAAACAAGATTCAATGTTCGACTCGATTACAACAAAGACTCGGTTCAGGTTTGACTCGATTCAAATGAGAACGATTTTAAAACAAGAGGCATTGTTCGACTCGATTCAAACAAAGACTCGGTTCAGGTTTGAATCGATTTAAACGAGAACGATTTTACAACAAGAGGCAATGTTCGACTCGATTCAACCAAAGACTCGGTTCAGGTTTGACTCGATTCAAATGAGAACGGTTTTAAAACAAGAGGAAATGTTCGACTCGGTTCAAACAAAGACTCGATTCAGGTTTGACTCGATTCAAACGAGAACGGTTTTAAACGACAGACTCACGATAATCTGAAGTTTTAGGCAATGTTTGACTCGATTCAAACAAAGAAACAGATAAATTGAAATAAAAAAGGATGAACAACGAGCTCACGATAACTCGAGGTTCGGGTTCAGGTTTGACTCAATTCAAATGAGAACGGTATTAAAACAAGAGGCAATGTTCGACTCGATTCAAACAAAGACTCGGTTTAGGTTTGACTCGATTCAAACGAGAACGATTTTAAAACAAGAGGCAGTGTTTGACTCGATTCAAACAAAGACTCGGTTCAGGTTTGACTCGATTCAAACAATAACGGTTTTAAAATAAGAGGCAATGTTCGACTCGATTCAAACAAAGACTCGGTTCAGGTTTGACTCGATTCAAACGAGAACGGTTTTAAAACAAGAGGCAATGTTCGACTCGATTCAAACAAAGACTCGGTTCAGGTTTGACTCGATTCAAACCAGAACAGTTTTAAAACAAGAGGCAATGTTCGACTCGATTCAAACAAAGACTCGGTTCAGGTTTGACTCGATTCAAACGAGAACGATTTTAAACGACAGACTCACGATAATCTGAAGTTTTAGGCAATGTTTGACTCGAATCAAACAAAGAAACAGATAAAATGAAATAAAAAAGGATGAACAACGAGCTCACGATAACTCGAGTTCGGGTTCAGGTTTGACTCGATTCAAACAAGAATTGTTTTAAAATAAGAGTCAATGTTCGACTCGATTCAAACAAAGACTCGGTTCAGGTTTGACTCGATTCAAACAAGAACGGTTTTAAAACAAGTGGCAATGTTCGACTCTATTCATACAAAGACTCGGTTCAGGTTTGACTCGATTCAAACAAGAACGGTTTTAAAACAAGAGGCAACGTTCGACTCGATTCAGACAAAGATTCAGTTCAGGTTTGACTCGATTCAAACAAGAACGGTTTTAAACGACAGACTCACGATAATTTGAAGTTTTAGGCAATGTTTGACTCGATTCAAACAAAGAAACAGATAAACTGAAATAAAAAAGGATGAACAACGAGCTCACGATAACTCGAGGTTCGGGTTCTGGTTTGACTCGATTCAAACGAGAACGGTTTTAAAACAAGAGGCAATGTTCGACTCGATTCAAACAAAGACTCGGTTCAGGTTTGACTCGATTCAAACCAGAACAGTTTTAAAACAAGAGGCAATGTTCGACTCGATTCAAACAAAGACTCGGTTCAGGTTTGACTCGATTCAAACGAGAACGATTTTAAACGACAGACTCACGATAATCTGAAGTTTTAGGCAATGTTTGACTCGAATCAAACAAAGAAACAGATAAAATGAAATAAAAAAGGATGAACAACGAGCTCACGATAACTCGAGTTCGGGTTCAGGTTTGACTCGATTCAAACAAGAATTGTTTTAAAATAAGAGTCAATGTTCGACTCGATTCAAACAAAGACTCGGTTCAGGTTTGAGTCGATTCAAACAAGAACGGTTTTAAAACAAGTGGCAATGTTCGACTCTATTCATACAAAGACTCGGTTCAGGTTTGACTCGATTCAAACAAGAACGGTTTTAAAACAAGAGGCAACGTTCGACTCAATTCAGACAAAGATTCAGTTCAGGTTTGACTCGATTCAAACAAGAACGTTTTAAACGACAGACTCACGATAATTTGAAGTTTTAGGCAATGTTTGACTCGATTCAAACAAAGAAACAGATAAACTGAAATAAAAAAGGATGAACAACGAGCTCACGATAACTCGAGGTTCGGGTTCTGGTTTGACTCGATTCAAACGAGAACGGTTTTAAAACAAGAGGCAATGTTCGACTCGATTCAAACTAAGACTCGGTTCAGGTTTGACTCGATTTAAACAATAACGGTTTTAAAACAAGATTCAATGTTCGACTCGATTACAACAAAGACTCGGTTCAGGTTTGACTCGATTCAAATGAGAACGATTTTAAAACAAGAGGCAATTTTTGACTCGATTCAAACAAAGACTTGGTTCAGGTTTGAATCGATTCAAACGAGAACGGTTTTACAACAAGAGGCAATGTTCGACTCGATTCAAACAAAGACTCGGTTCAGGTTTGAATCGATTCAAACGAGAACGGTTTTACAACAAGAGGCAATGTTCGACTCGATTCAAACAAAGACTCGGTTCAGGTTTGACTCGATTCAAATGAGAACGGTTTTAAAACAAGAGGAAATGTTCGACTCGGTTCAAACAAAGACTCGATTCAGGTTTGACTCGATTCAAACGAGAACGGTTTTAAACGACAGACTCACGATAATCTGAAGTTTTAGGCAATGTTTGACTCGATTCAAACAAAGAAACAGATAAACTGAAATAAAAAAGGATGAACAACGAGCTCACGATAACTCGAGGTTCGGGTTCAGGTTTGACTCGATTCAAATGAGAACGGTATTAAAACAAGAGGAAATGTTCGTCTCGATTCAATCAAAGACTCGATTAAGGTTTTACTCGATTCAAATGAGAACAGTTTTAAAACAAGAGGCAGTGTTCGACTCGATTCCAACAAGAACGGTTTTAAAACAAGAGGCAATGTTCGACTCGATTCAAACAAAGACTCGGTTCAGGTTTGACTCAATTCAAACGAGAACGGTTTTAAAACAAGAGGCAATATTCGACTCGATTCAAACAAAGACTCAGTTCAGGTTTGACTCGATTCAAACGAGAACGATTTTAAAACAAGAGGCAATATTCGACTCGATTCAAACAAAGACTCGGTTTAGGTTTGACTCGATTCAAACGAGAACCGTTTTAAACGACAGACTCACGATAATATGATGTTTTAGGCAATGTTTGACTCGATTCAAACAAACAAAATAGATAAACTGAAATAAAAAAAGGATGAACAACGAGCTCACGATACCTCGAGGTTCGGATTTAGGTTTGACTCGATTCAAACGAGATCAGTTTTAAAACAAGAGGCAATGTTCAACTCGATTCAAACAAAGACTCGGTTCAGGTTTGACTCGATTCAAACAAGAACGGTTTTAAAACAAGAGGCAACGTTCGACTCGATTCAGACAAAGATTCAGTTCAGGTTTGACTCGATTCAAACAAGAACGGTTTTAAACGACAGACTCACGATAATCTGAAGTTTTAGGCAATGTTTCACTCGATTTAAACAAAGAAACAGATAAACTGAAATAAAAAAGGATGAACAACGAGCTCACGATAACTCGAGGTTCGGGTTCAGGTTTGACTCGATTCAAACGAGAACGGTTTTAAAACAAGAGGCAATGTTCGACTCGATTCAAACTAAGACTCGGTTCAGGTTTGACTCGATTTAAACAATAACGGTTTTAAAACAAGATTCAATGTTCGACTCGATTACAACAAAGACTCGGTTCAGGTTTGACTCGATTCAAATGAGAACGATTTTAAAACAAGAGGCATTGTTCGACTCGATTCAAACAAAGACTCGGTTCAGGTTTGAATCGATTCAAACGAGAACGATTTTACAACAAGAGGCAATGTTCGACTCGATTCAACCAAAGACTCGGTTCAGGTTTGACTCGATTCAAATGAGAACGGTTTTAAAACAAGAGGAAATGTTCGACTCGGTTCAAACAAAGACTCGATTCAGGTTTGACTCGATTCAAACGAGAACGGTTTTAAACGACAGACTCACGATAATCTGAAGTTTTAGGCAATGTTTGACTCGATTCAAACAAAGAAACAGATAAATTGAAATAAAAAAGGATGAACAACGAGCTCACGATAACTCGAGGTTCGGGTTCAGGTTTGACTCAATTCAAATGAGAACGGTATTAAAACAAGAGGCAATGTTCGACTCGATTCAAACAAAGACTCGGTTTAGGTTTGACTCGATTCAAACGAGAACGATTTTAAAACAAGAGGCAGTGTTTGACTCGATTCAAACAAAGACTCGGTTCAGGTTTGACTCGATTCAAACAATAACGGTTTTAAAATAAGAGGCAATGTTCGACTCGATTCAAACAAAGACTCGGTTCAGGTTTGACTCGATTCAAACGAGAACGGTTTTAAAACAAGAGGCAATGTTCGACTCGATTCAAACAAAGACTCGGTTCAGGTTTGACTCGATTCAAACCAGAACAGTTTTAAAACAAGAGGCAATGTTCGACTCGATTCAAACAAAGACTCGGTTCAGGTTTGACTCGATTCAAACGAGAACGATTTTAAACGACAGACTCACGATAATCTGAAGTTTTAGGCAATGTTTGACTCGAATCAAACAAAGAAACAGATAAAATGAAATAAAAAAGGATGAACAACGAGCTCACGATAACTCGAGTTCGGGTTCAGGTTTGACTCGATTCAAACAAGAATTGTTTTAAAATAAGAGTCAATGTTCGACTCGATTCAAACAAAGACTCGGTTCAGGTTTGACTCGATTCAAACAAGAACGGTTTTAAAACAAGTGGCAATGTTCGACTCTATTCATACAAAGACTCGGTTCAGGTTTGACTCGATTCAAACAAGAACGGTTTTAAAACAAGAGGCAACGTTCGACTCGATTCAGACAAAGATTCAGTTCAGGTTTGACTCGATTCAAACAAGAACGGTTTTAAACGACAGACTCACGATAATTTGAAGTTTTAGGCAATGTTTGACTCGATTCAAACAAAGAAACAGATAAACTGAAATAAAAAAGGATGAACAACGAGCTCACGATAACTCGAGGTTCGGGTTCTGGTTTGACTCGATTCAAACGAGAACGGTTTTAAAACAAGAGGCAATGTTCGACTCGATTCAAACTAAGACTCGGTTCAGGTTTGACTCGATTTAAACAATAACGGTTTTAAAACAAGATTCAATGTTCGACTCGATTACAACAAAGACTCGGTTCAGGTTTGACTCGATTCAAATGAGAACGATTTTAAAATAAGAGGCAATGTTCGACTCGATTCAAACAAAGACTCGGTTCAGGTTTGACTCGATTCAAATGAGAACGGTTTTAAAACAAGAGGAAATGTTCGACTCGGTTCAAACAAAGACTCGATTCAGGTTTGACTCGATTCAAACGAGAACGGTTTTAAACGACAGACTCACGATAATCTGAAGTTTTAGGCAATGTTTGACTCGATTCAAACAAAGAAACAGATAAACTGAAATAAAAAAGGATGAACAACGAGCTCACGATAACTCGAGGTTCGGGTTCAGGTTTGACTCGATTCAAATGAGAACGGTATTAAAACAAGAGGAAATGTTCGTCTCGATTCAATCAAAGACTCGATTAAGGTTTTACTCGATTCAAATGAGAACAGTTTTAAAACAAGAGGCAGTGTTCGACTCGATTCCAACAAGAACGGTTTTAAAACAAGAGGCAATGTTCGACTCGATTCAAACAAAGACTCGGTTCAGGTTTGACTCAATTCAAACGAGAACGGTTTTAAAACAAGAGGCAATATTCGACTCGATTCAAACAAAGACTCAGTTCAGGTTTGACTCGATTCAAACGAGAACGATTTTAAAACAAGAGGCAATATTCGACTCGATTCAAACAAAGACTCGGTTTAGGTTTGACTCGATTCAAACGAGAACCGTTTTAAACGACAGACTCACGATAATATGATGTTTTAGGCAATGTTTGACTCGATTCAAACAAACAAAATAGATAAACTGAAATAAAAAAAGGATGAACAACGAGCTCACGATACCTCGAGGTTCGGATTTAGGTTTGACTCGATTCAAACGAGATCAGTTTTAAAACAAGAGGCAATGTTCGACTCGATTCAAACAAAGACTCGGTTCAGGTTTGACTCGATTCAAACAAGAACGGTTTTAAAACAAGAGGCAACGTTCGACTCGATTCAGACAAAGATTCAGTTCAGGTTTGACTCGATTCAAACAAGAACGGTTTTAAACGACAGACTCACGATAATCTGAAGTTTTAGGCAATGTTTCACTCGATTTAAACAAAGAAACAGATAAACTGAAATAAAAAAGGATGAACAACGAGCTCACGATAACTCGAGGTTCGGGTTCAGGTTTGACTCGATTCAAACGAGAACGGTTTTAAAACAAGAGGCAATGTTCGACTCGATTCAAACTAAGACTCGGTTCAGGATTGACTCGATTTAAACAATAACGGTTTTAAAACAAGATTCAATGTTCGACTCGATTACAACAAAGACTCGGTTCAGGTTTGACTCGATTCAAATGAGAACGATTTTAAAACAAGAGGCAATGTTCGACTCGATTCAAACAAAGACTCGGTTCAGGTTTGAATCGATTCAAACGAGAACGATTTTACAACAAGAGGCAATGTTCGACTCGATTCAAACAAAGACTCGGTTCAGGTTTGACTCGATTCAAATGAGAACGGTTTTAAAACAAGAGGAAATGTTCGACTCGGTTCAAACAAAGACTCGATTCAGGTTTGACTCGATTCAAACGAGAACGGTTTTAAACGACAGACTCACGATAATCTGAAGTTTTAGGCAATGTTTGACTCGATTCAAACAAAGAAACAGATAAATTGAAATAAAAAAGGATGAACAACGAGCTCACGATAACTCGAGGTTCGGGTTCAGGTTTGACTCAATTCAAATGAGAACGGTATTAAAACAAGAGGCAATGTTCGACTCGATTCAAACAAAGACTCGGTTTAGGTTTGACTCGATTCAAACGAGAACGGTTTTAAAACAAGAGGCAGTGTTCGACTCGATTCAAACAAAGACTCGGTTCAGGTTTGACTCGATTCAAACAATAACGGTTTTAAAATAAGAGGCAATGTTCGACTCGATTCAAACAAAGACTCGGTTCAGGTTTGACTCGATTCAAACGAGAACGGTTTTAAAACAAGAGGCAATGTTCGACTCGATTCAAACAAAGACTCGGTTCAGGTTTGACTCGATTCAAACCAGAACAGTTTTAAAACAAGAGGCAATGTTCGACTCGATTCAAACAAAGACTCGGTTCAGGTTTGACTCGATTCAAACGAGAACGATTTTAAACGACAGACTCACGATAATCTGAAGTTTTAGGCAATGTTTGACTCGAATCAAACAAAGAAACAGATAAAATGAAATAAAAAAGGATGAACAACGAGCTCACGATAACTCGAGTTCGGGTTCAGGTTTGACTCGATTCAAACAAGAATTGTTTTAAAATAAGAGTCAATGTTCGACTCGATTCAAACAAAGACTCGGTTCAGGTTTGAGTCGATTCAAACAAGAACGGTTTTAAAACAAGTGGCAATGTTCGACTCTATTCATACAAAGACTCGGTTCAGGTTTGACTCGATTCAAACAAGAACGGTTTTAAAACAAGAGGCAACGTTCGACTCGATTCAGACAAAGATTCAGTTCAGGTTTGACTCGATTCAAACAAGAACGTTTTAAACGACAGACTCACGATAATTTGAAGTTTTAGGCAATGTTTGACTCGATTCAAACAAAGAAACAGATAAACTGAAATAAAAAAGGATGAACAACGAGCTCACGATAACTCGAGGTTCGGGTTCTGGTTTGACTCGATTCAAACGAGAACGGTTTTAAAACAAGAGGCAATGTTCGACTCGATTCAAACTAAGACTCGGTTCAGGTTTGACTCGATTTAAACAATAACGGTTTTAAAACAAGATTCAATGTTCGACTCGATTACAACAAAGACTCGGTTCAGGTTTGACTCGATTCAAATGAGAACGATTTTAAAACAAGAGGCAATTTTCGACTCGATTCAAACAAAGACTTGGTTCAGGTTTGAATCGATTCAAACGAGAACGGTTTTACAACAAGAGGCAATGTTCGACTCGATTTAAACAAAGACTCGGTTCAGGTTTGACTCGATTCAAACGAGAACGGTTTTAAACGACAGACTCACGATAATCTGATGTTTTAGGCAATGTTTGACTCGATTCAAACAAAGAAACAGATAAACTGAAATAAAAAAAGGATGAACAACGAGCTCACGATAACTCGAGGTTCGGGTTCAGGTTTGACTCAATTCAAACAAGAAAGGTTTTAAAATAAGAGGCAATGTTCGACTCGATTCAAACAAAGACTCGGTTCAGGTTTGACTCGATTCAAACGAGAATGGTTGTCAAACAAGAAGCAGTGTTCGACTCGATTCAAACAAAGACTCGGTTCATGTTTAACTCGATTCAAACAAGAACGGTTTTAAAATAATAGGCAATGTTCGACTCAATTCAAACAAAGACTCGGTTCAGGTTTGACCTGATTCAAACGAGAACGGTTTTAAAACAAGAGGCAATGTTCGACTCGATTCAAACAAAGACTCGGTTCAGGTTTGACTCGATTCAAACAAGAACGGTTTTAAAACAAGAGGCAACGTTCGACTCGATTCAGACAAAGATTCAGTTCAGGTTTGACTCGATTCAAACAAGAACGGTTTTAAACGACAGACTCACGATAATCTGAAGTTTTAGGCAATGTTTGACTCGATTCAAACAAAGAAACAGATAAACTGAAATAAAAAAGGATGAACAACGAGCTCACGATAACTCGAAGTTCGGGTTTAGGTTTGACTCGATTCAAACGAGAACGGTTTTAAAACAAGAGGCAATGTTCGACTCGATTCAAACTAAGACTCGGTTCAGGTTTGACTCGATTTAAACAATAACGGTTTTAAAACAAGATTCAATGTTCGACTCGATTACAACAAAGACTCGGTTCAGGTTTGACTCGATTCAAATGAGAACGATTTTAAAACAAGAGGTAATGTTCGACTCGATTTAAACAAAGACTCGGTTCAGGTTTGAATCGATTCAAACGAGAACGGTTTTACAACAAGAGGCAATGTTCGACTCGATTCAAACAAAGACTCGGTTCAGGTTTGACTCGATTCAAATGAGAACGGTTTTAAAACAAGAGGAAATGTTCGACTCGGTTCAAACAAAGACTCGATTCAGGTTTGACTCGATTCAAACGAGAACGGTTTTAAACGACAGACTCACGATAATCTGAAGTTTTAGGCAATGTTTGACTCGATTCAAACAAAGAAACGGATAAATTGAAATAAAAAAGGATGAACAACGAGCTCACGATAACTCGAGGTTCGGGTTCAGGTTTGACTCAATTCAAATGAGAACGGTATTAAAACAAGAGGCAATGTTCGACTCGATTCAAACAAAGACTCGGTTTAGGTTTGACTCGATTCAAACGAGAACGGTTTTAAAACAAGAGGCAGTGTTCGACTCGATTCAAACAAAGACTCGGTTCAGGTTTGACTCGATTCAAACAATAACGATTTTAAAATAAGAGGCAATGTTCGACTCGATTCAAACAAAGACTCGGTTCAGGTTTGACTCGATTCAAACAATAACGGTTTTAAAATAAGAGGAAATGTTTGACTCGATTCAAACAAAGACTCGGTTCAGGTTTGACTCGATTCAAACGAGAACGGTTTTAAAACAAGAGGCAATGTTCGACTCGATTCAAACAAAGACTCGGTTCAGGTTTGACTCGATTCAAACCAGAACAGTTTTAAAACAAGAGGCAATGTTCGACTCGATTCAAACAAAGACTCGGTTCAGGTTTGACTCGATTCAAACGAGAACGATTTTAAACGACAGACTCACGATAATCTGAAGTTTTAGGCAATGTTTGACTCGAATCAAACAAAGAAACAGATAAAATGAAATAAAAAAGGATGAACAACGAGCTCACGATAACTCGAGTTCGGGTTCAGGTTTGACTCGATTCAAACAAGAATTGTTTTAAAATAAGAGTCAATGTTCGACTCGATTCAAACAAAGACTCGGTTCAGTTTTGAGTCGATTCAAACAAGAACGGTTTTAAAACAAGTGGCAATGTTCGACTCTATTCATACAAAGACTCGGTTCAGGTTTGACTCGATTCAAACAAGAACGGTTTTAAAACAAGAGGCAACGTTCGACTCGATTCAGACAAAGATTCAGTTCAGGTTTGACTCGATTCAAACAAGAACGTTTTAAACGACAGACTCACGATAATTTGAAGTTTTAGGCAATGTTTGACTCGATTCAAACAAAGAAACGGATAAATTGAAATAAAAAAGGATGAACAACGAGCTCACGATAACTCGAGGTTCGGGTTCAGGTTTGACTCAATTCAAATGAGAACGGTATTAAAACAAGAGGCAATGTTCGACTCGATTCAAACAAAGACTCGGTTTAGGTTTGACTCGATTCAAACGAGAACGGTTTTAAAACAAGAGGCAGTGTTCGACTCGATTCAAACAAAGACTCGGTTCAGGTTTGACTCGATTCAAACAATAACGATTTTAAAATAAGAGGCAATGTTCGACTCGATTCAAACAAAGACTCGGTTCAGGTTTGACTCGATTCAAACAATAACGGTTTTAAAATAAGAGGAAATGTTTGACTCGATTCAAACAAAGACTCGGTTCAGGTTTGACTCGATTCAAACGAGAACGGTTTTAAAACAAGAGGCAATGTTCGACTCGATTCAAACAAAGACTCGGTTCAGGTTTGACTCGATTCAAACCAGAACAGTTTTAAAACAAGAGGCAATGTTCGACTCGATTCAAACAAAGACTCGGTTCAGGTTTGACTCGATTCAAACGAGAACGATTTTAAACGACAGACTCACGATAATCTGAAGTTTTAGGCAATGTTTGACTCGAATCAAACAAAGAAACAGATAAAATGAAATAAAAAAGGATGAACAACGAGCTCACGATAACTCGAGTTCGGGTTCAGGTTTGACTCGATTCAAACAAGAATTGTTTTAAAATAAGAGTCAATGTTCGACTCGATTCAAACAAAGACTCGGTTCAGTTTTGAGTCGATTCAAACAAGAACGGTTTTAAAACAAGTGGCAATGTTCGACTCTATTCATACAAAGACTCGGTTCAGGTTTGACTCGATTCAAACAAGAACGGTTTTAAAACAAGAGGCAACGTTCGACTCGATTCAGACAAAGATTCAGTTCAGGTTTGACTCGATTCAAACAAGAACGTTTTAAACGACAGACTCACGATAATTTGAAGTTTTAGGCAATGTTTGACTCGATTCAAACAAAGAAACAGATAAACTGAAATAAAAAAGGATGAACAACGAGCTCACGATAACTCGAGGTTCGGGTTCTGGTTTGACTCGATTCAAACGAGAACGGTTTTAAAACAAGAGGCAATGTTCGACTCGATTCAAACTAAGACTCGGTTCAGGTTTGACTCGATTTAAACAATAACGGTTTTAAAACAAGATTCAATGTTCGACTCGATTACAACAAAGACTCGGTTCAGGTTTGACTCGATTCAAATGAGAACGATTTTAAAACAAGAGGCAATTTTCGACTCGATTCAAACAAAGACTTGGTTCAGGTTTGAATCGATTCAAACGAGAACGGTTTTACAACAAGAGGCAATGTTCGACTCGATTTAAACAAAGACTCGGTTCAGGTTTGACTCGATTCAAACGAGAACGGTTTTAAACGACAGACTCACGATAATCTGATGTTTTAGGCAATGTTTGACTCGATTCAAACAAAGAAACAGATAAACTGAAATAAAAAAAGGATGAACAACGAGCTCACGATAACTCGAGGTTCGGGTTCAGGTTTGACTCAATTCAAACAAGAAAGGTTTTAAAATAAGAGGCAATGTTCGACTCGATTCAAACAAAGACTCGGTTCAGGTTTGACTCGATTCAAACGAGAATGGTTGTCAAACAAGAAGCAGTGTTCGACTCGATTCAAACAAAGACTCGGTTCATGTTTAACTCGATTCAAACAAGAACGGTTTTAAAATAATAGGCAATGTTCGACTCAATTCAAACAAAGACTCGGTTCAGGTTTGACCTGATTCAAACGAGAACGGTTTTAAAACAAGAGGCAATGTTCGACTCGATTCAAACAAAGACTCGGTTCAGGTTTGACTCGATTCAAACAAGAACGGTTTTAAAACAAGAGGCAACGTTCGACTCGATTCAGACAAAGATTCAGTTCAGGTTTGACTCGATTCAAACAAGAACGGTTTTAAACGACAGACTCACGATAATCTGAAGTTTTAGGCAATGTTTGACTCGATTCAAACAAAGAAACAGATAAACTGAAATAAAAAAGGATGAACAACGAGCTCACGATAACTCGAGGTTCGGGTTTAGGTTTGACTCGATTCAAACGAGAACGGTTTTAAAACAAGAGGCAATGTTCGACTCGATTCAAACTAAGACTCGGTTCAGGTTTGACTCGATTTAAACAATAACGGTTTTAAAACAAGATTCAATGTTCGACTCGATTACAACAAAGACTCGGTTCAGGTTTGACTCGATTCAAATGAGAACGATTTTAAAACAAGAGGTAATGTTCGACTCGATTTAAACAAAGACTCGGTTCAGGTTTGAATCGATTCAAACGAGAACGGTTTTACAACAAGAGGCAATGTTCGACTCGATTCAAACAAAGACTCGGTTCAGGTTTGACTCGATTCAAATGAGAACGGTTTTAAAACAAGAGGAAATGTTCGACTCGGTTCAAACAAAGACTCGATTCAGGTTTGACTCGATTCAAACGAGAACGGTTTTAAACGACAGACTCACGATAATCTGAAGTTTTAGGCAATGTTTGACTCGATTCAAACAAAGAAACGGATAAATTGAAATAAAAAAGGATGAACAACGAGCTCACGATAACTCGAGGTTCGGGTTCAGGTTTGACTCAATTCAAATGAGAACGGTATTAAAACAAGAGGCAATGTTCGACTCGATTCAAACAAAGACTCGGTTTAGGTTTGACTCGATTCAAACGAGAACGGTTTTAAAACAAGAGGCAGTGTTCGACTCGATTCAAACAAAGACTCGGTTCAGGTTTGACTCGATTCAAACAATAACGATTTTAAAATAAGAGGCAATGTTCGACTCGATTCAAACAAAGACTCGGTTCAGGTTTGACTCGATTCAAACGAGAACGGTTTTAAAACAAGAGGCAATGTTCGAATCGATTCAAACAAAGACTCGGTTCAGGTTTGACTCGATTCAAACCAGAACAGTTTTAAAACAAGAGGCAATGTTCGACTCGATTCAAACAAAGACTCGGTTCAGGTTTGACTCGATTCAAACGAGAACGGTTTTAAACGACAGACTCACGATAATCTGAAGTTTTAGGCAATGTTTGACTCGAATCAAACAAAGAAACAGATAAACTGATATAAAAAAGGATGAACAACGAGCTCACGATAACTCGAGTTCGGGTTCAGGTTTGACTCGATTCAAACGAGAATTGTTTTAAAACAAGAGTCAATGTTCGACTCGATTCAAACAAAGACTCGGTTCAGGTTTGACTCGATTCAAACAAGAACGGTTTTAAAACAAGTGGCAATGTTCGACTCTATTCATACAAAGACTCGGTTCAGGTTTGACTCGATTCAAACAAGAACGGTTTTAAAACAAGAGGCAACGTTCGACTCGATTCAGACAAAGATTCAATTCAGGTTTGACTCGATTCAAATAAGAACGGTTTTAAACGACAGACTCACGATAATCTGAAGTTTTAGGCAATGTTTGACTCGATTCAAACAAAGAAACAGATAAACTGAAATAAAAAAGGATGAACAACGAGCTCACGATAACTCGAGGTTCGGGTTCAGGTTTGACTCGATTCAAACGAGAACGGTTTTAAAACAAGAGGCAATGTTCGACTCGATTCAAACTAAGACTCGGTTCAGGTTTGACTCGATTTAAACAATAACAGTTTTAAAACAAGATTCAATGTTCGACTCGATTACAACAAAGACTCGGTTCAGGTTTGACTCGATTCAAATGAGAACGATTTTAAAACAAGAGGCAATGTTCGACTCGATTCAAACAAAGACTCGGTTCAGGTTTGAATCGATTCAAACGAGAACGGTTTTACAACAAGAGGCAATGTTCGACTCGATTCAAACAAAGACTCGGGTCAGGTTTGACTCGATTCAAACGAGAACGGTTTTAAACGACAGACTCACGATAATCTGATGTTTTAGGCAATGTTTGACTCGGTTCAAACAAAGAAACAGATAAACTGAAATAAAAAAAGGATGAACAACGAGCTCACGATAACTCGAGGTTCGGGTTCAGGTTTGACTCAATTCAAACAAGAAAGGTTTTAAAACAAGAGGCAATGTTCGACTCGATTCAAACAAAGACTCGGTTCAGGTTTGACTCGATTCAAACGAGAATGGTTGTCAAACAAGAAGCAGTGTTCGACTCGATTCAAACAAAGACTCGGTTCATGTTTAACTCGATTCAAACAAGAACGGTTTTAAAATAATAGGCAATGTTCGACTCAATTCAAACAAAGACTCGGTTCAGGTTTGACCTGATTCAAACGAGAACGGTTTTAAAACAAGAGGCAATGTTCGACTCGATTCAAACAAAGACTCGGTTCAGGTTTGACTCGATTCAAACGAGAACGGTTTTAAAACAAGAGGCAATGTTCGACTCGATTCAAACAAAGACTCGGTTCAGGTTTGACTTGATTCAAACGAGAACGGTTTTAAACGACAGACTCGCGATAATCTCAAGTTTTAGGTAATGTTTGACTCGATCAAACAAAGAAACAGATAAACTGAAATAAAAAAGGATGAAAAACGAGCTCACGATAACTCGAGGTTCGGGTTCAGGTTTGACTCGATTCAAACGAGAATGGTTTTAAAACAAGAGGCAATGTTCGACTCGATTCAAACAAAGACTCGGTTCAGGTTTGACTCGATTCAAACAAGAACGAATTTAAAACAAGAGGCAATGTTCGACTCGATTCAAACAAAGACTCGGTTCAGGTTTGACTCGATTCAAACGAGAACGGTTTTAAAACAAGAGGCAATGTTCGACTCGATTCAAACAAAGACTCGGTTCAGGTTTGACTCGATTCAAACGAGAATGGTTTTAAAACAAGAGGCAATGTTCGACTCGATTCAAACAAAGACTCGGTTCAAGTTTGACTCGATTCAAACGAGAACGGTTATAAACTAAAATAAAAGAGTGAACAACGAGCTCACGATAACTCGAGGTTCAGGTTCAGGTTTGACTCGATTCAAACAAGAACAAATATAAACTGAAATAAAAAAGATGAACAACGAGCTCACGATAATTCGATGTTCAGGTTCAGGTTTGACTCGATTCAAACGAGAACAGTTATAAACTGAAATAAAAGAGTGAACAACGAGCTCACTATAACTCGAGGTTCAGGTTTAGGTTTGACTCGATTCAAACAAGAACGGTGCCAATGATGATTGGACTTTAGGTTCAAATGAGACCTGAAAAAGAAAAGGTGTCAGTGATGACTGGACTTTAGGTTCTTATGAGACCTGAAAAAGAAAAGGTACCAGTGATGACTGAACTTTAGGTTCTTATGAGACCTAAAAAAAAGAAAAGATGCCAGTGATGACTGGACTTTAGGTTCTTATGAGACCTGAAAAAGAAAATATGTCAGTGATGAGTGGACTTTAGGTATCCAAATGAGGTGATTAAATAGCATATAGGTCAGTACTAGGGTTGTAGGTTAGACTTTCTGGGGAATACTGCACAAAGAGTTAAAATCTGGCATACGAGGGTAAAGACGGACGTAAGCCTAGCTTAGACAAAGATTTTGGAGATAAACCGGGAATGTCTTCACTTTACTGGTGAAATAAAGGTTCACATTGTCAAAGTGTATGAAAACAGAAAGAAGACATGATCTCCACTTGGGGATCAGTGTGAAACAAAAGGATAAGCATCCAACAACAGATTTCCTGGAATTTTCTTATAATGAAGAGTTCAAACGAGATCTTCAAGAAAAGCCAGAAAAGACAGAGACAAACCCTGCGTACCAGTATACGTTGGACTTTTGAACACCTTATCAAATAGATTGACGGGAAGAAACACCTTAAATAGGGATCACGTCAAACGGGTTGATGGAAAATGACTGATTGTAACACCATGGTAACTGTAGAAGTATGAACAAAACCAAGGACGGATAAGCTTCTCGGGAGAGAGATTACCACTTATCGTTGTAGAGATAATGATAGGAAAACAAGCTTCTCAAGGAATTTGCCACTTGTTGTTGAGTATAAATTCTAAAGAGATGTTGATATTACAATACTGTTAGAGGAATAATTGTGTCTTCAATGAGGATCTGTAAAAGATTCCTGCGAGACACAGTGCAAAATAAATGCACTTCTGAAAGTGGGTTCGGAAACAACACCTGTCAGGGACCAAAGTTCAATCTAGGAACAAGCTAGAAAGAAACGGCCAAACAAGACTCCAATTGAGTAATGAACTTTAATGGGATTTATCTTATCCAAATGTGGAAAAGATAACTGAAACAACCATCATCCACGAGGATATAACTCTGTGGGGATTTCAAGAATGGATGGGCACTTTATGCCTAGGGCTGACGACTCTAATGGAGAGAATAGACACACCCACTCACTTGGGGAGATAAATGCCAAAGTGAACAAAACATGTAAACACCAGAAAGAGAAAGCAAAATGCTAAGATGCTATGCTTATGCCATGCTTATGCTTATGCTGACAAAACAGACGATAAGTGAGACTGGAGATGAAATAAACATCTTGACAAGGATACCCAGCCAAACTCATCAGATTGGACCATTACCGGGGATGAACTTGCAGATGAAACAACTCTACTTCAAGGTTATGACCTTCTCTGGGGAAAGAGTACTCCACTTGGTATAGCATCATGACTTCACTAGGATTGTCATCATGAGCTTGATTTATTCATTGGAGATACGAGATCCATTGAGAATTGTCAAGATTAGCTGAAGAGACAACTTTCTGGGGAGCTAGCAGAGATGCCACAAAAGCTGAGTAATTCTGCATGACTCACCTGCCCCAGAGTACATGGTCTGTCAGAAGAATAAATCAAGAGGATTTTACAGAAGAATTGGCATACAAGGTGTTTCAATATCTTCAAACTCTTGGAGAGATTCATAAATTTCAGCCTGACTGCCCCTGATTGACTGCCTTTGCACGACAAAGTCCTTGAACTAGTTGTGTGTCTTGATCAAAGCCAAGGTTGAAGCTAAGAGGTTGATTGGATTCCCCTGGGGAAAATAATTATATAAAGCCTAAGAGGAGGCTGTCTGATAGGGGTGCTCATTATACAAAGCCTAAGAGGAGGCTGGTTGATAGGGAGTACTCATTATACAAAGCCTAAGATTAACAGCGTCTGCACAACAAAGTCCTTGAACTAGTTGCCCGGACAGGTTGTTGACAATTGGGGAACAAACTTGCCCCTGTTAGCTTGGTTGATCTATGAAGGAGATGTCCCAGACAAGTTGACCTTTGAGAGATTTGCCGAATCTCGACCTGACTGCTTCTGATTAACTAGTCTTTGAGGATAAATTATAAAAGGATTTTACAGAAGAATTGAAATACCAGATGCTTCAATATCTTCAAACTTTTGAAAATAATCATAAGTCTTGACAAAGCTGCCCCAGTTCAACTGCATTCGCAATACAAAATTTTTTAGACTGTGGTAGAAACAACTGGGGAACAAACTTGCCCTTGCTGATGGGTCACTGGGGTCCAAACTTGTCGTAAGATGACCTCAAGAAGACTTGCCCCAATATTCTAAACTTTGAAGAGTTCTGCCCCTGATTCTTGGCTATTGGGATGGTGGATTGGCAGAACATTCCGCTTGGTTGCCCCTGACTGAGCTTTCTTTATCAAGTCAAATTCCCTAGCTGGCTGCATTTGTTGGGATTCCTTTGATATTGAATTGTTTTGTAAACAAGTATTGTTCATTAAAAATTGGCAATTTTAATGCAAAATTCATGTAAGCTTTTGAAATCAAAGTTTTATTGATGAAACACACATGGTGGAATGATTAAATAATCAAAAACAAAGTGGATCTGGTCATTTACAAAATGACAGATGAAGTGGTCAACACACACAATTAGCAAAGATCATTAGGAGTCAGGTTAATCAACCTTGTTGTAGTATGCTTTCAAAACAACCCTTCCTCAATTAGGTCTTTTAAGGGTTGTAACGTGGCCTGGTTCACGGTTTATGAAACAAAAGATAAAGGCTCAAAGTTTATTTGTACCCACCTCATCTTCGTGATGAACTCCGATCCTACACTCAGTTAACTCAAGCTATACATTCAGGTTCCTATAGGCCAAGAATGAATTGATGATAGTCGATGATTCAGACACCTTTGTAGTCATTACTCCCTTGCAGAATTTGGTTATCCTTTAATGCTGAGGTTTTGAGTCTTCTTCTTTTTTGGTTGAGGTTATGATACCTCTTTTTTCCTTTGCTGAGGTTATGACCTCTTTTTTTATTGTTGAGGTTATGACCTCTTTTTTTGATGAGGTTATGACCTCTTTTTTGATTGTTGTACAAGTTTTTTAAATAAGGCAAAGTTTTGGGCTTCACATCTTTCTTGGCTTTTGCCTTAAAAGGGACTCGGCACATTCTTTGATTTAGGATTCTCCAACGATCCTTCCTTATTTGTTGCTTAGAGGAACAACTTGTACAACACTTACTCATTTGATTTGAGAGAGCTGACTGGTGTCTTGCATGAAGCGCTTGCATTTGAATGCATAACCAAATTACACTGAGAACTCCCTGCCCCAAGGTTGAGATTTAAGGGTTTTTTGTGTAAAGAAAGAAAACTCATACTTCTAGGCTCGAAGGGTTAACGAGGGATTATCTTCCTTATTTCTCCAGTGCTTGGGAATTGAAACAATGCCTTACATCCTCGGAAAGGTTTAATCAAAAGCATACCACGACTATTAGGGATATGACATTTTCATCATCCTCCCCAATCTTTGCTTGAACAAAGAATTGATATGGGAAAAAAATTTGTCTGTTTTTGTTTTGTTTTTATGAACACAAAAGTAAATGATTGAAACGAATGGACTTAATCAAAAGATGCACAAACATTTTATTAATCTTGCCAATTTGAAAGTACAACGATGCTTATAAGCAAAAGTAATTCAAACATGCAAAGAAAACTACAACAAAAATGCTGAAATAACCAAAAGATTGCCAGCTTCAGGGAACTGGGCTTTCCTTTCTTGATTTGCCAAGTTGAGATATCCGTCTTCAGAGTTGATTGTCGAAATCCATCTGAGAATCATCCTCACATATACTCTCGGAAATTTCTTCCATCTCAGAGTTTGATGAACCTGTTTGATTAGGTGAAGGATTGTTGATTCGGATGGCTCGAGGTGTGAATGAGATCATATCGAAGTCAATCAGTGTCTGAACCTTGCTCCTGAGCACCTTACAGTCTTCAGTTGAATGCCCCTTGTGCCCCAGCATGGTGGTCACAACGGATGTGTCTGGAAAAGACACTGGATCCATCTCCTCTGGCACGATCAGTCTACTTTTGATTAACTCTGGTAGGAACTGACTATATGGTACTGGCAAAGGAGTGAAATTCCTCTCTGGTCACAAACTGGTTCTGCTCTTCTAAGTTTATGCTCCTTCAAAAGCTACTTCAAGTCCAATGATGGTTTCGGGAAGTCAACTGGGTTATAGATAAAGGACGGATGAGACTCGAGGCTGAGAAATGCAGATGCAATGCAAATGCAATGTAATGCTAATGCAAGCCAAATGGTTTCAAGGAACTCAAAGACGAGCTGCAAACATTTTGGAAAACTGAAGAGTTTTGTTTTAAAAATCCGTGATCTCTAAGGATCTTTGCAAAGAAAAAAACGTTTGAGTTCCTTGAAACCACCAATGGATGTGATGAGATGTGTGCAATGTACAAAACACGGGCACACAAAAACATAGATATATGTACACACAACAGCACGCAAGCCCTAGATTTAGGGGTCTCATGCATGGATGAACGTATGCACAAACACACATATACAGATATTCACAGATATGCACACACAAACAAGAGAGGACCTAGGTTTGAAGATCACGAGCATGAAGTCATGGTCTACCCATCCCAGAAGGTATGTGTAGTACTCCAAAATTTACTCTCTTACTTTGGTACTAACTGGCTTGTGTTTCATTTCATTTTTGCATTATCATGTGTGCACATCATTGGTTCTTAGCATGGGGTCAAGGTGTCTGAGGTAGTTCAAGAGGAGAAGGTGTTTTTCAAAAGGGTCAAGTTCCATACCATTTATCAGGAATCAAGGGTTGGTACAAAGTTACTAAATATGGAAATGACCTATAATTTGAAAGTTTCCATTTTGGGCAAGTTTTTACACTACAGTCAACTTGACTTTTCATCATCAAGGAAGCTTCAAATGATTTTTTCTCAAACATGAAAGTTGAAGATCTTTTTCTCCCCTTTCTAACAAGTACTAGATGGTCTCCATATCATTTGTGAAATTCAAGTTATGATCAAAAGAAGGCAAGGTGGTTTTTAGGGTTTCCTTATGGTTCCATTTTCACAACTTTTGCATTTTGGGACATAGTGACCTATAATTGGTTCCATTGCTTCAAGGCACATTCTAACATTAAAGTACATTCCATAAGGATCATTTTTAGCCTTTGAACCAAGGGATTCCATGACAAATCCATCACTTATTTCCCATTATGCAAAATTGCAAGATCATGCAAAACTCATGAACCAAGACATCTCAAGGCCCAAATCTAATTCAGGTGTGATTAGCAATTGAAACATAAGTGATCTATCATAAAATGCATGGGTGTACATGCATGGAGGAGGGTGTATTTCACATTATGCAAATTTGTCAAATGATCAAAAACTCATTAACCAAGGAATGATTGAGACCTAATTGCTAATCAGTGTGATAACCCTAGGTATTTAAGCTAAAATCATACACTCTTTGAAGGGAAGACACGTGATTTTGAGGAGAACAAAACTTACAACCCTAATCCTTCATTTCTTCGAATCTCACAATCCACAAGGTTTTTTCCAAAACTTCTTTCACCATCTGAACCCTGGGGATCCATAGAGCACGAAGCAACCATCGTTTGCAGCTAACAGCGAGGATACATTTGGCATAATTTCAGGTTAGGGCATTTTTTCATGGTCTTAGAACTCAATTTTTTGGTGCGTATAATGATGTGTGACATTCACTGATAATCCTGATGTAGTTTGTTTTGAGTTTGGACGTTTAGATTGATTGTATGATTAGTTTTAAAGTTTTGAACCAAACCTTCTTTCGTTCGTTTTGCTCTATGGGTTGATTGTTTGTGATAAATAATATGATATTCTTGATCCTCATGAAATTCTGGTTCGAATGATGTGCTTATATGTGATTTCTGGAAGAATTAATGTTGGTGGTCGCCGGAGAAGACGACCGGAACCCTAGTTCCGGCGTCTGGTAGGTTTTCCGGCCGGCCAAGGGTTTGGATGGGGAGGACATAATCCTGGCCGTTCGTTGCTTGGATCAGTCGGTCCATATTGTGCCACATCGTTTTAAAATTTGTTTTATTTTATGGTTTGCGTGTGTGACGTCCATGTTAATTACCATGAACCTTAAATCTGACCCACTCATCACACTTTCCTTTGAATGATCTGGTGCGTTGATGAAATCTGAAGGTTATTACATTGCCAGCGCATTAAATTATGATGTATCCCCACGTGCGTTTTATTTTAAATTCTGGGTGATTTAGTGTGTGTGTGTGTGTATGTTTATTATGGTGTATTGCTTAATCTGGAGCGTCTATCTTGATTACCTTGTGCTTGTGTTGACTGACTGGGGGCGTTGGATTGATCCTATGGTTGGTACTGAGTCAAATCATTTGACTGGGAGCACGTGTTCCTTTTATTTTTTCTGTTGGATTTCAGTGAATTGGGCTTGCTTTCCGCACCCCCATTTAAGCCCATTATCATTTTCAACGTGTTCTAGCTGCTATTTGCATCCCATGCTTATTTTAATTATTTCCTCTTTTCATTTAATTATTGTTTTGCATTTTAATTTTTAAAAATAGATACTTGCATTAAAAAATTTCCAAAAATTCATGAATCATATTTATAGTTTTATAAAATTTTCCCAAATTTTATTTTATTATTTTATTTTATTTTTGGCGTCTGAATTAATTATTTTAATAATTTCTTTTTGAATTTGTTTCATTTTGCGCACATTGCATTGTAGAATTTATTTCCCATCATCCATGAAACATTTTGAGTCCATTATTTTTTAATTATTTCCTCAACATCTTGAAGTTCATTAAAACATTTTTTTTCTTATTTTTAAAACTTTTTCATATTGCATTTTAGTCCCTTTCTTTTGCATGTTAGTTCATAATTCTCATTTGACTTTGCATAATTGTTTGGGTGACCTATCTTGGGAATCTTGGCATGGGCTTTTGACATGTTGTTTGCCACTAGTTGAGATGTTTTGAGAATTAATTTGGTAATTTCTGAAGTTGGTTTGCCAATTGTTTGATTGCTCTTTGTTTGAGGTCTTCCTTTATGCACATCCTTGATCATGTCTGAGTACTTGTTTGAGAAGGCACTTGTGCCATCATTTGGGTTTGCTTCTTTGAATTCATAATTCATGTTTAGGTCATCCACATTCTGTCTTGGTTGAGTTCCATTTGGTTTGTAACCTTTTCTCTTTGGTTTGTGACTTGCTTGGGTTTCATTTGTCTTATTGTTACTTATGTCTGTTTTGTACTAACCTTTTATGCAGGGGATGAGGTAAGTTATTTGAGGGTGTGGATAGTTATCCATGTCCACTCTCACTCTTTCTTCCTCTCATCTTTTCTGTTCTTTAGGCTTAGGTAGTTGTTAAACCTCCCCTTAGGGCCAGCTTTGCATGATAACATTAGGATAGATTTGACCCCGTAGTTTTTTTCTTTTCTTTTGAGTCCCTCTTCTCATCTCATGGTATCTCTAAGATACTTAATAAGGTCAACTTGCCTTGCACACAAGCCTTAAACATAGGAAATGAAGATTGAGGGGTCCCCCTTATCTCTTCTAGAGTATTGAGCATACGTCCCATTGGGGACGACCATGCGACGCATTCGTTCCCGTGCCATAGACTTTGGTTCAAGTTGAGTTACGAACTAACACAAGTCACTTCTGTCCTAAAAAATACAAACAAACTTCAAACCTTTTTATCCTGCAGGATCGTCAAACTAAAGGCTATTTTCAAAAAGGGCACGTTACTTTCCGTCTGAGTCGCAAACATACATCGACCCTAACTGCCGGACGCGAGCTTAACGTCGCTCATAAAAAACACAAAAAGAACTTGGTCCGAACTATGTTGACTCTGAATTTCCCATTGCACAAAGGGAGTACGTAGGCCTAGGACGTCGACGTCCTACCGAGTCTGTCTTTGTTTTCCTCTTCCCCATTTTAGTGCAGCCATAGATTTTAGGATAACTCACCCTTAGAATAGACAACAAGCGTGGATCCCATCGAGTACGATGGACGCGTGGGGTGCTAACACCTTCCCCTCGCGTAACCGACTCCCGAACCCAGGCTATGGTTGCGATGACCATTCCTTTCCCCTCTTCCTCAGGTTTATGCGGTGTTCCCTTTCCCTCTCTTGGGATAAATATACATTGCTGGCGACTCTGTGTTGCGCGCCACTTTCGCGTTTGTACCTGGATGAAAATCCTGGGAGCGACAGCTGGCGACTCTGCTGGGTGTAATACCCCAAATTTTGACCACTTAGATTTCCCATCATTGTGAAAATCATCATCACAATATGGATGAACCATCATGCTTCATCAGTCTCCCCAAAGATGGGCGAGCATCCAATACAATCAAAATTAGGGTTTCAAGCCCTCTCTGAGTGCTTAGACAAAGGATCAATCAAGAAATGACATGATCTTCAACTTGTCTAATCTCTTAAACATCCACAATGGATCAAAAAGGACTCCCACTTCAAGGATTAAGCACAAGGCTGCTCCCTTCTAGGTGGATCAAGTCTCAAGATCGACAGTGTCACCAAATTAGGGTTTTGGTCGACCAGGGCCTCCAGATGGAAATTTTCATCTGGGCACAAGGCAATAATCCAAAACATGACCTAATATGCTTCATGGAACCTCATGAACCCATGCATCAAGTCAATTTTGCCTCAGGGGATGCATTCATCAAAAATCAGGAATTAGGGTTTCTTGACCTAATTCACCCCTAAGTTGACTTTTGGGACAAACCATGAGCCAAGACCTCAAGATATGATTTGAGGGTCTCTAATACACCATATTGATCCATTTGGAACAATGGATTGATCCAAGAAGCTTGAGCAACAAGTCTCAATTTCATCTGCACCACAATTAGGGTTTTAAGGGAAAAGTCAACTGTAACTTTGACTTTTGACCAGGACATGCTCCCAAACCCTAATACATCATTAAATATACCCTATGACACCCATGGAACATGTCCATCAAGTTTGATTTAGGTCAAGGACATGATTTCCTGAAGAATTGCACAGTTTGGAATTCATCTGATAAAAAGTCAACTGTGCACAAAAGTCAACTTTGACTTTTTGAGATTTTTCACCAAAATGGATTTTTAACCCTAAAATGATGTTAATGTATGATTTGAATCATCATTCATCAAGAAAAATCAAGAAAAGTGAGATAACTTGTAAAAGGGGTAACCATAAAACTTAGAAATTTTTCTAAGTTAAAAATAAAGTGGCAAAGGTAGCAACTTTGGAGGACCATAACTCCTAAACCACAAGGCCATTTTTTCTCATCCAAAGATGGATTTGTAGCCCTCATTATCACCTACAAAAACTTCAACTACAAGTCATTCCAATTCATTAAGGATTTTGAGTTATGGAATGATCAAAGTGGCTGAAAAGTGAAAATGTCACTTTTTCCAACACTTAGTGAAATTTTCACTAAGTCAGATTCTGCCTCACTTTTTGCCAAATGTAGGGGGATTTTTCACTTGGAATCAAAAGAGATCAAAACCAAACTTGTTCAAACAGTTGTTGTATCATGTAAGAGCTTTCCAAAATGGCCAAGAACATTGCCAAATTCAACCTACATCATGAGATACAACATTGGCAAGTTGCCTTGCTGAAATCTGTCAAGGCAAGGCAGAATTTGAACTTTGGCTCGATTTGCCAAAATCAGCCAAATTCAATTGCTCCAATCCACTTCGATACCTCAGAGGATTGAATCTAAAGGGGACAATCACTGAGCCAAGCCTCCAAGGTCCAAGGAACAAGGAATAGCATGTTGAACCTAGAATGGCCAAAATAGGGACAGGACTTCAAATTTGGAATGAGGCATTCAATGGAACCATCAAGGTGGCATGGACTGAGCCATTCTCATCTGAAATCAGTCAAGACTTATCCAAGACCAAGGGGACCAAAGCTCTGTGCCCTAACCTCTAGTCAATGGCTAGAGGAGACTTGGATTTTCATTTGCCAACATTGGCCAAACCTACTTACCAGCTGCCATGCACTATTCCTTGCAAAACAAACTTACTCTACTATAAATAGAGCTCAATTGTGGTCAGTTTAAGTACACCAAAGCCATCTAACAGATGCTTTCCTCAAAATCTCTTTCTCTTGGCAAAAATGCCTTTCTTAGCAAGGTAGCTATCGGGTTTTGAGTTTGAGACCAATTCTGCACAAACCAATCACTCACACACCTCACATACATCACATATGAGCTGATCAAACACTCACATAACTTCTGAAACATCAATTTCATGAAATCACCAGCTGGTTGCTCAAATTTTCAAACAAGGTGCAGCTGAGGTACCACAAAATGATCCAGCCAATTTCAATCAAGTCCAACCATCCAAACACAATCCATATGGTGTAGGGAAGCTGTTCAGATCATCACCACTCATCTGTAACACCTCCAAATCAAAAATCACTTTGAACTTGCTATCACGGCTTGGAGGTAAGCACATACTTGGTCATCTCTCAATCTATGCATATTTCCTCGCACAATAATTTGGCCATATGTTCATAATCATGCATGGAATGTTTTCCCTCAATTAATTGCATTGTTTGAATCGTGTATAAAAAATCCTAGCCTTCATGCAGAAATTAGGGTTCTTGAGGTTTCTTCGTGATTTCTTGTTGTATGTTTAATTTAAATGAAATTAAAGTACATAGACATGATCGTGAGGTTGAGACGAGCATAATGATATGTGGATTGCATGATATGATTACGTATTCATGGAGATTGGATAGAAAACGCAAATCTGAGAAATCAAGAACACGCGCGTGTTCTTCAGCTTGTTCTTGGCGCCTTTTTTTTCAAATT
The DNA here is from genome assembly GCA_022829125.1 of Lathyrus tuberosus. NCBI lineage: Eukaryota > Viridiplantae > Streptophyta > Magnoliopsida > Fabales > Fabaceae > Lathyrus > Lathyrus tuberosus. The sequence goes on along the minus strand of JALAZF010000028.1, from coordinate 14,298,105 downwards.
CAAATATTTGAATTTTGTGATTTTGTTTAATTGATTCAAAAATTAATTTCTCTCTGAGTTTTAATGAATTTGAGTTGATTCTTTTTTAATAATTCACAAAAATGTTAAAATATTTTATTTTATCAAAAAATCCCAAAAATATTATTTATTTCATATAATTGATATTTTTGTAAAGAATTAATATTTTGATTGTTTTTGGCATTTTAAATATTTTTTCTACATTGATTTTGCAACTTTTAATGCTTTCTAATTATTTTGTAGGTCAATACTTAATTTTTGAAGCATTAATCCAAGATCACAATTTGTTTTCCATGTGTTAAACAATTTTTGATCATTTTAATTGAATTTTTATTCAATTAAATACATTTTGAAAACAAATTAGGGTTTTGGATTAATTCAACCCTCATAAATCATTTTCAAAACACTTTGGGCCTCTATTAGAGTGTAAGACCCAATCCTTTTTTTTTGACCAAATCATCTTTGGGCCTCACTTATTGTATAAGTCCCGATACCGTCAAAAAACAAACGGCGCGATCGTCGCCTTTTCAAAAATCATCTGGGCCTACCCTCGAGTAGTAAGACCCATTTATTTTTCTTTAAAACCTTTTTGGGCCTCTTGAGAGAGTGTAAGACCCATCCCCCCTTGTACAAAAACTTTTTGGGCCTCACTCATTGTATAAGTCCCTCTGTACAAGTAAACGGCGCGATCGTCGCCCGTTTAAAAATAAAAATCATCTGGGCCTCTCCTTGAGCTATAAGACCCATTCAAAACACTTTGGGCCTCTATTAGAGTGTAAGACCCAATCCCCCTTTTAACCAAAACATTTTGGGCCTCGCTTATTGTATAAGTCCCTCTGCGTTAAAAGAAAACCTCGGCACGATCGCCATTTTTAAACGAAAAATCATTTGGGCCTACCCTCGTGTTATAAGCCCCACACTCTTTTCTTTAAACCTTTTTGGGCCTCTTGAGAGAGTGTAAGACCCATCCCTTTGTACAGAAAACCTTTTTGGGCCCCAGTCACTTGTATAAGTCCCGCTGTACAAAATTAAACAGTGTGCTCACTGATAAAACCCTGGGCCTCTCCTTGAGCTGTAAGCCCCAAATCTTTCTTTTTCAAAGCACTTTCTCCTTTGATTTTGAATATACTGCTGTTTTCAATCTTTCTTTGTTGAACAACTAACCAAACAGCATGGAAGCACTACAACCGAGTAAGTGGTTATCGCTTTCATTTACTGCTTTCATATTATAAACTGTATTGTGGGGCTGCTCACTGTAAGTCTCCTTTCATAAACTCATATCTACTGTGTAATAATAGTATAGATATTTCGAGTTTCCCTGGCAACTACGTCTAGAACTAGGTGACGCCGTTTCACTTATTCGTAGAAATAGACGCCTAGATCCCCAATAGGAGCACCAGATACAGTCTTCTCTTCGGCTGTCCTCCTTAGGAATCGTCAAGAAGCTCTACTCCCCAAGATGAATGTATTCTCCGTGAATGGCATCTTTGAGTTTCTTCCCAATTCTCGAACTTTCCTGACTTGATCTATTCCTTGTGGATAGCTTGCCTTGAATGTCTCGGGGTTTGGGTACCCACTACGGTCATAATCTTGGACCTTAACTAAGGAACCCTCTTTAAAAGTTAAAAGTCGCTGGATAGTAAACCTCGCACGTTTACCAGTGGTTTTTATCTTTAAAAGAGTTATCTCTCCTAATGGAAAGGAGGTGATAGACCCACGGGCTTCTTAAAAGCATCGGCCTCCTCTTGGGCATTATTCAAGGACACTACGGCTTCTTAGAAGTATTCACAGCCTCCTCTTAGGCTTCGTATAATGATCTCTTCCTTCGGGAATGATAGCCTCCTCTTGGGCTTCGTACAAGGACCCGTCGGCTTCTTAAAAGTTTCTAGCCTCCTCTTGGGCTTCGTACAAATTGTCCCGACGACCTCCTAGAGGTATAGGAACAGAACCTAGTCATCCTCATAGAACAGTCCTTTCATAGAGTCTACTACTGTTTCTCAAAGCATAATACAAAAGATAAAACTCTAGACACGAACAGTCTAACTTTCTTGAGTCTCAAAGACATTCTCAAGCACCCTTCGTTAAATAGGAAGGAAACCCGCAGACTCGGATAGTCTCAATTCCCTTTGGATTTCCCGTTTCCTCAAAGAGAAGGAAATATCCCTGATCCTCAAATTAAATCCCTGAGTACAGTGTTGCTCATATAAGAACTGATTTTCTCTTTTAAATCAGTATATTGGATCTGTCACTCAACTGAAACAGTTACAATAGCCTCCATCTCGGGCTTCGTACGAGATACCAAAATTCTCCCCAGTGGAGTCAAAACAACCTTTTCGCCTCTCTCTCGGGCTTTGTACGAGACACAAAATAGCCTCCTCATAGGCTTTGTATAATGATTTTCCTAGCGGAAATTAGCCTCCTCTTAGGCTTTGTATAACGATATGCCCCACTGGGTCAAAAACTTTTAGCCTCTCTCTCTGGCTTTGTACGAGACACAAAATAGCCTCCTCTTAGGCTTTGTATAATGATTTTCCTAGCGGAAATTAGCCTCCTCTTAGGCTTTGTATAAGAAAACCACTGGTTGATCCAATCGACCTTTTAGCATCAAAGTTGTGCCTCGTTCACAGTACACAAACATCAACAACTCCTTTCCTTTCATCTAATCGCTGTAAGCGGCAAGCCTCTGGATCATCTATATCCATGCCACTGTCCCTCTTTTAGCATGAGAAATTCCTAAGGAAAGATGGCATTGCTCTACACTGAGTTAAAGTCTTCTCCTTCAGGTTAAAACCCTTTCTTCGGAAATTATGGCATTGCTCGGATCCGCGTATCCCAGTTAAAGTAATTCTCCTTCTCTCCTCTTTAGAGATGACAAATTCTCTCTAAAGTCAAGGTTTTTCAGCTTCACATCTTGGGCTTTGAACAAGATACAAACCACCTTTCGCTTCACGTCTTGGGCTTTGAACAAGACACCAAAACACCCATTTCCTCCCATAGAATAGGAGGAACTACGAACGCTCTGATTTCCCTGTTTCGGTAAACGGGAATACGTAGGCATAAGATCGAAAGAAAAGATCTTAGCGAGCGCAATCAACAAAAAACCCAAATCCCATATCTTCGTTAATCAAAAGCAGTAATTCAAAAGCACCAGTCCTAACATCCTAACCCTTGTTCCCCGCCAGAAACATTAAGCCCTAGAAAGAAAGAAACCTGTATTGGCGAAATACGAATAACCAATACAAAGGCTCCCCCCACATTGATAGCATCCGTAACCTAACAGACCGTTGTTTAAACTCAGTATGCAAGCAGGGTTAATTGGAGACATCTATTTCCCTTTCTTATTCAGCTCACAATAGGATAAAAAATGAATCGACCTGTAGTTTAAAGCTCAAACCGCAGAGAGCGACCAGCGCTTAAGAACCGCGTCCAAAATCGCTCGCTACAGAAAAGTGGCGCCCACCGTGGGACCCGTTCCTTTCTTTCTACTTCTATTGTGTGAAAAATTACACAAATGGCGACTCTGCTGGGGAGTCTCCTTTTCTGCCTTAGGGCATCATCCCCGTTTTCCACGAAAAATGGGAACTCTACCGAAGAGAAAGATTGACCTATGCTGGTCCATCTCTTAGGCAGGGAACCACAGATTGGGGCTTCCGCCGGGGAACCCATTTCTGTCAAGAACTTAAGATTCATAGCTTTATAAGTCTAGGATGATTAGGACAAATATATATACTGCTTTTCCTAAATGCTATACATGTTTATTTTTCTGCTACTGGGAATGCGTGTGATGCCGCATGTGGTGAGATTGAGTATACACTTAAGAAAAGCCAACCTTTTTCGTAGTGCGGAAGCTATCGGAAATAGCTGTTACGCGATACTACCCTCATTTGAGGCTGGTGATCTATTCTCGGTGAATGGCACTTACTCTAAGATTGCACACAACTCGCTGGCGATCCGCTTGTTGTCTGTCTTCCTTGGAGGAGCTGATGATAATGAGTACAGGTACAAAAATCACCCTAGTATAAACCTTTGGGGATGGGTAGAGCCTTGACTTCATGACAACGACCCTTTGACCCCATGTTTTTTCTATGTTTTTGTGTGCTGCATTCATGCATTCATTTAATAAAACATTAAAACATTCAAAAAAAATTTCTCTTCTAGTCTCTCTGTTTTTCAAATTAAACTAAGACTGTGATTGCAAATATCAGAGAAAAGGATTACGCTAATGGATTTCGGTAGAAGGAGAACTCACTAGTATACCTTCAAGGTTCCAAAACTAGGGGATTTGAGAAAGTTAGCGAGGATGATCGTTAACCCAGAGGCTTTCAGAGCCAAGCACGGTGGTTTGCTACCACTGTTAAGAGTCCATGTGATTAAGGGGATCATGGACGCGCTAATTCAATTCTACGATCCGGTTTATCATTGTTTCACATTCCCGGATTACCAGCTATCACCAACGCTGGAGGAGTATTCTCATCTGACTGATTTACATATCACAGATCGAGCTCCATTTTCTGGACTGGAAGAAATTCCAAAGAATCAGACTATTGCAATAGCAATTCATTTGGACGAGTCTGAGGTCCGGACTCACATGACCACTAAGGGTGGCACCCAAGGTTTGCCAGCCCAGTTCCTGACCAAGAAAGCTCTGTACTTTGCTAGTATAGGGAACATGACTGCTTTTGAAAGCATCTTTGTCTTGCTCACCTACGGGTTATTTTTGTTTCCCAACATCAATAACTTCGTCGATATCAACGATATTAAGGTTTTTCTCATTGGAAACCCTGTGCCGACTTTGCTCGCAGATGCGTATCATTCTGTACACTTAGGAAATTTGTACAGCAGAGGAGAGATCACATGCTGTGTACCTTTGCTCTACAAATGGTTTATCTCTCACTTGCCCAAGTCTGCTGCTTTTTGGGATTGCAAGAGTGTCTTACGTTGGTCACAGAAGATCATGTCTCTCACCAATTTCGATATAGATTGGTGTAATAGGATTTATGAGGGAATCAGAATCATTGACCGTTGTGGAAACTTCCCCAGCGTACCCCTCATAGGAACTAAAGGAGGAATCAACTATCATCCGGTATTAGTTCTTCGTCAATTTGGATACCCGATGAGACACATCCCACTGGGTGTTCATCTGGAAGGTCTTTTCTTCAAAGAAGGAGAAAGTGACAGAGCACTAAAGATGGAAATAGTGCAAGCTTGGAAACATGTTCATAAGAAAGGACGAGAGTCTCTGGGAAAACCGAACTGTGTCTCGGTGGAGCCTTATCTCCATTGGGTACAAACTAGAGCTCTCAAGCTAAAGATGCCTTATCCTCGTTACGGAATTCTTCCGCCGAGGGAAATTGTCATGTACTTCATGACGGAAATTGAAAGGCTTCAGGTTACTCTCAACAAAGTTCAAAAGGAAAGAAGATCTTGGAAGAACAAGTATCGCACCCTCGACGTAGAGTGTATCCAAATACAGCAATTACTGAAAGAGAAAGATGCTCTGATTGAAATTTTGGAGCAGCATGCGGTAGAGAATCAAGATGACCAAAGGAATTTGCTCGCTCCTTTCACTTGGCAAAGGAATGACAACCCGACAACGACCCAAGAGCCCCGGTCGAAGATACGGAAGATATCAGAATCAGCACCCGGTTTCTCCTCAGAGAGGACTCGGGACCCATTAGTTTAGGTTTCTGTTTCTGCACTTTGTAATCTACTGTATTTCCATTTCTGTAATCCTTTGGAATTCAATAAAAAGGGGTTTCCCCACTGTTTGATATTTGCAATCTAATTGTCGAAGTTTATTTTAATTAAACCTAAAAACAATTAATATAATCATTGCATTCATCATTCTCACATCGCGTATTCTCCTTACCTACGAATCTCACGTTTGTGTCTCGATTCTAGAGTCAAACTGTCTCATTCGTATAATACTCGGGCCAATCGTCAGAAAAAGATGGATGATCTTGAGGAAGAAAACAGAGAGTTGAAAGAAGAGATCGACACTCTGAGAGAGGATATGAGAAAGCTTCGTAACGACATGCAAGCCATGGCAGAAGCTCAGCTACAAAGAACTGTGATCTCAGAGATCACCTCAACGCCCATCATAGAAAAGTATGATCCTAGGTATCAGATGCCGAAAGATCGTCCTTGAGGCATGCCTGTTAACTATATCCCGGAAGGATATGTTCCGCCGATCACTGAAGATCAGGGAATCGCAACAGAAGCCGCTGGGCCTGAAGGTTACAAACTTCAGGAAAGCGAAGATGCCAGGGGCATACTCAAGACTCCTGAAGGTTACAAACTTCAGGAGGCGCCAAGACTTACTGCCGTAGTCACGGTACCACCCCCTGTGGTGCACACTGTCCCAGAAGGACAGATTCCACGGGCACCTTCTGATAAGAAGGAAACTATGTTTGACAGAATGGATGAATTCCAGGAACAGTTCCTGGAAATGCAGAAAGAGCTGCAAGCCATTCGCGGTCAGGATCTATTTGGAAAGGACGCCGCAGACCTCTGCTTGGTCCCAAATGTAAAAGTCCCGCACAAGTTCCAAGTGCCCGACTTTGAAAAATACAAGGGTAACTCTTGCCCTCAAAGTCATTTGGTGATGTACGCTCGGCGGATGTCAGCTCAGACAGAAAATCAGGACCTGCTGATTCATTACTTTCAGGATAGTTTAACCGGTGCTGCCTTAAAATGGTACATGGGTTTAAACCGTGCCTCGATCAGCACATTCAGAGATCTTGGCACTGCCTTCGTCCAACAATACAAATACAATTTGGACATGGCACCCGACAGAGATCAACTCAGATCAATGTCGCAAAAGGACAAGGAAACCTTTAAGGAGTATGCTCAAAGGTGGCGTGAAATTGCCGCTCAAATTTGTCCACCTCTTGAGGAAAAAGAGATGACAAAGATCTTCTTAAAGACCTTAAGCTCATTTTACTACGGCCGAATGGTTGCCAGCGCGCCCAGTGATTTCACCGAAATGGTCGGCATGGGTGTACGTCTTGAGGAAGCCGTCCGAGAAGGACGTTTGGTAAAAGACACTGGATCAATGAGCGGTACTAAAAAATACGGTAGTGCTCTCCCTAAGAAAAAAGAGCAATATATTGGGAATATCTCTCTCGGAAAGCAAAGGCGACGTTATCAGCCAGTAGCAGCTGTTACTCCTGCTATCGGCCCCGCGCCTGTTCCTATGTATCAACCTCAGATTGCGCAGAGCCAACCTGACCAACAAAGGACACAACAGCCTCTTCAGCAGGCTCGTCCCCCATATAACAACAACCGTACAACACGGCCACCAGGATTTGATCCTATACCTGTAATGTACCCAGAACTGTTTCCGTTACTGCTGGCTAAGGGGCACATTCAGACTAAGTCTCCCCTTTCAGTTCCGGAAAATCCGCCTTTCTGGTTTAAGGTGGATCAAACATGCCCTTATCATCAAGGAGGTTCAGGGCATAACATTGAGACTTGTCTCAATTTCAAATCTGACGTGCAAAAGCTTGTTAGGAGCAGGCTCTTATCTTTCAAAGATACGAATCCTAATGTTCTTAGGAACCCGCTGCCTCAACATGAGGAGGCTGCAGTCAATCTGATTGAGAAAGAGACTAACAATGTCTATCAAATTCACGATGTACTCTTATTGGGGACCAATCTGGTCAAGATGCATTGTAGACAGAGTGGATATGGCCATGTGCCACCTCATAATTATCACCAGTGTGATATCTGCTCTAAAGACAACCAGGAGTGTTCTGTAGTGCAAGCAGCTCTACAGGAACAAATGGATCTTGGATGGATCCAAGAGCACCGAGTTCGTGGAGTTAACATGGTCTCTACGAATTCTAACATCATTCAAAACCACGATATCCGTGTGATGAATGTCAACTTGGTGACGATGCACTCAAGGCAAAGCTAGTATCATAATCTGCCGCGGCACGATTACAGCTCCTGTCTGATTTGCTCGGTAAACAAACAGGGATGCTCTTTCATACAAGAGGCCCTCCAGCATCATATGGATCTTGGATGGATCCAAGACTACCATGATAGGAACTCCTATCAAGTCAACATGGTTCAGATCTTTGACATCCGCGTGATGAATACCAACTTGGTAGAGTTACATGCTGAGCAGGTCCGACTCGGATTCTTAATATCACACGATTATCAAAACTGTAAAGCAGGTTGCGAAAACGATCGAGGTTGTACCCTTGTCCAGGAGGCACTTCAGCACTTGTTAAATCACTGGTGGATGCCAATCTATATGGACGAATATACTCAGCAGATTAGTATCAATAACAGGAATCCTACTCGTCGTCAAAGTCAGGATGTCCGATCAATGGAAGGTAACCTAGTGAGGTTACATTGTATTCAAAGTGGGCGTGGCCATGTGCCACCACACAACTATGACAGTTGTAGCGTCTGTTCGGAAAGTAACCAAGGGTGTTACCTTGTGAGAGCAGCTCTTCAGGGTCAGGTCGATCATGGAGAAATTCGTCCATATCCAGGTTCTGGACCCATCATTTGGTCACCGAACTACCTTGCCGAGCAAGTTGAGGATGTTGTCACGATCTCTGGTCATCACAGGACCAGGGATGTTTTTTCCATCATCCCTCTACTTGACGAATCTAGAGTTCCCAACCAGGAACGGATCGAGATTACTTACGATGGTCAGAAAAATCAGAAGGTTCCCATAGTCATCTATCTACCGGGGCCACTACCGTATGAATTAGCTAAGGCAATCCCTTACAAATACGGTGCAACAATAATCGAGAATGGAAAGGAAATTCCATTACCCTCCGTCGTGAATATTACAGACGTCAGTCGTGTAACACGGAGTGGTAGAATCTTCAACCGAGGGGTTGGAGAATCCAACAAAGAAAAGGAACTTCAGGCAGAAATTCCTGATCCGCCAGTCGGTCAATCTAGTAATCCCGACTTTTCAAAAGACAAAGATGAGATGCTAAAGCTCATCCAAAGGAGTGAATATAACATCGTTGATCAACTGTTACAGACTCCTTCAAAGATCTCAGTATTATCACTGTTACTCAGTTCAGAAGCACACAGAGAGGCTCTACAAAAAGTTTTGGAGCAAGCCTTTGTGGAACAGGATGTAACAGTCAGACAATTCGATAGCATTGTCTCTAACACCACTTCCTGCAATAATTTGGGATTTAGTGATGAGGAATTACCTGAAGAGGGTCGCTGTCATAACATGGAGCTCAATATCACAGTTAACTGCCAGGGCGATGCTTTAGCCAACGTACTGGTAGACACAGGGTCAGCCCTGAATGTTATGCCGAAGTACACTTTGACGCAATTATCATTCAAGGGCCCTCCGATGAGAGTCAGCGAGGTCGTCGTCAAAGCATTCGACGGATCCAGAAAAACAGTTATCGACGAAGTTAATCTTCCCATAACTATTGGTCCTCACACTTTCCAAATCACTTTCCAGGTCATGGACATCCGGGCAACATACAGTTATTTATTAGGAAGACCTTGGATACATCAGGCTGGAGCGGTTACTTCGACCCTCCACCAAAAGCTAAAGTTCGTCAAGAACGATCAACTTGTCACGGTTTGTGGGGAACAAGCCTTGCTTGTGAGCAACTTATCATCATCTACTTGTGTGGAATCCGAGGAGGTTATCGGAACACAGTTCCAAGCACTGTCGGTGAACAAGAACGATTAGTACAAAGAAGGAACTTCAAATTCTTCATACAAAGATGCTATCAAAGTGGTCGAGAGTACCGATACGACAAGATGGGGACGGCTTGTCATTCCTATTGACAATAAAACAAAGAAGGGTCTTGGTTTTTCTGCAACCTGTACCCAGACAGCCGCCAACGATGAAAGTCTTCATCCCCTTCAAAACTTCTTCCACAGTGGAGGTTTTCTTCACCCAGTGTCTCAGACAGTTCATGCTATCAATGAGGAAGATCCCTCTGACACAGATGAATAATGGAAGTCCTACCTTAACAAGGACGGCTATATGTCTCAGGAAGAGGTGCCTATGCCTTTTTGCTTTCCTACAGAAAGTCCGAGATTTATACCAAGATTAGACGTCGAAATGATCTACGGAGATTGTGATCCGGAAGGATGCCGTGCTCCACCAAATTCATTAGAGGAAGACACTCTGATGAAGGACAATTTTGACCACACTTACTATGGCCCAATGGATGGCCTGCCAATGTGGCAGCCTTACCTAGGAAACTTGGGGCAAGAAAGTCAGCCGAGTAACGAAACTCAGCTGAGCGTCATTGAACAGAATACCTGTGTCCCCACCCTGTCATGGGATCAACACTCAGGTCATTCGGAAACTACTCAACATGAAGATGAATTCGCAAAGTTTGCAGGACTAGAGTTCATTAACTATGCTTTTCCTGAGGTCAACGTCATCGAGAGAAGTGACTCCTCCAGTTCCAAAGAAGTTTGGGACACTCTGGGACAACCAAGTGGAAAATTCGACTTTATGATCAAGTACACTGCTCCCGAAAGCTCTCGTATCAGGCTCGAAGACATCCAGCCAACTGGATGGGGAGATACAGCTGAGAGCACCAATGCTATGCAAAATGCAACAGAGGAATCCTCCTACGACAATTCTGCCTGGGGAACAGATTCCAATGATCCTACTCCACCAGAAATCAGCATCATTTCTGAAGACAAATCAAGGAAGGTGCCAGACTTTGTGATTCACCGAGGATTTCGCCGCCAATGGGTTGCCGTCGAGGTTCCGAAGGTCGTTCATCAGTCAAAGTAATTGCCATCTTTAAACCTTTCACCCTGCCCAGGTGAAACGGATATTTTGATAGGGCTTGTTTTCTGTAAATTTCCCTCTTCGCTTTGCCCAAAGCGACAGAGTTTTGTTTTATAGGGCTGTAGTTTCAAGAATCGACTTGTTCATTAATAAAATAACGTCGTTCTGTAATTTCCGCATTAATTGTTGTTTTCTCTTTTTGCTTTTTTAGAAAATGGTAATCCTAAAAAACAATTCAATCATAAAAACAAGCAGTAAAACAAATACACTGCACACACTTGCATTTTCTCTATCTCTTCTAAACACGAATCATCACGTCATGCAGATTGCTTGTTTTATACCCCGTTGAAACATACGATCCGATGCCTTCTTCCAACTTTGAGTTCCCGGTATTCGAGGCTGAAGAAGAAAATGACAACGAAATTCCAGAAGATATCTCCCGACTACTCAGACAAGAGGAAAGGTCCATTGAACCTCACAAAGAGCCATTGGAAACGGTAAACTTGGGTTCAGAAAAAGAGAGAAAAGAAATCAGGATCGGAGCATTGCTCAGTCCAACTGCCAGAGAAGGTTTGATAAAGCTTCTCAAAGAATTCCCCGATGTGTTCGCTTGGGCCTATCAGGATAAGCCAGGGTTGGATACCAGCATCGTGGAACATCACTTACCGTTGAGATCAGAATGTCCGCCAGTAAAGCAAAGGTTGAGACGCACTCACCCGGACATGGCCATCAAAATCAAAGAGGAGGTACAGAAACAGATCGACGCGGGTTTCCTCGCTACATCTGAATATCCTCAATGGTTAGCCAACATCGTACCTGTTCCTAAAAAGGACGGAAAGGTCAGAATGTGTGTCGACTACAGAGATCTGAACAAGGCAAGTCCAAAGGACGACTTTCCTTTACCACACATTGACATGCTGGTAGACAGTACAGCAAAGTTCAAAGTTTTTTCCTTCATGGATGGATTCTCGGGCTATAACCAGATCAAAATGGCGCCGAAAGACATGGAGAAAACCTCGTTCATTACCCCATGGGGTACCTTTTGTTACAAGGTAATGTCGTTCGGTTTGAAGAACGCCGGGGCTACCTATCAAAGGGCCATGACTACTCTGTTTCATGACATGATACATAAGGAAATCGAGGTATATGTCGATGATTTGATTGCAAAATCAAGAACAGAGGATGAGCACGTTGAACATCTGTCAAAATTGTTCGAACATCTAAGAAAATTCAAGCTCCGCTTGAATCCCAACAAGTGCACCTTCGGTGTCCGTTCAGGGAAATTACTAGGGTTCATCGTCAGCCAGAAAGGGATTGAGGTTGATCCTGACAAGGTCAAGGCTATTCAAGAAATGCCTTCTCCGAAAACTGAAAAACAAGTCAGAGGATTCCTGGGACGTTTGAACTACATCTCCAGATTCATATTCCTTATGACCGCGACATGTGCGCCGATTTTCAAATTACTCAAAAAGAACCAGGATTGCGTTTGGTCAGAAGATTGCCAAACCGCCTTCGACAATATCAAGGAATATCTGTTGAATCCTCCGATTCTATCACCTCCAGTGGAAGGAAGACCACTGATTATTTACCTCACAGTCCTAGAGGACTTAATGGGATGTGTACTTGGCCAACAAGACAAAACTAAAAGGAAAGAGTCTGCCATTTACTATCTAAGCAAGAAATTCACCGACTGCGAGACTCGGTACACAATGCTTGAGAAAACTTGTTGCGGTTTGGCTTGGGTAGCCAAACGTCTTCGCCAGTACATGATTCGTCATACTACTTGGTTGGTCTCCGGAATGGATCCAATCAAGTACTTTTTCGAAAAACCTGCTCTCACGGGAAGGATTGCCCGTTGGCAGATGTTACTATCAGAATATGACATAGAGTACCACGCTCAGAAAGTCGTTAAGGGAAGTATTTTAGCCGATCATTTGGCTCATTAACCGATTGACAATCAAGAATCAATCGAGTTTGACTTCCCAGACGAAGATGTCATGTATCTAAAAATGAAAGATTGCGATGAACCGCTACCCAGTGAAGGGCCAGAACCAGGTTCCCAGTGGGGACTCATCTTTGACGGAGCAGTTAATCATTTTGGAAACAGAATTGGGGCAATCATTGTTACCCCTCAGGGTTCCCACATTCCTTTCACTGCCAGACTTACGTTTAAATGTACGAACAACGAGGCCGAATACAAAGCATGTATTATGGGTCTCGAAGAAGCGATTGATTTAAGGATCAAAAACTTGGACGTATACGGCGACTCAGCTCTGGTTATTAACCAGATAAAAGGAGATTGGAACACATACCAATCAGGATTGATTCCTTACAAAGACTATGCAAGAAGGTTGTTACCCTTCTTCAACAGAGTCGACTTTCATCACATCCCTCGTGATGAGAATCACATGGCTGATGCATTAGCCACTCTCTCTTCCATGATTAGTGTAGGTCGATGGAATGACATACCTAAGATCGACATCATGCGCCTTGAACGGCCCGCTTACATCTTCACGATTGAAGCAGTCATAGACGACAGACCTTGGTATCACGATATCAAATACTTCCTTCAGAAACAAGAGTACCCATCTGGGGCACTCAGAAAAGACAGGAAAACTCTCAGAAGATTGGCTGGAAACTTCTTCCTGAGCGGTGACACTCTTTATAAGAGAAATTTTGACATGGTCTTGCTCCGATGCGTCGACAGACCAGAAGCAGACATGCTCATGAAAGAAATTCATGAAGGATCCTTTGGAACTCATGCCAACGGACACACAATGGCGAGAAAAATTCTCAGGGCCGGGTATTATTGGTTGACCATGGAATCCGACTGCTACAAGTACATGAGGAGGTGTCACAAGTGTCAGATATACTCCGACAAAATTCATGTACCGCCATCACATCTTAAAGTTCTTTCTTCCCCGTGGCCATTTTCCATATGGGGAATCGACATGATTGGCATGATTGAGCCCAAGGCTTCAAACGGACATCGGTTCATCCTGGTAGCCATTGACTATTTCACCAAGTGGGTCGAAGCGGCGTCATTCGCCAATGTAACCCGACAAGTGGTGGTCCGATTTATCAAAAACAATATCATCTGCCGCTATGGTGTTCCAAGCGAGATCATTACTGATAATGGATCTAACTTGAACAATAAGATGATGAAAGAGTTATGTGCAGAGTTCAAGATTGAACACCATAACTCATCTCCCTACCGACCCAAGATGAACGGAGCGGTAGAAGCGGCTAACAAGAACATCAAGAAGATCGTTCAAAAAATGGTTGTAACCTATAAAGATTGGCACGAGATGCTACCCTTTGCTCTTCATGGTTATCCAACATCTGTCCGCACTTCAACAGGGGCTACCCCTTTCTCTCTAGTATATGGCATGGAGGCAGTGCTTCCCATAGAAGTAGAGATCCCGTCAATCAGGGTATTGATGGAAGCTAAGCTCACCGAAGCTGAATGGTGTCAAAGTCGACACAACAAACTGAACCTGATCGAAGAGAAGCGAATCACGGCACTATGCCACGGTCAGTTGTATCAACAAAGAATGAAGAGGGCGTTCGACAAAAAGGTCCGACCTCGTGTCTTCAGGAAAGGAGACCTTGTGCTCAAGAAGATACAATCATTTCTCACTGACTCTCGGGGCAAATGGACCCCAAATTATGATGGCCCCTATGTGGTCACGAAAGCTTTCTCAGGCGGCGCCTTGAGACTTGCAACCATGGACGGAGAGGAATTTGCCTACCCCACGAATGTTGATGTAGTCAAGAAATACTTCGCCTAAACTAAAAAAAAAAAAAAAAAAAAAAGTCTCGGTGGATTGAAAACCCGAAAGGGCGGTCCAGGCAAAAGTTAGAGACATGAAAAAAAGAATCATCCCGATGGATTGGAAATCTCATAGTACAATCCAGGCAAAAGTTAGGGATAATGGCAAGTAACTATGTTCAACAGAGGCAAGTCCCTCAGCAGTAGTTACATCATCTATCGGAGGAAATCTCCAGTCAAAGGTCATCTTCGACAGAAGCTCAAGATGCCCCGAATTCAAAGTTGGTAGAAGGATAGTGGTCGTTATGTTTCAACGTAGCCCTTTTCCCTGTAAATTACTGTTTTCTAACTTTGTATATACTCTTTGGAATCACGCGTTTGGCTGATCTCCATCTTATCAATAAAATTTGAGCCCTTGTGCTTTTGTTTGTAATTCTTGCTTGTTTTAGCTTTACAGAACGACGTTGTTTAAACTTAATCAGCGATTCTTGAAATAAAACAAAAATGAATTTACTTGTTAAAACTTTTTCTGCTTTTAAAATAAAGATGGCAATTTCTTTTGACTGTTGAACATCAGAAGAACGTCGATTGCTTCTCCCGAAGTAAGCGAACTTCAAAGTGCAGAATCAAAGTACTCCTTCTAAGCCAGTATGCCTGAATGAAGGGATCAACTGTGTCAGAGACCTTGTTTCGTCTGACACCCTCGGCCGAGTTCTCATCTCTTAAGCCCGATCAACATAGCTCCCAACGGGACTATCTCTCCTAAGCAAGGTGGAATTGCTATTTTGAATCAACGGTACTTCTTCGTCCCGCGATGGCCGAGTATCCAATTGTGTTCATCCATTAGTCTGTATGTCGCGTCTGTTTTGTCAGCATATACATACATACTTCATGCATTTTATTTGCGTTCGCATTTCGTATTGCATCACTATCACTTGAGTCGGTCTTGTCCCCTAGTGATAAACAGTTTTCTCAATCAAGTTTGTCAGTTCTTTCCTCGTCAGGAAGTGTTGCGTCTGCACAATCTCGCCACCAATGTATCTTTAGATCAGAGTCGGCACTTGGCCACTTTGATAACTTGAACCTCTGAAAGATCAGAGAACCTTCAACAGGTGTCACTCTTCGCCATTGAAGATGATATCCTTGCTTTCCCAAATTAAGGAAAATCCACAGAGAAAGCCTCGTGATCAGAGATTCGGCAGTACATCAGTATTTCTCCGAAAAGTCGTTGATGAAAAGGTCATCGACACCTCAAGATTGGACCCCATCATATGGCGTTTCTCCGGGAAGATCCCGAGAAAAGTATGATGAAAGATCCCAAAACGAAAACAGTCTCTCAAGAGACTCGCTTTCCCTAGTAGAATCGACAAATGGCGTCTCTAAAATAGAGAAGTTTGTGTACCTCTACAATTCAGACGAATGGGTTCCCCAGCAAGTCTGACATCAAAAATTTTTCCACTCAAATGGCATCTCCCCAAGAAAATTCGGCGAGAAGTTTGAAGGAAAGCCGCTACGAATAGCGACCATTGTCAGTAAAGTTTATTGACGAAAGAAACTAAGACCAGTTCTTGGTAGGAAACCAGGATCGAGGGGAAGTTTAAATCAGAAACTAAGACCAGTTCTTGGTAGGAAACCAGGATCGAGGGGAAGTTTAAATCAGAGACTGAGACCAATTCCTTGGTAGGAAACCAGGATCGAGGGGAAGTTTACCTTTTCTAAGCATCATCGCTTAGCTAAAGAAGATGAATGCGTAAGCTACCATTCATAACCACCATCAAAATTTCGGATATTCCGATATTTAATCCTCTTGCACCCCGAATGCTCGAATACCTTCGTCATTCATACCTTCGGGTCCAAGAAGATTAAATAGGGGCATCTGTAATACCCCAAATTTTGACCACTTAGATTTCCCATCATTATGAAAATCATCATCACAATATGGATGAACCATCATGCTTCATCAGTCTCCCCAAAGATGGGTGAGCATCCAATACAATCAAAATTAGGGTTTCAAGCCCTCTTTGAGTGCTTAGACAAAGGATCAATCAAGAAATGACATGATCTTCAACTTGTCTAATCTCTTAAACATCCACAATGGATCAAAAAGGACTCCCACTTCAAGGATTAAGCACAAGGCTGCTCCCTTCTAGGTGGATCAAGTCTCAAGATCGACAGTGTCACCAAATTAGGGTTTTGGTCGACCAGGGCCTCCAGATGGAAATTTTCATCTGGGCACAAGGCAATAATCCAAAACATGACCTAATATGATTCATGGAACCTCATGAACCCATGCATCAAGTCAATTTTGCCTCAGGGGATGCATTCATCAAAAATCAGGAATTAGGGTTTCTTGACCTAATTCACCCCTAAGTTGACTTTTGGGACAAACCATGAGCCAAGACCTCAAGAGATGATTTGAGGGTCTCTAATACGCCATATTGATCCATTTGGAACAATGGATTGATCCAAGAAGCTTGAGCAACAAGTCTCAATTTCATCTGCACCACAATTAGGGTTTTAAGGGAAAAGTCAACTGTAACTTTGACTTTTGACCAGGACATGCTCCCAAACCCTAATGCATGATTAAATATACCCTATGACGCCCATGGAACATGTCCATCAAGTTTGATTTAGGTCAAGGACATGATTTCCTGAAGAATTGCACAGTTTGGAATTCATCTGACAAAAAGTCAACTGTGCACAAAAGTCAACTTTGACTTTTTGAGATTTTTCACCAAAATGGATTTTTAACCCTAAAATGATGTTAATGTATGATTTGAATCATCATTCATCAAGAAAAATCAAGAAAAGTGAGATAACTTGTAAAAGGGGTAACCATAAAACTTAGAAATTTTTCTAAGTTAAAAATAAAGTGGCAAAGGTACCAACTTTGGAGGACCATAACTCCTAAACCACAAGGCCATTTTTTCTCATCCAAAGATGGATTTGTAGCCCTCATTATCACCTACAAAAACTTCAACTACAAGTCATTCCAATTTGTCGCTCCCGGGATTTTCATCCTAGTACAAACGCGAAAGTGGCACCGAAACAGAGTCGCCAGCAATGTGTATTTATCCCAAAGAAAGGGAAAGGAAACACTGCATAAACCTGAGGGAAGGAAAAGAACATGGTCTTGCGACCAAGATAAAGGGTAAGGGAGTCGGTTACGCGAGAGGAAGGTATTAGCACCCCCTCGCGTCCATCGTACCCGATGGGATCCACGCTTGCTTGCTTCAATCAAAGGGTGTAAGGAAAGGATATTGGAAAAGGAAACTGCTAGCTGGAGAAATGGAAAAGGAAAGGAGAGAGAAAGAGAAACAAATGTAGGGAAAATAAAAGAAGTGCTCGCATGGGCCCTACCCCACTGCCTACGTATCTCATCGGGATCATGAGAATCAGAGCGACGTAGTTCCCCTCACCTAGGGAAAGTTGTTTGTGTTTTTTAGTGGAATACGTCAACGTTCGCGTCCTAGCAGTTTAGGTGTTGCAGCTCGCTGTAGGGAGACTTAGGCGTTACCTGTTTGCGGTAGAACGGAAATGACGCATCCTTAAGGAAAGAGTGAATGAGATGAGGAAAGAATTCCCGAAGGAAAGATGTTATTGTTTGTTTTTGTCTTTTAAGAGTTTTTTCATTTGTTTGCATATGATAGTGTATCCAAATCTTAGCCATTGGAATGTGTACATTCTCACATTCCAAGATGGAATGAGTAAGAAAATACACTAAGAGTGAAGAAGACCCTCACACTTAGTTCCAATTATTAAGGTTCAAACACACTAGCATACTTGTGTTTATTAAGTGTTTTTTTTTTAAGAAATGAAGAAGTGTTTTATTATTTGTACCTTCAACAAGTATTGCATTTAAGTCCCTCATACAAGATCAAATGTTTAACACATTGACCCAAGATGGGCTATATGCTACACATTCTAAGATTATAAGAGAAGACCCCTTTATAATCTTTTCTTTATATGAAAGGCCTAAATGCAATAAATGCCTACCTTTATTAAGTATTTTGCATTTTTCTTTGAGATGAGAAAGAGACTCAAGAGAGGATAAAGGTAAAAATCTATATGGACTAAGACTCAATCCTAATTGATTAGTTAAGGGAGTGATCCTAAGGTTTGTGAGGTTTAAACCTAAAGTCTAAAGAAAGAATGAATTAAACAATTCACTTCTAAAGTAGAAGATGAATTGTAATTCAAAAAGGGAAAGTGATGAGTTATTAGAAGAAAGCACATAAGTGCTTAACAAAACACAAAATGGAATTGTAAAAGAGATGAGAGGAAAGAAGTTTGAATGTGGATTCCTTATCCACACTCAATTGCAACTTACCAAAGCCCCTACATGGTTAATAAACATGTATAAGAAGTATAAGAAATAAAAGAACTTTTAATGCACCATAAAACTCAAAAGAGGTAGATGAGAAATTGGTTACAACCAGAATGTACATCACATGGAAAACAAATGATCATTATCATGCAAGTCCAAGTGGATAGGCAACAAACATCATCCATGACATTAGAACATGCTACCATAAGAAAAGGGGGAATGAAAGATGGAAGAAACATGCCTAAATGGAACATGTAATCCAAGGATCAGAATTGAAATGAAATGAAGAATGATTCACAAACATCTCACAAATATTTATGAAGCACATCAAGACATTTAAGAAGTAATAGAAGAAGTAGAATTGAAATGGAAGTTCAAAAGAAAACACAAGTACAAACACAACATGTTAAAGGTGCACAAAGTTCAAATAAAAGTCAACATGCAAGGATGACATATAATATGTACCAATGACCCATAATGTCAAGTGAATAGTTCACCAAAGTATGCAAATGATCATGCAAGTATACACAAAAGAAATCATGTACACATGCACCAAAGATTACAATGATATGACATGTTATAATGCTTCAAATGAAATGTCTTAAACAAAAATCAAATGAGTTCATGAAAATTATAGAAACATGGTATTGAAGCTCACAAATCAGAGATGAATCACATATCAAAGTAGCATGCAAGAAACCAAGGCAAAATGATGTCAAACAATGCACTTAGGTCAAGTATACACATCATACAAAGTAGCACAACAATGAACACCAAACATGCCATAAACTGACTAAAAAAATCAAATAAAAATCACTTAACATACCTCAAGATGATAATGACTCAATGCAAAAAGAAGAACATCAAAACAATTTTTAATGATCAAGAACAAAATTAAACAAAATCATGTACCACATTAAGAATGCATACAAAAGAAAATCAAAGAAAAATATAGAACAGGGGCAAAAGGGTCATAAAATCAAGAAATAAAATCATGAAAAATTTTCTAAATGTTTTAAGAAGGGTCATGAATTTTTGTGGAATTTTATAATGCCATTTGGTATTTTTAAAAATTAAAAAGAAAACGTGTAGAAAAAATAAAAATAAAAATGAAATGCAAAATGAATGGGGGTGCATGCCTAGTAATTACTCAGTTCAAAATCATTGGGCTTTAAACAGAGGGGGTGCGAATAGCATAAAGGCTTAAGTCCAAGTTTGCGCAAAACACCATAATAAGCATGTACACTCAGTCAACAAAATTGACTCATTAATAACCATTGGATGAGGTCTCAGTCAAGCCAAAGTCAAAGTATGCCAAATCAACGCACGCGCACGCATGAGCACCCTTACTATCATGTACCATGCCACACCATGTTTAAAATAAAATCAGAAAATCACACGTGACATGCACATGAATTTTAATGTGCTGTCATCACCCAAGCCACACGATGGTGAACATCCAATGGTCCACATTTAAACTGAGAACAAAACCCTAACACAAGAACACCGGCCGGAGAGGGACCTCCGATCACCTTCTCCGGCGAACCACCACCGTCTGCAACCTCCAATGCTCCAGAATTTCACAATCAATATGTCAAAATGAAGAGGAAGTAACACACATCATGATTCCAATGACAAAACATACAAAAAGTCCATGAAATGAGAGAATCGAACAAAGGAAGATTTGCCCTAACATTTCCACTACGCCTCTAAAGGCCTATCAACTAGCCAGACAAGTTCTTGAGCTTATAAGAAGCTGCAAGAACCTGAAAATTCCTTCACATTAGGTCTATAATGGTGGAGATTTGTACCTGAAGTTTTAATCTCTTGGAGTGTTCTTCAGAAAACCAGAGGTCTTGCTTCTTCTACAATCTCCTCTTGGCCAAATAAAGGTTGTGATGCAAAACTGATAATGATTCAATGGAAGAGAGATTGAAACCAAACTCCAAACAAGTAGCACTGTGAAGAACTTGAGAGAAAATCAGAGAGAGTGTTGAAGTGAAATGAACAAGGTAGAGCTCGAGAATCAGTGGCAATGGTGGATTTGAGAGAGAAGAAGAGAGTGTTTCTGAAGTGAATGTGCGAAAAATGAAGTTGGAAAATGAAATTTGAGAGAGTGATTTTTATTTATAATGTAAGCTTAACCATGGTTAAACTGAGTGAGTCAGCTGAGTCATGGTGGTTTGGGTGAGTCATCCCTAACTAACTGAGTCAAGTTAGTTAGGGAGAGTAATGGTATGGTGATGGCAACTCATGATATGCTATGGTGGAGGTGAAAAGAAAATGAAGGCACGGCTGGTTGTAGCAGAAACTTGCTCAGCAAGTTTGTTTCTTTCCATTCTCATGTATGCCAAGGCAAGTGTGCAAGGTGTAAGTCATGTGTGTTTGGTTTAATGGGGAAAGCTGATGTGATGAAGTGTTTGTGGTGTGTGTGAACCAAATCGTGTCAAACTGCTAATGTATCAGTGCCAACATAGGGTGGTTTGCAAATGTTTTTCTCCTTATTCAATGAATGGTTTGGTGTGCTTTTGGAGTCAATTGAAAGAGGAGACATTGGAGAACAATGTTGGTTTGAAAATTGAAGTGAAATGAGGTCTCTAACATGCCTAAAAATGACCACAAACAGATGGACAAAGAACTGGTACATATGCGTACGAAACAAGTCATGGCATGGCAAGTGACATGCATGGAGGTTCAGCTTAATCAACCTATCTTGAGACCACTATAACTCACTCATACTTGATCAACTCAAAATTTTCCCAACATCAATATTAAAGATGACACTACAAAGAACAACTTTGATGTTGAAAACTTTTCCATTTGAGGTTTTTATCTTGATGAAAAATGGGTGGACATTTGGCTCACCAACTGTTTGAGAGAATGACTGCGCGCGTGCCCTGAAAATCTTGGTCATGACCTAGTTTTGAACCTACTTTGCTCAAACTTTGATCAATCATATCTCACTCAATTTTTATCCAATAGAGATGTTCCACATATGGATGTGAAGCTTAAAACAAGATCTTTTGTTGTGGCCGAGTGGAATTTTCATTTGGTGCTTCAATTTTAAATGGCCTTGGTTCAAACTCTGATGCAAAATGGCCAAAACTTGCTATTTTTAGTAACCCTTCTTCTTCCAAAAATGGTAACTTTCCACCTCTTGATTTTTTTATGATTCCTTTGGAGTTTCTTGACCAAATTTTGTACATTGGACACATATAACATGAATTTTATGGATTTGGCCTCAAAAAGTCAAGAGTTGGCTTTTTCCTCTGATTATTTGACTTGGCCCCAATTTTCCTGATTTTTTATCTTTCTTCCAATTGAACCACTTCTAAAACCAATTGAGAAGCAATTTTCCACATACATACACTTAAGAACATATAGAATACCATGACAACAAGTTTTGTCCAAAAAATCAAAGATTCTCTGATTTAATGGGAAACCCTAGTTTTGGTGCCCACCTCCTAGGAGAAAAATGTGCAGTCTTCAATTTCAAATTCCTCAGAGTATGTTGTGTATCCTCTTAAAGGATGATGAGATATACCATTTGAGGATGACTTTGGATCAATGAACTATCTCTTTTGAGGGTTTTCCTTCAGTTTTTGAACCTCTTGCATGTTGAAGTGTGTATTGCTTCAATCTCCCATTGGATCTCACTTCCTTGAGATTGTGGATGATCAATTGAGATGGTATGAGACATGAGAGACTCTTGCCTTGAGGCAAATTGATTGACCTTTTTTGTGCTTTGAATGATCCCTTGATTGTCCATCTTCCCTCTGATCACATGCCTTGATGGTAAGAGGAATTCTATGCTTCATTCTTCTATGTTAAATGCAATGCAATGCTAATGAGATGGATATGATATTGTAAATGACAATGCTATGCCATGATGAAAAAAGGGGAGAGAAAATTTTGGGGTATTACACAATTCATTAAGGATTTTGAGTTATGGAATGATCAAAGTGGCTGAAAAGTGAAAATGTCACTTTTTCCAACACTTAGTGAAATTTTCACTAAGTCAGATTCTGCCTCACTTTTTGCCAAATGTAGGGGGTTTGGGTACCCACTACGGTCATAATCTTGATCTATTCCTTGTGGATAGCTTGCCTTGAATGTCTCGGGGTTTGGGTACCGACTACGGTCATAATCTTGGACCTTAACTAAGGAACCCTCTTTAAAAGTTAAAAGTCGATGGATAGTAAACCTCGCACGTTTACCAGTGGTTTTTATCTTTAAAAGACTTATCTCTCCTAATGGAAAGGAGGTGATAGACCCACGGGCTTCTTAAAAGCATCGGCCTCCTCTTGGGCATCATTCAAGGACACTACGGCTTCTTAGAAGTATTCACAGCCTCCTCTTAGGCTTCGTATAATGATCTCTTCCTTTGGGAATGATAGCCTCCTCTTGGGCTTCGTACAAGGACCCGTCGGCTTCTTAAAAGTTTCTAGCCTCCTCTTGGGCTTCGTACAAATTGTCCCGACGACCTCCTAGAGGTATAGGAACAGAACCTAGTCATCCTCATAGAACAGACCTTTCATAGAGCCTACTACTGTTTCTCAAAGCATAGTACAAAAGATAAAACTCTAGACACGGACAGTCTAACTTTCTTGAGTCTCAAAGACATTCTCAAGCACCCTTCGTTAAATAGGAAGGAAACCCGCAGACTCGGATAGTCTCAATACCCTTTGGATTTCTCGTTTCCTCAAAGAGAAGGAAATATCCCTGATCCTCAAATTAAATCCCTGAGTACAGTGTTGCTCATATAAGAACTGATTTTCTCTTTTAAATCAGTATATTGGATCTGTCACTCAACTGAAACAGTTACAATAGCCTCCATCTCGGGCTTCGTACGAGATACCAAAATTCTCCCCAGTGGAGTCAAAACAACCTTTTCGCCTCTCTCTCGGGCTTTGTACGAGACACAAAATAGCCTCCTCATAGGCTTTGTATAATGATTTTCCTAGCGGAAATTAGCCTTCTCGTAGGCTTTGTATAACGATATGCCCCACTGGGTCAAAAACTTTTAGCCTCTCTCTCGGGCTTTGTACGAGACACAAAATAGCCTCCTCTTAGGCTTTGTATAATGATTTTCCTAGCGGAAATTAGCCTCCTCTTAGGCTTTGTATAAGAAAACCACTGGTTGATCCAATCGACCTTTTAGCATCAAAGCTGTGCCTCGTTCACAGTACACAAACATCAACAACTCCTTTCCTTTCATCTAATCGCTGTAAGCGGCAAGCCTCTGGATCATCTATATCCATGCCACTGTCCCTCTTTTAGCATGAGAAATTCCTAAGGAAAGATGGCATTGCTCTACACTGAGTTAAAGTCTTCTCCTTCAGGTTAAAACCCTTTCTTCGGAAATTATGGCATTGCTCGGATCCGCGTATCCCAGTTAAAGTAATTCTCCTTCTCTCCTCTTTAGAGATGACAAATTCTCTCTAAAGTCAAGGTTTTTCAGCTTCACATCTTGGGCTTTGAACAAGATACAAACCACCTTTCGCTTCACGTCTTGGGCTTTGAACAAGACACCAAAACACCCATTTCCTCCCATAGAATAGGAGGAACTACGAACGCTCTGATTTCCCTGTTTCGGTAAACGGGAATACGTAGGCATAAGATCGAAAGAAAAGATCTTAGCGAGCGCAATCAACAAAAAACCCAAATCCCATATCTTCGTTAATCAAAAGCAGTAATTCAAAAGCACCAGTCCTAACATCCTAACCCTTGTTCCCCGCCAGAAACATTAAGCCCTAGAAAGAAAGAAACCTGTATTGGCGAAATACGAATAACCAGTACAAAGGCCCCCCCACATTGATAGCATCCGTAACCTAACAGACCGCTGTTTAAACTCAGTATGCAAGCAGGGTTAATTGGAGACATCTATTTCCCTTCCTTATTCAGCTCACAATAGGATAAAAAATGAATCGACCTGTAGTTTAAAGCTCAAACCGTAGAGAGCGACCAGTGCTTAAGAACCGCGTCCAAAATCGCTCGCTACACTGGGGACTCTGGTTGACCTATGCTGGTCCATCCCCTTTAGCGAGTCTATCCTAGCGCTTGCTTGTCTTTGTTCTCTTTGGGTGTTTTTGTTTTTGTTTTGCTTTATTTGTTGTATTTTATTTTTACCGCATTTTCTGCACTGCATATTATTATCAGCTGCTGCACTATTTTTCTGTTTGGCGGTTTGGGAGTTCTGAGAGATGAGCCCAATACCCAGGCTTGAGTATACACGTAGGATTAGTGTGGAAAGTAGTGTGACTTATGTGGCATTTGGCCAGATGTAGTATACATGAAAACTCCACTTCCAGATGAGGTTTTCTTTGGTAATGTTCTATCCTGCGCATTGGTGCAAATGATTGAATGTAACTCGGAAAACTGTCGACTCTGGCGGCCATTCCCGAGGACTTAGTAACGGCACTCCTCCCAAGACGTGATAATGGCAGACCAGAAATGGAAAACCCATTACACATGTCGATCCGAGGACCCAATGCTGGGAACTTTCTATAGGGTTTCCTTTTGGGAAAGAATCAGTGGAAGCACTCCTCGATTGGCGATAGTACTGTCCCCTGAGGGATGAATGTACTATTGCTTCTTGACCTCAGTGCCGAAACTGAGGACTTGCCATAGGATGTTTTCTTTTGAGGGGAATCAGTTGAGGCCTCCTCGATTGGTGATGATGCCAAACCAGAAATGGTGAACGTATCATCATTTCTCGACCTGAGAGCCCGTGATATTGAGGATCCTCGGCTTTCTAGTAACCATATGTGAGAGGGCAGGGTGTTTACAGGTTTGCAGGTAACCTTGACCTTCAACATACCCGATTTTCTGGTCAGCTAATTTATCAATGTGGTATTATGGTTATTCCGGTATTCAGGGTATTTGGGGCAGATATTTGAGATGGTTCAGTTGGTACAGTGCAGCAGTGTCCAGTCTGTGCTGCATCCTTGACCCCATGTGTGCATTCGTATCATCATTTTGCATCCCAACATTTGTAGGGTTGCATCCTAACTTTGATTCTGGTTTTTGAAATTAAACTGGAATCAAGAGGTGGATCGCCCTGCGAATTTTTAAACATGTTCATTTGCATTCGCATATCCATAATCATTTTGTATAACAGGTGTTTATCTCTGGCGTTCTTACTTGGTTCTCCTCCGCAGTACAGGATTGCAGATCAACACATTCACCGGTATTCTACCAGACAAAATCAGAAAAGACTCATGGATTAACTATAAGCTGAGATGACTGAGATGCGGACTCGCATGAACCAATTCATGGATTTAATGCAAGGGGTTGCTCAGGGCCAAGAGCAGTTAAAATATTTTGTCCAACCACTGATTGCAAGGATTGATGAAGAAGGTGTCCTTCATGGAGGAGGTCATACTGGTGTTACTGGTACTAATGTTCAGAATGGCCCTCCGGGCAGAGGTATTCCTGTTTCTGGTATTGTAATCCCTCCGGGCGGGGCTGAAAATGTTGGGGGAAGTGGTATTGGTGTCTGTGCTATTCATGGCCGTCATTTTGATGATATTCAAGATGATGCATTCTCTGTGCCAGGTGGGGATGCTGGTTCCCAGATTGACACTGATCAGAGATTTAGGTTGATTGAGGAACAACTGAGGGGTGTTGCCAATCAAGATTCTGTGGGTATGGATTTGGAAGATTTGGGGCTGGTTCTAGGCGTCGTTATCCCGCGCAAGTTTCAGACTCCTGCCTTCGAAAAGTACAATGGTATGACTTGCCCAAGGACTCACGTCAGGGCATACACGAGTAAAATGGCTGCTCACGCAAAGAACAAAAAGTTGATGATGCATTGCTTTCAGGATAGCCTATCTAGGGCATCCCTGGAATGGTATATGCAGCTAGAGAGGAAAGATGTTCGTAGTTGGAGAGAGCTGGCAGGGGCTTTTATCAAACACTATCAATACAACACCGACATGGCTCCCAATCGTACACAGCTGCAGAATATGTCTCAAAAGAGCAATGAAAGCTTTAGAGAGTATGCCCAGAGGTGGCGTGAATTGGCTTCCCGAGTTCAACCTCCGATGTTGGAAAGAGAGCTCGTTGATATGTTCATGGATACGCTTCAGGGGCATTAGTATGAGAAATTGGTTGGATGTTTGTCAGCTGGATTTTTAGGTCTTGTATTGGCAGGAGAAAGAGTTGAAAACGGCATCAAACCAGGAAAGATTCGAATTGCTGCTGAAGATGCCAAGAAACCTTATGATGGGTCCTCCAAGAGAAAGGAAGGAGAAGCTAGTGCTGTGTATATTCCTCCTGTTGTTCAACGGCCTATTCAGCATCAGCGACCTTATGCTCCTCAGCAACAGAGACAAAAAAGACCACGAAGGCCTGCGAAAAGTTTCGATCCACTCCCTATTTCTCACAGTGATGTTCTTGCCCGTCTACTTGAAAGTTCTCTGGTTCAACTAAGGGATGCCAAGCCTGTTCCTGGCCCTATTCCTCCTGATTATGATCTGGATGCCAGATGTGAATATCACTCAGACACACTGGGTCATTCAATTGAAAATTGCAACGTGTTCAAGCACAAGGTGCAAGACCTGGTAGACTCAGAGATCATTGCATTCACTGAAGATGATATGTACATCAATTAAAACCTCCTTTCTCAAGTGAGCGCTCAGTCTTCAAATACGTCCAGACAGAATCAAGCTTCCTCGGCAATGGCAATCTTCAGCTTCTTTACTGCATTTTCATTTGTAGTTTTTCATTTCTTGTTAAAGCATTGTATGCATGTAAGACTTGTTTGTTTTTAATGATGATATTAATGCAATGAATATGTTTTCTTGAAGTAATTCTTTTTCACTCATATGATATTTTTGTGCATTACAATACCAATTTTCTTGCTTAAACTCTTTGAGGGAGGATGATGAAGTAAAAACGCAAAATCTTTGGTTGTATGCTTTCGGATAAAACCCTGTTGAGGATGTACAGGCATTGTTTCAAATCCCTAAACACTGGAGATATAAGGGAGATAAACCCTCGTTAACCCCTTTGAGCCTTGAAGTAGGAGTTTCTTTCGTACAAAAAAAAACCCTCATACTTAACCCAGGGGCAGGGTAGGCGTCAGTTAGTTTGACCGAGTGTTCAAATTTCAAGGAGAGTGTGCATCTGAGGATCCATTACCTTCTACCCCACCATCAAGAGGTCAAGAGATGTGAAACCACAATGGTTATCCATCAACAATCAAAGCAAGTAAGACAACCTGTGTCACACGCTTTGTTCAAAAAGGGGAATAAAAAAAAAGAAAAAGAAAGCCCGCTAAGTCGAGACTTGAAAATAAGCGACTTAGGAAAAAGTTAGGGCATCCCGCTGGACTTCAAAATCGAAAAACTCAAAATAGTCAATCCAGGAAAAAATTAGGGATCAAAAAAGCAAAAGAAAGAAAAAGTGAAAAGCATTACAAAGAGAAAATCCTCGATAAGAACAAATTTGTGTGATTACATACACAAAAGATAAAAAGGGATGACTGTCACTCCAAAACCTCCTTAGGTGTCAAACCATTAGTTGCGTGGGTCCCTTAAAGATCGTAAACCTTTTGAGAGATGAGCGTTTGTGTCAGATTAACTGAACATAGGACTGGAGAACATCACGAAGAGTGGGTGGGCGCCGATAAATTTTGAGCCATAAATCCTTTTTTCTGAAACCGTGAACCAGGCCACGTTACAACCCTTAAAAGTCCTAATTGAAACATGGTTTATTCTAAAGGCGTACTTCAACAGGATAGCGTTCCTGACTCCTATAAGTTGTGCTAATAAGATTTTTTGGTATTGCACGTGCGCATTGTTTTGCCATTCAAAAATCAAGGTCGCATCCCGGCTAGTGATTCGTTCGCAAGGCTCAGCGACGCATTTTCAATAAAAACTTCAAGGTTAACGTGTTTGTTGCATTAGAATTACCATTCTCATGATAAACTTGTTCTGCCTGCATACATGTGCCTAAGCATCAATGCGGCCTACACAATGAACATCAGTCGAGAAGCTTGATCCCGCCAAGGTAGGATGCTTGAAAATTCTGAAGGATAATCATATCAAGGGGCATGCTGCCAAGAGGCTCAGTGCAGAGTGGGCTCTCCCCAGTAAGTCATGTTAAGATGTAGCCAATCTGGGGAAGTCACGTCGAGAAATCTCTCCGAAATTCAGTTATTCTGAGGCATTCATTCTAAGATCAGGGGCAAAGTCACTTCAAAGCTCATATTGAGGCAGGCCATCCCTAGAGCATGAGAAGTTGTCCTCTCCAGAAGACGGTTAATCAGAAGCACCTCTTCAAGGTTCAAAATACTAAAGCAGAGTATTTTAAGTCATTTTAAGTCCTCTCGAGGCAAATCCCTTCGAAGATCATACAGTCTGGGGCAGTTACGTCGAGATCCGATAAATCTCTTCAAGAGTTTGAAGACCCTGGGGCAGTGTGAACGCCCGGTTTTCTGTAAAATTCTCTTGAGATGAGTTCTTCCATCAAACCCTGTGGGCTGGGGCAAGTCAAGAATCAAAAGAACCATGGTTCACTCCCGACAATCAGTATGCAGTGATCAGCAGAAATTTGAAGTACTGGGTATCTCCCTTAGCAAAGAGCCCGAAGGTGTCCTTCTAGCGAGGTGTTGGAAGTGATATTTTTCCCCAAGCAGAGGGTCTTCCTCAAATCGAAAAGGGTTCTTTAGGAAGATTCGTTATCCCCAGTAGTGCAGGTGGATTCCTAATTCTCAGCAGGGTAAGATGATGGAATATGTTCAAGCAGGTTGAAGACAGTGAGAAGTCAGAGTATTCTCTTCCTCAAAAGTCAAATTCGGTATTTCCCCGCAAGTCAAAGTCCAATGGTTATTGGCAGTCTCAGCAGTTCAGAGTCCAATCTTCATTGGCATCTCCCCGACAGAGTTTGCAATTCAGCTTGCAGTTCCCCTACAGAGTTTGCATCACCGGTAGTTATTGGTGGTACAGTTGGTTATCTCCCCACGGGAGATCAGATATTGGTGATCCCTTCTTCAGTGACGTCTGCTTATTCTATTCTGCGCGTTCCATGGTGGAGTGTCCTCTCGTCCTTGCATGTAGTAATCATCATTGCATTGCATCCTCAAAATGCGTAGCATTTCCATTTCGTATGGAGCATTACGCCACAGAAAGAAAATTCAAACATGCATCGAAGCATAAGCCAGATTTGGTCCCTGGTGCGAAAGCCCAGATCAACCCTCAATCAAAACAGTGATTCCAATCCTCCAAAGAGAGTTCCAACCTCAGAGTTGACGCCCCTTTTTACCGACCTCAGAGTTGATGAAATATTCTTTCTTCCCCAACTTCAAAGTTGTTGTATACCTTTTCTCGACCTCAGAGTTGATGAAATATCCTTTCTTCCCCAACTTCAAAGTTGTTGTATACCTTTTCTCGACCTCAGAGTTGATGAAATGTCCTTTCTTCCCCAACTTCAAAGTTGTCGTATACCTTTTCTCGACCTCAGAGTTGATGAGATATCCTTTCTTCCCCAACTTCAAAGTTGTTGTATACCTTTTCTCGACCTCAGAGTTGATGAAATGTCCTTTCTTCCCCAACTTCAAAGTTGTTGTATACCTTTTCTCGACCTCAGAGTTGATGAGATATCCTTTCTTCCCCAACTTCAAAGTTGTCGTATACGTTTTCTCGACCTCAGAGTTGATTAAATATCCTTTTTTACCCAACTTCAAAGTTGTTGTATACCTTTTCTCGACCTCAGAATTGATGAACAGTCCTTTTTGCCCCAACCTCAGAGTTGATGCCTTTCGTCCCCAACCTCAGAGTTGTCGTATCTCCTTTCTTCCCCAACCTCGGAGTTGACGTCCCTGTCTCCAACCTCAGAGTTGACGTGTATCCTTCTTCTGACCAACCTCTGAGTTGATGTCTATCTTGTCCTCAACCTAAGTGTTATTGTTTACTTCAAATTTTCTCAATCTCGGAGCGAATTCCATTCTTCCTCAACCTCAGAGTTGATGGTCTACCTTCTTATCCCCAGCGAAGTCCACTTTCTGCAGGTCTTCCTTTGCGGGTGCGGTTGAGGTCGTATTCGCTATTCTTCAGCACGCTCCATTTCGCCATCCTCACCATTAGCAAATTTCTGGGTTCTTTCGGTATTCAATCCCCGTGTATCCTAGAATGTCTGAAAGTCGTCGCTATCATACCTTATGGACCAAGTTGATTGAATAGGGGCAGCTGTAGCACCCCAAAATTTGCTCTCTTACTTTGGTACTAACTGACTTGTGTTTCATTTCATTTTTGCATTATCATGTGTGCACATCATTGGTTCTTAGCATGGGGTTAACGTGTCTGAGGTAGTTTAAGAGGAGAAGGTGTTCTTCAAAAGGGTCAAGTTCCATACCATTTATCAGGAATCAAGGGTTGGTACAAAGTTACTAAATATGGAAATGACCTATAATTTGAAAGTTTCCATTTTGGGCAAGTTTTTACACTACAGTCAACTTGACTTTTCATCATCAAGGAAGCTTAAAATGATTTTTTCTCAAACATGAAAGTTGAAGATCTTTTTCTCCCCTTTCCAACAAGTACTAGATGGTCTCCATATCATTTGTGAAACTCAAGTTATGATCAAAAGAAGGCAAGGTGGTTTTTAGGGTTTCCTTATGGTTCCATTTTCACAACTTTTGCATTTTGGGACATAGTGACCTATAATTGGCTCCATTGCTTCAAGGCACATTCTAACATCAAAGTACATTCCATAAGTATCATTTTTAGCCTTTTAACCAAGGGATTCCATGACAAATCCATCACTTATTTCCCATTATGTAAAATTGTAAGATCATGCAAAACTCATGAACCAAGACATCTCAAGGCCTAAATCCAATTCAGGTGTGATTAGTAATTAAAACATAAGTGATCTATCGTAAAATGCATGGGTGTACATGCATGGAGGAGAGTGTATTTCACATTATGCAAATTTGTCAAATGATCCAAAACTCATTAACCAAGGAATGATTGAGACCTAATTGCTAATCAGTGTGATAACCCTAGGTATTTAAGCTAAAATCATACACTCTTTGAAGGGAAGACACGTGATTTTGAGGAGAACAAAACTTACAACCCTAATCCTTCATTGCTTCGAATCTCACAATCCACAAGGTTTTTTCCAAAACTTCTTTCACCATCTGAACCCTGGGGATCCATAGAGCACGAAGCAACCATCGTTTGCAGCTAACAGCGAGGATACAGTTAGCATAATCTCAGGTTAGGGCATTTTTTCATGGTCTTAGAACTTAGTTTTTTGGTGCGTATAATGATGTGTGACATTCACTGATAATCCTGATGTAGTTTGTTTTGAGTTTGGACGTTTAGATTGATTGTATGATGAGTTTTAAAGTTTTGAACCAAACCTTCTTTCGTTCGTTTTGCTCTATGTGTTGATTGTTTGTGAAAAATAATATGATATTCTTGATCCTCATGAAATTCTGGTTCGAATGATGTGCTTATATGTGATTTCTGGAAGAATTAATGTTGGTGGTCGCCGGAGAAGACGACCGGAACCCTAGTTCCGGCGTCTGGTAGGTTTTCCGGCCGGCCAAGGGTTTGGATGGGGAAGACATAATCCTGGCCGTTCGTTGCTTGGATCAGACGGTCCATATTGTGCCACATCGTTTTAAAATCTGTTTTATTTTATGGTTTGCGTGTGTGACGTCCATGTTAATTACCATGCACCTTAAATCTGACCCACTCATCACACTTTCCTTTGAATGATCTGGTGCGTTGATGAAATCTGAAGGTTATTACATTGCCAGCGCATTAAATTATGATGTGTCCCCATGTGCATTTTATTTTAAATTCTGGGTGATTTAGTGTGTGCGTGTGTATGTTTATTATGGTGTATTGCTTAATCTGGAGCGTCTATCTTGATTACCTTGTGTTTGTGTTGACTGACTGGGGGCGTTGGATTGATCCTATGGTTGGTACTGAGTCAAATCATTTGACTGGGAGCACGTGTTCCTTTTATTTTTTCTGTTGGATTTCAGTGAATTGGGCTTGCTTTCCGCACCCCCATTTAAGCCCATTATCATTTTCAACGTGTTCTAGCTGCTATTTGCACCTCATGCTTATTTTAATTATTTCCTCTTTTCATTTAATTATTGTTTTGTATTTTAATTTTTAAAAATAGATACTTGCATTAAAAAATCCCAAAAATTCATGAATCATATTTATAGTTTTATAAAATTTTCCCAAATTTTATTTTATTATTTTATTTTATTTTTGGCGTCTGAATTAATTATTTTGATAATTTCTTTTTGAATTTGTTTCATTTTGCTCACATTGCATTGTAGAATTTATTTCTCATCATCCATGAAACATTTTGAGTCCATTCTTTTTTCATTATTTCCTCAACATCTTAAAGTTCATTAAAACATTTTTTTCTTATTTTTAAAACTTTTTCATATTGCATTTTAGTCCCTTTCTTTTGCATGTTAGTTCATAATTCTCATTTGACTTTGCATAATTGTTTGGGTGACCTATCTTGGGAATCTTGGCATGGACTTTTGACATGTTGTTTGCCACTAGATGAGATGTTTTGAGAATTAATTTGGTAATTTTTGAAGTTGGTTTGCCAATTGTTTGATTGCTCTTTGTTTGAGGTCTTCCTTTATGCACATCCTTGATCATGTTTGAGTACTTGTTTGAGAAGGCACTTGTGCCATCATTTGGGTTTGCTTCTTTGACTTCATAATTCATGTTTAGGTCATCTACATTCTGTCTTGGTTGAGTTCCATTTGGTTTGTAACCTTTTCTCTTTGGTTTGTGACTTGCTTGAGTTTCATTTGTCTTATTGTTACTTATGTCTGTTTTGTACTAACCTTTTATGTAGGGGCTGAGTTAAGTTATTTGAGGGTGTGAATAGTTATCCATGTCCACTCTCACTCTTTCTTCCTCTCATCTTTTTTGATCTTTAGGCTTAGGTAGTTGTCAAACCTCCCCTTAGGGCCACCTTTGCATGATAACATTAGGATAGATTTGTCCCCGTAGTTTTTTTCTTTTCTTTTGAGTCCCTCTTCTCATCTCATGGCATCTCTAAGATACTTAATAAGGTCAACTTGCCTTTCACACAAGCCTTAAACATAGGAAATGAAGATTGAGGGGTCCCCCTTCTCTCTTCTAGAGTGTTGAGCATACGTCCCATTGGGGACGACCATGCGACGCATTCGTTCCCGTGCCATAGACTTTGGTTCAAGTTGAGTTACAAACTAACTCAAGTCACTTCTGTCCTAAAAATACAAACAAACTTCAAACCTTTTTATCCTGCAGGATCGTTAAACTAAAGGCTATTTTCAAAAAGGGCACGTTACTTTCCGTCTGAGTCGCAAACAGGCATCGACCCTAACTGCCGGACGCGAGCTTAACGTCGCTCATAAAAAAACACAAAAAGAACTTGGTCCGAACTACGTTGACTCTGAATTTCCCATTGCACAAAGGGAGTACGTAGGCCTAGGACGTCGACGTCCTACCGAGTCTGTCTTTATTTTCCTCTTCCCCGTTTTAGTGCAGCCATAGATTTTAGGATAACTCACCCTTAGAATACACAACAAGCGTGGATCCCATTGAGTACGATGGACGCGTGGGGTGCTAACACCTTCCTTTCGCGTAACCGACTCCCGAACCCAGGCTATGGTTACGATGACCATTCCTTTCCCCTCTTCCTCAGGTTTATGCGGTGTTCCCTTTCCCTCTCTTGGGATAAATATACATTGCTGGCGACTCTGTGTTCCGCGCCACTTTCGCGTTTGTACCTGGATGAAAATCCTGGGAGCGACAGTATGTACTATGGGTTTTCATCTGTAGAACAGGGTTCTAAAAAGGTTCCCAGAGTCGACAATCCATCTTTCGGATATTATCAACTTCCCAATTAACTTGGTAATCATTAATATTCTCAAGAGAATCTCGTCTGAGTGTAGTATCGCGTGACAACCATTTCAGAAATAGACTCCCTCATGGTCACCGTACTACATCCTAAAAGGCCAAGTGGGGTAAGGGTAACTAAAGGTCATCAATATCCCTGGCACCAAGGTCGAAATGGCAACGCCTTTATGATTGCTCATTCAATATATACCAACTCCGAGAGGGCCTTAACTGAGTGTGGAATCTCAAGTCAACTCTTTTGGGATTCGACTCCCTCAAAGTCTCCTTGACTATATCCACTATCCTATCATAAGTGCACTCAAGTCCGGGTTAGGACTTATCTCACCACTCAATAGTAGCACCCTATACACAGAAGAACCCAAACAAAACAGGTATACAGATATATACAAATATATGTACAAGTATAGCAAGCAATCATAAATAACATAAACGAAACAAGGTGGGCTTAACCCTCAAAAAGAGATAAATCCCCAGTGAAGTCGCCATTTCTGTTGTGGTGAAAATCGGATAACAAGCTATTAATTAACTTGCATCATATTTCTTTTACAACCGACTTTGATTTATCCAAAGGAAAGGTTCAAGATCGTTAAAAAAAACCTAAAAGGGGGGATCTAAGGTTCGGGGGTTGGTTATACAAAGGGAAGGTATTAGCACCCTAAGTATCCGTAGTAATCTACGGGAACCTCTTGTTTAGTTTGTGTAATGTTATGTTTGCTTGCTAAAAGAAATCTGCTAAAGGTAAAGACCTAAGGGTATGTACACTAAGTTTGCTCGCCAAGACGTCGCATCTTGTGCCTACATATCTGACTAAAGAATCAGAGCAACCATAGTTCACCTAACTAAGGGTGAAAGAGGAATCATTGACTATGGTCAAAGTTCCAAGGGGAAATG
Source organism: Lathyrus tuberosus (assembly GCA_022829125.1). Taxonomy (NCBI): domain Eukaryota; kingdom Viridiplantae; phylum Streptophyta; class Magnoliopsida; order Fabales; family Fabaceae; genus Lathyrus; species Lathyrus tuberosus. The sequence goes on along the minus strand of JALAZF010000028.1, from coordinate 14,262,451 downwards.
AGTATTAGCTCATCTTAGAGTTTTAATAAACTCTCTAAGTCTAAGTTATGATGGGGAAAAGTGAGCACTCATGATGATGAGAGTCACATAGAGTTCACGATAACTCTATAAGTCTAAGTAAAGGGAAGTGAGTTCTCGTGATAGAGAATCACATAGAGTTCTCGATAACTCTATCCTATTACTAAAATATGGGGGAAAATGGCTCTAGGAGGCCAAGGTGAAATGGAAATGGATTGTGACTTAGGAGTCAAAGTGAAAAAACTTTCCTTTGGAAGGAGGGTCAAATGAGTCAAGTATGAATATACAGTGAACAATATGAATATGAACAAGTATAATAATCAAGATAAAATGAACGAGATATGAACATGGTAATAATCAAGATATCAAAGTCAAGTGATAATAAATCAAAGAATGACAGTAAATACATAGTATCATGCTTAACATGCTAGAATGCTAAAACAATGTCAGGCAAACATATATACAAGCAGACATCAAGAGATAAAAATGCATCAATGTAAATGAGCAAGAGATAGAAAGATCTAACCCGAAATAGAGTGCCTGCTGGTGAGCCACTGACAAACCAGGATCAAAACCTCCACTCCAAAAGCATAGGGTAAAGAGTCCTAAATCTAAGTCCTCAGTCCAAAACTCAGAATAGTAACCACAGTCCGTTCAGTTGAGTTTTTTAGGGTTTCGATATTTATTAGTGTGTTTTAAATAATGTATGAACAAATATGGATATGACAAGAATAATATCAACAAGAATAATAATCAGGATAACGTTTGACAGAAAATAAAATCAAGATAATATTGACTGAAAGTAAAGTCAGTGGTTAATGATTAATTTATTGGATCAATGAATCGGGTCCAATGTAGTACTAAACCGTCGTAGCACGGTCTATGAGGAAGACCATGCTATAGGAGGATGCACAATTCGATCTTTGTGTTAAGACACGATGGAGAAGTGATATTGAGGATCATTCTCCAAGGAAATCGTGCCACACGAAAAGAAAAGGTGAAGATCTCGTCTTAATCACAAACTTTCGTTAATTACTCGAAGGTAACCTATCACGATCCCAAAGTATAGAAAGAGATCTCGATGATCACTCACTACAGATTTGAAATAATGAAGGTTGATCGCTTCGATAAACAACATTCGTGAATAGAAAGACTTCATCGATCGAAAATGAAAATGAAGATAAAAGTAGATGCAAAATGAAAATAAAGTTGGTCTCGTCTTAATCGAGGTTTGAATCAATAAATTGATAACCTTGATGTTTGACTTTTATTGACCAAGAATAAAAATAAAAAAGTGGCCTCATACTTATCAAGACTTTTTGAAATAAACCCACCAAGTCATGATTTTTGTGATATCATCGGCCCAAATAAAAGAAAATGGACTCGAAGTGAAAAAATAAAGTTGGTCTCGTATTTAATCAAGATTTATATCGGTAAATCGATAATCTTGATATTTAACTTTCATCGACCAATAAAAATAAATAAAAGGTGGCCTCATACTAATCAAGAGATTTATTGATTTTGATAAATCAACAAAACATGATTTTTGTGAGATCATTGGCCCAAAAATAAGGAAAAAAGGAATCAAAATGAAAATGAAATTGGTCTCGTTTAAATCAAGATTTAATCGATAAATCGATAATCTTAGATTTTTAACTTTCATTGACCAACCAAAAGGAAAAAATATACGGCCTCATACTAATCAAAACTTATTGATTTGAAATAACCAACAAAGTTAAGATTTTTTATATGTCATTGGCCAAGAATAAAAAAATGAAAATGGATTAGGAATTAAAACTTTAAATAGCTAAACAGAATCAAAATAAGAACTAAAAATTTTAAAACTAAAAATCTTTAGAAACTATTCTAAAACAAATTAAGTTAAAAACATAAGGGAGGGTTTAAGAAACAAGGAAGGGCGTGTGCCTAAAAATCATGGGTTGAAGGGGATGAATGATGTGGGCTAGATTAGGGGATCATATGGGCTTTGAGAACCCATCATCCCTTCAAACAAAATTAAAGCACGGTAAAAAAAAAAAAAAGAAAACTAACACGGGCCTCACCCGTTCCACAAAACCTTGCCCCTTAAAACAAAATCCAAAAGAACACACTGCCCTTTTAAACAAAGTCTGACCAAGTCAAAATAAAAAGGGATAAATGCATTGTTATCAAGATGAAAACAGCCATTAAAACAACGCAGTGAAAACGCAAGCCTCGTCGTGTCCAATCCTCTATTGGTTCAGGATTTAAAACGCAAAACAAAAGTGACGAACATCATCGCAATCGTCTTCATCGCGTCATAAGAAGCAACGAAGGGATAGAAACAAAAAAAAAGATCAACCTTTTCTTCTAAGTTTTGATTCCGTCCAGGTTTAGTTTAAGGTTTGGTTGAATCTCAACTCTTCTTTATCTCATTCCCTTTGTTCTGAGATTTTTAGATCTGTTTCTGGATTTATGGGTTTTGGAATGGGTGTGTTCCAGGTCAGTTGAAGGTGATTTGTGAGGTTGAATCGAGGGTGGCGGAAGGAGAAGGAAGGTTTGCGATGAAGATTGGAAGAGTTGGTGTTTGGAAAGAATAGGTTTTGGTTTTATGAGAGGGTATTGTTTAGGCGATGAGGATGATTTCAATCAGAGGGAGTTTGGCATGTAGTGTTGAAAAGTCAGACATGGTGTTTGTGAATGGAAATTAAGCCCAAATTAATTAAAGTTAAAATTAAAAAAACTAAATCAAAACAAGTCATAGTACTGAAATTAATCTAGTTGAATTAAAGTTAGAAAAAAGTTGAATTAAAATTAACCAAATTACTAAACTAAAAAAACTAAATTAAAAATTAAAATTGAGTTAAAAAGATATAAACTAAACTAAATGCAAAATTAAAACCAGACTAAAATAGAAATTGAAATTAATATGGATAAATAAAAATTAAACTAATTGAATTAGATTAAAATATGAACTTAACTAAAGTATAAACTTCATTAAAAATAATTATACTACAATTAAAATTAAACTAAGTTGAGAAGTTGAACTTAACCAAATCTAAATAAATCTTAAAATAAGACAAATTCTAAAATGGAATGATAAAATGACTAAAAATGCATGATTAATGATCCATGAAATATTTAACTAAGAAAATGCAAAAATGACTTATCTAAAATGATATGAAAAAGATCAATGGATCTGAGGGTAAAATTTGGGGTACAACAATATGCATAGATTAAGAGATGACCAAGGTTAGGCTTACTTGAAGGTCGTGATAGCAAGTGCAATGTGATTTTTGAGTTTGAGGTGTTACAGATGTGTTGAGATGATCTGAACAGCTTCAATGGATGTTGTGGAGTGTGTTGCAAGCTTTGGAACACTTTGGATCAAGCTGGAGCACTCCAACTGCATAATTGAAGCATAATGGCTAGGTTGATGGGTGATTTCGAGCTGGGGGTGTTACAGTTGGTGTTTAAGTGTTTGGACACCGTAAATACATCATATGTGATGTGTCTGGGAAATTGGAATGGATTGCTTATGGCTGCAACTCAAAACCCGATAGTGGTTGCTCAAAAACAAGAAAACTTGGCACTTAAGAGAGAATGAGAGAAAGTAGTGTTATAACTGGCTTTAGTGTGAGTTGAATGATCCATTGGAACCTCTATTTATAGGGGATCAACTCTTGTCTTGGATGAATAGTGAATGGCTGCTGGATCAGATCACATTCGCATGGATTGGCTTGGAGGATTTCTTCTCATGCAAGGCAAACTAGCCCTTCCCAAGAACAGGGCTATGTCTTGACCAAATTCACATTCTTCAGATGTTTTTATTGTTGTTTAATCAGAGAACTTGACTGAGTAGAGTGGCTACCTTGACAATGCACTATTCCACATTAATGCCCTTTGAATTCAAGGCAAAATGTGCCAAAATGCATGCACTTCAAGTTGGAAGATTCCTTGGCTTTTTGACTCAGCTTTATCAGTTGGATCAGTTTTATTGTGATCGGTTTAAGTACAGGTGGCATAGTGATCCTTGGTCTTTGGCTCAAAATCGTGTGTGGCAAGCAAACATGCAAACTGATTTTTCCAAAACAGCTTGCAGCAACATGACTTTGGGCATGGATTTCTCTTGGCTTAAGATGAATCAGTTCATGCTAGTGAGCTCTTTGGATTCTTGGTAATATTTGCAACAACATTGATGTTTATCTTTGGAACTGATTCAGCTTGCATCTATGTGAAAAAATCCCACAAGTTTTGATGTTTCAGCAAAAATCTGCCTTGCTCAGAATTTTTCTAAGTGTTGGAAAATGATGGATTTTCATGTTTTAGTGATTTTGATCCAACCATAACTCAAAATCCATAATGAATTTGGAGGGGGTCATTTTTTAGCTTTTGTAGAGGGCCATGAGATCTACAAATCAAGCTTTGGATGGGGAAAATGGCTTTGTGGTTTAGGAGTTATGATCCTCCAAAGTTGGTACCCTTGCCACTTTATTTTCTAAGTTTTTATGGTTACCCCTTTTACAAGTTATCCAACTTTTCTTGATTTTTCTTGATGAATGATGATTCAAATCACACATTAACATCATTGTAGGGTTAAAAAACCATAAAAGTGAAAAATCTCAAAAAGTCAAAGTTTGACTTTTGTGCACAGTTGACTTTTTATCAGATGAATTCCAAATTGTGCAATCCTTTAGGAAATCATGTCCTTGACCTAAATCAAACTTGATGGACATGTTCCATGGGTGTTATATGGTATATTGATTCATGTCTTAGGGCTTGGGAGCATGTCTTAGTCAAAAGTCAAAGCTATAGTTGACTTTTTCCTCAAAACCCTAATTGTGGTACTGATGAAATTGAGACTTGCTGCTCAATCCATTGTTGCAAATGGATCAATGTGATGTATTTGAGACCCTCAAATCCCCTCTTGAGGTCTTGGCTCATGTTTTGTCCCAAAAGTCAACTTAGGGCTGAATTAGGTCAAGAAACCCTAATTCCTGATTTTTGATGAATGCATCCTCTGAGGCTAAATTGACTTGATGATTGGGTTTATGAGGTCCCTTGGAGCATCATAGGTTATGCTTTGAAGCAATGGCTTATGCCCAGAGGAAAAATTTCCATCTGGAGGCCCTGGTCGACCAAACCCTAATTTGGTGACACTAGCGATCTTGAGGCTTGATCCACATGGAAGGGAGTAGCCTTGTGCTTAATCCTTAAAGTGGGAGTCCTCTTGATCCCTTGTAGATATTTGAGAGGTTAGACAAGTTGAAGATCATGTCATTTCTTGATTGATCCTTTGTCTAAGAACTTTGAGAGGGCTTGAAACCCTAATTCTGATTGTAGTAAGTGTTCACCCATCTTTGGGGAGACTACTGAGGTATGATGGTTCATCCATATTGTGATGATGATTTGCACAATGATGGGAAATCTTAGTGGTCAAAATTTGGGGTATAACAGATGCCCCTATTTAATCTTCTTGGACCCCGAAGGTGTGAATGACGAAGGTGTTCGGGCATTCGGGGTGCAAGAGGATTAAATATCGGAATACCCAAATTTTTGATGGTGGTCATGAATGGTAGCTTACGCATTCATCTTCTTTTGCTAAGCAATGATGCTTAAAAAAGGTAAACTTCCCCTCGATTCTGATTTCCTACCAAGGAACTTGTCTAAGTTTCTGAAGTAAACTTCCCATCGATCCTGGTTTCCTACCAAGGAACTGGTCTTAGTTTCTGATACAAACTTCCCCTCGATCCTAGTTTCCTACCAAGGAACTGGTCTTAGTTTCTGAAATAAACTTCCCCTCGATCCTGGTTTCCTACCAAGGAACTGGTCTTAGTTTCTGAAATAAACTTCCCCTCGATCCTGGTTTCCTACCAAGGAACTGGTCTTAGTTTCTGAAATAAACTTCCCCTCGATTCGTAGCGATTTTCCTCAAACTTCTCGCCGAATTTTCCTGGGGAGATGCCATTTGATGGAAAAAAATGTCAGACTTGCTGGGGAACCCAGCTGTCTGAGTTGTAGAGGTGCACAAACTTCTCTATTGGAGACGCCATCTGTTTCTACTGGGGAAAGCGAGTTTCTTGAGAGACTGCTTCCGTTTGGGGTCTTACATCATACTTTTCTCGGGGTCTTCCCGGAGAAACGCCATATGATAGGATTCAATTTTGAGGTGCCGATGACCTTTTCATCAGTGGTTTTTCAGAGGTTCAAGTTATCAAAGTGGTCAAGGACCTAACTTCAATCCAGAAATAAACTGGAGGAGAGATTGTTCAAATGCAACATTTCCTGACGAGGAAAGAACTGACAACTCGATTGAGAGGATTGTTATCAGTAGGGGATAAGACTGACTAGAGTGATAGTGATGCAATATGAAATGTGAATGCAAATCAATAATGCATGATGTATGTATGTTTATGCTGACAAAACTGACGCGACATACAAACTAAAAGATGAACATGAATGGATACTCGGCCATCGTGGGGCGAAGAAGTACCGCTGGTTCAAGATAGCAATTCTGCCTTGCTTAGGAGAGATAGTCCCCGCAGGGAATATCGTTGGTCGGGCTTAGAAGATGAGAACTTGGCCGAAGAGGTCAAATGGAGCATTCGCATCTGACATAGTTGATCCTTCATTCAGGCATTCTGGTTTGTAAGGAGTACTTTGATTCTGCACTTTGAGGCTCGAACACCTTTGGAGAAGCGACCGATGTTCTTCTGATGTTCAACAGTCAAAAGAAATTGCCGACTTTATTTTAAAAGCAAAAAAAGTTTTACAAGTAAATTTGTTTTTTTGTTTTATTTCAAGAATCGTTGATCATGTTAAAAACATCATTCTGTAAAACTAAAACAAATAAAAATTGCAAACAAAAGCACTAAGGCTCAAATTTTATTGATAGGATGGAAATCAGCCAAACGTGTGATTCCATAGTGCATTTATAAAGTTAGAAAATGGTAATTTACAGGGAAAAGGGCTACATTAAAACATAACGACCACTATCCTTCTACCAACTTTGAATTCAGGACATCCTGAGCTTCTGTCGAAGATGACATTGACAGGAGTTTTCCTGACGGATGATGTAACTGCTGCTGAGGGATTTGCCCCTTTGTTGAACATAGTTACTTGCCATTATCCCTAACTTTTGCCTAGATTGTACTGTGATGTTTCCAATCCACCGGGATGATTTTGGATCATGTCTCTAATTTTTGCCTGGACCGCCCTTTTGGGTTTTCAATCCACCGAGACGTTTTTTTTTTTGGTTTAGGCGAAGTATTTCTTGACTACATCAATATTCGTGGGGTAGGCAAATTCCTCTCTGTCCATGGTTGCAAGTCTCAAGGCGCCGCCTGAGAAAGCTTTTGTGACCACATAGGGGCCGTCATAGTTCGGAGTCCATTTTCCCCGAGAATCAGTGAGAAATGATTGTATCTTCTTGAGCACAAGGTCTCCTTTCCTGAAGACGCGAGGTCGAACCTTTTTGTCGAATGCCTTCTTCATTCTCTATTGATACAACTGACCGTAGCATAGAGTCGTGATTCGTTTCTCTTCGATCAGGTTGAGTTCTTCGTGTCGACTTTGACACCATTCAGCTTCTGTAAGCTTAGCTTCCATCAATACCCTGATTGATGGGACCTCTATTTCAATGGGGAACACTGCTTCCATGCCATATATTAGAGAGAAAGGGGTTGCCCCTGTTGAAGTGCGGACAGATGTGCGATAACCGTGAAGCGCAAAGGGTAGCATCTCGTGCCAATCTTTGTAGGTTACAACCATCTTCTGAATAATCCTCTTGATGTTCTTGTTAGCCGCTTCTACCGCTCTGTTCATCTTGGGTCGGTAGGGAGATGTGTTATGGTGTTCGATCTTGAATTCTGCGCACAACTCTTTCATCATCTTATTGTTCAAGTTGGATCCATTATCAGTAATGATCTGGCTCGGAACACCATAACGGCAGATGATATTGTTTTTGATAAATTGGACCACCACTTATCGGGTTACATTGGCGTATGATGCTGCTTCGACCCACTTGGTGAAATAGTCAATGGCTACCAGTATGAACCGATGTTCGTTCGAAGCCTTGGGCTTAATCATGCCGATCATGTCGATTCCCCATATGGAAAAAGGCCATGGGGAAGTAAGAACTTTGAGATGCGTTGGCGGTACATGAATTTTGTCGGAGTATATCTGACACTTGTGACACCTCCTCATGTACTTGTAGCAGTCGGATTCCATTGTCAACCAATAGTACCCTGCTCTTAGAATTTTTCTCGCCGTTGTGTGTCCTTTGGCATGAGTGCCAAAGGATCCTTCGTGAATTTCTTTTATCAGCTTGTTGGCTTCTGGTCTGTCTACGCATCGGAGCAAGACCATGTCAAAGTTTCTCTTATAGAGGGTATCACCGCTCAGAAAGAAGCTTCTTGCTAGTCTTCTGATAGTTTTTATGTCTTTCCTTGATGCCCCAGGTGGGTACTCTTGTTTCTGAAGGAAGCATTTGATATCATGATACCAAGGTTTGTCGTCTATGACTGCTTCAATCGTGAAGATGTAAGCGGGCCATTCAAGGCGCATTATGTCGATCTTAGGTAGGTCATTCCATTGACCTATGCTAATCATGGAAGAGAGAGTGGCTAATGCATTAGCTATGTGATTCTCATCACGAGAGATGTGATGAAACTCGATTCTGTTGAAGAAAGGTAACAACCTTCTTGCATAATCTTTGTAAGGAATCAGTCCTGATTGGTATGTGTTCCAATCTCCCTTGATCTGATTGATAACCAGGGCTGAATCGCCATATACATCCAAGTTCTTGATCCTTAAATCAATCACTTCTTCGAGACCCATAATACAAGTTTCGTATTCGGCCTCGTTGTTTGTACACTTGAATGTAAGTCTGGCATTAAAAGGAATGTGGGTACCCTGAGGGGTAACAATGATTGCCCAAATTCCGCTTCTGTAGCTATTGACGGCTCCGTCAAAGATAAGTCCCCATTGGGAACCTGGTTCTGGGCCTTCACTGGGTAGTGGTTCATCACAGTCTTTCATTTTCAAATACATGACATCTTCTTCTGGGAAGTCAAACCCGATAGATTCTTGATCGTCAATCGGTTGATGAGCCAAATGATCGGACTAAAAAACTTCCTTTAACGGCTTTTTAAGCATGGTACTCTATGTCATATTCTGATAATAACATCTGCCAACGGGCAATCCTTCCCGTGAGAGCAGGCTTTTCAAAGACATACTTGATTGGATCCATCTCAGAAATTAACCAAGTAGTGTGACAAATCATGTACTGGCGAAGACGTTTAGCTGCACAAGCCAAAGCGCAGCAAGTTTTCTCAAGCATAGTGTACCGAGTTTCACAGTAGGTGAATTTCTTACTCAGATAGTAGATGGCAGACTCCTTCCTTTTGGTTTCCTCTTGTTGGCCAAGTACACACCCCATTGAGTCTTCCAAGACTGTTAAGTAAATTATCAGTGGTCTTCCTTCCACTGGACGGGATAGAATCGGCGGGTTCAACAGGTATTCCTTGATACTGTCGAAGGCGGTTTGGCAATCTTCTGTCCAAACGCAGTCCTGATTCTTTTTGAGTAATTTGAAAATCGGCGCACAGGTCGCGGTCATGAGGAATATGAATCTGGAGATGTATTTCAAACGTCCCAGGAATCCTCTGACTAGTTTTTCAGTTTTCGGAGAAGGCATTTCTCGAATGGCCTTGACCTTGTCAGGATCAACCTCAATTCCTTTCTGGCTGACGATGAACCCAATGTACTCTCTGAACGGACACCGAAGGTGCACTTGTTGGGATTTAAGCGGAGTTTGTACTTTCTCAACCGCTCGAATAGCTTTGATATGTGGGTCACATGTTCCTCTTCTGTCTTAGATTTTGCAATCATGTCATCGACATATACCTCGATTTCTTTGTGTACCATGTCATGAAAGAGAGTAGTCATGGCACTTTGATAGGTTGCCCCGGCGTTCTTCAAACCGAACGGCATTACCTTGTAACAAAAGGTACCCCATGGGGTAATGAACGAAGTTTTCTCCATGTCCCTCGGTGCCATTTTGATTTAGTTATAGCCCGAGAATCCATCCATGAAGGAGAAAACTTTGAACTTTGATGTACTGTCCACCAGCATGTCAATGTGTGGTAAAGGAAAGTCGTCCTTTGGACTAGCCTTGTTCAGGTCTCTGTAGTCGACACACATTCTGACTTTTCCGTCCTTTTTGGGAACAGGTACAATGTTGGCTAACCATTGAGGATATTGAGATGTAGCGAGGAAACCCGCGTCAATCTGTTTCTGTACCTCCTCTTTGATTTTGACGGCCATGTCCGGGTGAGTTCGTCTCAACCTTTGTTTTATTGGCGGACATTCCGATCTCAACGGTAGATGATGTTCCACGATGCTGGTATCCAACCCTGGCATGTCCTGATAGGACCAAGCGAATACATTGGGAAACTCTTTGAGAAGCTTTGTCAAACTCTCTTTAGCAGTTGGACTGAGTAGTGCCTCAATCTTGATTTCTTTTTTCTCTTCTTCTGAACCCACGTTGATCGTTTCCAACGGCTCTTTGTGAGGTTCAATGGACATTTCCTCTTGTCTAAGTAGTCGGGAGATCTCTTCTGGAATTTCGTTGTCATCTTCTTCTTCAGCCCCAAACACCGGGAACTCAATTTCGGGAGAAGGCATCAGATCGTATGTTTCAATGGGGTTTAAAACAAGCAATCAGCATGACGTGATGATTTGTGTTTAGAAGAGATAGAGAGAATGCAAGTGTGTGCAGTGTATTTCGTTTACTGCTTGTTTTTTAGTATTGAGTTTGTTTTTTAGGATTACCATTTTCTGAGAAAAGCAAAAAGAGAAAACAGTAATTAATGCGGAAATTACAGAGTAACGTTATTTTCTTAATGAACAAGTCGATTCTTGAAACTACAGCCCAATAAAACAAAACTCTGTCGCTTTGGGCAAAGCGAAGAGGTATATTTACAGAAAGTGAGCCCTATCAAAACATCCGTTTCACATGGGCAGGGTGAAAGGTTAAGATAAAAACGGCAATTACTTTGACTTATGAACGATCTTCGGAACATCGACAACAACCCATTGGCGGCGAACTCCTCGGTGAATCACAAAGTCTGGTACCTTCCTTGATTTGTCTACAGAAATGACGCTGATTTCTGGTGGAGCAGGATCATCGGAATCTGTCTCCCAAGCAGAGTTGTCGTAGGAGGATTCCTCTGTTGCATTTTGCATAGCATTTGTGCTCTAAAGTAGATCTCCCCATCCAATTGGCTGGATGTCTTCGAGCCTGATACGAGAGCTTTCGGGAGCAGTGTACTTAACCATGTAGTCGTATTTTCCACTTGGTTGTCCCAGGGTGTCCCATACTTCTTTGGTACTGGAGGAGCCATCCCTCTCGATGACGTTGACCATGGGAAAAGCATAGTTGATGAATTCCAGTCCTGCAAACTTTGCAAATTCATCGTCGTGCGGGGTATTCTCTGAATGACCTGAGTGTTGATCCTATGACATGGTGGGGCCGCAGGTATTCTTTTCAATGATGCTCAGCTGATTTTCATTGTTCGGATGACTCTCTTGCCCCAAGTCTCCTGGGTAGGGCTGTCACATTGGAAGACCATCCATCGGGCCATAGTAGTTATGGTCAAAGTTGTCCTTCACCAGAGTGTCTTCCTCTAATGAGTTTGGTGGAGCACGACATCCTTCCGGATCACACCCTCCGTATATCATTTCGACATCTAACCTGAGTATAAATCTCGGGCTCTGTGCAGGATAGCAAAATGGTGTAGGCACCTCTTCTTGAGACATATAACCGTCCTCGTTGAGGTAGGACTTCCATTCCACGTCTGTGTCAGAGGGATCCTCCTCATTGATAGTGTGTACTTCTTGAGTCACTGGTTGAAGGAAACCTCCACTGTGGAAGAAATTTTGAATGGGATGAAGACTTTCATCGCTGGCAGCTGTCTGAGTACAGGTTGCAGAAAAACTAAGACCCTTCTTTGTTTTATTGTCAGTAGGAATGACAAGTTGTCCCCATCCTGCTGTATTGGTACTCTCGACCGCTTTGATAGCATCTTTGTTTGAGGAAATCGAGGTTCCTCCTTTGGATTGATCGCCTCTGTGTAGCGAAAGCGTTTGGAACTGAGTCCCAATTATCCCTTCTGGTTCCACATAAGTGGCTGATGATAAATTGCTTACGAGCAAAGCCTGTTCCCCACAGACCGTGACGAGTTGACCGTTCTGAACGAACTTTAGCTTTCGGTGGAGGGTCGAGGTGACCGCCCCAGCCTGATGTATCCAAGTTCTTCCTAATAAACAACTGTACGTTGCCCGGATGTCCATGACCTGGAAAATGACTTGGAAAGTGTGAGGACCAATAGTTATGGGAAGATCAACTTCGCCGATAACCATTTTTCTGGACCCGTCAAATGCTTTGACGACGACCTCACTGGTTCTCATCGGGGGTCCTTTAAAGGATAATTGCGTCAAGGTGGATTTTGGCATAACATTCAGGGCTGACCCTGTGTCTACCAGTACGCTGGCCAAAGCATCATCCTGGCAGTTGACCGTAATATTGAGTGCCATGTTATGACGGTGACCCTCCTCAGGTAATTCCTCATCACTAAATCCCAAATTATTGCAGTAAGTGATGTTAGAGACAATGCTATCGAACTGTCTGATTGTTACATCCTGTTCCACAAAGGCTTTCTCCAAGACTTTCTGTAGAGCCTCCATGTACGCTTCTGAACTGAGTAAAAGTGACAGCACAGAGATCTTTGAAGGAGTTTGTAATAGTTGATCAACAATGTTGTACTCACTCCTTTGGATGAGCTTCAACATCTCATCGTTGTTTTTCGAAAGGTCAGGATTACTGGATTGACCGACTGGTGGATTAGGAACTTATGTTGGGTGTTCCTTTTCTTTGATAGGTTCTCCAACCCCTCGATTGAAGATTCTACCACTCCGTGTTACTCGACTGATGTCTGCAATATTCACGACGGAGGGTAATGGAATTTTCTTTCCATTCTCGATTGTTGTTGAACCGTACTTGTAAAGGATAGCCTTAGTTGATTCATACGGTAATGGTCCCGGTAGATAGATGACTATGGGAGCCTTCTGATTTTTCTGACCATCGTAGGTAATCTCAATCCGTTCCTGGTTAGGAACTCTTGATTTGTCAAGTAGAGGGATGATGGCGAAAACATCCCTAGTCCTCTGATGATAAGAGATTACGTCAACATCCTCGATTTGATTGGCAAGGTAGTTTGGCGTCCAACTGATTGGTCCGGAACCCGGATATGGACGAATTTCTCTACGATCCACCTGACCCTGAAGAGCTGCTCGCACAAGGTAGCATCCTTGGTTACTTTCTAAATAGACTCCACAACGTTCATAGTTGTGTGGTGGCCCCTGGCCATGACCGCTTTGAATATAATGTAACCTCACTAGGTTAGTTTCTACAGATCGGACATCCTGACTTTGACGCCGAGTAGGGTTCTTGTTATTGATACTAATATGCTGAGTGTCTTCATCTATATAGATGGGAAGCCACCAATGATTTAACAAGTGCTGAAGTGCTTCCTGGACAAGGGCACAACCTTGATTATTTTCGTAACCTGCCGTACAGCTTTGATAGTCATGTGATATCAAGAACCCGAGTCGGACCTGCTCAGCATGTAACTCTACCAGGTTGGTATTCATTAAGCGAATATCAAAGATCTAAACCATGTTGATCTAATTGGGATTCCTATCATAGTAGTCTTGGATCCATCCAAGATCCATCTGACGTTGGAGGGCTTTTTGTACAAAAGAACATCCCTGTTTATTTACCGAGCAAGTCAGACAAGAACTGTAATCGTGTCGCGGCAGATTATGATACTGGCTTTTCCTTGAGTGCATTTCCACCAAGTTGACATTCATCGCACAGATGTCGTGGTTTTGAATGATGTTGGAATTCGTATAGACCAAGTTGACCCCACGAACTCGATGTTCTTGGATCCATCCGAGATCCATCTGTTCCTGTAGAGCTGATTGCACCACAGAACACCCTTGATTGCTTTTAAAGCATACATCATATTGATGATAGTTATGAGGTAGCCCATGGCCATATCCACTCTGTCTACAATGCATCTTGACTAGATTGGTCTTCAACAAGAGTACATCGTGAATTTGATAGACATTGTTAGACTCTCCTTCTATCAGGTTGACCGCGGCTTTCTCATGTTGAGGCAGCGGGTTTGTGAGAACATTCGGATTCGTATCTTTGAAAGATAAGACCTCGCTCCTAACAAGCTTTTGCATATCAGACTTGAAGTTGAGACAGTTCTCTATGTTATGCCTTGGTCCTCCTTGGTGGTAAGGGCACGTTTGATCCACCTTAAACCAAAAAGGTGGATTTTTCGGTACTGTAAGAGGGGACTTAGTTTGGATGTACCCTTTGGCTAGTAGTAACGGAAACAGTTCTGCGTACGATACGGGAATAGGATCAAATCCTGGTGGCCGCATTGTACGGTTGTTGTTGTATTGAGGATGAGCCTGCTGAAGAGGTTGTTGTGTCCTTTGCTGATTAGGTTGGCTTTGCGCAACCTGAGGCTGATACGTAGGAGCAGGCGCAGGGTTGATAGCAGGAGTCACAGCCGCTACTGGCTGATAACGTCACCTTTGCTTTCCGAGAGAGATATTCCCAATATCTTGCTCTTTTTTCTTAGGGAGAGCACTACCGTATCGTTTTGTACTGCTCGATGATCCAACGTCTTTGACTAGACGTCCTTCCCAGACGGCATCCTCAAGACGAACTCCCATACCGACCATTTCGGTGAAATCACTGGGCGCACTGGCAACCATTCTGTCATAGTAAAATGAGCTTAAGGTCTTTAAGAAGATCTTTGTCATCTCTTTTTCCTCAAGAGGTGGATAAATTTGGGCGGCGATCTCACGCCATCTCTGAGCGTATTCCTTAAAAGTTTCCTTGTCCTTTTGCGACATTGATCTGAGTTGATCTCTGTCTGGCGCCATGTCCAAATTGTATTTGTATTGTTGGACGAAGGCAGTGCCAAGATCTCTGAAAGTGCTAATCGTAGCACGGTTTAAACCCATGTACCATTTAAGTACGGCACCGGTTAAACTATCTTGGAAGTAGTGAATCAATAGGTCCTGATTCTCTGTCTGAGCTGACATTCGTCGAGCGTACATCACCAAGTGACTCTGAGGGCAAGAGTTACCCTTGTACTTTTCAAAGTCCGGCACTTGTAACTTGTGCGGAACTTTCACATTGGGGACCAAGCAGAGGTCTGCGGCGTCCTTTCCAAATAAATCCTGACCGTGAATGGCTTGCAGTTCCTTCTGCATTTCCAAAAACTGTTCCTGGAATTCATCCATTCTATCAAACATAGTTTCCTTTCTACCAGGAGGAATATGCGGAATCTGTCCTTCAGGGACAGTGTGCACCACAGGGGGTGGTACCATGACTACGGCAGCAAATCTTGGCGTTTCCCAAAGTTTGTAACCTTTAGGAGTCCTCAGTATGCCTCTGGCATCCTTGCTTTCCTGAAGTTTGTAACCTTCAGGCCCAGCGGATTCTATTGTGATTCCTTGATCTTCAGCGATCGGCGGAACATATCCTTCGGGGATATAGTTAACAGGCATGCCCCAAGGACGATCTTTCGGCAATTGATACCTAGGATCATACTTCTC
Source organism: Lathyrus tuberosus (assembly GCA_022829125.1). Classification (NCBI taxonomy): domain Eukaryota; kingdom Viridiplantae; phylum Streptophyta; class Magnoliopsida; order Fabales; family Fabaceae; genus Lathyrus; species Lathyrus tuberosus. The sequence goes on along the minus strand of JALAZF010000028.1, from coordinate 14,246,749 downwards.
CACTATGGGCGTTGAGGTGATCTCTGAGATCACAGTTCTTTGTTGTTGAGCTTTTGCCATGGCTAGCATGTCGTTACGAAGCTTTCTTATATCCTCTCTCAGAGGGTCGATCTCTTCTTTCAACTCTCTGTTCTCTTCCTTGAGATCATCCATCTTTTTCTGACGACTGGCCCGAGTATTATACGAATGAACAGTTTGACTCTAGAACCGAGACACAAACGTGAGATTCGTAGGTAAGAAGAATACGTGACGTGAGAATGATGAATGCAATGATTATATTAATTGTTTTTTGGTTTAATCAAAATAAACTTCGATAATTAGATTGCAAATATCAAACAGTGGGGAAACCCCGTTTTATTGAATTCAAAAGATTACAAAAATAGAAATACAGTAGATTACAAGGTGCGGAAACAGAAACCTAAGCTGAGGGGTCCCGAGTCCTCTCTGAGGAGAACTCGGGTGTTGATTCTGGTACTTCCCTTTTCTTGGACCGGGGCTCTTGGGCCGTTGTCAGGTTGTCATTCCTTTGCCAACTGAAAGGAACGAGCAAATTCCTTTGGTCATCCTGATTATCCACAGCATGCTGCTCCAAAATTTCAATCAGGGCATCTTTATCCTTCAGCAGTTGCTGTATTTTGATACACTTCATATTGAGGGTGTGGTACTTGTTCTTCCAAGACCTCATCTCCCGCTGAACTTTGTTGAGAGTAACCTGGAGTTTTTCTGTTTCATTCATGAAGTACATGACAGACTCCCTTGGCGGAAGAACTCTGTGATGAGGATAAGGCATCTTTAGCTTGAGAGCTCTAGTTTGTACCCAGTGGAGGTAAGGCTCCACCGAGACACAATCCGGTTTTCCTAGAGACTCTCGTCCTTTCTTATGAACATGTTTCCAAGCGTGCACTATTTCCATCTTTAGTGCTCTGTCATTTTCTCCTTCTTTGAAGAAAAGACCTTCCAGATGAGCATTACGCGGGACATGCCTCATTTGGTATCCAAATTGACGACGAACTAAAACTGGATGGTAATTGATTCCTCTTTTAGTTCCAATGAGGGGTACGTTGGGGAAGTTTCCACAACGGTCAATGATCCTGATCCCATCATAAATCCTATTGCACCACTCTATATCAGAGTTGGTAAGAGACATGATCTTCTGCGACCAACGTAAGGCACTCTTATGATCCCAAAATGTAGCAGAGTTGGGCAAATGGGAGATAAACCATTTGTATATCAGGGGTACACAACATGTGATCATTCCTCCGCTGTACAAATTCCCTAAGTGTACAGAATGATACGCGTCCGCGAGTAAAGTTGGCACAGGGTTTCCAATGAGAAAAACCTTAATGGCGTTGATATCTACAAAGTTATTAATGTTGGGAAACAAAAATAACCCGTAGGTGAGCAAAACAAAAATGCTTTCAAAAGTATTCACGTTCCCTATACTAGAAAAGTACAGGGCCTTCTTTATCAAGAATTGGGCTGGCAAACCTTGGATGCCACCCTTAGTGGTCAGGTGAGTCTTGACATCCGACTCATCCAAATAAATTGCTCTTGCAATGGTCTGATCCTTTGGAATTTCTTACAGTCCAGAAAAAAGAGCTCGATCAGTGATGTGTAAATCAATCAGATGAGAATATTCCTCCAGCGTTGGTGCGAGCTGGTAATCCGAAAATGTGAAACAGTGATAGACCGGATCGTAAAACTGAATGAGTGCTTCCATGATTAATCCTTCAATCACATGGACTCTTGACAGGGGTAGCAGACCTCCGTATTTGGCTCTGAAAGCTCCAGGGTTAGTGATCATCCTTGCTAAACCTCTCAAATCCTCTAGTTTTGGAATCTTGAAGGTATACTTGTGAGTTCTCCTTCTACCAAAGTCCATTAGCGCAATCCTTTTTCTCTTTGACATTTGTAATCATTGTCTTAGTTTAATTTGAAAAAGAGAGACTAGAAGAGAAAATTTTTCTTTATTTTAATGTTTTTTAGATGAATGCATGAATGCAGCACACAAAAACATAGAAAAAACATGGGGTCAAAGGGTCGGTGTCATGAAGTCAAGGCTCTACCCCCCCCCCCCCCCCAAAGGTTTTCTACGGGTGATTTTTTGTACCTGTCACTCAAAATCATTGATTCCTGAGAACACCAGTGGGTCGGGAACCGTGCTAGGTGATGTCCATCAAAGAAATCTCAGAAGAGGGTAGTTTATCGCGTAACAGCTATTTCCGATAGCTTCCGCACTAAAAAAAAAGGTGATTTTCCTATGTGTATACTCAATCTTTCCACATGCGGCATCACACGCATTCCCATTAGCAGAAAAATAAACATGTATAGCAATTAGGAAAAACAGTATATATATTTGTCCTAAAGTCCTAGACTTTAAAGAGCTATGAATCCTATGTTCCTGACAGAAAATGGCTCCCCGACGGAGTCACCATTCTGTGGTACCTTCCCAACTTTAAGGTTTTTTTAACCTAAGATCCTAGTGAAGTCAACATTCCTTGGTTTCTACCCAAAAGACAAAAAGAGAACAAGATCTCGAGAGTCCCCAATGAAGTCACCATTCTTCGATTTCTTCCTGAGAGATTAAAAAAAAAGAGAGCCCCACGGTGGGCGCCATTTTTCTGTAGCGAGCGATTTTGGACGTGGTTCTTAAGCACTGTCGCTCTAGGGGTGACTACAGGTCGATTCATTTTTTGTCCTATTGTGAGCTGATTAAGGAAGGGAAATAGATGTCTCCAACTAACCCTGCTTTACAAACTGAGGCCAAACAGTCAAAACTGTTGGTTTACAGATGCGATCAATGTGGGGGGCCTCTCTCTGGTTATTTTGGTTGAATTTATACTTTCGGTGGGGAATACGGACTTGGATGTTTTGATTTATACATGAGGGTTTGTGACCTGAGGTTTTTTTTTTAATGTGGTGTGCTCGCTAAGATTTTTCTTTCAATCTTATGCCTACGTATTCCCGTTTACCGAAACAGGGAAATCAGAGCGATCGTAGTTCCTCCTATTTTATGGGAGGAAAAAGGTGTTTTGGTGTCTTGTTCAAAGCCCAAGACGTGAAGCGAAAATGTGTTGTCTTTAGAGAGAATTTGTCATCTCTAAAGAGAGATTTGTTTGTCACAATTGTTGGGTGACTGGTTATAAAGGAGAATTACTTTAACCGGGATATGCGAATCCTAGCAATGCCATAATTTCCTTTATAGGGGGTTTTAACCTGAAGGAGAAGACTTTAACTCAGTGTAGAGCAATGCCATCTTTCCTTAGGAATTTCTCATGCTAAAAGAGGGACAGTGGCGTGGATGTAAATAATCCAGAGGCTTGCCGCTTACAGCAATTAGATGAAAGGAGTTGTTGATGTTTGTATCCTGTGAACGAGGCACAGTTTTGATGCTAAAAGGTTGATTGACTCAACTAGGGTTTCCTTATACAAGGCCTAAGAGGAGGCTATTAGCCCAACAATAGGGTGTTTTTATGTGTCTCGTACGAAGCCCGAGAGAGAGGCTAAAAGTGTTGACTCAACAAGGGAGTGTTTTTTGTATGTGTCTTGTACGAAGCCCAAGATGGAGGCTAAAAGTTTTTGTTGTTTCAGTTGAGTGACAGGTCCAGTAGGTTGGTTAAAAGAGAAAATCAGTTCTTATAAAGAGACTGATTAAAGGTAAGGCTATGCTTTGGGATTGATCAGAGGATCAGGGTTATTTCCTATTCTTTAAGGAAATGGGGAATCCATAGGGTATTGGAGACTGTCCAAGTATACTGGTGTTTTTCCCTACTTGAAAGGTGCTTGAGAATGTCATTGAGACTCAAGGGTTTTAGACTGTCCAAGTCTAGAGTTTCATCTTTTGTACTATGCTTAAAGAAACAGTAGTAGCAAGATCTAGACTCCTTGAAAGACTGTTCTATTAAGATGACTAGTTTCTGTTCCTATACCTCTAGGAGGTCGTCGGGATAATTTGTACGAAGCCCAAGAGGAGGCGAGAAACTTTTCAGAAGCCGAGGGACAATTTGTACGAAGCCCAAGAGGAGGCTATCATTCTCGGAGGAAGAATCCTTATACAAAGCCTAAGAGGAGGTTGTGAATACTTCTAAGAAGCCGACAGGTCCTTGTACAACGCCCAAGAGGAGGCGAGGATGCTTTTAAGAAGCCTGTGGGTCCCCAAACCCCGAGAAATTCAAGACAGGCTATTCACAGAGAATAGATCAAGCCAGGAAAGTTTGAGAATTTGGAAGAAACTCAAGAGATACCATTCACGGAGAAAAGATCATCTCTGGGGAGTAGAGTTTCTCTGACGATTTCTAAAGGAGACAGTCTGTGAAAGTGTTCACCGAGAATGCTGCCTTTCACGTCTCCATATTGTTTAACCCCAAGAGGAGGGAAGACTGTGTCTGGTAATCCTATGGGGATCTAGTTTTGTCTACTTCTAAGAGTGATCAACAGGCTTAATGCTAGACGTAGTTGCCGGGAAAACTCTAAATATCTATACTATTATTACACAGTCGATATGAGTTTATGAAAGAAGACTTACAGTGAAATAGCCCCACAATACAGTTATATGTATATGAAAGCGGTAAATGAAATCATATAAACACTTACTCGGTTGTAGAGCTTCCATGCTTTTTGGTTAGTTTGTTCAACAAAGAAAACTTTGATAATAATATTATATTCAAAATCAAACGAGAAAGTGCTTTGAAAAGAAATATAGGGGCTTACAGCTCAAGGAGAGGCCCATGGTTTTGTCAGTGATCGCACTGTTGTTTTTGCACAGAGGGACTTATACAAGTGACTGAGGCCTAAAAGGTTTTCTGTACAAAGGGATGGGTCTTACACTCTCTCAAGAGGCCCAAAGAGTTTAAAAATAATGGGGCTTATAACACGAGGGTAGGCCCAGATGATCTTTGTTTTGGAACGGCGATCACGCCGAGATTTTCTTTTAACACAGAGGGATTTATACAATAAGAGGCCCGAATTTGTTTTGGTTAAAAGGGGATTGGGTCTTACACTCTAGTAGAGGCCCAAAGTTGTTTTGAATGGGTCTTATAGCTCTAAGAGAGACCCAAGGTTTGTTTTTCAACGGACGATGATCGCGTCGAACTTTTTGAAATACAACGGGACTTATACAATAAGTGAGGCCCAAAGATTTGTGTATTTACAAAAGGGGTTGGGTCTTACACTCTATTAGAGGCCCAAAGAGTAAAAAAAAGGGAATGGGTCTTACTACTCGAGGGTAGGCCCAAAGGTTATTTGTGTACAAAACGACGATCGCGTCGTGGTTTTTGAAAATACCCGGAGGGACTTATACAATAAGTGAGGCCCACAATAGGTTATTTTACAAAAGGGCTTGGGTCTTACACTCTATTAGAGGCCCATGAGTGTTTGAAAAAGTTTGATGAGGATTGAATTAATCAAAACCCTAATTTGTTTCCAAAATGTATTTTAATTGAATAAAAAATTCAATTAAAATGATCAAAATTATTTAACATGTGGAGAACAAATTGTGATATTGGATTAATGTTTCAAAAATCATATTTTGACCTACAAAATGATTAGAAGGCATTAAAATTTACAAAATCAAGAAGGAAAAAATATTTTAAATGTCAAAAACAATTAAAATATTAATCCTTTGCAAAAATATCAATTATATGAAATAAATAATATTTTTGGGATTTTTTGACAAAATAAAATATTTTAACATTTTTGTGAATTTTCAAAAAAAAAAATCAACTCAAAATCATTAAAACTCAGAGAGAAATTAATTTTTGAATCAATTAAATAAAATCCCAAAATTCAAATATTTGAATTTTCAAAAAAGGGCGCCAAGAACACCCAAGAACACGCGCGTGTTCTGGGTTTTACCCAGATTTGCATTTTCTCTCCAATCTCACTGAATACTTGATTATATCATGCAAACCACCTATCAATCTGCTCGTTTCAACCTCACGATCATGTCTATGGTCTTTAATTTCATTGATTTTTAACATGGAATAAGAAATCAAGACAAAACCTCAAAAACCCTAAAATTTGCATGAAGGCTGAGAATTTTGATACACGATTCAAACAAAGCAATTAATTAAGGGGAAACATTCTATGCATGATTATGAACATTTGGGAAAAGTATTGTGCGAGGAAATATGCATAGATTAAGAGATGACCAAGGTTAGGCTTACTTGAAGATCGTGACAGCAAGTGCAATGTGATTTTTGAGTTTGAGGTGTTACAGATATGTTGAGATGATCTGAACAGCTTCAATGGATGTTGTGGAGTGTGTTGCAAGCTTTGGAACACTTTGGAAGTCTTTGGATCAAGCTGGAGCACTCCAACTGCATAATTGAAGCATAATGGCTAGGTTGATGGGTGATTTCGAGCTGGGGGTGTTACAGTTGGTGTTTAAATGTTTGGACACCTCAAATACATCATATGTGATGTGTCTAGGTAATTGGAATGGATTGCTTATGGCTGCAACTCAAAACTCGATAGTGGTTGCTCAAAAATGAGAAAACTTGGCACTTAAGAGAGAATGAGAGAAAGTAGTGATATAACTGGCTTTGGTGTGAGTTGAATGATCCATTGGAACCTCTATTTATAGGGGATCAACTCTTGTCTTGGATGAATAGTGAATGGCTGCTGGATCATATCACATTCACATGGATTGGCTTGGAGGATTTCTTCTCATGCAAGGCAAACTAGCCCTTCCCAAGAGCAGGGCTATGTCTTGACCAAATTCACATTCTTCAGATGTTTTTATTGTTGTTTAATCAGAGAACTTGACTGAGTATAGTGGCTACCTTGACAATGCACTATTCCACATTAATGCCCTTTGAATTCAAGGCAAAATGTGCCAAAATGCATGCATTTCAAGTTGGAAGATTCCTTGGCTTTTTGACTCTGCTTTATCAGTTGGATCAGTTGTATTGTGATTGGTTTGAGTACAGGTGGCATAGTGATCCTTGGTCTTTGGCTCAAAATTGTGTGTGGCAAGCAAACATGCAAACTGATTTTTCCAAAACAGCTTACAGCAACATGACTTTGGGCATGGATTTCTCTTGGCTCAAGATGAATCAGTTCATGCTAGTGAGCTCTTTGGATTCTTGGTAATATTTGCAACAACATTGATGTTTATCTTTGGAACTGATTCAGCTTGCATCTATGTGAAAAAATCCCACAAGTTTTGATGTTTCAGCAAAAATCTGCCTTGCCCAGAATTTTTCTAAGTGTTGGAAAATGATGGATTTTCATGTTTTAGTGATTTTGATCCAACCATAACTCAAAATCCATAATGAATTAGGAGGGGGGGTCAGTTTTTAGCTTTTGTAAAGGGCCATGAGATCTACAAATCAATCTTTGGATGGGGAAAAATGGCTTTGTGGTTTAGGCGTTATGATCCTCCAAAGTTGGTACCCTTGCCACTTTATTTCATAACTTAGAAAATTTTCTAAGTTTTTATGGTTACCCCTTTTACAAGTTATCCAACTCTTCTTGATTTTTCTTGATGAATGATGATTCAAAAAACACATTAACATCAATTTAGGGTTAAAAAACCATAAAAGTGAAAAATCTCAAAAAGTAAAAGTTTGACTTTTGTGCACAGTTGACTTTTTATCAGATGAATTCCAAACTGTGCAATCCTTTAGGAAATCATGTCCTTGACCTAAATCAAACTTGATGGATATGTTCCATGGGTGTTATAGGGTATATTGATTCATATCCTAGGGCTTGGGAGCATGTCCTGGTCAAAAGTCAAAGCTACAGTTGACTTTTTCCTCAAAACCGTAATTGTGGTACTGATGAAATTGAGACTTGCTGCTCAATCTTCTTGGATCAATCCATTATTGCAAATGGATCAATGTGATGTATTTGAGACCCTCAAATCCCCTCTTGAGGTCTTGGCTCATGTTTTGTCCCAAAAGTCAACTTAGGGGTAAATTAGGTCAAGAAACCCTAATTCCTGATTTTTGATGAATGCATCCCCTGAGGCTAAATTGACTTGATGATTGGGTTTGTGAGGTCCCTTGGAGCATCATAGGTTATGCTTTGAAGAAATGGCTCATGCCCGGAGGAAAAATTTCCATCTGGAGGCCCTGGTCGACCAAACCCTAATTTGGTGACACTAGCGATCTTAAGGCTTGATCCACATGGAAGGGAGCAGCCTTGTGCTTAATCCTTAAAGTGGGAGTCCTCTTGATCCCTTGTAGATATTTGAGAGGTTCGACAAGTTGAAGATCATGTCATTTCTTGATTGATCCTTTGTCTAAGAACTCTGAGAGGGCCTGAAACCCTAATTCTGATTGTAGTAAGTGTTCACCCATCTTTGGGGAGACTACTGAGGTATGATGGTTCATCCATATTGTGATGATGATTTGCACAATGCACTACTACGAAAAACCCATTTAACAACGGTTGGGAATGACATATAATGACGCGGGCGAAGGCGTTGTTATGTAGATTGTCGTTGTAAGTTCATTGTTTCTACAACGGTTTGGAAACCGTTGTTGAAAGGCAGGATGCGCGCCATATACCACAACGGTTATGATAATAAACCGTTGCGATACATACACTTAGGTTCTGGGTTCGAAACCCATCAGTAGCGAATTTATATAAAACATAAATTACTTATGATATCGGTTACAATATATAACCGTTGTTGTAAGTACCCTAAGTTTATTATATTAAATGTAGATTGCTTGTTTTCCAAACACCTCACTAAATAAATATACATGGGTTAAATTTGATGAAGATGTTTATAATCTACAAATTAAACTGTTCTTGAAAACCAACTTAAACAAACCAATGTTGTTTTCTGATTGCATTCGTCTCATCGTGCATTTCACGCTCTTTTACATATATTGTGGTTTATTGATCTGACTCCTTCGATATATCGCTATCTTCGATTATAGTTAAATTTCCATAAGATCAACAAGACATTGGATAATTTGACTCATCTTTGATTTAACTATAATGGAAGATGGAGATGCATCTAAGGAGCCAGATCATTATACCATAATCTATATATAAAAGAACGTGAGATAAATAATGAGAGGCATGCAATCAGAAAACAACATTGGTTTGTTTAAGTTGGTTTTCAAATACAACTTAATTTGCAGATTACAAGTATCTATGTCAAATTAACTGAATGTATTTTAAGTGAGGGTTAGTGAAACAAACAATGTACATAGAATATAATAAACTCAAACAAAATTCTATACCAGATCCAGATATTATAAACTCATATAATACGCTTGCTATCACCAGCAAACTTTAAGTGAGGGTTAGTTAAACAAACAATATAAATATAATATGATAAACTCAAACAACATTCTATACCAGATCCAGAAATTATAAACTGATATAATACGCTAGCTTCCACCAGCATCATCACCCTGTATCATCCCCTTAACCTGAAAGGAAACAAAGCAAACTTCAAAAATGAGCATCCTCAGTTGAAAACAAACCGTAAAACCATAATCCAGTGATGAGTAAAGAGAGGAACGGGAATAACGCACCTTTTAATGAAACTAATCGCGGAAGAGAAATCAATTATGATGTTGAACTAGTTTGGGAAGCCATGAAAAAGAAATATAAGGAGGAAGAAGCTTACACAAAAACTTCATACTTCTTATACTTCTTTTCATTGCTTCTAAAACTAGATAAAGTTTGCTTACACTGTTGTTTCTTCATTTACTAACATCTTGCTCGTGATGCTATGAAAAAAAAGTACAAGGTGGATGAAGTTTCCATCATATCTTCATGCTTCTTATACATTTTTCCATAGCAACACAAACATTATGAAGTTTCCAAAGTATGGTCTTTGTTAAGGTAGTGAAAACGAATCTGAAAAAATGAGAACAATCAACAAAAACAACATGCAACAAACGAGATAATGGGAAATATCTAACAATAGATGGAAGAAGAAGAATACCTTAATGTATGATGAACAAGATTCACGGCTAATGTTGAAAACGAAGAGAAAAAATGGGTCCTAGGGTTTCACTTTGAAGGCAACGGTGTTACTGTCAATTAAGTGAAAGTTATTTCGCTTAAATATGGGTAAACTATTTCACAATGGTTAACAATAAAAACCGTATAGATATGTATTTATTTATTATAAATATATCACTACGGTTTACCATAATAACCGTAGTGATAACCCTTTTATTTGTGAATTTTAAAATAAATAAAAACCGTATACATAGGTATTTATTTATTATAAATATATCACTACGGTTAACCAGAAGAACCGTAGTGATAACCCTTTTATTTATGAATTTTAAAATAAATAAAAAAGAAAAGGTGCGCCTTAACTTCTAACTTAATGCATCTGCAGTTTAAACATCAATAATGTAATTCACAATGCATCTGCAGTTTAAACATCAACAATGTAATTCGAACCCTAATTCAACTATTACATTTCATAACAAAGTAAATATTAAACATAAAGGAGACAAAAAAACATAACATCTTGATATTTCCAGAAAATATCTCTGATTTCAGTTTGTTCTTCAAATTCTTGTTCTTTTTCTTTAAATCCTCATACATAACCTTCAGATAGCCCACAGCTTCCAACTTTGACTTCATAATGCTTTCATCGTCATTTCCATCTCTTTCTCCCATGTATTCATCCCATATGAACAAATTACATGTTTCATCGCTCCTCCAAAATGGACATCTCCAAAAAAGCCTTCCTTTATTTTGTCCCTTCTTGCATTGATACGAAACCATACGACCATCACAACCACAAAAATTTTCAGATCGAGATTTTACACTGGAACAAGACGTAGAAACACCTTTGGATGATTTTGTCTTCAAATGTGACATTGCAACACCTTAAAGTATAACACTTTATTGTTGTTGTTATCTTCTTCCCGACAATGGTGACGGCGTTGGTGTAAGGGTTGTTTCAATGGATAAATTGATATATATATATATATACTTGGTGATTAAAATACATAAAAAGAAGCTTCAATTTGTAACAACGGTTTTGAGAAAAATCCGTCGTGATATCCTTATTATTTTTTAGTTAAATATTAATAAAACTTAAAAAGGGAGCATTTACATCAAAGGGATAAACTATTTGAGGGCGATGAGGTTCGAACCCATGATAGCTAGATTGTATCACCACGGTTTTCATAAAAACCGTTATTATACCCTTGAGATTTCTAATTAAAATAATGTGCGCGCATCCAGTACGCACTATAAGAATGGTGTATAGGATGCCGTTGTAAACCTGGCGTTGTTGTTTGCCCATTTTGTAGTAGTGATGATGGGAAATCTTAGTGGTCAAAATTTGGGGTATGACAATCATCTACCTGTCATACCCCAAATTTTGACCACTGATATTTCCCATCATTGTGAAAATCATCATCACAATATGGAGGAACCATCATACTTCATCAGTCTCCCCAAAGATGGGTGAGCATCCACTACAATCAAAATTAGGGTTTCAAGCCCTCTCAGAGCCTTAGACAAAGGATCAATCAAGGAATGACATGATATTCAACTTGTCTAATACTCTCAAACATCCACAATGGATCAAGAGGACTCCCACATTAAGGATTAAGCACAAGGTTGCTCCCTTCTAGGTGGATCAAGCCTCAAGATCGTCAGTGTCACCAAATTAGGGTTTTGGTCGACCAGGGCCTCTAGTTGGAAATTTTCCTCTGGGCATGAGCCAATGCTTCAAAGCATAACCTAATATACTCCATGGAACGTCATGGACCCAAGTATCAAGTAAATTTGACCTCAGGGGATGCATACATCAAAATCAAGAATTAGGGTTTCTTGACCTAATTCACCCCTAAGTTGACTTTTAGGGCAAATCATGAACCAAGACCTCAAGAAATGATTTGAGGGTCTCTAATATACCATATTGATCCATTTGGAACAATGTATTATTCCAAGAAGTTTGAGCAACAAGTCTCAATTTCATCTGCACCACAATTAGGGTTTCGCGAGGAAAGTCAACTGTAACTTTGACTTTTGACCAGGACATGCTCCCAAGCCCTAAGACATGATTAAATATACCCTATGACACCCATGGAACATGTCCATCAAGTTTGATTTAGGTCAAGGACATGATTTCATGAAGAATTGCACAGTTTGGAATTCATCTGATAAAAAGTCAACTGTGCACAAAAGTCAACTTTGACTTTTTGAGATTTTTCACCAAAATGGATTTTTAACCCTAAAATGATGTTAATTTATGATTTGAATCATCCTTCATCAAGAAAAATCAAAGAAAGTGGGATAACTTGTAAAAGGGGTAACCATAAAAACTTAGAAAAATTTCTAAGTTATGGAAAAAGTGACACTAATGTGCCAACTTTGGAGGACCATAACTCCTAAACCACAAGGCCATTGTTCCCCATTCAAAGCTTGATTTGTAGATCTCATTTCCCTCTACAAAAGCTTCATACTGACCTATGTCCAAATTCCTCATGGATTTTGAGTTATGGAGTGATCAAAATCAAGAAAAGTCACTTTGTTCCAACACTTAGTGAAAATTTCACTAAGTCAGATTTTACCTTACTTTTTGCCAAATGTAGGGGGATTTTTCACTTGGATTCAAAAGAGATCAAAACCAAACATGTTCAAACATTTGTTGTATCATGTAAGGGATTTCCAAAATGTCCAAGAACATTACCAAATTCAATTTGAGTCATGAGATATGACATTGGCAAGTTGCCTTGCTGAAATCTGCCAAAGCAAGGCAAATTTTTACACTTTTGGTCGATTTGCCAAAATTAGCCAAATCCAAATGTTCCTATCCACTTGGACACCTCTGAGGATTGAATCTAAAGGGGACAATCACTGATCCAAGCCTCCAAAGTCTTTGGAACAAGAAATAGCATGTTAAACCTAGAATTGCCAAAATAGGGACAAGACTCCAATTTTGGATTGGAACATTCAATGGAAGCATCAAGGTGGCATGGACTGAGCCATTCTCAACTGAATTCAGTCAAGACTTATCCAAGACCAAGGGAACCAGCAGCCTGTGCCCTAACCTCTAGTCAATGGCTAGAGGAGACTTGGATTTTCATTTGCCAACATTGGCCAAACCTACTCAGCAGTTGCCATTCACTATTCCTTGCAAAACAAACTTGCTCTACTATAAATAGAGCTTAATTATGATCAATTTGAGTACACCAAAGCCATCAAACAGATGCTTTCCTCAAAATCTCTTCTTTCACTCCAATTTTGCCTTCTAAGGCAAGTCACTATCGGGTTTTGAGTTTGAGAGCTTTTCCAATCAAACCAATCACACACACACCTCATATACATCATATAGAAGTGATACAAACACTCACATAACATCTGGAACACAGATTTCACAAAATCACCAGCCAATTGCTCAAGTTCTTGACAGATTTGCAGTTGGGGTACCATCTCAAGTTCCTGATCATTTCAATCCATTCCAAGCATTCATACACACTCCATGGCACCTAGGGAAGCTATCCAGATCATTGGAACCTAGTTGTAATACCTCCAACACAAATCACGATCACCAGCTGCAAGTGGTAAGCATGAGCTCTTCTAACTCTATGATCCATTCAATTTTTGCTGCACAATAATTTGGCCATATGTTCATAATCATGCATGGAATGTTTCCCCTCAATTAATTGCATTGTTTGAATCGTGTATCAAAAATCCTAGCCTTCCTGCAGAAATTAGGGTTCTTGAGGATTTTTCGTGATTTCTTGTTTTATGCTTAATTTAAATGAAATTAATTGTCATAGACATGATCGTGAGGTTGAAACGAGTTGATTGGTATGTGGATTACATGATATGATTAAGTATTCAGTGAGATTGGAGAGAAAATGCAAATCCGGGCAAACCCAGAACACGCACGTGTTCTTGGCGCCATTTTTTGAAAATTCAAATATTTGAATTTTGTGATTTTATTTAATTGATTCAAAAATTAATTTCTCTCTGAGTTTTAATGATTTTGAGTTGATTCTTTTTTTAATAATTCACAAAAATGTTAAAATATTTTAGTTTCCCAAAAAATCCCAAAAATATTATTTATTTTGTATAATTGATATTTTTGCAAAGAATTAATGTTTTAATTGTTTTTAACATTTACAAAAAATTTCCACCTTGATTTTGCAACTTTTAATGCCTTCTAATTATTTTGTAGGTCAATACTTAATTTTTGAAGTATTAATCCAAGATCACAATTTGTTTTTCATATGTTAAACAATTTTGATCATTTTAATTGAATTTTTATTCAATTAAATACATTTTTGAAACAAATTAGGGTTTTTGGATTAATTCAACCCTCATAAATCATTTTCAAAACACTATGGGCCTCTAATAGAGTGTAATACCCAATCCTTTTTTGACCAATCATTTTTGGGCCTCAGTGTATTGTATAAGTCCCGATACCATCTAAATAAACGACACAATCATCGCCAGTTTAAAATTAAACATCTGGGCCTCTCCTTGAGCTATAAGACCCATTCAAAACTTTTGGGCCTCTAATAGAGTGTAAGACCCAATCCCCTTTTAACCAAATCATTTTGGGCCTCACTTATTGTATAAGTCCCTCTGCGTTAAAAGAAAACCTCTGCGCCATCGCCATTTTAAACGAAAAATCATCTGGGCCTACCCTCGTGTTATAAGCCCCACTCTCACTCTTTTGAAACTTATGGGCCTCTATTAGAGTGTAAAACCCATCCCTTTGTACAGAAAACCTTTTTGGGCCTCAGTCACTTGTATAAGTCCCTCTGTACAAATTCGACAGTGCGATCACTGATAAAACCCTGGGCCTCTCCTTGAGCTGTAAGCCCCAAATCTTTCTTTTTCAAAGCACTTTCTCCTTTGATTTTGAAATATACTGTTGTTTTCAGTCTTTCTTTGTTGAACAACTAACCAAACAGCATGGAAGCTCTACAACCGAGTAAGTGTTTATACGCTTTCATTTACCGCTTTCATATACATATAACTGTATTGTGGGGCTGTTTCGCTGTAAGTCTTCTTTCATAAACTCATATCAACAGTGTAATAATAGTATAGATATTTAGAGTTTCCCCGGCAGCTACGTCTAGCATTAAGCCCGTTGATCACTCTTAAATAGTCAAAACTAGATCCCCATAGGATTACCAGACACAATCTTCCCTCCTCTTGGGGTTAAACAATATGGAGATGTGAAAGCCAGATTCTTTTTGAACCCTTTCTCAGACTGTCACTCGTAGAAGTTGTCAAAGAAATTCTACTCCCCAGAGATGATCTTTTCTCCGTGAATGGCATCTCTTGAGTTTCTTCCAAATTCTCGGACTTTCCTGGCTTGATCTATTCTCGGTGAATGACATGTCTTGAACTTCTCGGGGTTTGGGGACCCACAGGCTTCTTAAAAGCACTTGTCAAGAAACTCTACTCCCCAGAGATGATCTTTTCTCCGTGAATGGCATCTCTTGAGTTTCTTCCAAATTCTCGAACTTTCCTGGCTTGATCTATTCCTCGTGAATAGCCTGTCTTGAACTTCTCGGGGTTTGGGGACCCATCGGCTTCTTAAAAGCATCGGCCTCCTCTTGGGCATCGTACAAGGACCCACAGGCTTCCTAAAAGCAACCCCGCCTCCTCTTGGGCTTAGTACAATGACCCCTCGGCTTCTTAGAAGTATTCACAGCCTCCTCTTAGGCTTCGTATAATGATTTCTT
The DNA here is from genome assembly GCA_022829125.1 of Lathyrus tuberosus. Taxonomy (NCBI): domain Eukaryota; kingdom Viridiplantae; phylum Streptophyta; class Magnoliopsida; order Fabales; family Fabaceae; genus Lathyrus; species Lathyrus tuberosus. Next base: position 14,231,099 of record JALAZF010000028.1, on the reverse strand, counting down.
CCTCCGAGAATAATAGCCTCCTCTTGGGCTTCATACAAGGACCTATCGGTTTCTTAAAAGCTTTCAGCCTCCTCTTGGGCTTCTTACAAATTGTCCCGACGACCTCCTAGAGGTATAGGAACAGAACCTAGTCATCTTCATAGAACAGTCCTTTCAAAGAGTCTACTACTGTTTCTCAAAGCATAGTACAAAAGATGAAACTCTAGACACGGACAGTCTAATATCCTTGAGTCTCAAAGACATTCTCAAGTGACCCCTTCATTAAATAAGAAGAAAACCCGTAGACTCGGATAGTCTCAATACCCTTTGGATTTCCCGTTTCCTCAAAGAAAAGGAAATATCCCTGATCCTCGAATCAAATCCTTGAGTACAGTGTTGCTCATATAAGAACTGATTTTCTCTTTCAAAATCAGTATACTGGACCTGTCACTCAACTGAAACAGTCATACTTGCCTCCTCTTGGGCTTTGTACAATGATTCTCCCCAGCGGAGTCAAACAACATTTAGCCTCTCTCTCGGGCTTTGTACGAGACACATAAGAGACTCCCTCGTTGAGTCAATCACCCCTTTCACCTCCATCTCGGGCTTTATACGAGATACAACAAGGTTCTTATTGAGCTAAACAAATTTTAGCCTCCATCTCGGGCTTCGTACGAGATACAAAAAACTCTCTTGTTGAGTCAAATAGCCTCTATCTCGGGCTTTATACGAGATGCCAAAAGATTCCCTCGTTGAGTCAAAACCTTTTAGCCTTTCGCTTTGAACAAGATACAAACCACCTTTCGCTTCACGTCTTGGGCTTTGAACAAGACACCAAAACAACCATCTCCTTCCATAGAATAGGAGGAACTATGAACGCTCTGATTTCCCTGTTTCGGTAAACGGGAATACGTAGGCATAAGATTGAAAGAAAAGATCTTAGCAAGCACACTAAACAAAAACCCAAAATCCCATACTCTCACATATCTATCAAGAAGCATCCGTCCTAAAATCTAAACCTCCCACCACTTTTAAAAATATAAACCCGATAGAGACCCCGAATCTTTGTAGCATCTGTAACCTAACAGACCGCTGTTTAAACTCAGTTTGCAAGTAGGGTTAATTTGAGACATCTATTTCCCTTCCTTCATCAGCTTTAATAGGATAAAAAATGAATCGAGCTGTAGACACCAAAGAGCGATAACGCTTCACAACCGTGTCCAAAATCGCTCACTACAGAAAAATGGCGACTTCACTGAGGATGTCATTAGGATCTGTCTCACCTTTGTAGAAAGATCTTGTTCTCTTCCCATCTATCAAGTGGAAACTTTAAAAGTGGCGCCCACCGTGGGGCTCTTAACCTTTTTTCTCTTCTCTTGTATGAAACCACAGATTGGGGCTTCCGCCGGGGAACCCATTTTCTGTCAGGAACTTAGGATTCATAGCTTTAAAGGTCTATGATGATTAGGACAAATATATATACTGCTTTTCCTAATTGCTATATGTGTTTATTTTTATGGTAATGGGAATGCGTGTGATGCCGCATGTGGAAAGATTGAGTATACACTTAAGATAAGTGAGGGCGACGAGGTCGACCATCAACCTCAGTGGAGGCTGACCAATGCAACCCATTCCCTCTCCTAGGCAATGGGCCGATTGTGATGTCTGAGAAGCTGAGGAGCTAAACCCTTTTGTTGTGCGGAAACTATCGGAAATAGTTGTCACGCAATACTACCCTCATTTGAGGCTGGTGATCTATTCTCGGTGAATGGCACTTACTCTAAGATTGCTCTACAACTCGCTGGCGATCCGCTTGTTGTTTTGCTTTCCTGGGAGGAGCTGATGATAATGAGTACAGGTACAAAAATCACCCTAGTATAAACATTTGGGGATGGGTAGAGCCTTGACTTCATGACAACGACCCTTTGACCCATGTTTTTTCTATGTTTTTGTGTGCTGCATTCATGCATTCATTTAAAAAACATTAAAACATTCAAAAAATTTCTCTTCTAGTCTCTCTGTTTTTCAAATTAAACTAAGACTGTGATTGCAAATATCAGAGAAAAGGATTGTGCTAATGGATTTCGGTAGAAGGAGAACCCATCGGTATACCTTCAAGGTTCCAAAGCTAGAGGATTTGAGAGGTTTGGCAAGGATGATCACTAACCCTGAGGCTTTCAGAGCCAAGCACGGAGGTTTGCTATCGCTGCTAAGAGTCCATGTGATTGAGGGAATCATGGATGCGCTCATTCAGTTTTACGATCCGGTTTATCACTGCTTTGCATTCCCGGATTACCAGCTCGCACCAACGCTGGAGGAGTATTCTCATCTGATTGATTTACACATCACTGATCGAGCTCCATTTTCTGGACTAGAAGAAATTCCAAAGAATCGGACCATTGCAAGATCAATTCATTTGGATGAGTCAGAGGTCAGGACTCACATGACTACCAAGGGTGGCATACAAGGTTTGCCAGCCCAGTTCTTGACAAAGAAAGCTCTGTATTTCGCCAGTATAGGAAACGTGACTGCTTTTGAAAGCATCTTTGTTTTACTCACCTACGGGTTATTTTTGTTGCCCAACATTAATAACTTCGTCGATATCAATTCCATTAAGGTTTTTCTCATTGGAAACCCTGTACCAACTTTGCTCGCAGATGCGTATCATTCTGTACACTTGGGAAATTTGTACAACAGAGGGGAGATCACATGCTGTGTACCTCTGCTTTATAAATGGTTTATCTCACATTTACCAAAGTCTGCTGCTTTCAAGGATCATAAGAGTGCCTTGCGCTGGTCGCAGAAGATCATGTCCCTCACCAACTCTGATATAGATTGGTGTAATAGGATCTATGATGGAATCAGAATCATTGATCATTGTGGAAACTTACCCAACGTACCCCTTATAGGAACTAAGGGAGGAATCAACTATAATCCGATATTGGTTCGCCGTCAGTTTGGATACCCGATGAGGCATCTTCCGCTGAATGCTCATCTGGAAGGTCTTTTCTTCAAAGAAGGAGAAAACGACAGAGCACTAAAGATGGAAATAGTGCACGCTTGGAAACACGTTCATAAGAAAGGAAGAGAGTCTCTGGGAAAACCAGACTGTGTCTCGGTGGAGCCTTATCTCCATTGGGTATAAACTAGAGCTCTCAAGCTAAAAATGCCTTATCCTCGTTACGAAATTCTTCCGCCGAGGGAATCTGTCATGTACTTCATGACAGAAACAGAAAAACTTCAGGTTGCTCTCAAAAAAGTTCAAAAGGGGAGAAGGTCTTGGAAGAACAAGTACCGCACCCTCAATGTAGAGTGCATCAAAATACGGCAACTACTGAAAGAGAAAGATGCTCTGATTGAAATTTTGGAGCAACATGCTGTAGAGAATCAAGATGACCAAAGGAATTTGCTCGCTCCTTTAACTTGGCAAAGGAATGACAACCCGACAACGGCCCAAGAGCCCCGGTCAAAGAAAAGGAAAGTACCAGAGTCAGCACCTGATTTCTCTTCAGAGAGGACTCGGGACCCATTAGCTTAGGTTTTTGTTTCTGCACCTTGTAATCTATTGTATTTCCATTTCTGTAATCCTCTGAATTCAATAAAAAGGGGTTTCCCCACGGTTTGATATTTGCAATCTAATTGTCGAAGTTTATTTTGATTAAACCAAAAAAACAATTAATATAATCATTGCATTCATCATTCTCACATCACGAATTCTTCTTACCTACGAATCTCACGTTTGTGTCTCGATTCTAGAGTCAAACTGTCTCATTCGTATAATACTCAGGCCAATCGTCAGAAAAAGATGGATGATCTTGAGGAAGAGAACAGAGAGTTGAAAGAAGAGATCGACGCTCTGAGAGAGGATATGAGAAAGCTTCGTAACGACATGCAAGCCATGGCAGAAGCTCAGCTACAAAGGAATGTGATCTCAGAGATCACCTCGACGCCCATAGTGGAGAAGTATGATCCTAGGTATCAAATGCCGAATGATCGTCCCTGGGGCATGCTTGTTAACTATATCCCGGAAGGATATTTTCCGCCGATCATTGAAGATCAGAGAATCGCGACAGATGCCGCTGGTCCTGAAGGTTACAAACTTCAGGAAAACGAAGATGCCCGGGGTATACTGAAGACTCCTAAAGGTTACAAACTTCGGGAAACGCCAAGATTTACTGCCGTAGTCACGGTCCCACCCCCTGTGGTGCACACTGTCCCGAAAGGACAGATTCCACCGATCCCTTCTGACAAGAAGGAAACTATGTTTGACCGAATGAATGAATTCCAGGAACAGTTCTTGGAGATGCAGAAGGAGCTGCAAGCCATTCGCGGTCAGAATTTATTTGGAAAAGACGCTGCAGACCTCTGCTTGGTCCCCAATGTGAAAGTCCCGCACAAGTATCAAGTGCCCGACTTTGAAAAATACAAGGGTAACTCTTGCCCTCAGAGCCATCTGGTGATGTACGCTCGACGAATGTCAGCTCATACGGAGAATCAGGACCTACTGATTCACTACTTCCAGGATAGTTTAACCGGTGCCGCATTAAAATGGTACATGGGTTTAAACCGTGCTACGATTAGCACATTCAGAGATCTTGGTACTGCCTTCGTCCAACAATACAAATACAATTTGGACATGGCACCCGACAGAGATCAACTCAGATCGATGTCGCAAAAGGACAAGGAAACCTATAAGAAGTATGCTCAAAGGTGGCGTGAAATTGCCGCTCAAATTTGTCCACCTCTTGAGGAAAAAGAGATAACAAAGATCTTCTTAAAAACCTTAAGCTCATTTTACTATGACCGAATGGTTGCCAGTGCACCCAGTGATTTCACCGAGATGGTGGGCATGGGCGTACGTCTTGAGGAAGCCGTCCGAGAAGGACGTTTGGTAAAAGACACTTGATCCACGAGCGGTACTAAAAAATACGGTAGTGCTCTCCCTAAGAAAAAAGAGCAGGATATTGGGAATATCTCTCTCGGAAAGCAAAGGTGACGTTATCAACCAGTAGCAGCTCTAACTCCTGCTATCAGCCCTGCGCCTATTCCTACGTATCAACCTCAGGTTGCGCAGAGCCAACCTGATCAGCAAAGGACACAACAGCCTCTTCAACAGGCTCATCCTCCATATAATAACAACCGTATAACACGGCCACCAGGGTTTGATCCTATATCCGTATCGTACGCAGAACTATTTCCGTTACTACTGGCTAAGGGGCACATTCAGACTAAGTCTCCTCTTATAGTACCGGAAAATCCACCTTTCTGGTTTAAGGTGGATCAAACTTGCCCTTACCACCAAGGGGGACCAGGGCATAACATTGAGACTTGTCTCAATTTCAAATTTGACGTGCAAAAGCTTGTTAGGAGCGGGGTCTTATCCTTCAAGGATACAAATCTTAATGTTCTCACGAACCCGCTGCCTCAACACAAGAAGGCTGCAGTCCATTTGATAGAAGGAGAGACTAACAATGTCTATCAAATTCATGATGTACTCTTGTTGAAAACCAATCTGGTTAAGATGCATTGTAGACAGAGTGGATATGGCCATGTGCCACCTCATAACTATCATCAGTGTGATATCTGCTCTAAAGACAACCAGGGATGTTTTGTGGTGTAAACAGCTCTACAGGAACAAATGGATCTCGGATGGATCTAAGAGCACCGAGTTCATGGGGTTAACATGGTCTACGTGAATTCTAACGCCATTCAAAACCACGACATCCTTGCGATGAATGTCAACTTGGTGGCGATGCACTCAAGGCAAAGCCAGTATCATAATCTGCCGCGGCACGATTACAGTTCTTGTCTGACTTGCTCGATAAACAAACAGGGTTGATCTTTTGTAGAAGAAGCCCTCCAGCGTCAGATGGATATTGGATGGATCCAAGACTACCATGATAGGAACCCTTATCAGATCAACATGGTTCAGATCTTCGATATTCGCGTGATGAATACCAACTTGGTAGAGTTGCATGCTGAGTAGGTCCGACTCAGATTCTTAATATCACACGACTATCAAAGCTGTAAAGCGGGTTGCGAAAATGATCGAGGTTGTACCCTTGTCCAGGAGGCACTTCAGCACTTGTTAAATCACTGGTGGATGCCAATCTATATGGATGAAGATACTCAGTAAATTAGTATCAGCAACAGGAATCCTACTCGACGTCAAAGTCAGGATGTCTGATCAGTGGAAGCTAACCTAGTGAGGTTACATTGTATTCAAAGTGGGCATGGCCAGGTGCCACCACACAATTATGACCATTGTAGCGTCTGTTCGGAAAGTAACCAAGGGTGTTACCTTGTGAGAGCAGCTCTTCAGGGTCAGGTAGATCGTGGAGAGATTCGTCCATATCCGGGTTCTGGACCCATCAACTGGACGCCGAACTACCTTGCCGATCAAGTCGAGGATGTTGTCACAATCTCTGGTCGTCACCAGACCAGGGATGTTTTTGCCATTATCCCTCTACTTGACGAATCTAGAATTCCCAACCGGGAACGGATCGAGATTACTTACGATGGTCAGAAAAACCAGAAGGCTCTCGTAGTCATCTATCTACCGGGACCACTACCGTATGAATCAGCTAAGGCGATCCCTTACAAATACGGTGCAACAATAGTCGAAAATGGAAAGGAAATTCCATTACCCTCCGTCGTGAATATTACAGACATCAGTCGAGTAACACGGAGTGGTAGAATCTTCAACTGAGGGGTTGGCGAACCTAACAAAGAAAAGGAACTTCAGACGAAAGCTCCTGATCTACCAGTCGGTCAATCCAGTAATCCCGACCTTTCGAAAAACAATGATGAGATGCTGAAGCTCATCCAAAGGAGTGAATAAAACAATGTTGATCAAATGTTTCAAACTCCTTCAAAGATCTCGGTATTATCATTATTACTCAGTTCAGAAGCCCATCGGGAGGCTCTACAGAAAGTTTTGGAGCAAGCCTTTGTGGAACAGGATGTAACAATCAGACAGTTCGATAGCATTGTCTCTAACATCACTTCCTGCAACAATTTGGGATTTAGTGATGAGGAATTACCCGAAGAGGGTCGTCGTCATAACATGGCGCTCAACATTACAGTTAACTGCCAGGACGATGCTTTAGCCAGCGTACTGGTAGACACAGGGTCAGCCCTGAATGTTATGCCGAAGTCCACTTTAATGCAATTATCCTTCAAAGGACCTCCGATGAGAATCAGCGAAGTCGTCGTCAAAGTATTCGACGGATCCAGAAAAACGGTTATCGGCGAAGTCGACCTTCCCATAACTATTGGTCCTCACACTTTCCAAGTCACTTTCCAGGTCATGGACATCCGGACAACGTACATTTGTTTATTAGGAAGACCTTAGATACATCAGGCTGGAGCGGTCACCTCGACCCTCCACCAAAAGCTAAAGTTCGTCAAGAACGATCAACTCGTCACGGTCTGTGGAGAACAAGCCTTGCTCGTGAGTAGCTTATCATCATCTACTTGTGTAGAACCTGAGGAGGTCATTGGAACTCAGTTCCAAGCACTGTCGGTAATCAAGGATAATCAATCCCAAGGAGGAACCTCGATTTCCTCATACAAAGATGTTATTAAAGCAGTCGAGAGTACCAATACAATAGGATGGGGACAGCTTGTCATTCCTATTGACAATAAAACAAAGAAGGGTCTTGGTTTTTCTGCAACCTGTACCCGGACAGCTGCTAACGATGAAAGTCTTCATCCCCTTCAAAACTTCTTCCACAGTGGAGGTTTTCTCCACCCAGTGTCTCAGGAAGTACACACTATCAATGAGGAGGATCCCTCTGACCCAGATATGGAATGGAAGTCCTACCTCAATGAGGACGGTTATATGTCTCAGGAAGAGGTGCCTATACCATTTTGCTTTCCTACACAAAGTCCGAGACTTATACCCAGGTCAGACGTCGAAATGATATATGGAGATTATATTCCGGAAGGATGTCGTGCTCCACCAAATTCATTAGAGGAGGACACTCTGATGAAAGACAACTTTGACCACAATTACTATGGCCTAATGGATGGTCTGCCAATGTGGCAACCTTATCCAGGAGATTTGGGGCAAGAAAGTCAGCTGAATAATGAAAATCAGCTGAGTCTCATTGAACTGAATACCTATGTCCCCACCATGTCATGGGATCAACACTCAGGTCATCCTAAAGCTACTCAACATGAAGATGAATTCGCAACGTTTGCAGGACTTGAGTTCATCAACTATGCTTTTCCCGAGGTCAACGTCATCGAGAGAGATGACTCCTCCAGTTCCAGAGAAGTGTGGGACACCTTAGGACAACCGAGTGGAAAATACGACTATATGGTCAAGTACACTGCTCCCGAAAGCTCTCGTATCAGGCTCGAAGATATCCAGCCAACTGGATGGGGAGATACAGCTGAGAGCACAAATGCTATGCAAAATGCAACAGAGGAATTCTCCTATGACAATTCTGCCTGGGAGACAGATTCCAATGATCCTGCTCCACCAGAAATCAGCGTCATTTCTGAAGACAAATCAAGGAAGGTGCCAGATTTTGTTATTCACCGAGGAGTTCGCCGACAATGGGTTGTTGTCGATGTTCCGAAGGCCGTTCACCAGTCAAAGTAATTGCCATCTTTTAGCCTTTCACCCTGCCCAGGTGGAATGGATGTTTTGATAGGGCTCGCTTTCTGTAAATTTCCCTCTTCGCTTTGCCCAAAGCGACAGAGTTTTGTTTTATAGGGCTATAGTTTCAAGGATCAACTTGTTCATTAATAAAATAACGTTGTTCTGTAATTTCTGCATTAATCGCTGTTTTCTCTTTTTGCTTTTTCAGAAAATGGTAATCCTAAAAAACAATTTAAAAATAAAAACAAGCAGTAAAAAAAAACACTGCACACACTTGCATTTTCTCTATCTCTTCTAAACACGAATCATCACGTCATGCAGATTGCTTGTTTTAAACCCCGTTGAAACATACGATCTGATGCCTTCTCCCGACTTTGAGTTCCCGGTATTTGGGGCTGAAGAAGAAGTTGACAATGAAATTCCAGAAGAGATCTCCCGACTACTCAGACAAGAGGAAATGTCCATTGAACCTCACAAAGAGCCATTGGAAACGGTAAACTTGGGTTCAGAAAAAGAGAGAAAAGAAATCAGGATTAGGGCACTGCTCAGTCCAACTGCCAGAGAGAGTTTGATAAAGCTTCTCAAAGAATTCCCCGATGTATTCGCTTGGTCCTATCAGGATATGCCAGGGTTGGATACCAGCATCGTGGAACATCATTTACCGTTGAGATCGGAATGTCCGCCAGTAAAGCAAAGGTTGAGATGGACTCATCCGGACATGGCCATCAAAATCAAAGAGGAGGTACAGAAACAGATTGACGCGGGTTTCCTCGCCACGTCAGAATATCCTCAATGGTTAGCCAACATCGTACCCGTTCCCAAAAAAGACGAAAAGTTCAGAATGTGTGTTGATTACAGGGATCTGAACAAGGCTAGTCCAAAGGACGATTTTCCTTTACCACACATTGACATGCTGGTAGACAGTACAGCAAAGTTCAAAATTTTCTCCTTCATGGATGGATTCTCGGGCTATAATCAAATCAAAATGGCGCCGAAAGACATGGAGAAAACTTCGTTCATTACCCCATGGGGCACCTTTTGTTACAAGGTAATGCCGTTCGGTTTGAAGAACGCCGGGGCAACCAATCAAAGGGCCATGATTACTCTATTTCATGACATGATACACAAAGAAATCGAGGTATATGTCGATGATATTATTGCAAAATCAAAAACAGAGAGTGAACACGTTGAACATCTATCAAAGTTGTTCGAACGTCTAAGAAAATTCAAACTCTGCTTGAATCCCCACAAGTGCACCTTCGGTGTCCGTTCAGGGAAACTACTAGGGTTCATCGTCAGCCAGAAAGGAATTGAGGTTGATCCAGACAAGGTCAAGGCCATTCAAGAAATGCCTTCTCCGAAAACTGAAAAACAAGTCAGAGGATTCCTGGGACGTTTGAACTACATCTCCAGATTCATATTCCTCATGACCGCGACATGTGCGCCGATTTTCAAATTACTTAAAAAGAACCAGGACTGCATTTGGACAGAATATTGCCAAACTGCCTTCGACAGTATTAAGGAATATCTGTTGAATCCTCTGATTCTATCACCTTCAGTGGAAGGAAGACCACTGATCATCTACCTCACAGTCTTGGAAGACTCAATGGGGTGTGTACTTGGCCAACAAGACGAAACCAAAAGGAAAGAGTCTGCCATTTACTATTTGAGCAACAAATTCACCGACTGCAAAACTCGGTACACGATGCTTGAGAAAACTTGTTGCACTTTGGCTTGGCCAGCCAAACGTCTTCGCCAATACATGATTCGTCACACTACTTGGTTGGTCCCCAAGATGGACCCAATCAAGTATGTATTTGAAAAACCTGCTCTTACGAGAAGGATTGCCCGTTGGCAGATGTTGCTATTAGAATATGACATAGAGTACCACGCTCAGAAAGCCGTTAAAGGAAGTATTATGGCCGATCATTTGGCTCATCAACCGATTGACGATCAAGAACCAGTCGGGTTTGACTTCCCAGACGAAGATGTCATGTATCTGAAAATGAAAGATTGCGATGAACCGTTACCCAGTGAAGGGCCAGAACCAGGTTCCCAATGGGGACTTATCTTTGATGGAGCAGTTAATCATTATGGAAATAGAATTAGGGCAATCATTGTTACCCCTTAGGGTACCCACATTCCTTTCACCGCTCGACTTACGTTCAAATGTACGAACAACGAGGCCGAATATGAAGCATGTATCATGGGTCTCAAGGAAGCAATTGATTTAAGGATCAAAAACTTGGACGTATATGGCGATTCAGCCCTGGTTATCAATCAGATAAAAGGAGATTATAACACATAACAATCAGGATTGATTCCCTACAAAGACTGCGTAAGAAGGTTGCTACCTTTCTTCAACAGAGTCGAGTTTCATCACATCCCTCGTGAGGAGAATCACATGGCTGACGCTTTAGCCACTCTCTCTTCCATGATTAGTGTAGGTCAATGGAATGACATACCTAAGATCGACATAACGCGCCTTGAAAGGCCCGCTTACATCTTCTCGATTGAAGCAGTCATAGAGGACAAACCTTGGTATCACGATATCAAATGTTTCCTTCAGAAACAAGAGTACCCATCTGGGGCACTCAGAAAAGACAGAAAAACCCTCCGAAGATTGGCTGGAAACTTCTTCCTAAGCGGTGACACTCTCTATAAGAGGAATTTTAACATGGTCTTGCTTCGATGCGTCGACAGACCAGAAGCAGACATGCTTATGAAAGAAATTCACGAAGGATCCTTTGGCACTCATGCCAACGGATACACAATGGCGAGAAAAATCCTAAGAGCAGGGTACTATTGGTTGACAATGGAAACCGACTGCTACAAGTACATGAGGAGGTGTCATAAATGTCAGATATACTCCGACAAAATTCATGTACCGCCATCACATCTCAAAGTTCTCTCTTCCCCATGGCCATTCTCGATATGGGGAATCGACATGATTGGCATGATTGAGCCCAAGGCTTCAAACAGACATCGGTTCATCCTGGTAGCCATTGACTACTTCACCAAGTGGGTCGAAGCAGCGTCATTCGCCAATGTAACCCGACAAGTGGTGGTCCGATTTATCAAAAACAATATCATCTGCCTTTATGGTGTTCCAAGCCAGATCATTACTGATAATGGATCTAACTTGAACAACAAGATGATGAAAGAGTTGTGTGCAGAGTTCAAGATCGAACATCATAACTCATCTCCCTACCAACCCGAGATGAACGGAGCGGTAGAAGTGGCCAATAAGAACATCAAGAAGATCGTTCAAAAGATGGTTGTAACCTACAAGGATTGGCATGAAATGCTACCCTTTGCTCTTCACGGTTATCGCACATCTGTCCGCACTTCAACAGGGGCAACCCCTTTCTCTCTAGTGTATGGCATGGAAGCAGTGCTCCCCATAGAAGTAGAGATCCCTTCAATCTGAGTATTGATGGAAGCTAAACTCACCGAAGCTGAATGGTGTCAAAGCCGACACGACGAATTGAATCTGATCGAAGAAAAGAGAATAACGGCACTATGCCATGGTCAGTTGTATCAGCAGAGAATGAAGAAGGCGTTTGACAAAAAGGTCCGACCTTGCGTCTTCAGGAAAGGAGACCTTGTGCTCAAGAAGATACAATCTTTTCTCACTGATTCTCGGGGCAAGTGGACTCCGAATTATGACGGCCCCTATGTGGTCACGAAAGCTTTCTCAGGCGGCGCCTTGAGACTTACAACCATGGACGGAGAGGAATTTGCCTACCCCACAGATTTTGATGTAGTCAAGAAATACTTCGCCTAAACTAAAAAAAGAGAAAAAAAACGTCTCGGTGGATTGAAAACCCGAAAGGACGGTCCAGGCAAAAGTTAGAGACATAAAAAAAAATCATCCCGATGGATTGGAAGCATCATAGTACAATCCAGGCAAAAATTAGGGATAATGGCAAGTAACTATGTTCAACAGAGGCGAGTCCCTCAACAGCAGCAGTTACATCATCCATCAGAAAAACTCCAGTCAAGGTCATCTTCGACAGAAGCTCAGGATGCCCCGAATTCAAAGTTGGTAGGAGGATAGCGATCGTTATGTTTCAATGTAGCCCTTTTCCCTGTAAATTACCATTTTCTAACTTTGTAAATACTCTTTGGAATCACGCGTTTGGCTGATCTCCATTTTATCAATAAAATTTGAGCCTTTGTGCTTTTGTTTGTAATTCTTATTTGTTTTAGCTTTATAGAACGACGTTGTTAACATGATTAACGATTCTTGAAATAAAACAAAAATGAATTTACTTGTTAAAACTTTTTCTGCTTTTTAATAAAGACGGCAATTTCTTTTGACTGTTGAACATCAGAAGAACATCGGTCGCTTCTCCAGAAGTAATCGAAGCTCAAAGTGCATAATCAAAATACTTCTTCTAACCCAGTACGCCTGAATGAAGGGATCAACTGTGTCAGAGACCTTGTTTCGTCTGACACGCCTCGGCCGAGTTCTTATCTCCTAAGCCCGACCAACATAGCTCCCAACAGGGACTATCTTTCCTAAGCAAGGTGGAATTGCTATCTTGAACCAGTGATACTTTTTCGCCCCGCGATGACCGCGTATCTAGTCATGTTCATCTTTTAGTATGTGTGTCGCGTCAGTTTTGTCAGCATATACATACATACATCATGCATTATTGATTTGCATTCACATTTCATGTTGCATCACTATCACTCTAGTCGGTCTTGTCCCCTAGTGATAGAAGTTCTCTCAATCAAGTTGTCTGTTCTTGTCTCGTCAGGAAACGCTGCGTTTGAACAACCTCGCCTCCAGTTTATTTTTGGAAGGAAGTTGGCCCTTGACCACTTTGATAACTTGAACCTCTGAAAAACCAGAGGAACTTTCAGTCAGCATCATTCTTCGCCATTGAAGATGATATCCTTGCTTTCCCGGATTAAGGAAAATCCATAGAGAAAGCCTCGTAATCAGAGATTCGGCAGCATGCCAGTTTCGGTCCAAAAAGATCGCTGATGAAAAGGTCCTCGGCACCTCAAAATATCACCCCATCATATGGCATTTCTTCGGGAAGATCCCGAGAAAAGTATGATGTAAGATCCCACGCGAAAGCAGTCTCTCAAGAGACTCATTTTCCCCAGATAGAGTCGGCAAATGGCGTCTCCAACAGAGAAATTTGTGCAACTCTACAACTCAGACGACTGGGCTCCCCAGCAAGTCTGACATCAATTTTTTTTCATCAAATGGCATCTTCCCAGGAAAATTCGGCGAGAAGTTTGAGGAAAACCGCTACGAATAGCGTCCCTTGTCAATAAAGTTTATTGACAAAAGAAACTAAGACCAGTTTCTTTGTAGGAAACCAGGATCGAGGGGAAGTTAACAAGAGAAACTAAGACCAGTTCCTTGGTAGGAAACTAGGATCGAGGGGAGGTTTATCCCAAAAGGAAACTAAGACCAACTCCTTGGCTGAAGACCAGGATCGAGGGGAAGTTTACTTTTTATAAGCATCATCGCTTAGCTAAAGAAGATGAATGCGTAAGTTACGATTCATAACCACCATCAAAATTTCGGGTATTCTGATATTTAATCCTCTTGCACCCCGAATGCCCGAATACCTTCGTCATTCACACCTTCGTGTCCAAGAAGATTAAATAGGGGCATCTGTCATACCCCAAATTTTGACCACTAAGATTTCCCATCATTGTGAAAATCATCATCACAATATGGAGGAACCATCATACTTCATCAGTCTCCCTAAAGATGGGTGAGCATCCACTACAATCAAAATTAGGGTTTCAAGCCCTCTCAGAGCCTTAGACAAAGGATCAATCAAGGAATGACATGATCTTCAACTTGTCTAATACTCTCAAACATCCACAATGGATCAAGAAGACTCCCACATCAAGGATTAAGCACAAGGTTGCTCCCTTCTAGGTGGATCAAGCCTCAAGATCGTCAGTGTCACCAAATTAGGGTTTTGGTCGACCAGGGCCTCCAGTTAGAAATTTTCCTCTGGGCATGAGCCAATGCTTCAAAGCATAACCTAATATACTCCATGGAACCTCATGGACCCAAGTATCAAGTAAATTTGACCTTAGGGGATGCATACATCAAAAATCAGGAATTAGGGTTTCTTGACCTAATTCACCCCTAAGTTGACTTTTAGGGAAAATCATGAACCAAGACCTCAAGACATGATTTGAGGGTCTCTAATATACCATATTGATCCATTTGGAACAATGGATTATTCCAAGAAGTTTGAGCAACAAGTCTCAATTTCATCTGCACCACAATTAGGGTTTCGCGAGGAAAGTCAACTGTAACTTTGACTTTTGACCAGGACATGCTCCCAAGCCCTAAGACATGATTCAATATACCCTATGACACCCATGGAAGATGTCCATCAAGTTTGACTTAGGTCAAGGACATGATTTCATGAAGAATTGCACAGTTTGGAATTCATCTGATAAAAAGTCAACTGTGCACAAAAGTCAACTTTGACTTTTTGAGATTTTTCACCAAAATGGATTTTTAACCCTAAAATGATGTTAATGTATGATTTGAATCATCATTCATCAAGAAAAATCAAAGAATGTGGGATAACTTGTAAAACGGGTAACCATAAAAACTTAGAAAAATTTCTAAGTTATGGAAAAAGTGACACTAATGTGCCAACTTTGGAGGACCATAACTCCTAAACCACAAGGCCATTGTTCCCCATTCAAAGCTTGATTTTTAGATCTCATTGCCCTCTACAAAAGCTTCATACTGACCTATGTCTAAATTCCTCATGGATTTTGAGTTATGGAGTGATCAAAATCAAGAAAAGTCACTTTGTTCCAACACTTAGTGAAAATTTCACTAAGTCAGATTTTACCTTACTTTTTTCCAAATGTAGGGGGATTTTTCACTTGGATTCAAAAGAGATCAAAACCAAACATGTTCAAACAGTTGTTGTATCATGTAAGGGCTTTCCAAAATGGCTAAGAACATTACCAAATTCAATTTGAGTCATGAGATATGACATTGGCAAGTTGCCTTGCTGAAATCTGCCAAGGCAAGGCAGATTTTTACACTTTTGGTAGATTTGCCAAAATCAGCCAAATCCAAATTCTACTATCCACTTGGACACCTCTGAGGATTGAATCTAAAGGGGACAATCACTGAGCCAAGCCTCCAAAGTCTTTGGAATAAGAAATAGCATGTTGAACCTAGAATTGCCAAAATAGGGACAAGACTCCAATTTTGGATTGGAGCATTCAATGGAAGCATCAAGGTGGCATGGACTGAGCCATTCTCAACTGAATTCAGTCAAGACTTATCCAAGACCAAGAGAACCAGCAGCCTGCGCCCTAACCTCTAGTCAATGGCTAGAGGAGACTTGGATTTTCATTTGCCAACATTGGCCAAACCTACTCAGCAGTTGCCATTCACTATTCCTTGCAATACAAACTTGCTCTACTATAAATAGAGCTCAATTGTGATCAGTTTGAGTACACCAAAGCCATCAAATAGATGCTTTCCTCAAAATCTCTTCTTTCACTCCAATTTTGCCTTCTAAGGCAAGTCACTATCAGGTTTTAAGTTTGAGAGCTTTTCCAATAAAACCAATCACACACACACCTCGTATACATCATATAGAAGTGATCCAAACACTCACATAACATCTGGAACACAGATTTCACAAAATCACCAGCCAATTGCTCAAGTTCTTGACAGATTTGCAGTTGGGGTACCATCTCAAGTTCCAGATCATTTCAATCCATTCCAAGCATTCATACACACTCCATGGCACCTAGGGAAGCTATCCAGATCATTGGAACCTAGCTGTAATACCTCCAACATAAATCACGATCACCAGCTGCAAGTGGTAAGCATGAGCTCTTCTAACTCTATGATCCATACAATTTTTGTTGCACAATAATTTAGCCATATGTTCATAATCATGCATGGAATGTTTCCCCTCAATTAATTGCATTGTTTGAATCGTGTATCAAAAATTCTAGCCTTCATGCAGAAATTAGGGTTCTTGAGGATTTTTCGTGATTTCTTGTTTTATGCTTAATTTAAATGAAATTAATTGTCATAGACATGATCGTGAGGTTGAAACGAGTTGATTGGTATGTGGATTACATGATATGATTAAGTATTCAGTGAGATTGGAGAGAAAATGCAAATTTGGGCAAACCCAGAACACGCGCGTGTTCTTGGTGTGTTCTTGGCGCCATTTTTTGAAAATTCAAATATTTGAATTTTGTGATTTTATTTAATTGATTCAAAAATTAATTCTCTCTGAGTTTTAATGATTTTGAGTTGATTCTTTTTTTAATAATTCACAAAAATGTTAAAATATTTTATTTTCCCAAAAAATCCCAAAAATATTATTTATTTTGTATAATTGATATTTTTGCAAAGAATTAATGTTTTAATTGTTTTTAACATTTAAAATATTTTTTCCACCTTGATTTTGCAACTTTTAATGCCTTCTAATTATTTTGTAGGTCAATACTTAATTTTTGAAGCATTAATCCAAGATCACAATTTGTTTTTCATATGTTAAACAATTTTGATCATTTTAATTGAATTTTTATTCAATTAAATACATTTTTGAAAACAAATTAGGGTTTTTGGATTAATTCAACCCTCATAAATCATTTTCAAAACACTATGGGCCTCTAATAGAGTGTAAGACCCAATCGTTTTTTTACCAATCATTTTTGGGCCTCAGTGTATTGTATAAGTCCCGATACCGTCAAAATAAATGACGCAATCATCGCCAGTTTAAAATTAAACATCTGGGCCTCTCCTTGAGCTACAAGACCCATTCAAAACTTTTGGGCCTCTAATAGAGTGTAAGACCCAATCCCTTTTTAACCAAATCATTTTGGGCCTCACTTATTGTATAAGTCCCTCTGCGTTAAAAGAAAACCTCGGCGCGATCGCCATTTTAAACGAAAAATCATCTGGGCCTACCCTCATGTTATAAGCCCCACTCTCACTCTTTTGAAACTTATGGGCCTCTATTAAAGTGTAAGACCCATCCCTTTGTATAGAAAACCTTTTTGGGCCTCATTCACTTGTATAAGTCCCTCTGTACAAATTCGACAATGTGATCACTGATAAAACCCTGGGCCTCTCCTTGAGCTGTAAGCCCCAAATCTTTCTTTTTCAAAGCACTTTCTCCTTTGATTTTGAAATATACTGTTGTTTTCAATCTTTCTTTGTTGAACAACTAACCAAACAGCATGGAAGCTTTACAACCGAGTAAGTGTTTATACGCTTTCATTTACCGCTTTCATATACATATAACTGTATTGTGGGGCTATTTCGCTGTAAGTCTTCTTTCATAAACTCATATCAACTGTGTAATAATAGTATAGATATTTAGAGTTTCTCCGGCAACTACGTCTAGCATTAAGCCCGTTGATCACTCTTAAATAGTCAAAACTAGATCCCCATAGGATTACCAGACACAGTCTTCCCTCCTCTTGGGGTTAAACAATATGGAGATGTGAAAGCCAGATTCTTTTTGAACCCTTTCTCAGACTGTCACTCGTAGAAGTTGTCAAAGAAACTTTACTCCCCAGAGATGATCTTTTCTCCGTGAATGGCATCTCTTGAGTTTCTTCTAAATTCTCAGACTTTCCTGGCTTGATCTATTCTCGGTGAATGGCATGTCTTGAACTTCTCAGGGTTTGGGGACCCACAGGCTTCTTAAAAGCACTTGTCAAGAAACTCTACTCCCCATAGATGATCTTTTCTCCGTGAATGGCATCTCTTGAGTTTCTTCCAAATTCTCGAACTTTCCTGGCTTGATCTATTCCTCGTGAATAGCCTGTCTTGAACTTCTCGGGGTTTGGGGACCCATCGGCTTCTTAAAAGCATCGGCCTCCTCTTGGGCATCGTACAAGGACCCACAGGCTTCCTAAAAGTAACCCCGCCTCCTCTTGGGCTTAGTACAAGGACCCGTCGGCTTCTTAGAAGTATTCACAGCCTCCTATTTGGCTTCGTATAATGATCTCTTCCTCCGGAAATGATAGCCTCCTCTTGGGCTTCATACAAGGACCTATCGGCTTCTTAAAAGCTTTCAGCCTCCTCTTGGGCTTCGTACAAATTGTCCCGACGACCTCCTAGAGGTATAGGAACAGAACCTAGTCATCTTCATAGAACAGTCCTTTCAAAGAGTCTACTACTATTTCTCAAAGCATAGTACAAAAGATGAAACTCTAGACACGGACAGTGTAATATCCTTGAGTCTCAAAGACATTCTCAAGTGACCCCTTCGTTAAATAAGAAGAAAACCCGTAGACTCAGACAAGTCTCAATACCCTTTGGATTTCCCATTTCCTCAAAGAAAAGGAAATATCCCTGATCCTCGAATCAAATCCTTGAGTACAGTATTGCTCATATAAGAACTGATTTTCTCTTTCAAAATCAGTATACTGGACTTGTCACTCAACTGAAACAGTCATACTAGCCTCCTCTTAGGCTTTGTATAATGATTCTCCCTAGCGGAGTCAAACAACATTTAGCCTCTCTCTCGGGCTTTGTACGAGACACATAAGAGACTCCCTCGTTGAGTCAATCACCCATTTCGCCTCCATCTCGGGCTTTATACGAGATACAACAAGGTTCTTATTGAGCTAAAAAAATTTTAGCCTCCATCTCGGGCTTCGTACGAGATACAAAAAACTCTCTTGTTGAGTCAAATAGCCTCTATCTCGGGCTTTATACGAGATGCCAAAAGATTCCCTCATTGAGTCAAAACCTTTTAGCCTCTCTCTCGGGCTTTGTACGAGACACATAATAGCCTTCTCTTAGGCTTTATATAAGAAAATCACTGGTTGATCCAATCAACCTTTTAGCATCAAAGCTGTACCCCATTCATAGTACACAAACATCAACAACTCCTTCATCTAATTGTTGTAAGCGGCAAGCCTCTGGATTATTTAAATCCATGCAACTGTCCCTCTTTTAGCATGAGAAATTCCTAAGGAAAGATAGCATTGCTCTACACTGAGTTAAAGTCTTCTCCTTCAGGTTAAAATCCCCTTTAAAGGAAATTATGGCATTGCCGGATTCACAAATCCCGGTTAAAGTAATTCTCCTTTATAAACAGTTGTGACATACAGACCCTCTTTAGAGATGACAAATTCTCTCTAAAGACACCATCTTTAGCTTCACATCTTGGGCTTCGAATAAGATACAAATAAACTCTTCAGCTTCACATCTTGGGCTTTGAACAAGATACAAACCACCTTTCGCTTCACGTCTTGGGCTTTGAACAAGACACCAAAACAACCATCTCCTTCCATAGAATAGGAGGAACTATGAACGCTCTGATTTCCCTGTTTTGGTAAACAGGAATACGTAGGCATAAGATTGAAAGAAAAGATCTTAGCGAGCACACTAAACAAAAACCCAAAATCCCATACTCTCACATATCTATCAAGAAGCATCCGTCCTAACATCTAAACCTCCCACCACTTTTAAAAAAACAAACCCGATAGAGACCCCGAATCTTTGTAGCATCTGTAACCTAACAGACCGCTGTTTAAACTCAGTTTGCAAGCAGGGTTAATTTGAGACATCTATTTCCCTTCCTTCATCAGCTTTAATAGGATAAAAAATGAATCGAGTTGTAGGCACCAAAAAGCGGTAGCGCTTCGCAACCGCGTCCAAAATCGCTCGCTACACTACCGTTGAGATCAGAATGTCCACCAGTAAAACAAAGGTTGAGACGGACTCATCCAGACATGGCCATCAAAATCAAAGAGGAAGTACGAAAATAGATTGACGCGGGTTTCCTCGCTGCATCAGAGTATCCTCAATGGTTAGCCAACATAGTTCCAGTTCCGAAAAAGGACGGAAAAGTCAGAATGTGTGTAGACTACAGGGATCTGAACAAAGCCAATCCGAAGTATGACTTTCCCTTGCCACACATTAACATGTTGGTAGACAGTACAGTAAAGTTCAAAGTCTTCTCCTTCATGGACGGATTCTCGGGCTATAATCAGATAAAAATGGTGCCGAAAGACATGGAGAAAACTTCCTTTATCACCCCATGGGGTACCTTTTGTTACAAGGTAATGCCATTCGGCTTGAAGAACGTCGGGGCAACCTATCAAAGGGCCATGACTACTCTGTTTCATGACATGATAGACAAAGAAATCGAGGTATATGTCGATGACATGATTGCTAAATCTAAAATAGAAGAGGAGCACGTGACCCACCTGTTAAAACTGTTCGAGCGTCTGAGAAAGTACAAACTCCGCTTAAATCCCAACAAATGCACCTTCGGTGTCCGTTCAGGGAAACTTCTAGGGTTCATCGTCAGCCAGAAAGGAAATGAGGTTGATCCCGACAAAGTTAAGTCCATTCAAGAAATGCTTTCTAGTTATAAATCAAATCAAAGGAGATTAGAACACATACCAATCAGGATTGATTCCTTACAAAGATTACGCGAGAAGGTTGTTACCATTCTTTAACAGAATCGAGTTTCATCACATACCTCGTGAAGAGAATCACATGGTTGATGCATTAGCCACTCTCTCTTCCATGATTAGTGTAGGTTAATGGAATGACATACCTATGATTGACATAATGCACCTAGAAAGGCCAACTTACATTTTCACGATCGAAGCAGTCATAGACGACAAACCTTGGTATCTCGATATCAAATGCTTCCTTCAGAAACAGGAGTACCCACTTGGGGCGTCCAGAAAAGATAGAAAGACCCTCAGAAGGTTGGCAGGCAGCTTCTTCCTGAGCGGTGATGCACTCTATAAGAGAAACTTTGACATGGTCCTGCTCCGATACGTAGACAGACCAGAAGCAGACATGCTGATGAAGGAAATTCACGAAGGATCCTTTGACGTTCATGCCAACGGACACACAATGGCGAGAAAAATTCTGAGAGCAGGGTACTACTGGTTGACCATGGAATCCGATTTCTACAAGTACATGAGGAGGTGTCACAAGTGTCAGATATACTCAGACAAAATCCATGTACCGCCAATGCATCTCAAAGTTCTCTCTTCCCCATGGCCTTTTTCTATATGGGGAATCAACATGATTGGTATGATTGAACCTAAAGCGTCAAACGGACATCGGCTCATCCTGGTAGCCATTGACTACTTCATCAAATGGGTCTAAGCTGCATCGTACGCCAATGTAACCCGACAGGTGGTGGTCCGATTTATCAAAAACAATCTCATCTGCCGTTATGGTGTTCCAAGCCAGATCATTACTGATAATGGATCTAACCTGAATAACAAGATGATGAAAGAGTTGTGTGATGAGTTTGAGAACCCAATATGAACGGAGCGGTAGAGGCGGCTAAAAAGAACATCAATAAGATCGTTCAAAAGATGGTTGTAACCTACAAAGATTGGCACGAGATGTTACCCTTTGCTCTTCACGGTTATCGTACATCTGTCCGCACTTCAACAGGGGCAACCCCTTTTTCTCTAGTATATGGCATGGAAGCAGTGCTCCCCATCGAAGTAGAGATCCCATCAATCCGGTTATTGATGGAAGCTAAGCTAACAGAAGCATAATGGTGTCGAAGTCGACACGACGAATTGAATCTGATCGAAGAAAAGCGAATAGCGGGACTATGCCACGATCAGTTGTATCAGTAAAGGATGAAGAAAGCGTTTGACAAAAAGGTCCGACCTCGTGTCTTCAGGAAAGGAGACCTTGTGCTCAAGAAGATACAATCATTTCTTGCTGATTCTCGGGGCAAGTGGACTCCGAATTATGACGGCCCCTATGTGGTCAAGAAAGCTTTCTCAGGCGGCGCCCTGAGACTCGCAACCATGGATGGAGAAGAATTTGCCTAGCCCACGAATGTTGACGTAGTCAAGAAATACTTCGCCTAAATAAATTAAAAAAAAAAGAGGAAAATGTCTCGGTGGATTGAAAACCCGAAAGGGCGGTCCAGGAAAAAATTAGAGACAAGCGAAAATCATCCCGGTGGATTGGAAATCTCAAAGTACAATCCAGGCAAAAGTTAGGGATAATGGCAAGTAACTATGTCCAACAAAGGGACAAATCCCCCAGCAGCAGTAATGCCATCCATCTGGAAAACTCCAGTCAAGGTCATCTTCGACGGAAGCTCAGGATGTCCAGAATTCAAAGTTGGTAGAAGGATAGTGGTCGTTATGTTTCAATGTAGCCCTTTTCCTGCAAACTACCATTTTCTAACTTTGTAAATACTCTGTGGAATCATGCGCTTAGCTGATTTCCATCCTATCAATAAAATTTGAACCCTTGTGCTTTGTTTACAATTCTCATTTATTTTAGCTTTACAGAATAATGTTTTAACATGATCAACGATTCTTGAAATAAAACAAAAATGAATTTAATTGTCAAAAATTTTCTGCTTTTAAATAAAGATGGCAATTTCTTTGACTGTTGAACATCGAAAGAACATCGATCGCTTCTCCAGAAGTAATCGAGCTTTAAAGTGCAGAATCAAAGTACTCCTTCTAAACTAGTACACCTGAATGAAGGATCAGTTGTGTCAGATGCGAATATTCCGTCTGACATCCCCGGCAGAGTTCTTACCTCTTAAGCCCGACCAAGGTTGTTCCCCACAGGGACTACCTCTCCTAAGCAAGGCAGAATTGCTATCGTGAACCAAATGGCTTTTCCTCGTCCCCTGCAGCGGCCGAGTATCCAATCGTGTTCATCCATCAGTTTGTATGTCGTGTCAGTTTTGTCAACATATACATGCATACATCATGCATTATTTATTTGCATTTACATTCATATTGCATCACTATCACTCTATTCGGTCTTGTTCCCAAGTGATAAAAGTCGTCTCTTAATCGAGTTGTCGGTTCTTTCCTCGTCGGGAAGTGAATCATCTAAGCAATCTCTCTCCAGTTTATTTTTGGATTAGAGACGGTCCTCGACCACTTTGATAACTTGAACCTCTAAAAGGCAAGAAGACCTTCGATGAAGGTCACTCTTCATTAGTGAAGATGATATCTTCGCTTTCCCAGATTAAGGAAAATCCCCAGAGAAAGCCTCTTAATCAAAGCTTCCACAATGTAGCAGTTTCTCTCTGAAAATTTGCTATAAAAAAGGTCATCA
Source organism: Lathyrus tuberosus (assembly GCA_022829125.1). NCBI lineage: Eukaryota > Viridiplantae > Streptophyta > Magnoliopsida > Fabales > Fabaceae > Lathyrus > Lathyrus tuberosus. The sequence continues at coordinate 14,207,427 of JALAZF010000028.1, read as the reverse complement.
GTACCTCCAAATTGGATTACATCACATGGCATTTCTCCGAGAAGACCTCGAGAAAAGTATGATGTAGTATCCCCAAACAGGAAACAGTCTCTCAAGAGACTCGTTCCCCCAGTAGAGTTAACAAATGGCATCTCCAAACAAAGAAGTTTGTACACCTCTACAGCTCAGACAGATGGGTTACCCAGCAAGTCTGATATCAAGATTTTTTCTATCAAATGGCATCTCCCCAGGAAAATTCGGTGAGAAGTTTGAGGAAAAACCGCTACGAATAGCGTCCCTTGTCAAGAAAGTTTATTGACAAAAGAAACTAAGACCAGTTCCTTGGTAGAAAACCAGGATCAAGGGGAAGTATATTTCAGAAACTGAGACCAGTTCCTTGGTAGGAAACCAGGATTGAGGGGAAGTTTATTTCAGAAACTAAGACCAGTTCCTTGGTAGGAAACCAGGACCGAGGGGAAGTTTATTTCAGAAACTGAGACCAGTTCCTTGGTAAGAAACCAGGATCGAGGGGAAGTTTATATCAGAAACTAAGACTAGTTCCTTGGTAGGAAACCAGGATCGAGGGGAAGTTTTACCTTTTCTAAGCATCATGGCTTAGCAAAAGAAGATGGATGGGCGAGCTGTCGTTCATAACTACCATCAAAATTTCGGGTATTCCGATATTTAATCCTCTTGCATCCCGAATGCCCGAATACCTTCGCCATTCACACCTTCGGATCCAAGAAGATTAAATAGGGGCATCTGTCATACCCCAAATTTTGACCACTAAGATTCCCATCATTATGAAAATCATCATCATAATATGGATGAACTTTCATACTCATTAGTCTCCCCAAATATGGGTGAGCATTCACTACAATCAAAGAATTAGGGTTTCAAGCCCTCTCAGAGCCCTTAGATAAAGGATCAATCAAGAAATTACATGATCTTCAATTTGTTTATCCTCTCAAACACCTATAAAGTATTAAGAGGACTCCCACATCAGGGATCAGGCACAAGGCTGCAGCACTCCAAGTGGATTAAGCCTCAAGATCGCCAGTGTCACCAAATTAGGGTTTTGGGCGACCAAGGCCTCCAGATGGAATTTTTCATCTGGGCATGAGCCAATGCTTCAAATCATAACCTAAGATGCTCCAAGGGACCTCATGGACCCCAGCATCAAGTCAATTTAACCTCAGGGGATGTATTCAACAAAAATCAGGAATTAGGGTTTCTTGACCTAATTCACCCCTAAGTTGACTTTTGGGACAAAACATGAGCCAAGATATCAAAACATGATTTGAGGGTCTCTAACAAACTACATTGATCCATTTGCAACAATGGATTGATCCAATAAGCTTGATCAACAAGTTTCAATTTCATCTGAACCACCATTAGGGTTTCGAGGGAAAAAGTCAATTGTACCTTTGACTTTTGACCAGGACATGCTCCCAAACCTTGGGACATGATTCAATACATCCTATAACACCTATATAACATAGCCATTAGGTTTTATTTAGGTCAAGGACTTGATTTCCCCAAGGATCGCACAGTTTGAAATTCATCTGATAAAAAGTCAACTGTGCACAAAAGTCAATTTTGACTTTTTGAGATTTTTCACAATTATGGTTCCTCAACCCTAAAATGATGTTAATGTGTGATTGGAATCATCATTCATCAAGAAAAATCAAAGAAAGTGGGATAACTTGTAAAAGGGGTAACCATAAAAACTTAGAAATTTTCTAAGTTATGAAACAAAGTGGCTAAGGTACCAACTTCCAAGGATCATAACTTGTGATCTAAGCAACCATTTTGGCTGATCCAAAGATGGATTTGTAGCTCTCATGGCATACTTCAAAAGTGTCAACTACACCTCATTCCAATTCCTCGTGGATTTTAAGTTATGGAATGATCAAAATGGCTGAAAACCCAAAAATGACATTTTTCCAACACAGTGAAATTTTCACTAACTCAGAATCTGTTTCACTTTTTTCAAAATGTAGGGGCATTTTTCACTTGGATCCAAAAAGTTTCAAAACAAACTATGATCACACATGTGTTGTATCATATGAGAGCTTTCCAAAATGTCCAAGAACCCCATGAAAATCCATTTGAGCTAAAAGTTATGACAGTGGCAATATGCCTTGCTGCAACTGTCATAACAAGGCAGATTTGTGCATTTTGCTCGATTTGAGCAATTTGTGCAAATGACAAACAAGTTTATCCATATGAACACCTCATGGGGAGACCAAGGAGGAACAAACACTGATCAATAAGCCTCCCAAGTCTTTGGAACTACAAATAGCATGTCAAACCTAAAAATCCTAAAAGGGGGACAAGACTCCAATTTTGTTTTGAAGCATTCAATGGATACACCAAGGTGGCATGAACTGACACTATTCCAACTGAATGAGTCAAGGATTATCTCTGAACTAGGGAACCAAAGGCATGTGCTCTAACCTCTAGTCAATGGCTAGAGGAGACTTAAGATTCCAAAGTGACACAATTGGCCACAGACCTGTACCAGTTGCCATTCCATATTCCTTGCAAAACAAATTTGCTCTATTATAAATAGAGCTCATTTGTGATCAGTTTAAGTACACCAAAGGCCTACAACACTTGCCTTTCTCAAAATCATCTTCTCTCTCTCAAAAATGCATTTCTTAGCAAGTCACTATTGAATTTTTCAATAGAGAGCAATTCCACTCAAACCAAATGCTCTAACACCTCATAAACATCATATGTGAGCTGATCAAACACTAAACACACAACTGTAACATTGATTTCTCATAATCACCAGCCAGTTGCTCAAGTTTTCAACCAAGTTGCAGTTGAGATGCCTGAAGTAATCCAGCCATTTCCAATCAAGTCCAAGCATTCAAACACTCTTCATATGGTGTAGGGAAGCTGTTCAGATCATCACAACTCATCTGTAACACCTCCAACTCAAAAATCACATTGCTCTTGCTGTCACGACCTTCAAGTAAGCCTAAACTTGGTCATCTCTTAATCTATGCATATTTTCTCGCACAATACTTTTGCCAAATGTTCATAATCATGCATAGAATGTTTCCCCTCAATTAATTACTTTGTTTGAATCGTGTATCAAAATTCTCAGCCTTCATGTAAATTTTAGGGTTCTTGAGGTTTTGTCTTGATTTCTTATTCCATGCTTAAAATAAATGAAATTAAAGACCATAGACATGATCGTGAGGTGAAAACGAGCAGATTGATATGTGGATTGTGTAATTTCATCAAGTATTCAGTGAGATTGGAGAGAAAATGCAAATCTGGGTAAAACTCAGAACACGCGCGTGTTCTTGGGTGTTCTTGGCGCCCTTTTTCCAAAATTCAAATATTTGAATTTTTGTGATTTTATTTAATTGATTCAAAAATTAATATCTCTCTGAGTTTTAATGATTTTGAGTTGATTCTTTTTTTAATAATTCACAAAAATGTTAAAATATTTTATTTTACCAAAAATTCCCAAAAATATTATTTATTTCATATACTTGATATTTTTGCAAAGAATTAATCTTTTATTTTTTTTAACATTTAAAATATTTTTTCCTCCTTGATTTTCCAAACTTAATTGGTTTCAAATCATTTTGTGGATAAAAATTTGATTTTTGAAACATTGATCCAAGATCACCACTCATTTTTCAAATGTTTTCAATACTTTTTATTAATTTTTTAACAAAATTAATTCCATTTTAAACAAAATTAGGGTTTTGATTAATTCCACCCTCACAAATCTTTTTCAAACACTCATTGGCCTCTATTAGAGTGTAAGACCCATCCCCTTTGTAAATACACCACTTTTTGGGCCTCAGTCATTGTATAAGTCCCACTGTATTTTCAAAAACAACGGCGCGATCGTCGCCTTTTTAACAAAACCAATTGGGCCTCTCCTCGAGCTATAAGTCCCATTCCTTTTCAAAAAAAAACTTTGGGCCTCTAATAGAGTGTAAGACCCAACCCCTTTTGAAAGTCAAACATTTTGGGCCTCAGACAATTGTATAAGTCCCCGGCGATTTTCAAAACTACGTTGCGATCATTGTCCACCTGGGCCTCTCCCTGAGTTGTAAGCCCTATCTCTTGTACAAAATAAAAAACTTTGGGCCTCTAATAGAGTGTAAGACCCATCCCCTTTGTACAGAAAACCTTTTGGGCATCACTTATTGTATAAGTCCCCCTGTACAGTTCTCAAAACAACGACGCGATCGTCGCCTTTTTAAAAAAATCACTTGGGCCTCTCCTTGAGCTATAAGCCCCAACAATCTTTTCAAAGCACTTTCTCCTTTAATTTTAAATTCAAATATACAGTTGTTATCAAAACTTTCTTTAATTTCTTTGTTGAACAACTAACAAAACATCATGGAAGCTCTACAACGGGTAAGTGTTTATCCGCTTTCATTTACTGATTTCCTATATATAACTGTATTATGGGGCTGCTTCACTGTAAGTCTTCTTTCACATCCTTTTACTTACTTGTCATATATCAACTGTATATATACTAGAGTTATCCCCGACAATTAGGTCTAGAACTAAGTAAAGCCTGTTGGTCACTCTTTAAAATAAACAAAATTAGATCTCCATAGGATCTCCAGATACAGTCTTCCCTCCTCTTGGGGTTAAACAATATGGAACAAAGAGAAAGGCACTATTCTCAGTGAACCTTTTCTCAGACTGTCACCCCTAGAAATTGTCAAAGAAATTCTACTCCCCGGAGTTGATCTATTCTCTATGAATAGCATCTCTTGAGTTTCTTCCAAACCCTCGAACTTTCCTAGAATGATCTCTTCTCTGTGAATTGCATTTCTTGAACTTCTCTTGGTTTGGGGACCCACAGGCTTCCTAAAAGCATCCCCGCCTCCTCTAGGGCGTTGTACAAGGACCCTTCGGCTTCTTAGAAGTTCTCATGCTTTCTCTTGGGCTTAATACAAGGACCCTGAAGACCTCTTATAGGTATAGGAACAGAACTTAGTCATCCTTCGTCAGAGTTGTCTTTCTAAAAAGAGTCAGCACTCTCAGACCAATTTTAGGGTTGATACTCATCCCTTAAACGAGTCGGCCTCCTCTTGGGCATCATACAAAAGATAAAACTCTACCAATAGGCTTGGACAGTCTAAACATCTTTGAGTCTCAAAGACATTCTCAAGTTCCCTCCAAAACATAGGAGAAGCCCCGGATTCTGGATTAATCTCCAGTAAGAGTTAAAACTTGTGGGTTCTATAACCCCGCCTTTCTTTTGAATTTCCCCAACCAGGGTTAATATAACACTATCTCAAATCAGAGCCTCGAGGTTTCTGATCTATCAACTCTTCTGCATTCCCCTGCAAGAATTGATTCCCCATTTGGACCTGCCTCTGGATCTCAAGAATCCCCTGCAAAAGCTAGCCTCCTCTTAGGCTTCGTATAAGGACCCTTTCCTCAGGATACCCGGCCTCTTCTTGGGCTTTGTATAATGATTCTCTCTAGCGGAATTAACCTTTTCAAACTCTCTTGTTGAGTCAATCAATTACTTTTCAGACTCTCTTGTTGAGTCAATCACCCTTTCAGACTCTCTTGTTGAGTCAGACTCTCTTGTTGAGTCAATCACCTTTTAACACTCTCTTGTTAAGTCATCCCTTTTAGCCTCAGTCTCGGGCTTGGTATGACACAGATAAAAACCCATTCTCTTGTTGGGACAGTCTTTTCCAGCTTCCTTTTAAGCTTGGCATAAAGATTTCCCTAACAGAGATAGCCTCCTCTTAGGCTTTGTATAAAGATTCACCCTACCAAAGTCAGCCTACTCTTAGGCTTTCTCCACCATGTTCATCCACCATCCTGGGCTTCGTACAGGACAGATAAAAGCACTTTCTTGTTGAGTCAAACTCGTTTACCCTCTGTCTTGGGCTTTGTACAAGACACTCAAAATATCCTCAGTCAAGTCGATTAAATTTCTCATTTTAACCTCTATCTTGGGCTTTGTACGAGACACATACAAAACTCCCCAGCGGAGTCAAAATCCCTTTTAGCCTCAATCTTAGGCTTTGAACAAGATAGATAGAACATTTTCCCCGGAAAAGTCAAACTTTTAGCCTCCTCTTAGGCTTTGTATAATGATATCCCCAAAGAGTCGGTCTCTTTTTTGTCTCAATCTTGGGCCTTGTACAAGACATATAAACACTCTCTTGTTGAGTCAATCTTTTTCTAGCCTTCTCTTAGGCTTTATATAAGGACTTCCTTAGTGGAGTCAATCAACCTCTTAGCTTCAACCTTGGGCTTTGATCAAGGCACACAAAAATCAACAATCCCCTCAGAGGAAATCCAATCCCTCTTTAGAGATGACAAATTCTCTCTCAGTCAAAACCTTTTAGCTTCAATCTTGGGCTTTGAACAAGACACAAATAAACCTTTTAGCTTTAATCTTGGGCTTTGAACAAGACACCAAAACATTTTTTCCTCCCATAGAATAGGAGGAACTATGATCGCTCTGATTTCCCTGTTTCGTTTAAACAGGAATACGTAGGCATAAGATTGCAAAATCTTAGCGAGCACACTAATCAAAAACTCTAAATCCAGTACCTTCATACCTCAATAAAAAAAACATCAGATCTAATTCCTTACCGAAAGCCTCACAGTCCAGACCCCCTACTCTTAACAAAATACCCTAAGGGAGACCCACTATCTTAATAGCATCTGTAAACTAACAGTCATCTGTTTAAACTCAGTATGCCAGTAGGGTTAATTGGCGACATCTATTTCCCTTCCTTAATCAGCTTCACAGGATAAAAAATGAATCGAACTGTAGCACCCAAAGCGATAGTGATTTGAAACCACAAAAACAGCGCTACACATGGCTATCGCAAAATGCTTCAAAAAGATGATTTTCGAACTCACCTCCATGATCACTTCTAATTGATATAATGTTTGTGTTCAATTTGTTTTGAGACAACTTGGCAAATTTCTCAAAAGCCGAAAAAGTATCGCTCTTGCTTGTTGTTGGAAGCGGAATAGCGGCAAGAAACAAAAGTTTTTGGAAGTATTTTTTCGGGAATTTATCGTGTCCACAGAGATCGGTGATACTAAACTGTCGTTCGACAATTTAAATGTTATTGAGTTTGGGATAAAATGGTTTGAATAAAAGCGGAAAAGTAAATATCAACATAAAAAGAATTCATTCTTCGGAGAAAAGAAACTTATCAAGCATACATATAATCCACTCATCACAAACATAAATTTATCGATCATTTTCACTCTACTACAATACTTGTCAAAATCATCCAGTATCGCTCACAACAGTGTCCATCTCTGGCACACTGAGCTGAGAGAGCAACCGTATCACTCTCGTTGTCGCTCTCGCGCACAACGCCTTGAAACACGGAAGGCATTAAGTTCCGACACCATAAAGATTATTATCTAAATCTATCTCTAGTATCTAGACAATAGATATCCATCCCTACTCAAGATTCATGATGTTTATCTCTAACACAATACAAATCTAAACATAAATGCAAAAAGATCAAGGAAGACATCGATAATGATTTGTAAAGCAGATTTTATACAATATTATGATCAACAAAGATACATATGTTCATAGTAACTATACAACACCCAACAAAAAAGCATACACAAAGAGGAAGAGAAATGAACCAAACATGTCGCGGTTTGTCAACGCCGGTCGATGAGAAATTCACCTCGGATCATCCGTATACAAGCTTCAATGATGTTTTCTAAGCTAATCTACTAAAGAAATGAAGTTTGATGGAGTTGGGAGCAAAAACCCCAAAACCATAACCTAAAAAATGTGTTTTTCCCCTATTTATTGACTGTCAAAATCGCAGTCGCGCTTAGCCCGGAGACCCGTGCTAAGCGTGCTGTCATTTATTGCTAAACCGCCCTAAATCCCGCTTAGCGGGCTCCAGACCGCGCTAAGCGGGCAACCTATTGGAATTAGCTCCTTCCTTGGGCTAGGAGCGCGCTAAGCGCGCTAGTAGCATGCTTCAAAAATTCAATTTCTTCAAAAATGCTCCTATATCAATGCTTTAATACCTACAAAAATAAATGGAAAACAATTAAACTCAATGATATTTACAAGATAATGCAATACATACACTTTAAAGTAAAGTAAACGTATTTACAAACAAAGCGGGGTTTATTCGAACGATTTTAACAAAAAGTATCGATAAGTGCAACAAAACTTATATACAAAAATAGCTACAATTTGCACTTATCAACTCTCCCCAACTTATATAATTGTTTGTCCTCAAACAAAGCCAACATCTAAAGGAACAAAAGCGAAATCCAAGAAATCACGCAACAACAAGTTTTTACAAACAAAAACAAATGCAATGGTTTAATCGAAAATGGTACACACAAAGTAAATACTTACCACTAAACTTCAACGATAACATAATCACGAAACAAATGCTAAATACAAAAGTCATGCCAAACATTCTAAAACAACACAAGTTCAAATATGAATCACACCTAGCAAAAACAATCATCGGTTGATGAAAAACATAAAATGAGGGATTTTTCACTCACACAACAATCTTGCAAACAAAAGACTAAATTATGCAATCATCCAAAAATCATGCTGAAAACACAAAAGCAAGAATCAAAAGGACTCTCAGGGCTGTAATGTGGTCGGGTGAACAAACAAGGAATAATTCCTAGAGCTAATCGAAACAAAAACTTGTCTAAACCTAAGGGAGTGATCAACTCACAAAAGTTCAAACACAAAATTTCAATCAAACTTCTTCCAAAATCCCAAGTGTTACACCAAACACATAGAACTTATTAGCACAACATTATTCTACTCTTTTTATTTTTCTTTTTCAAAGCTTTTTCAATTTTTTTCTTTCTTTTTCTTTTCTTTTTCAACCTCATAGCAACCAACAACATAAGTGAGCAAACATTGCTCTCCCTAACTTGAATTCAACCACATCATCATGTGAATACTCCCTACTTTCTAAGGCAAGGTAAAAATTCATACAACAACACAAAGTTGAGGGTTCAAAAAAAAAACAACAATCAAGATCCACACAAAAAATGAATTTGACACTCATAGACAAGAATCAAACTCAAACAAAATGGATAATGACCAAAGGCTCAAAGGGTTTACAAACGATCACACACTCACAAGGTGAATTGACTATTTGGCTAAGGTAGTTGTGCTCAAAATGAAACAAGTGCCTTAATCCTTTTCATGCTTTCAAATAATCAACACAAACAAAAGATTAAGCATAATAAAATCCAGTTAAAACAAGAATATTGGTACTCCGAGCATTTATGAACAATGGAAGGCTTCCTCACAAAAAGGGTGAGAACTAAAATGATTCACATACGAACAAGTATATAAAAGAATGAATGGCATAGAAGTTGTAAAAAGCCTAAGTATCATGAATATGCTAAAGTCTAGAAAGCGATAAACACATACCTTTAACGTATACAAAACTTTAAACACTATCATTACCACGCATTCGCAAGTTAAAAACTCAAAATCGGAAAATCACTAAATGCAACTTCAAGCAATCGAACCAAAATTTGAGTCCAAACAACAACAAAAGAATTAGTTATACTACGGTTATGTATTATCTAAAGCCTAGGAGAAAGTGGGAAAAAGGAAGGCAAGTGAAACAAAAAGAATTCACTGGCTCATCTCAGCAGACTGCGCTAAGCCCGCAGACCCGCGTTTAGCGCGCTACACCAGAAGCAGAAAAACAGGACAGCAAAAATGCATTTCAAGCTACCTCCACTATCGCCTACACAACTCAATTATAAAACATACAATATTTACACATACAAACTTCCTCAAGTTAAACACGACAAGCTTGAGGAAAACAAAACTTAACACCTTAACACGAACTACCATAAACATACTAAAAGAATGGGAGAAAAAAAACATTAGAAACTAAAAACAATAAAACATGCTTATTTTACTTCACAAGTTCGACGCCTATTATTTACAAACCAACACGTTGCTTCGGAAGAGCCAAATGCTTTCACTCCCGCCTTTGCTCTCATCTCTTCGAGCTCTAACCGGAACTACACATCTAACCACACTTTTGGCAAACGTGAAGAGAAACAAATATATACACTATATTCACAATTATGCAAAACATGTAAAATTCACAAATATGGTAAACATATACAAGTATCAATATAAACAAGTGAAAATAGGCAATATACGATATCTACAAAACTCAAAAACAAAGAAACTATCGCAATGCGATCCAATAAAAACACCAATCCCCGACAACGGCGCCATTTTATTGGAAGCGGAATAACGGCAAGCAACAAAAGTTTTTGGAAGTTTTTTTCTGGGAATTTATCGTGTCCACAGAGATCGGTGCTACTGAACTGTCGTTCGACAATTTAAATGTTAATGAGTTTGGGTTTAGAATTGGTTGAAACATAAAAACAGAAAAGTAAATATTAACACAAGAAAATTCATTCGTCAGAGAGAAAAGACTTATCAAGCATGTATACATTCCACTCGTCACAAACTTAAACTTACCGACCAGTTATACTCAACCTACAATACTCTTCAATATCATCCAGCATCGCTCTCAATAGTGTTCATCTCTGACACACCGAGCTGAGAGAAAAACCGTATTACTCTCGTCGACACTCTCGCACTCGACTCAAATAACACGGAGGCATTAAACTTCAACACCCAAATAGATTGTTAGCTCTAAATCTATCTCTAGCATTCAGAACTAACAGATAATCATCCCTAATGAAGGTTTGCGATGCTTATCTCTAACACAACCCAAACCCCGCGCATAAAGCAAAAATCAGAGACAATCATCGATAAAGATTTGTAAAGCAAATTAAATATAACGCCATGGGTGATAAATATACATAAGATCAAAGTAAAAACATATACAAACCCAACAAAGAAGAAAGACATGAAGAAAATCAGAAATGAACCAAACACTTCGCGGGTTGTCAAAGCCGATCGATGAGAAATCCACCCCGGATCATCCAAATGCAAGCTTCCATGATGTTTACTAAGCTAATCTACTAAATAAATGAAGTTTGATGGAGTTGGGAGCAAAAACCCCAAAACCATAACCTAAAAAATGTGTTTTTCCCCTATTTATTGACTGTCAAAATCGAAGACCGCGCTTAGCCCGGAGACCCGCGCTAAGCGTGCTGTCATTTATTGCTAAACCGCCCTAAATTTCACTTAGCGGGCTCCATACCGCGCTAAGCGGGCAACCTACTGGAATTAGCTCCTTCCTTAGGCTAGGAGCGCGCTAAGCGCGCTAGTAGCATGCTTCAAAAATTCAATTTCTTCAAAAATGCTCCTATATCAATGCTTTAATACCTACAAAAATAAATGGAATACAATTAAACTCAATGATATTTACAAGATAACGCAATACATACACTATAAAGTAAAGTAAATGTATTTACAAACAAAGCGGGGTTTATTCGAACGATTATAACAAAAAGTATCGATAAGTGCAACAAAACTTATATACAAAAATAGCTACAATTTGCACTTATCACTTGCTAAGAAAATAGTCCAGCAAAACCTAGAATAGTCATCGACAATCACAAAACCATAATAGTTACCACCTAAGCTCTTAATCCTAGATGGTCCAAAGATATCCATATGGAGGAGTTCAAGGGGTCTCGTGGTTGAAACAATGTTTTTAGACTTAAACGAGATCCTTGTTTGCTTCCCCATTTGGCACGCATCACATAAGTGATCCTTTATGAACTTGATTTTGGGTAAGCTGATTACTAGGTCTTTAGAAACTATTTTATTAAGCAAATCAAAATTGACATGCACCAAACGTCTATGCCATAACCATGAATCTTCACTCATGGTGACTAGACACTTGTCGCTACTCAACGATACCTCATTCAAGTCTAGCATATAGACGTTATTGACCCTCAGGCCTTTAAACACATCCTTTTTATCACTACTTTCGATTATGGAACAATCTTTTGGAAATGATACTTTATAATCCTTGTCACATAATTGACTAATGCTTAATAGGTTGTGTTTAAGACCCTCAACAAGAAGCACGTCTAAGATAGTAGTAGAAGAGGGGTTACCTACACTACCTTTGCCGAGAATTGACCATTTATTGTTGTCTCCGTAGGTAACAAATCCATTTTTCTTCGCCACGAAGTCGATGAAAAGAGATATTTCTCCCGTCATATATCTTGAGTAGCCACTATCAAGAACCCATTTTCTTTCTGTGGTCTCAAGACGTTGTACCTACATAATCAATCAAGGGAAATAGGTACCCAATTCTTATTGGATCCTTGGTTATGAGTGAAAATAGGATTGCATTTGGGCAACCATTGATAAATGCCTTTAGGAACTAAAAACCTCCTAAAACGACATTTTGCAATCGTATGACCCCTTTTGCAACAATACAAGCAAGTAAGGTTAACATGAGAATCACTTTTGCTAGGTTGATCTCTAATCACATAAGTGTATTTTTGATATGGATTAATCGTGCTTTTCTTAAAGTGTGATCTATTAATAGAAAAAGTGATCTTTGATTCTAGAGCCTTGTCAAGTTTGACCTTTAGAGTTCTAACCTCTTTTTTCTAAATATGACAAGTATCACAACCAAAATTTAACCATCTACTCTTGTCTTCCTCGACATCTACTTTTGTTACATCCACCATAGACTTTTTGAGAGCCTCTAATTCCTTTTCAGAATCGGAGATGTTTTTCTCCAAATGAGAAAATATTTGTTTGTTTGAAGCTAAACGTTTAAAGGTTTCCTTAGCCTCATGGTGTAGAGTATCAAAAGCATGTTGTAATTCACAATAAGACATTGTATTAGAGTTATCATATTTAGCATGTCTTACCTTTTTGTTCTTTTTCCTTTAGTTAGCGAAAAGGAAAAGGTTAACGGACTCTTCTTCGTTGCTTGAAATCTCATCACTAGATGATTCACTATCGGTTTCCCAAGCAATATAGGCTCTTCTAGGTTTACCTTGTTTCTTCCCTTGACGACTTTTATCCTTTCCTTTGTCATTCTTCAACAATGGATAATCCGGCTTATAATGGCCTAATTTTCCACAGTTATAGCAAGACCCTTTAGTTTTTCCACTCTTTTTGTCTTTATTCTTGGAAGACCTTGATTGTTTTCTAAAGTTGACGAGGTTCTTTTCCGAATGTTGAATACCATTTGTCTTTATATAGCGATTGTATCGCTTCACAAATAATCCCATATCCTCATTCGAATCTTCTTGCTCGTCATCACTAGATTCACTCTTGCTTAGCTCATTTGCAGAGGACTTTGAACTAGAAGCCTTTAGAGATAGTGACTTCTTTTCCGCATCTTTGGTCTTGGTCTTTTCCTTCTTCTCTCTTTTCTCAAATTGGTCAAGACTAATGAGCATTTTCTCATGTTCCTCGAGCTTCCCAAATAAAGTTGTGATGTCTAATGTCATGAGGTCGTTGGCTTCTTTTATGGCGGTCACCTTTGGTTGCCAATCCCTAGTAAGACACCTCAAGATTTTATTAGTAGCAACGTCATTGGAAATCGGTCTACCAAGTGAGTTAAGTCTATTGATTAAATGAGTGAACCTATTTTGCATGTTGACATGGTTTCCCCTTGCTTCATGTGAAAGAGGTCGACCTCTTGAGTCAAAGTATTTATTCTAGCTAGCTTGACGTCGTTAGTTCCCTTATAGGCAACTTGTAACGCGTCCCACATAGCTTTAGCACTCGTACAATGTGAAACTCTATAATACTCATCAACACCTAATGACGAGATCAGAATATTTCTAGCTTTCCAATTGTAGTTGTACTTTTTATCATCTTCTTCATTCCATTATGTTTCCGGCTTAGATACTACCACGTTATCCGCATTGGTCATGGTAATTTCCATTGGACCATTTTGTATAACGCTCCATACCTTATTACCAATAGAATTGATATGCACACGCAAACAATCCTTCCAGTAACTATAGTTCTCACCGTTAAAACTAATGCTTTATTGTAAGCCCCTTTCAGTTCGTTAGCCATTTTCTAAAAAGTTATACTTGAAGCACTAGATAATCCGATGCTCCTGATATCACTTGTTAGACAACGACAATTGATCTAGAAGGGGGGGTTAAATAGATCACTACTTTTTAATGGAGAGTCGGTGCTAAAATTTGATTTTAAAAATTGTTTGCGGAAGCGGCCGAGGACTATATCGTCTAAACGAACCGGTTACCGAAAGGACCGGATATGCGTAAGCCAAATGGAACGATAAGCTCGATAAGAAAATTGAATCACAACCTTTACTATTAATCAATTTACCAACAGCACTCAATGTTGTGCAATTTCCAATGACCAATCAAAAATTAAACCAAATTAACAATTTATCAAACACCTTGTAAGCGTTCAATTTATCGAGCACTTGGAGTGCGACACACTCCACGCTATAACTTCTATGTAAGTTTAGTGTAGAATTTTTACCAAGCACAATCCAAAGTGATTGTGCAATGTTTTCAAATCAGTTTTTCTGCACTATACTATAACAAAACTTTTTCGATCAAATGAATAATCACAAGCGTAAACAATTCGAAAATTAAAGAGATAGGGAAAGAGAAAATGACACCAAGTTTGTTTAGGCAGTTTCCCTTTCGTTCTCGCTTCGGGTACGTCTGCCCCCAATTCTAAATTTAGAATTGAGATGTCTATAATCTTGTTGCAAATTGTTTTTACAAGATAAGCCTTAGCTATCACACACTCAAGAAACCTCGTTGATGCTGATACTATGTCTTCTCTACCCTTGATTCGAGTCGAATCAATTGCCTTAAACGTGTTGAATAAACCTCCATTTACCGCTACTAGATTGAATGAACACACCAGTCTTCAATCATCTTCGCTTGGCTGATTTCAATCCACACACAATTTGATCGCCAAACCCTTATTGCACAATCCTCCGGTTAACGCTACTAGATTGACAGAACACACCGTTCTTCAATCACCTTCGCTGGGCTAAATTCAATGCACACAAAGATCTGTACTAAAAACCCCCAAATCCAACTGATCTTGGAGGACAAAATTCTAGTGGTTTTATTCAAGAAAAAACCCACTGAAAACTCACCCCAAACAAGATACACTCCTATGTTTGGACGTCATCGCCTCAATGATGCAAGAGATCAACAAAAATGGTTATGTGTATTTGTTGAGAAAATGCAAGAATGAGGATGAAGATGATGAGAGAAAACTTTCAGTGTAAATCTTTCACTTTTTCTTGTTTTTTTTTAATGAGGAACAAAGTATATTATGATGCTAGAACCAACTACCAAAAGTAACAGCTTTTTGAAACTTAGAAAAACCAGAAAAATAGCACACATTTAGTGAAGTGTCGACCAAACATTCTTAAGGGTCAGCGCAGCTAGACTGTGCAAGTTTGAGCACCTTGCGTCGACCGCCACAGGGCCATGCGTCGACGCAAGGCTGATGAAATTTCAGAATAAAGAAAAAGCTCCAGTATGAGTCGACCGGTGGATCGACGTGAGCTGGCCTGTGGGTTATGCAACAAAATTGACCTTTCATGAGTCGACCAAAGCATGGCTTGAGTCGACTCAAACTTTAAAAACTCACAAAAATTAGTTTTTGGACATGTTTTCTTCTACCTAGGCCATGTTAATGCACACCTATGACAGATAACATGATCACACACATATAAAAGATGTATAAGACTATTTCTATATGTTTTGGACACATGATTATTGAACATTTATGTATTATGAAATACGGATGCCGACTATGATGAGATGATACTGTCCAAATTACATACTACGAGTTAGTACATGTTTTGACATCATTAAAATGAAGATTGAGTGTAAGACACCTTGCCCTCACAGCCCCCATCCAGAGCCTAAGATGGAATTCTCTTTTGTGAGTGCATTGCAAACTTATGGATTATCAATTTGAAGTTCTACCTTGGTAAAGCCTTTGGCAGCAGCTAATCTCAAACCCTCGTATACTCCCCATAGCTCTTCCATAACTATGTCACAAGTACCAATTGTAATACCCTAACTTTTACCCCTAAGATCCCATATATGACTTGCATCTCGTACCATAAACAAGATCATAAGCTTTAGTTCTCTTGCCTTCCTTTGTAGGTTTGTTTTTGAGAGAGATCACCAAGCACTCATATTTTCTTGTTTGCTTTATATTTGTTTATGTTTATGTTTACTAACCCTTAATTAAAATCCAAAAATGTGTTTGTTTTCCCTTTACTAACTTTTTCAGGAAGAAATTTGGATCAAGAATATCAAATCCCCGTTCCTCAGCTCGAATGAAATTCATCTAAACAAAGTCAAAGTTAATCTGCAAATAATTCAAAATCATCTAATCAAGAGTTTCCCAAGATTTGATTGTTTATTACTCAAGAGAATCCAAGGTTCAGGTGTTTATTTCCATGCTTTCTTTGACAAGTTAAGATAATCGAGCCAGAGCCACAACAGTGCAACAGAAAGGCAAATTTTCACAATTTTTCCTGTGTTAATTAATTAACACGATATGGTTAATCGATTAACCACGTGCAGAATTGTGAAAAATGGACCAAATTCAAATTCTGCAGCATTTTGGCACCAATTTCACTTATTTCATCATGAGAATATTCTAGGTCACCTCATTTTAATTCCCCTGCATAATCACAATTAATTCCCACCATACACCCTCATTAATCACCACTTGATCTTGATTTTGCCTCCAGATTCAAATTTCAAGCCTAATTTTGGCTCCAAACCAAGCTCCAAGCCACCAAAATTTCCAAGCCTAAATTCTATAAATAGAGGCTTCATTTCATTAATTCTACAAGCTTTTGATATCTAAATTCACCTTGTCAAAATTCTTCCTCATTCCTATTTTTCTTCATCTACCCAAATTCACCAAAGCTCTTTCTTCCATTAAAAGTTAGTAAACTTTTCATTGAAGCTTACTAATATTTGAGCTAAAGCTCCATCCAAACAGTTTTTCATCATCAAATTTTGTAGATCAGAGCTTTGGAGCGTGGTTCTTGAAGTTGATTTGAAGCATTTTCAGATTTGGAAGTGGTAAACTCTTGTTCCACCATTGTTGTGCTTGATTCATCTTCCACAATGTGATCTCTTGTTGATTCTTGTTACTTGATCTTTGGATCTTGCAAAATGTGTTTCATTGGTGTTAATTGTTGTTGTTTTACTTGAATTTTCGTGCACAATTGCATCCTTGATCATGAGGTGTTTGAAGAAATGATTGATAAAGGATTTTGCATTTTTCAAACTGATTTTCTGCTGTTTTAGCATGTGTAATCGGTTAACACACTGGTGTTAATCGATTAACACATGTTTGTGTTCTGGAATTGTTATTTTCACTGTGTTAATCGATTAACACCAGGAGGTTAATCGATTAACATTGTCCATAATGTGTTTTTGGCTATGTTCTGGGACTGTTTTGGTTCATTTTCTTCCTTTTTTCCATTTCCTTTTGTTTTGCCTTGAATTATGGTGTTTGTTTATCAATTTTCTCTTTAAATTCCATGAACTTTGGGTGTTAGATGAGGTTGGATAAACCTTCATTAGTTCAAATCTATCTTTAAGTGGATCATTGGATTCATTTTAGGTGCTTTGAATTAGTGATAGGTTTAGTACCTTAATCCACCAAGAAGAGTGATAGAACTTAAAGATGGAATGACTCAAATATTGTATTTCAATTTGGCTTCCTTTCCCCTTTTCTTCTTGTTTTCTTTTGGTCAATGAAAATCTTACATATCATTAGACTTCTCTTTGAAGTTATGATCAAGATGAGACCACTACCTCTTTTCTTTTAGTGTGGCAAATTTTAGGAGAATGGCCTACATGTCATTTCTCTAACTTGTATTAACGCGAACATTGTTATTGACCGGCCTCAGATAGTCGTGGCTTCTACATAAGTCCGATTAGGATTGCTTAACATAGCGCTAAATTGTCCCGAAATCGGAAATCGGTCTTGAAGTTCTGGCATAGCAGATAGCAGATGTCCTAACACACGTCACGACAGTGTTCTCTGCATAACATTAAAACAAGAGCACAATAAACAAGCTGATACATTGAATATCAGCAACAGATTCATAACAGATGTTTCAACATCTGTTACGACATGTTAATCAATACTAAACTGTAAAAGAGAGACAAAGAGAGAAACCTCAAGCATCAAATGAATAAATAGCAACATGTGCAAAATAAATGCTAAGGTAATCAAGTCAACTCAAAAATGCAAAGTAACAAATCACCAATAAGGCACATAACATGTTAGAGATGAGGGCAGACAAGGTAGTGTAAACACGTATGTCTCAAAGTGTCAAACAAACATCAGCACAAGTATCAAATGAACCAAGTAAGGTATAAACTCATGTTAAAGCATCACAAGTATCATGAAAGCAGACATCAAGACAAGTCAAGAACATACATCAAGCAAATAGCAAGAGACGGAAAGATCTAACCAAAAAGATATTGCCTGACAAGCATTCCCCTCTCTTGGATTGGTGAGACAACAGCAAGCCAAGCAATGGCCAACATCAGATGAAAACAAAATATCATGCACACAGAAAATTTCCCAATACAGACAAAATAACTCAACAGGTCCAAGGTCCCCAAATCTCAACACCAAGAGCATAGGGCAACGGGGCCTAAATCTAAGTCCTTAGTCCAAAGCTCGAGATAGTAACCACAGTCCACTAATTAATAGTCTTTTAGGGTTTCGATATTTTTATGATGTTTTTTTGTTTTGAATAAAATGGAAGTGTCAAGATGATAGGAACAATGATAAGAATGACAGTGATATATTGACAAAAATTAAAGTTAGTGGTTAGTGATTAATTAATCGGATGAATTGGGTCAACTTTAGTGCTAAACAATCGTAGCACGATCTATGATGAAAATCATGCTATAGAAGACCGCAAAATTGCAATGTTTGTGCTAAAACACGATGGAGAAATGATATGTAGATCATTCTCAAAGAAATCGTGCCACACAAAAAGAAAAGCGGATGATCTCGTCTTAATCACAAACTTTCATCGATTAATCGAAGGTAACCTATCACGATCACAAAGTATAGAAAATGACCTCGATGATCAATCCCTATAGATTTGAAATAGTGAAGGTTAAACAACCTCGATAACCAACATCTATGATTCTAAAGACTTCATCGACCAATAATGAAAATAAAATTGAATAAAATCAAAAATCCAAAATAAAAGAGTGGTAACAATAAACCACCATATTAAACTTGAGAATTTACTAAAAATAATACCAGAAAATAAATCTAAAAATAAAAGTCCAAAGAAACATGAAGAACAATAATAGTAAAAAAAACAAAAAGAAAATAAAAGAGTGAAGAGAGGTGTACTTTGAAATCAAGGGTGATAAAATCATATGGTGTGTGACAAAATTAACCATGGGCCAACAAAACCCACCATACACTCACAAAAAAGAACACTGGTGCAGTAAGAAAAAAGGTGGTGACTTGAAGCTTCAAACGGGCTCCATGGCCGAATATCATTAACAACTATCAGTATTATACCTTTAGTTTACTCTTTTTCTTATCCTAATGTAATTAGATAAGTTGAGTGTACAGTTGGCATATCATTATTGGTCCACACAATACTTGTATATATACTGATATCATTATTGTATTGAGTTAGTTAGATGAATAATAACAAACTTTTTGCCATTTCATTGCTTCTTCTTGTTTCTTCTTGTTTATGCTATGGCATCATTACTGTGTGAATCCAAAGTCGTCTCCATTATCGACATGGTATCAGAGCTTCAAAAGCTCTGGTAGCCATTGTTCTTTCTTCTGCGATCCTTGTTCATCTCCTTTGTGAGTTCTTTCTGTTTTTCATTGTTCGTCTTTTTCTTGATCGCTTTCCTCTTTTTTTGTTCTTCAATGGCGAACCAGAGCTACGCCAATTTCGCAACTAATTCTGCAAATCCCTATTATCTCCATCCGAACGAGAATCCAGCCCTTGTTCTTGTTACGCCTTTGCTCACTGATAAAAATTACCATATCTGGGCTCGATCGATGCACATTTCGCTTATCTCCAAGAACAAGGAGAAGTTCATTGATTGAACCCTAACCAAGCCACCTGTTTCATATCCGCTGTATGCATCATGGATTCGTTGTAATACCATGGTTCTTGCGTGGATTCAACGATCGATTTCGGAACCAATAGCGAAGTCTGTTCTGTGGATTGATACGACATTTGGCGTATGGAAGAATTTGCAAATTAAGTTTTCTCAAGGAGACATCTTCCGCATATCTGACATTCAAGAAGACTTGTACAAATTCCGTCAAGGTACTCTCGACGTCTCTAACTATTTCACACAATTGAAGGTTATGTGGGACGAATTGGAGAACTATCGACTGGTTCCGTTTTGTTCTTGCACAATTCCCTGTTGTTGCGGTGCCATAGCGTCTGTTAAACGGTATAGGGAACAAGATTATGTAATTTGTTTTCTCAAAGGATTATCTGAGAAATTTGCTCATTCAAAATCTCAGATTATGATGATGAATCTGTTGCCTGATATTGACAAGGCCTTCTCGCTTGTGATTCAACAAGAACAAGAAACAGATAGCTCTGCATCAAGTGTTGTTGCACCTACAGGTTCAACTGAAGAAGCCTCTGCATTACAAGTTCAAGTTCATGAAGGGAACCATTCTGGTAGACAAGGTTCCAACACCTATCGTGCTAAGACTTAAGGTTCAACTCCTTCAAAAGGTTCTAACAGAGTTTGAACTCACTGTGGCCGTACGAACCATACCATTGAAACCTGTTTCAGCAAGCACAGATACCCACCAGGTTACAGAAATAAATCTAAGGCTCAAGGGTCTGCACCATCTTCATCAGCTGCAAATGCTAGTAATGCATCCACATCCTCTTCTCAGGGTTTAGCACCATATTTATTTGGTTTTACTAAGGAGCAGTATGACAGCATCCTCGCATTGATTCAACAATCCAAGCCTCAACCTGTTGTCAATTCTGTCTCAAAATCACCTTTTGTCATGCATTCTCACTCAACCAATGTGAATGGTAAACACCCTCACCTTTGGATCCTTGATACTGGAGCTACTTACCATTTCTCTTTTGATCTATCTTCCTTTATTACACATAAGAACATAGTCCCCATCCATGTTAGCCTGCCTGATGGTTCACAAGTCATGACTTCTATTTCTGGCACAGTGGCTATATCACCCTATCTCACTCTTCACAATGTGCTATATGTTCCTAGCTTTAATGTCAACCTTATATCTGTAGCTAAACTTGTTGCTAGTAATCTATGTTTTGTTCAATTTCGTGCTAACACATGCCATATTATGTAGAATCATACCAAGGCAATGATTGGTATAGCTAGCTTGCACAGGGGACTTTATGTTCTTTACACCACACCTTCACTTTCTCATGCTAATAATTCTCTTGTTCATAATTCTGTTTCTCATACATCTTGTAATTTGTGGCACTTAAGGCTAGGCCACCTATCTGATATTGGTTTACATACCATCTCAAAGTATTTTCCTTTCATTTCTTGTAATAAAGATAATGTACCATGTGACTCTTGTCACTTTGCTAAACAAAGAAAACTTCCTTTTCCAAATAGTGTATCTCATTCTAATGTTCCTTTTAATATTTTGCATGCTGACCTATGGGGTCCTTTTTCTACAATTTCCACTTTAGGACACAAGTATTTTTTAACCCTTGTTGATGATTATTCAAGACATACTTGGGTTATTTTCCTTAAAACCAAAGACCAAACTAAACCAAGCCTTATCAATTTCATAGCTTACATAGAAAATCAATTCCAAACTACCCTTAAATGTTTAAGATCAGATAATGGTACAGAATTTCTTGCTCTATCTGACTACCTATTATCCAAGGGTATTCTTCACCAAAGAACTTGTGTTGAGACTCCCCAACAAAATGGGGTGGTTGAAAGGAAACATCAACACATCCTCAATGTAGCTAGAGCCATTTTTTTCGCTCTAACCTTCCTCTAAATCTTTGGAATTTTTGCATTTCACATGCTGTTCATATTATCAATATATTACCTTCACCCCTCCTTAACTCTAAAAGTCCATATGAACTGTTGTTTAAGCAATGTCCATCCTTAATTCACCTAAAAGTGTTTGGCTGCCTTTCCTATGCTAGCTCTCTTCAAGCACATAGAACCAAGTTCAACCCTAGAGCTAAGAAATCTATTTTTCTTGGATATAAGGAAGGTACAAAAGGTTATATCCTGTATGATCTTGAAACTCACAACATCTTTATATCAAAGAATGTGATTTTCTATGAGAACATATTTCCTTTTAAACATCAAAATCACCCTTCTGTTTCACCTACACAATCTGTCCCACATCTTGATGATCCTCCCAATGCACCTCATAATATCTTTCCTAGTCAGCCTAATAGCCAGCCACCCAGTACTACTGACTTGTCCTTTTCACCTGACAACTCCACCTTTACACATAGCAGTCCTGATGTAACATCTCATCAGCCTGCCAGTTCCAGTCCTAATCCAGCTGATGTTCCCAGTCCCATTCCAGCTGATGTGCCTATACACAATGACTCCTTTATCTCTCAAGATGTCCCTACACCTGACCTGGACAATCCTTCTACTTCAACTCCAGCTCACATTTCTCTGCCTGAACAAAATAACAGTGTGCTTGACAACTCCATTTCTTCTTCTGATATACATCAGTCCCAAATTTTTCCAAACTCTCCTCATCTCTCTGCTGCAGACCAAACCAATGACCATATTCTCACCATTCATAATTCAATAGAAAATACCTTTGCAGATCATAACTCCCTTCCCTTAAGACAATCCTCTAGAACTTCCCACCCTCCTCACTATCTAAAGGATTATCATTGTTATTCTTCTGTATCTGAGGAAATTCCAAAGTTTTGTATCCCTTATCTTCTGTACTCTCTTATGCTAATTGCTCACCATCTTATAAACACTTCTGTTATTCTGTGTCTTCCCATACTAAACCAAAAACATTCAACCAAGCCATTAAAATGGATTGTTGGAAAAATGACATGGATGCTGAACTTCTTGCTCTTGAAGAAAATCAAACTTGGAGTGTTGTTGATCTCCCACCAGGAAAGGTTCCTATTGGATGTAGGTGGGTATATAAAATCAAATACAAAGCAGATGGCTCCATAGAAAGATATAAGGCTAGGTTAGTAGCAAAAGGCTACACACAAATGGAGGGAATTGATTATTTTAACACATTTTCTCTTGTAGTCAAAATAACAACAGTCAGAGTTATTTTGTCTATTGCTGCCATAAAAGGTTGGTATCTTGAACAAATGGATGTCAATAATGCTTTTCTTCATGGAGATTTGCATGAAGAAGTCTACATATCTCTTCCCCCTGGCATTTCTACTGCTTCTCCTTCTCAAGTTTGCAAGTTACAAAAATCTCTGTATGGTCTCAAACAGGCAAGTAGGCAATGGTATTCTAAACTCTCCTCCTTCTTAATATCTCTTGGCTATTCTCAGTCACAGGCTGACCACTCTTTATATGTGAAATCTCATAATGATGTTTTTACTGCAATCCTGGTATATGTGGATGATATAGTCATTGCAGGCAATTCCATGGCTGAAATTCAGCATGTGAAGACTGTTCTTGACAAGAAATTCAGGATCAAGGACCTTGGTCAACTTAGATTTTTCTTAGGGTTTGAGATAGCTCGATCCACCAAAGGTATCTTTATGAACCAAAGGAAGTATACTCTTGAGCTTTTGGAAGACACAGGTTTCCTTGCAGCCAAACCATCTTCCATTCCCTTTGATCCTAACCTCAAACTCTCTCCTACTGATGGTGCACCTCTCACTGACCCTACTGTCTACAGGCGTCTAATTGGGAGACTAATCTATTTGACCAACACTAGACCCGATATCTCCTTTGCAGTACAACATCTCAGCCAGTTTGTTTCAAAACCCCTTGAGTCACACTATCAAGCTGCTACTAAAGTGCTGAGATTCTTGAAATCATCCCCTGCTAGAGGCATAATGTTTTCAGCTTCTAGTTCTCTCAAACTTTATGCCTTTGCTGATTCTGATTGGGCCAGATGTCCCACCACTAGAAAATCTGTTACTGGCTTTTGTGTCATACTTGGTTCTTCCCTTCTTTGCTGGAAATCCAAGAAACAAAACACTGTGTCCAGATCCTCCACTGAAGCTGAATACAGAGCTCTAGCATCTCTCACTTGTGAAATACAATGGTTGCAGTACCCTTTTCAGGATTTCAAGATTACTTTCTCTCAACTGGCATATGTGTATTGTGATAGCAAGTCTGCTATCTATTTGGCTCATAATCCGGCTTTTCATGAACGCAGCAAGCATATTGAGTTGGATTGCCATGTGGTCCGAGAAAAGATCACCTCCAAACTAATTCACTTACTTCCTGTTTCTTCTTCAGCTCAGTTAGCTGATGCTTTCACAAAGCTATTGTATTCTCCATCTTTTTCTTCCATCATGACCAAGTTAGGACTCTGCAACTAACACAGTCCAACTTGAGTGGGCATATCAGTATTATACCTTTAGTTTACTCTTTTTCTTATCCTAATGTAATTAGATAAGTTGAGTGTACAATTGGCATATCATTATTGGTCCACACAATACTTGTATATATACTGATATCATTATTGTATTGAGTTAGTTAGATGAATAATAACAAACTTTTTGCCCTTTCATTGCTTCTTCTTGTTTCTTCTTGTTTCTACTATGGCATCATTACTGTGTGAATCCAAAGTCGTCTCCATTATCGACAACAACAAATTTGAAAAAAAATTAATAAATAAATAAGATAAAACTGATGGAATGAAACAAAACCACAAACATCAGCCATTCTTCAAAAACGAGCAGTACACATACATCAACAGTGTAACGAAGAACAAAAGGGAACGTATCTTCAAGAGAAAAATAAAGAGAAACCACAGTCATCAGACTCGTTCAACCCACCCTTGCTCGCCTCTCGCTCACTTCGACTCCATATTCGCTTGATTTCGTTTCAATACGACCTTGTCTTAGGTTCTCGCTCACTCCGTTTCGCTTACAGGTTCATTATCTGTATTTGGTTTCATTTTAATCGTCTTCTTTTTCTCTTTATTTCGGTTTCGTCTTCCCACTCTGTTTCATCGGCGGCGGAATCAGATTCTTGTGGTGGTGGATCCGTGAGTCTAAACAATGGTTTGAGGGAGTTTTGTGGGTTGAAAGGTTGAATGAAGGGTGTTGGGTTTTTGATTTATGTCGTTATTGAGGTTAAAGTGATGTTGGGGATGAAGAAAAGGAGGAGATGGGTTTGATTTGGGATTGAAGAAAATGGAAGAACAAGAGGGAGTATTGAAGGTGCAGTTTCTTTTGTGTTGTATATGAGAATGAAGAAGAGTTGATGGGTTCTGATTAAAGGAAAAGGATCAATGAAATATGAGGAGAGTGTTTTTGTCTTTGCAGAGAGAAAGAGAAGTCAGGTTATGCGTTGAGTGGTGTGGAGTGCGTGTTGGTTCTTTGGGGTGGGGTATGTTTTTGCAGTAGGCTGGAATTTGTCTTTTTCTCAATTGCCTTCCTGGTTTGTACAAAGATTCCTGTCTTGTGGAGAGTGAGTTTTTTTGTTTTCCAGGCTGTAGTAATGGTTTGTGGTGAGGCACGGGTTGTGTCGTGGCCTTGTGAAACATTGGGGTTCGATGTGATGCATGTCAGTTTTGGAGAACTTTGTGGAATGATATTTGCAGCAGCGTGATGTTGTTTTCACGGGCTTATGCATTTCATGGCTTGGTGTGTCACAAGTAACAAAGGGTCTGATGTGGTTCTTGAATGTGCAGCAAGGCATGGCAATTTTCTTGGAGGGTGAGGTCGTTTGGCTGGAATGGCAATTGGAGCAGTGTTTTAGTTTTGCAGAGTGTTGTAGCTTTTGTAGCAAGATAATGTGTACGGTTTGGACTTCACAGAAATTTGAACTTGGTGTGTCGGTGTGGTAATAGAAATGCAAGATTTTGGCATGGAGTGGCAGAATTTTGGTCTTTGTAAAAAAAAAGTCTTCACTATGTGCTTTTGTTTTGTAAATTATAAATGTGAAAGAGAAAAAAAGTTTAAAAAAGAATGGGTCATGAGCTTTTTTTGGATTATGACTTTGTAGAGATTTTTTGTTAATAAAAAAAAGCGGATAATGGAAAAAATAGATAAAACATAGATATTGGATAAAAGAAAATAAAATGGATATGTGGACAAATGCATTTAACTGGAATGAAAAGAATTTAGATAAATATAGATAAAAGTTTGAAATGAATGAAGATCAAATAATGATGGATAGTTGAAAATGGATATTGAAAAATTGATTAAAATAGAGAAAAATGGTTTAATGCTTTGGGTACGAAATGGATAGGAGATCGAATGGACTGACGGTGGAATTTGGAGTATAGATAATAAGATGGATGATTACAAGAATGGATATGAAAAGTGGTAGTGTACCTCCACCTTTGATCAACACCTAAAACATCTATAAATACACTTGACCGCCACAAATCCTAAAAAACATCATAACTTTAGATCATAGACGAGAGCCTGGACTGCACCACCAATACTTGCACTCAACTCCACTGCTTTGACCTTTGATGATCCTATAACTTGACCAATACCAAATCACATCCGACTGAAACCCAATCGTGCACACATACTTGACCTGATAGCCTTAGGTGAAACTCACCTTGAACCACATTTGCCAATCATAAACACCAAGGTGGGAAACCCTAATTTTCCAAAATCCTGATTCATAATCTTTCAAGTCAATTCACAGATGAAACCTTAAACAATGACACCCCTGTGGAAATTCAAAGAAACTAAAATCTTGCCTTGATAAACCTCTAATAAGGACTGCTCATGACGATGGAAAACCCAACACCTCTGCCTCAAACATGAGTACAATAACCGAAGGAAATAGCCTCTGGATCAATGGAAATCTAACTCAACAGGGAATCTCTGACTCCACAACTTAAGAGCTTAAATAGTGGATGACCTATCCAAAACCCTGATTTACTGATCCTTGAAGCCTCTTGAAGCAAACCCTGATTCACAAGTGAAACAAAACACAACAAAGACTGATAAATGGTTAGTTATGCAAAGATGATTGACTTATGATGCTCATGTAAATGATGATGACATCTAAGGGGGTAAATTTTAGGGTATGACAATTGCCCCTATTTAAATATCTTCACTGGATGACGTGAGTGATGATAATCTTCATGAAATCATGGTGAAAGGTATTTAAATACAGCAAACCAAAATTTTTGCCCTTAGATGTAATGCTATGCTAAGGACGACAGAAACTATGCAAATGCTCACATGCTATGAACTCTAGTATGATGATATGATGCCAAGATGATGCAAGATGCAAGCAGAGCAGGAAACAAAGGAAACAGGCCAACAAACAAAGGGTAAAAACTCACTAGGGAAGACCAAGAAGACACTGGGGAAAAGAAACAAATTGGGGAAATCTAAAGTGATCGAGCAACAAGCTCAAACATGACCAGGCGACACTTTAGAAGCAATGGTTCTCACTGAAGATAGAATCAAGACAGATGGTCCCACTAGGGAATATCTATAGAGGTTAATCAACAGGTTCAGATGTGACCAGATGACGCTAGAACAAAAACGAGTAGATAAACTCTTTATGGGGGTTAAAAACCAAAAATAGGTATGATCTCCATTAGGGATCAGTTTGAACAAAAGGTTGACTTCTGACAAGAATATCAAACAAAAAGGATTTTCTGTAAATTTCTTAGGATGAAGAGTTCAAACGGGATCTTCAAGAAACACCAGAAAAAATAGAGAAGATACAAACTCTGTATGTGCCAAAAGAATTGGACTTAAACCACAAGCAAAGGTAATAACCGGCTTTTGACAGGTCTATGCTGGTAACTACTGGATTTTCAAGGGGATGTTGGTGATAACCAAACCTCCGGTATCAAACAAAGTTAGATAAAAGTGCCAATAATGATTGGACTTTGAAAAATAATTGGACCAGATCAAAACAATTGGGCTTCAAGCGATACCAGTAATCACTGGACCTAGGTACCAATAATGATTGGATTTTAAACAATGCCAGTAAATCAATGGACTTTAGGATACCAATAATGAATGGATTTTCAAAAAATACCAGTAATCACTGGACTTTGGGTACCAATAATGATTGGATTTTCAAGAGATGCCAGTAATCACTGGACCTTAGATACCAATAATGACTGGATTTTCAAGAGACGCCAGTAATCACTGGACCTTAGATACCAATAATTATTGGATTTCAAACAATTCCAGTAATCACTGGACTTTAGATACTAATAATGATTGGATTTCAAACAATGCTAATAATCACTGGACTTTAGATACCAATAATGATTGGATTTCAAACAATGCCAGTAATCACTGGACTTTAGATACCAATAATGATTGCATTTTCAAGAGACCCAAGTTCAATCTAGGAATAAGCTAGAAAGAAACGGTCAAACAAGACTCAAACCATTGAGGAATGAACTCAAATTGGGTTTATCTTATCCAAACATGGAAAAGATAACTCGAGTAACCGTCATCCACGAGAATCAAACTCTGTGGGGAATTCTAGAAAGGATGGGCATTTTATGCCTAAAGGTGACGACCCTATTGGAAGGAGTAGACAAACCCAGTCACTTGGGGAGGTAAACGCCAAAGTGAACGACACAGGTAAACACCAGAATGGTAGCAAAAATGCTCGGATGCCATGCATATGTATGAATGCATGTATGTCACGTTTATGCTTATGCTGACAAAATAGACAAGAGGAAGCACACAGGAGATGAAATAAACATCTCGACAAGGATACCCTGCCAACCTCACTAGATTGGAATATCCCTAGGGATGAACATATAGAACCAGCAGTCCTACTTCAAGGTTACAACCTTCTCTGGGGAAAAGAATATTCCACCCAGGGTATAACATCGTGACTTCACTAGGATTGCCTTCATGAGCCTGATTTCCTCGTTAGGAGAGAAAGATCCACGGAGAATTACCAAGATCAACCGAAGTAACAACTTACTGGGGAGTTGGAAAAAGTTGTCACAAGAACAATGTAGTTCTGCACTTCAATTGCATAATGATCATCATAATGAGCAACGACTCTTGCAACAAAAAATCTTCAAATCTCCTCTGCCCCAGATTACATGGTCTGTTGGAAGAAAAATACTAAGAAGATTTTACAGAAGAATTGGCATACAAGATGCTTCAATATCCTCAAACTCTTGGAGAGATTCACAAATCTCGACGTACTTGCCCCAGCTTAACCGCATTTTCACAACAAAGTCCTCGAACTTGTCCTTCAATATTGGTTAATCTGTGAAGTAGATGCCCCAGACTAACTAATCTTCGAGAGATTTGTCTAATCTTGACCTGATTGCCCCTGGTTAACAGGTATTTGAAAGATTTATCGAATCTCGATCTGACTGCTTCTAATTAACTGTATTTACAATACAAAGTCCTCAGACTACGGTAGTGACAACTGGGAAACAGACTTGCCCCTGTCGACTGGTTTTTTTTGGAGTCATTTCCTTGAAAGGAGTTGGAAAACAACTTGCCATAAGATGACCTTAAGACGGCTTGCCCCAATATTCTAAACTTCGAAGGGTTCCACCCTTGATTCACCAACTCTTGGAATGGTTAATTAATAAATCCTCCAACTTGGTTGCCATATTATGAACTTCCTTTACCAAGTCAAATTCCCTAGCTGGCTGCATTTGTTGGGATGCCTTTGATATTGAGTTGTCTAGCAAACAGTATTGTTCATTAAAAATTGGCAATTTCAATGCAATATTCATGCAAGCTTTTGAAATCAAAGTTTATTGGTAAAACACACAGTGGAGTGATTAAATAATCAACAACAAGGTGGATCTAGTCATTTACGTAATAACAAATGAAATGATAAACACAAACCATTAGCAAAGATCATTAGGAGTCAGATTATCCAACTTTGCTGTAGTATGCTTTCAAAACAACCTTACCTCAATTAGGTCTTTTAAAGATTGTAACGTGGCTTGGTTCACGACTCATGAAACAAAGGATAAAGGCTCAAAGTTTGTTTGTCCCAACCCAATCTTCATGATGAACTTCAATCCTACGCTCAGTTAACTCCGGCTATACATTCAGGTTCCTATAGGCTAGGAATCGAATTGATGATAGTTGGTGATGGTTCAAAAACCTAAGGCAGTCAGTACTCCCTTACAACATTTGGTTGCCCTTGCTATTGAGGACATTTAGGGTTAAAGCTTTAAAGAATTCCTCTTTTATTATCCCTAACTTTTGCCTGAACTGCTCCTTTTAGACTTACAGTCAGCGGGATGCCCTTGTTTTTTTGCCTAAGTCTCCTTCATAGGTTTTGACTTAGCGGGCTTTTTCTCTTTTTATTTTCCCTTTTTGAGAAAAAAGGTGACTACCTGGTTTAATGGCTACAGCGAACCATCATTAGCCTTTAGGCTTGGAAAATACCTTCAACACTTGCCTGTTATGTGCGAAGGAAAACCTGTGAGCATAACCTTTATATGAAAGACGTCTAGTATGCATATATTGCCAAGTCAACTGAGAACTACCCACCCCGAGGTTGAGATTACAGGTTTTTTGTAAGGAAGAAAAACTCCTACTTCTAAGCTCGAAGGGGTTAAAAAAGGATTATCTTCCTTATTTCTCCAGTGTTTGGGAATTGAAACAATGCCTTATATCATCGACAAAGCTTAATTGAAAGCATACCAACAATAATTATGGGTATAACATTTTCGTCATCCTCCCCAATCTTTGCTTAAACAACAGTTTAATAAAGATAAGTGGATGTTAAAAGATAGATATTTTTGCTTTTATGACAATAAAAGAAAATGAGTGGATACGAATGGATTAACCCAAAAGATGCATAAACATTTCATTAATCTTGCCAATTCAATAAACAACAAAGCTTGCAAGCAGTCATGAAATAAAAAAGCAATGAAAACACAACTGAAAATATCAAAAGACAACCAGCTTTGGCGAATTGACTTCAACAAACTTCAATTTCCAGGTCCAGATAAGGGAACACCTCCATCACTGATTACTTGCTCCTTGTGATACAGGACCTTAAGAGGCTTTGTAGGTCCTTTGTCTTTTGCTTTGGGAGTCGAAACATAGCATTTGGCTTACCTTTTTGAGGTTTCAGCAGTCCTAACAAGCTTTGCAATATCATCTTAAAACCTTTGAACACTTTAACTGAATGTCCCATTGTCCTAGTATGGTAGTCACGTCGGGCGTTGGTGTCATAGCCTGGTGGGTATGGAAGGACCACTGGATCTATCTCCTTCGGCACTATCAATCCACCTTTGATCAAATATGGCAATATCTGACTGTATGACATTGGCAATGGAGTGAAATGCCTTTCTGGCTTCCTTGGCCTTTGTAGGGCATGTTGACGCGGTTGACGACGGTATGACCGTTGATACTGAGGAGGTTCTTGAGTCGGAATAACCACAGGAGATGACAAAGTGACAACTTCTCTGGGTGTAACAGGGTAAGAGTGCCCCTCTTTCTTCATCAAGTTCTGTGAAGTCTCCAAGACCCAGTTCATCTGACCTTTGAGGACTCTGATCTCCTCCTTCAAGGCTTTCTGGCCTTTCAAAAGCCCGTTCATAGTTGTCATCTGTCCAGAGTGCGTGCTAGGTATCCCCCTAGAGATAGAAGAAGAAGATGAGACTCAAGGTAGGGAAATGCAAACGAGATGCGAATGTGACGACATGCGCATGCAAGCCAAATGGTTTCAAGGAACTCAAAGGAAAAGTTGCAAACATTTTGAAAAACTGAAAAATTCACTTTAAAATCCATGATCTCTATTGATTTTGCAAAAGAAAGAACAACTGAATTCCTTGAAACCAAAGGGTTATTCATGAATGCATGAATGTGTAGATGAATGTACAAACATACGTATACAGATATTCACACATATGTTGACAAGAAAATAAGGGTCAAGGTTTGAAGATCACGAGCATGGAGCCATGGTCTACCCATCCCAAGAGGTGTGTACTATGGGTTCATGATCTGCAGAACAGCGTTCTAAACAGTTCCCAGAGTCATAGATAAATCTTTCAGATATTATCGGCTTACACGACTACTCGTGCGGGCCAATAATATTCTCAAGATAAACTCGTTTGAGTGTAGTATCGCATGACAACCATCACAG
This sequence comes from Lathyrus tuberosus, assembly GCA_022829125.1. Taxonomy (NCBI): domain Eukaryota; kingdom Viridiplantae; phylum Streptophyta; class Magnoliopsida; order Fabales; family Fabaceae; genus Lathyrus; species Lathyrus tuberosus. Next base: position 14,175,237 of record JALAZF010000028.1, on the reverse strand, counting down.
GTCTACACCTGGATGATCACTGCACTACGTCCTAAAAAGGCCAAGTGGGGTGAAGGGTAACTAAAGGTCCCTAGCTTCACGGACTCCCAGGTCGTAAAAAGTAATGTCAATACGACCACTCATACGACATCAGTAATCCCAAAGGGGCCTCCACTGAGTGTGGTTATCATATGCTAGACATGTTAAGAGTACTCCCAACAGCTAGCTATTGATTATACCACAATCCTATCATATGTGTACTCTCAAGTCCGGGTTAGGACTTATCTCACCATTCAAGGTAACAACCCTGCATACAGAAAAACCTAAGCACAATAGATATATACAGATATTTATAAATATACGAATATACAGGCAAGCAAACATATAGCAAACACAAACACAAATAAGGTGGGCTTAACCCACTTAGGGGAAGTATCCTCAGTGAAGTCGCCATTTCTGTTGCGGTGAGAATCAGATATCAAGCTATTAATTAACTTGAATCACAAAACATGAAATTCACCACCGAGCTTTGATTTATCCAAAGTAAAGGGTAAAGATCGAAAGAAAACCCTAAGTGCACTATGTAACAACACCGCTAAGATCTAAGGTTCGGGGTTGGTTATACCTAGGGAATGTGCTAGAATCCTAAGTATCTGTAGTACTCTTCAGGAACCTCTTATTGGTATTTATGTTATGCTAAAGTTTGTTTACTAAGAGAACTGTGCTAAGGTAAAGACCTAAGGGTATATACACTAAGTATGCTCGCCAAGACGTCGCATCTCGTGCCTACATATCCTGACTAGGATGGAATCAGAGCATTCGTAGTTCTCATAACTAGGGTTGGGGAACTCTTGATAATGATCAAGGTTCTAAGGGGAAATTAGTACTCATAATTATGGCACTCATTTAAATTTAAACAACTCTCTAAGTCTAAGTTGAAAAAAACTAAACTAAAAGTTTGACTTTAAACAAAGTCAAAAGGGAAAATGAGTACACATCATAATGGTACCCACATGGAGTTCAAAAACTCCAAACCTAACTCTAAGTTATAAGGCAAAAATGGCTCTAATAAGGCCAAGAAAGAAAAGTAAGTATCTATAATTATAGTACTCACTTAGGGTCAACAAAAACCTAACCTAAAACTATTTTGAAGAGGGAATAGTGGCTCTAATAAGGCCAAAGGGGAGATGATCCTAATAAGGTCATGGAAGGGTATGAAAGCAACTAAACTATCCTAAAGGTATGACTCACTAGTCAAACATGGAACCCTTATTTGGAATGAGATATGAGCAAAAGAGAGACAAAGAGAGAAACCTTAAGCATCAAATGAATAAATAGAAACATGTACAAAATAAATGCTAAGGTAATCAAGTCAACTCAAAAAAGCAAAGTAACAAATCACCAGTAAGGCACATAACATGTTAGAGATGAGGACAGACAAGGTAGTGCAAACATGTATGTCTTAAAGTGTCAAACAAACATCAACACAAGTATCAAATGAACCAAGTAAGGTATAAACTCATGTCAAAGCATCACAAGTATCATGAAAGCAGATATCAAGACATGTCAAGAACAAACATCAAGCAAATAGCAAAAGACGGAAAGATCTAACCAAAAAGATATTGCCTAACAAGCATTCCCCTCTCTAGGACTGGTGAGCCAACAGCAAGCCAAGCAATAGCCAACATCAGATGAAAACAAAATATCATTCATACAGAAAATTTCCCAATACAGACAAAATAACTCAACAGGTCCAAGGTCTCCAAATCTCAACTCCAAGAGCATAGGGCAACGGGACCTAAATCTAAGTCCTCAGTCCAAAGCTCGAGATAGTAACCACAATCCACCAATTAATAGTCTTTTAGGGTTTCGATATTTTTATGATGTTTTTTGTGTTTTGAATAAAATGGAAGTGTCAAGATGATAGGAACAATGATTATATGAACAATGATAAGAATAACAGTGATATATTGACAAAAATTAAAGTTAGTGGTTAGTGATTAATTAATCAGATGAATCGGGTCCACTTTAGTGCTAAACCATCGTAGCACGATCTATGGTGAAAATCATGCTATAGAAGACCGCACAATTGCAATGTTTGTGCTAAAACACGATGGAGAAATGATATGTAGATCATTCTCTAAGAAATCGTGCCACACAAAAAGAAAAGCGAACGGTCTCGTCTTAATCACAAACTTTTGCCGATTAATCAAAGGTAACCTATCACGATCTCAACGTATAGAAAATGATCTCGATGATCAATCCCAACAGATTTGAAATAGTGAAGGTTAAACACATTCGATAACCAACATCTATGATTCTAAAGACTTCATCGACCAATAATGAAAATAAAATCGAATAAAATAAAAAATCCAAAATAAAATGGAAATGAACTAAATAAGAGTGGTAACAATAAACCACCATATTAAACCTGAGAATTTACTAAAAATAATACCAGAAAATAAATCTAAAAATAGAAATCCAAAGAAACATGAAGAACAATAATAGTAAAAAATCAAAAAGAAAATAAAAGAGTGAAGATAGGTGTACTTTGAAATCAAGGATGATATAATCATATGGTGTGTGAGAAAATTCACCATGGGCCAACAAAGCCCACCATACACTCACAAAAATGAACACGGGTACAATTAGATAAAAAAGTGGTGACTTGAAGCTTCAAACGGGCTCCATGGCCCAATATCATTAACAACAAATTTGAAAAAAGACAATAAATAAATAACATAAAACAGATGGAATGAAACAAAACCACAAACATCAGCCATCCTTCAAAAACGAGAAAAATAAAGAGAAACCACAGTCATCAAACTCGTTCAACCCACCCTTGCTCGCCTCTCGCTCACTTCGACTCCAGATTCGCTTGATTTCGTTTCAATACGACCTTGTCTTAGGTTCTCGCTCACTCCGTTTCACTTACAGGTTCGTTATCTGGATTTGATTTTGTTTTAATCGTCTTCTTCTTCTCTTTATTTCGGTTTCGTCAACCCACTCTGTTTCAACGACGGCGGAATCAGATTCGTGTGGTGGTGGATCCGTGAGTCTAAATAATGGTTTGAGGTAGTTTTGTGGGTTGAAAGGTTGAATGAAGGGTGTTGGGTTTGTGATTTATGTTGTTATTGAGGTTAACGTGATGTTGGGGATGAAGAAAAAGAGTAGATGGGTTTGATTTGGAGTTGAACAAAATGGAAGAACAAGAGGGAGTATTGAAGGTGCGGTTTCTTTTGTGTTGTATGTGAGAATGAAGAAGAGTTGATGGGTTCTAATTGAAGGAAAAGGATCAATGAAATATGAGGAGAGTGCTTTTATCTTTGCAGAGAGAAAGAGAAGTCAGGTTGTGCGTTGAGTGGTGTGGAGTGCGTGTTGGTTCTTTGGGGTGAAGTATGTTTTTGCAGCAGGCTGGAATTTGTCTTTTTCTCAATTGCCTTCCTGGTTGTACGAAGATTCCTGTCTTGTAGAGAGTGAGGTTTTTTGTTTGCCAGACTATAGTAATGGTTTATGGTGAGGCACAGGTTGTGTCGTGGCGTTGTGAAACATTGGGGTTCGATGTGATGCAGGTCAGTTTTGGAGAACTTTGTGGCATGATCTTTGCAGCAGCGTCATGTTGTTTTCACGGGCTTATGCGTTTCATGGCATGGTGTCACAAGTAACAGAGGGTCTGATATGGTTCTTGAATGTGCAGCAAGGCGTGGCAATTTTCTTGGAGGGTGAGGTCGTTTGGATGGATTGGCAGTTGGAGCAGTGAAACGCAAGATTTTGTGTACGGTTTGGACTTCGTAGAAAGTTGAACTTGGTGTGTAGGTGTGGTAATAGAAATGCAAGATTTTGGCATGAAGTGACAGAATTTTGGTCTTTGTAAAAAAAGTCTCCACTATGTGCTTTTGTTTTGTAAATTATAAATGTGAAGAAAAAAAAAAGTAAAAAAAAGAATGGGCCATGGGCTTTTTTTGAATTATGACTTTGTAGAGATTTTTTGTTAATAAAAAAAACGTGGATAATGAAAAAAAATAGATAAAACATGGATATTGAATAAAAGAAAATAAAATGGATATGTGGACAAATGGATTTAGCTGGAATGAAAAGAATTTAGATAAATATAGATAAAAGCTTGAAATGAATGAAGATCAAATAATGATGGATATTGATGGATATTGAAAAATTGATTAAAACGGAGAAAAATGGTTTAATGCTTTGGGTAAGAAATGGATAGGAGATCGAATGGACTGACGGTGGAATTTGGAGTATAGATAATAAGATTTACGAGAATGGGTATGAAAAATGGCAGTGTACCTCCACCTTTGATCAACACCTAAAACCTCTATAAATACACTTGACCGCCACAAATCCTGAATAACATCATAACTTTAGATCAAAGACGAGAGCCTGAACTGCACCATCAATACTTGCACTCAACTCCACTACTTTGACCTTTGATGATCCTATAACTTGACCAATACCAAATCACATCCGACTGAAACCCAACCGTGCACACATACTTGACCTGTTAGCCTCAGGTGAAACTCAACTTGAACGACATTTTTCGATCATAAACACCAAGGTGAGAAAACCTAATTTTCCAAAATCCCGATTCATAATATTTCCAATCAATTCACAGATGAAACCTTAAACAACGACACCCCTGTGGCAATTTAGAGAAACTAAAGTCGTGCCTTGATAAACCTCTGATAAGGACTGCTTATGACGATGGAAAACCCAACACCTCTGCCACAAACTTGAGTACAATAACTGAATGAAATAGCCTCTGGATCAATGGAAATCCAACTCAATAGGGAATCTCTGACTCCACGACTTAAAAGCTTAAATAGTGGATGACCTATCCAAAACCCTGATTTACCGATCCTTGAAGCATCTTGAATGGTTAGTTATGCAAAGATGATTGACTTATAATGCTCAAGCAAATGATGATGACATCTAAGGGGTAAAATTTGGGGTATGCCACCATGCCTATTGTTTTTCCTCTTTGTTTATTCATTTGTTCAAAAGCTATATTGATATTGTGTACCATGTTTTTCCACACTTAACCTCTTTGTAGAATGGTTGTATATACATGTTCATCTTGTTCTATTGTTGTCCAATCCATGGGGAGGGACTTTTTGTTGACTTTATGTCATTTGCATATGCATCTTTATCTTCTTGTACATCTTGTGTATGATCATTGTCACCTTTAGCTTGCTTATCTTTAGGTTTGTTTTCCTTAGGCTAGTTTCCCTTAGGATAATTCAACTTTAGATGGTTCAATTAGGTCCCCTTCTCTCAAAACTTAAACCTCTTTCAATAGAAACCTTGACATTAGGTCATTCACTTTTCAAACATTTTCTCAATAAATGTTTCAAGACATCTTAAGCACATTCAAACCTTTTTCACAAAACTAAAAGACACAAACCCTATTTAAACCTTTTGCCACTTTGGCTTTTCCACTTAAAATCTTTTCAAATAGATTAGACATTAGTCATCCCTAGTTGAGATATAAACCTCCTGCCCCATGACATTATTGAGAAAGATGTTGATTCTTTTCAACTTGAGAGAGGGTATGTGACATACTTGTTGATTCTATATCCAAGTTGGAGCCCTTCTCTCAATGTGAAGCAAAGATACATCTTCCACTTGTGTGTGGAGGATAAGTTGACTATTCTCCTTAAGATGACAACTTGTCTCTTCTTCATTAAAATCCACTATAACAAACCCTTTTCAATTTGTACCCCGAACTACGAGGTTTTGATCCTTCATTGGTACGTAGGCACAAGACTTCATGTCTTGCCAAACACAAAAATAATAAATAACACTTCTCTTCTCATCTCCCTAATCAATCCCAAATAGAAAAACAATTTTAAGTATAACACAAATACATCAAGAGGTTTCTATAGGATACTATAGATACTTAGGGTGCTAATACCTTCCCTTAGTATAACCAACCCCCATACCTTAGATCTCTTTATTGCTTTATTTTGCATTGCATATTTATGGGTTTGTTTGATCTTTTCCCCTTTCCTTGGATAAATTAAAGTTCGGTGGTGATATCTTATGTTTTGTGAAACCTAGTTAACTTAATAGTTATGGTCTCTAATTCTCACCATAACACCTCTTTCATGGACGATAAGAGGAATGATGTTTCCTTGGATGACGACCACCAAGTGGCATGTTGTTTCCACCTCCACCATCAAAGTCATGTGGTATAGAAGGATCATAGTGGGGGAGAGATTGTGGTCTTTTTGGTTGCTCTTGAATTCTTGATGGTTGCAAATCTGTATAGGTGGGCACGTTCACTGGAATTCTTCTAGTCTAGGTGCATTGCAAGAACTTGATTTGCACAGTTCTCTCAACATAAATATTGTCTTAGCTCTCTACTACAATGACAAGTCTCACATTTTGTTGTTCCGACAATGTAAAGATGTTTAATAAAAGTAAGTTTGTCATTGGAGCACTGAACGAGGTTTGAAAGTGTTAAAAGAAGTGTATCGATGGAGGAGTCAAAACACGCACTTGAGGAAACTAAATATGCAAAGGAAGAACCATGGTGCTAAAGGTTTGTTATTGAAGCTTATGGATCTTGTTTTAGAGGAAAATCTTCACCTAATAGAGAAAGAATTGATGCATCATTGTCTTGGAGGATCTAGAATGATGACTGGAGGTGCTCACTAGCAACATTCTAACCACGAGTTTACCTTGAACCATCCATCAGAGATACAATTGAAGGTAGTTACAATTGCGAGATTGAAAAGACTTAGGAGAATCGAAAGACTATTCCCATAGAGGACTATATTGTCTCGATCTAGAACAAAAGATGACTGATACAATGAATAAAACCCCAATTAAATGCTTCTAGCGCCATGGTGATGGTTCTCCAATGACTATAGAGGGTACATGCAAAAATAATCAGCATTCTAATGCTTAAATCTGTAAGAGATTAAGGTGAACCTTTGCAAGTGTGTAATAAATTATATTCGAATGTGACTCAACGTTACAATTATGTTACAATTATATATGAGAGATCACTGTAACTATCTCTAAATTATCTAACGTGGAACACACGAGATTGTTAGATAATGATCATGTGGCTAATATAGAAGGGGCGACACACTCCTATCTAGTGAGGTGAGAGGGAGATCCACATATGCAATAGCACGAAACATATTTTGAAAAATTATACTTATACTTGTTGGGTCAATCTTATCGACGGTTGGTTAGGCCATAACAAGTCAAAACACTACTAAAGTATTAGGTCACCTTCCATTCCAAAGCTTTACATCTAAGCACCTAAACCATATCATGTTGCTTAGATCTTAACGTTCCAAGTTTTAGAGAGAGGAGATTATGAAAATCTTAAATTCATCCAAAAGATATGACATTGTAGTTAAAGATTGTTTCATTGGTTAAATTTAGAAGAATTATGATGATTTTTTACTAACTTTCTTAAACTTTGACCAACAAATCATAATAAATCAAAACTAAAAACGAGTAATATAAAAACTTTGAAAGTTGAAATAAATGTGAATAACAACATACCACTTTAATTCATTAATTTTTTATTCAATCATATGCCTTTAATGTAGCATTAAACATTCCTTGTTTATGCAAACGACCCCACATGTATACAATTACACAACAATTCTCTTTTATATCCACTCACCGCTAATAAACCTCCAAATAAATAGTACTAAATTAGAACCACAAGGATCCAGAATCAACCAACAAAGAAGGAGAATCACATTTCTGCAAAAGTGCGTTACGTAAACCCTATCCTTTCTCTCTCTACTCCCATCCACCCTTCGCATTATCATTCAATTCGCATTATTCTATCACTTTTTGTGCTTTTCTGTTTGTCTTAATGCTTTGTTTTTAATTGAAATCACTGATTTTTGTAACTACTTTTGGCTTTTAGGTGTAGTTTTGTTCTTGTCCTGTTGCAGTTTTTTGGTTTATTCTTTGTCAGGATCCTAGAACTCTAGAATCGTCTATTATATTATTTGGTGTTAATAATTTTGTGTGAGATTTAAGTTGAATTGAATAATTAGGATATTTGCATCAAATTTCTATATTTATAAGGTCAATTTGGGGATTTTTTTTCTATGTGATTTTGGGGCATTTTGTTGTGAAGGTAGGTTCATTGTGATTGTTTGATAAGTGACTAGTTTTGATTATGCAATTTTCTTGTATTTGAAGAATCTTAACAAGGGCACTGAATTTTGTTGATCGGTATGTTCTTGAGTTTTGATTCTCTATTTGTTCTGTTGTGTTTGATTTAGTGTGAGTTTGTGTGTTACTTTGAGCTTTGAAGTGTATTCATGATTGAGTGACCTTGTTGCTATTGTTTTTTGTTTCATGCTCTTGGGAATGATGCATTGAAAAAGAATGATGCTTTTATAACTTTCTCATATGCTCTTTCTTGTACTTGTGGGAATTCATTTTAGTCCTTATTTGTAGCACAGATATGAGTATTTGTTGGAATAGCCATTTGTTCATATCACTAAATGTTTGTCTGAATCACATATCATCTTCGTTAATGTTTTTCCTCCTTTGGTTTTGGAAAGCAATAATGTAAATTTGCACTTTAGTTGTTAATTATTAATTATTTATATTTGTTGTTTTGCATAATTGTGAAGGAATTCTTTATAGCCGGGTTTTAAATCTCTTTTGTCATGTTAGTTCTTGTAAATTTGTCATTGATAGTGAGAGTATTGTGCTTCAATAATGAAAATTGTAGGTACTCTTAACTAAATCTATGCATTACCTTGCATAAACTAGTTAACCATCAAAGTAATCATTATATTACAGCAACCAAATGACATGTTTAAATAATTTATGATGGTGATACATATATGTCAGTTGGGGAAAATTGAGGTCGTTGGTTATCCAATTTGTTAGGTAGTTGAAACTTGTTAGAGAGGATAGGGTGTCACTGTATATAAATAACTGAGAATGGAAAAAAAGGGAGTCTTTGGGAATTTAAGAGAATTTTAGGCCTTTTGGTGTTTGGAGGTCGCTGAGTTTCTGATAAGCAAAGAGTCTGTTTTGATTAGAGAAAATGGCATAGCTTCGAGGGTTTGCGTAACTGTCTGATTTGATTCCCGAAAATGGCATAGCTTTGAGGGTCTGCCCAACTGTCCCCCTAACACACAAACTAACAAATCTGTTATCTAACTAAATCTCTTAACTGTAACAGAATATACCTATGACCATCGAAGTTCTGTATTGGTGTTCTATAATCATGATGATTATTTCTAATCATTTGAAGTAAAATTACAGTTTGTATTAGATTGACTAGATATCGAGTTAACAACTTCATTTGCTTATATTATATCTTCTCGCTTATAAAGCTATTACTTTTTTAAGTAGTTGAACTGGGACTGAAATTGTAACTAGATACTTTCCGATGCTCTCTGATTTGACCGGTTATTAGTTAGAATATACTCAGCAATTCTTAGCGTCTATATTTCATGTAGGAATTTATTGAATGGCTTAGGGTTCCAAAGTCATAATCAATTGCTAAGTACTTCAATTGAACTTTTGATTTTTATTTCTTATAGTTGAGCATAGAGACCCCTGTATCTAATTAATGCAACAGATTTCAATCATTGGTTTTCCTTTCCATAATCCAAAATAATCTTCATATATGTAGAGTGATGAATTCATTCTGTGTTTTTTTCTAATGTTTCTTTTCAGTGTCTTGTCAATAATTTTCCTCCTTGTAGGTAGTTGTTGGAAATATATTGTTTAAATGCAGGTCTACTTATTTTTCTATTGCTTTCAGTTATTCGTCAATTTTATATAGTTGTGTTAAAAGTTTTGCTTACTTGGCTCTTCACACGGTGTATGTCTGAAACATTTAATCAGAAAAAAAAATCATTTTATTCATTCATATGAAATTGTTTTATTTGACTCTGTTTTAGTTGCAAGATTTCTCAAATTATTGCATATGGTCAGATATTTTTGAAATATAACTATTAATTTGTTATGTCTATCAAACAGTGAAATGTTAAGCCGTTTATTGAATTTGGAATTTGGCAAACTATAACAAATTGAAAATTTGTTAGGCATACATCCATTTAAGAGTTCTAAATGTTTTATAAAGACTAATGTTGGTCTTAGATGTTTAATTGGGTAATGGTTGATGCAGCTCATCCTAATGTGGTTTCCAGAACATCATTTTTTTCCCATTTTTCTTTTGATTTCATAGTCTAGTTCTGGAGCAGTGTAACCTGAGATGAATTCGTCAAAGATATACTTTACAAAGTTATTGATGGCTGATTTAATATTTTTATTATTTTCATTTAGTGCTTTGAAGTGTATGTTTTTTGTCTGGTAAATCACCAACTCAATAAATATTACATTTTTATTAATATATTGCAGATGGAAGCACCGAGCACTCAGCATACACAAATTATTGAAGTCAGCAGAGATCTTCCTGATGTAGCAAGGAAAATTTGTGGGGAAGCAACATGTGAGTTCTCAGATGCTGGATCCATCTCAAAGGATGCTGAAGAACGATCAACTTCGATGCGGAAGCTTTTGATTGCTGTGATCCTTTGCGTTATTTTCATGGCTGTTGAGGTAGTTGGTGGTATTAAGGCTAACAGTCTTGCAATATTGACTGATGCAGCACATTTGCTTTCAGATGTTGCAGCATTTGCCATCTCCTTATTTTCTATATGGGCTGGGGGATGGGAACCGAATCCTCGTCAGTCGTTTGGATTTTTTAGAATAGAGATTCTCGGCGCTTTGGTTTCTATGCAATTAATATGGCTGCTTGCCGGGATTCTTGTATATGAAGCCATTGCTAGACTCATTGCAGGTCCTCAAAATGTGGATGGGTTTTTAATGTTTGTAGTTGCTGCATTTGGTCTTGTGGTTAACATCATTATGGCTTTGGTATTGGGTCATGATCACGGACACGGCCACGGACATGGACATGATCACGGACACGGGCATGATCACAGACACGGACATGATCATCATGGCCACATCCATGGTATTTCAGTTTCTACCAATCATGATATAAAGCAAACACAAGATGAGCATCATCACACTCACCATCATGATGATGAAAAGCATTTGAAAGATGCCCATCACCATACTCATGACGATCACATGCATCATCATGATCATGTTCACAAAGAGGGTGCTGTACCACTTCTTGGTGAATCAAAAGGCATGCCTGAGAAGAAGAAACGCAACATAAATGTACACGGGGCTTATCTCCATGTACTTGGGGATTCTATCCAGAGTGTTGGAGTAATGATTGGCGGAGCAATCATATGGTATAAACCTGAATGGAAAATCGTTGATTTAATTTGCACTCTAATCTTTTCTGTAATTGTTTTGGCCACAACTATCAACATGCTGCGAAACATTTTGGAAGTCCTGATGGAGAGCACGCCACGAGAGATAGATGCTACTCAACTTCAAAGGGGGCTATTGGAGATGGAAGAAGTAGTGGCTGTTCATGAGCTGCACATATGGGCCATTACGGTTGGGAAGGTATTGCTAGCTTGTCATGTTAAAATCAATCCTGAAGCAGATGCCGACGCCATGTTGGACAAAGTTATAGACTACATCAAGAGGGTGCATAACATTAGTCATGTAACTATCCAGATAGAACGCTAGTTTTTCTTTTTGAATCTTTTTATGTGTAGTGATGCTTTGCTGGGAGGGATTTAGTTAGAATAGATGCAATTATGTTTCTGGAAGTCAACTTTATCTATGACAATAAAATTTCTGTCCACTCCTTGTTTTTGGCCGTTTAAGAGTGTGAATATGAACATTGTAAATTTTCATGCTAGACTTTTATATCTTTTTCTTTTGGTACAACCCAAACGTTTACATCTCCTGCAGCATGAATAGGGGATATTCGCGTGGAAATTTAGTATGGAATGATACTGCCTATGCCATGTAGGTTGGTTGAGATGGTAAGGATCCAGATCTTCCGAGCACTTTTTATATGATGCAATGGTTCTGATGGAAGATCAGATATTACCGGAACTTTTTATTAGAGGTGCGAATAGGTTGTGGATAGAGTTAGATTTTGTTTAGTTTGCGTTTGGTCTATTAAAAAATCTAAAATCTGTCTGAACTAGTCTATTATAAGTTTGAGTCTAATCTTTTCGAATGTCTAATTATTCTACTAACCTACTTAAATCTATTTTATTTGAACATTAGTAAATAAGCAATTTAACTAATGTTAAATATGTTAGTAAATTAAAAGATTAACGACACTAAATGTTTGTTTTCATTGATTCATTTGAGTTTACCTGTTAACATAAGTTTTGTGATACTATTTGTTCTAGATATGAAAACAACTTTTAACAACAATTTATGACACTGCTCATAATATTTATTCAACTTATTTTCATAATTTCTTCAATATAATTAAACTTTATTTTTGTATTTTAATTTAAAGTAGAAAATACAATTTAATAATTATAATAATAAAAAAATTATTTATATTTATATAAATAAGCTGACATGTTGGGTCTAAAAGAATTTTTTTATGGCCCGATGCCTAACATTTTTTTAGCTAAAAAGGTTTTTAAAAAAGCCTAAGTCCTTTCTATATAAAAAAAAAGTCTGGCTTAGCCTTAGTCTGTTTAAGCTTGGCAATAGACCCTTGTTAGTTGGCTTGATATATTTTTACCCATACTTATATGATTCTGAAATTTGATATATTGCATATGAATGGTAAAGCGATTGTGATGGCTAGGTGTGAATGTTATAACGAAAGCAACCATCAATTGTTTGCATAGACCAATCGATTGCCACTGAAGCATCACCGAATATTTACGAACTTTGATACACGTTTTCATTACGTATTTTCATGGAATCCATTCCCTAATCACTGCATCATATTTATGATCTTTCTCTAAAATATTTCCCTGATTTTTTAAAAGGTATCTTGTGGCATTTAAATAATAGTAAGTTTCATATTGAAACTCACCTCTTTCAATATCAATTTTCTGCATAAACTTTTCAAACATTTAGAAACTTTTATGCATAAATTTTTTACATAAAAGAGAAAGTTTCTTGAGTACTTAGTGTGTACTATATTGAGTTGTTATAGTGAAAGGGAAGAAGTGTGTTAGAATCTTGTTGTGTTAGCAACATTCACTTGTATTCAAATTCACTTATATCTTTGTATTTTTACTTGTTTTCTAAGTTTGTAGAAACAAGTGTGTTAGAGAGAAAGTAGGCTTATTTCTCTTGTGTTGTAAAATCACAAGGTGGTGTGCCTTTGTGATTGTGTTAAAAAGTTAAGAGAGTTTGGTGAATCGAATGCAACACTTCTAACATAGTGAAATCCCTCTCGAGATGTGAGGGGACAAGATGTAACCTTGATTAGAAAGGAGAACTAGTATATATCTAGGCGTTCTTTATTTTTCATAATTTTTATTTCAACAGTTAATCTTCATAACACTCCAGGAAAAATAAGAATAAAATTGTTATCACTCATAATCAAGAAAAATTTTAAAATACCGGATAATCAAATTGACCCCTCTTAGATTATAATCTATACATACATTTGGCATCAGAGCGGGTTATAGGTAACCTATTCCTAAGATCCAGAGAATAACTTTCATAAATTCGGTTTTTAAAGACGGTGGTAGTAATAATAAGCCTCCTTTGCTCAGTGGTGAATACTATGATTTTTGGAAGATCCGCATGAAAGCTCCTTTTGAAGCACAAAGAGAAGAAGTTTGGAATGTTGTATAAAATGATGCGTTCGTTCCTACAAGTTGTCAATGGAGTTAGTATCACTACAACAAAAAACACATTTTACCTCGGTTGAAAAAGAGGTCTTACCTCAGTTTCACAGGCGAGGTAACAAAGGGCGTCATGGAAAGTGCACACTTTACCTCTCGGTTAAAAAAAAAAAAATCAACAGGTATTGTGTAAAGGTCATGAGTTTGATCCCCATGGAAACCTTTTTGGAATTATGAAATGGCGAAAACACATGTCCTCTCGGGTTTGAAATTTCACCAATGGGTATACCACTTTTTCACCTCGATTTTCTCATAAAATCGACGAGTAAAACAATTTTGAGTTTATTAAATCTAATGTGGATTTCTTATTTCACTAAACCCTATACTAAACATACAACTTCTCAAAATTGATTAGGAAAATAATTATATGAACAATTGTGTTATATTTGAAGAACAACTTACATTAATTAATGATTTTGAAGCATCCTGTAATTAATCACTCATCTCACGTTATTTTATAGTTAAAATATCTTCAATGTTTCAAGTTCTTTATTCAACACTTACTTTTCTACTACTTCATTCTTGAAAGCATAAAATTTGATGCTTTGAAAAATGAACAAATATGGAAGAAAGTTAAACAAAAACTAGAAGTATTGGAGAGATTTTAACCATAAAAGAGCATGTTAGGAATGATGAGTTGTAGAATGCTAGAAAAACATTAATCAGTGTAAGATATGTTTCTAATACAACATAATTTTTCATATGATTATTTTCAAAATCAATTTAATGGGTTATATGTTCAAAGAGAATAAACTCAACTCAACGGAACAAGATGAAAGCTGCACAAAGAATCACAAAAAACATAATCTCAATATCAATATCAATCTCAAAATCAAACACAATAACAAAAAATAAACTAAAACATATATATTTAATAAACTCAACTCAAATACAACAAGTTACATTAAACAACAAAAAAAAAAAATCAACAACATCAATAAACACCTCTAGGGTTTAGGGTCTAACCAACAATAACAACAACATCAACAAAAATAACATTAATAAATCTATAACATAAATATATTTAATTAGCAACAACAACAAGAAGATTTAGCCTATAGGATTTATGGTCGCAACAACAAGAACAACACCATCAACAACAATAACATCAATAAACCTATAACATAAATCTATTTAAACAACAAAAATAACAGGAGAAAACCTTTAGGGTTCCGAATTTCAACAACACAACAAAAACAACTACAACAACAATATGAGTAGTGATGTATGGAGTACCATGTCTTATTGAAGATAAACCTACATTATTGAACATAATACCTTTCCGAAACTTCTCGGATCGAACATTAGTA
Source organism: Lathyrus tuberosus (assembly GCA_022829125.1). Classification (NCBI taxonomy): domain Eukaryota; kingdom Viridiplantae; phylum Streptophyta; class Magnoliopsida; order Fabales; family Fabaceae; genus Lathyrus; species Lathyrus tuberosus. Next base: position 14,160,161 of record JALAZF010000028.1, on the reverse strand, counting down.
ATCATTCACACACTTTTACAACTTAAACAAAACACTAAATGTCAACCTGATTGGTGACACAATCCGCCTTGTTAGTCACAAAGATCAAAACAATAAGAACATGTCACCGTTTTGTGCCTTGATGCTCCACAAACGAGATCCCATACTCTCTTTCATAGAGTCAAGACATTTTTCCTGCATGATTAACAACTAGTTATAGGTATCCAATCTTTATTGGGTCCTTGGAGATTAGTAAAACTTTGGTTACATCTAGGCAACCATTGAAAGGCATCATTAGGAACTAAAAGTTTCCTAAATTTGCACTTAGCAATGGTCTGACCCTTTTTGCAACAATAATGACAATACAAGTTATAAGAAGATAACCTTTTGTTATTTGGCTCTTTTTAATGTAATTATTCATTCGATAAGGATTATAAGATAGTAAGTCATATTTAGAAGTATCTACAGCAAAAGTAGCCTTGGGTTGCAAAGCCTTATCTAATTTAGCTTTAAGAGTCCTTGAGTCCTTTTCCCAAATGTGACATGGTTCACAACCAAACCATAAAGATTTACGATCCTCATCTCGACCCTTTCGAATATCTAACATGAATTTCCTTAGTGCTTCCATATTCATTTCATTTTCTGAAATCTTAGCTTCTAAATGCGAGATAATACGTTTATATGAAGCTAATCTTTTAAATGCATCTATGACTTCCCTTTTTATATTTTTAAAAGATTTTTGAAGTTGAGAAAAAGCTAAATCATGATAAGCTTGAAGTTTAGAGTTACTTACAACCTTCTTCTTTCCGTTGTTTTCCATATATCAAAGCCTGGAGGATTCATCACTTGAGGTAGATCTATCATCACTTGATGAATCACTTTCGGTTTCCCAAGCGACACATACTCTTCTAGAATTTCTAGACAATTTGTGAGGACCCGTTTCCTTTTCTTCCTTGATTTTAGGACACTCCAGCTTATAATGACTGCGTTTACCACAATTGTAACAAATACTTCGAGACTTCCCTTTTTTGTTCTCATCTTCTTTTGAAGAGCTTGATAAACTTCTTGATTTGTCATGGTATTTGTCAGGATATTTGTTACTGTTGAAACGATAAAGCAGCAAGTAACAAAAGGTTTTTGGAAGTATTTTTCCGGGAATTTATCGTGTCCACAGAGATCGGTGATATTGAACTGCCATTCGACAATTTAAATGTTATTGAGTTTGGTTTAAAATGTTTCAAACATAGAAACAGAAAAGTAAATATTAACACAAAAAAAATTTATTCCTCAGAGAGAAGAAACTTATCCGACATGCATATAATCCACTCGTCACAAACTTAAACCTATCGACCAATTATACTCAACCTACAATACTCCTCAATATCATCCAGCATCACTCACAATAATGTCCATCTCTGACACACTGAGCTGAGAGAACAACCATATTACTTTCGTCGACACTCTCGCACCCGACTCAAACAACACGGAGGCATTAAGCTCCGATAACTATAAAGATTGTTAGCTCTAAATCTATCTCTAGCATCCAGAAACTAACAGATAATCATCCTTAATCAAGGTTTGTGATGTTTATCTCTAACACAACCCAAACCCCGAGTATAAAGCAAAAAATCAAGGACAATCACTGATAAAGATTTGTAAAGCAGATTTTATACAACGCCATGGGTGATAAATATACATAAGAATATACATAAGATTAAAGTAAATGCATATACAAAACCCAACAAATGAAGAATACACAAAGAAGAAGAGAAATGAACCAAAAATCTCCCAGTTTGTCGGCGCCGATCGATGATCAATCCAACCCGGATCATCCGTGTGCAAGTTCCATAGTTGTTTTCTAAGCTAATCCTATGGAAAAATGATGTTTGATGGAGTGGGAGCAAACCATACCCTAAAAAATGCTGAAAAGTGACTTAAATAGGGGCTGAAATGACACAAACCGCGCTAAGCGCGCTTAGCGCCATCAACAAAACCACAATTCTTATTTTCTTCATAACTTTCGAACCGTAACTCCGATTGACGCACAGTCGGAAGCGATGGAAAACTTATTCAATGCTCTATACAACAATGACAAAATATCCTTGCTTGAATACCTACAAAAATGAAATAAATTAAAATTAAAATTAAAAAAAAAACAAATTTTGTTACAACCGCGCTAAGCGCGATCTCACCTAATATACACTTAAACCGCCTTAAAGCGCGGTCAAGGAACTTTAGTTACTGCCTCTGGCAGAAAATGCGCGCTGATACCGAGCTGAAAAGCTCGCTTAGCGCGAGTTACCGACACGAACTTCTCGAAAATCAACTTTTAGGTCTTCTTTCCTTCACCAATTGTTCCTATCATCAAATATAAGCTAGAAGACCTGTCAAAGAACATCAAAATGATGAATATTTACAATAAAATTGGAAACTTACATATTTACACTAAAACTAATAGATTTACTACTAAAATATCAAGGAAACCATTGAAAAGGGCCACAAAATACTACCTAAATTATGCACAATTAGGCACTTAACAACTCTCCCCAACTTAAACTTGTTTGTCCTCAAACAAGAATCTAACAACTCAAAGAAACAAAAGTAACAACCAAGCAATCACAAGTCAACAAGTTTTGAAAAACAAAAACAAATGTATGGTTCAACACAAAAACGTACATGCAAAGCAAAACTTACCACTAAACTACAACGATAACATAACCATGAAACGAACGCTATGTACAAAAATCATGCCAAACATTCCAAAACAACACGAGTTCAATCATGAATCACACCTAGCAAAAACAATCATCGGTAGATGAAAAACACAAAATGAGGTATCTTTCACTCACACAACAATCTTGCAAACAAAAGACTAAATTATGCAATCATCCAAAAATCATATTGAAAACATAAAAGCAAGAATCACAAGGGCTTTCAAGGTTGTAGCGTGGTCGGGTAAACAAACAAGGGGCGATTTCTAAAGGTAATTAAAACAAAAACTTGCCTAAACCTAAGGGAGTGATCAACTCACAAAGACTCAAAACAAAATTCCAATCAACTTCTTCCAAAATCCCAAGTGTTACACAAAACACAATACTTATTTAGCACAATTATTTGAACTCTTTTTGTTTCCTTTCACAAGGATTTTCTTTTTCTTTATTTTTGTTTTTATTTTTCTTTTCTTTTTCATATTTTTCTCTTTTTTCTTTTCTTTTTCAACCTCATAGAAACCAACCAATGAGTAAACAATCATTCTCTCCCCAACTTGAATTCAACCACATCATCATGTGAATACTCCCTACTTTCTAAGGCAAGGTAAAAATTCATACAACAACACAAAGTTGAGGGTTCAAGAAAAAACAATCAATCAAAATCTATACAAAAAGTGAATTCAATACTCATAGACAAACATTAAGTTCAAACAACATGGATAATGATAGAAAGGCACAAAGGGGTTTAACAAATGCTCACACACTCATAGGGTGAATTGACTATTAGGCTAGGTAGTTGTGCTCAAAATGAAACAACATGCCTTGATCCTTTTCATGCTTTCATATAATCAACACAAACAAAAGATTAAGCATAATAAAATCCAGTTAGAACAAGAATGTTGGTACTCCGCCCATATATGAACAATGGAAAGCTAACTCACAAAAAAGGGTGGGAACTAAAGTGATTCACATCAAGAACAAGTATACAAAAGAATGAACGGGATGGAAGTTTGTAAAAAGCCTAAGTATCATGAATATGCTAAAGTCTAGAAAGCGATAAACACATACGTTGGACGTGTACAAAACTTAACAATATCATCTCCATACATTCGCAAGTTGAAACGATCAAACTTGGAAAATCACAAAATGCATCTTCAAGCTAATCAAAAACAAACTTGAGAGCAAACACAAAATTTTATTCTAACAACCTAACAAAATTGAATTAAAACTAACTAAACACAAAGACCAAAATTGGTGAAAGTGGATGGAAAATGAGATTTTTTTTGTTCCAAAACAAGGCGCGCTAAGCGCCCTCTGCGCGGGCAGGAAAATTTTGTTTTTCAAAATTGGTTCTTTCTCTCATTCACTCCATCCATTGTCACTTTATATTAACTATACTACTAGACATAAAACTGTACAGACTCAAGAATTATTGGGTTGCCTCCCAACAAGCGCTTGTTTCATGTCATTAGCTCGACGCCTTATTTACGTACAAGCTCCTCCATGTTGCTTCAGATGGGCCAAATGCTTTCACTCCCGCCTTTGCTCTCATCTCTTCGAGCTCTAACCGGAACTACACATCTAACCACACTTTTGGCAAACGTGAAGAGAAACAAATATATACACTATATTCACAAGTATGCAAAACATGTAAAATTCACACATATGGTAAACATATACAAGTATCAATATAAACAAGTGAAAATAGATAATATATACAATATCTACAAAACTAAAAAAACAAAGAAAATATTGCAATGTGATCCAATAAAAACACCAATCCCTGGCAACGGTGCCATTTTATTGAAGCAGTAAAGCGGCAAGCAACAAAAGTTTTTTGGAAGTATTTTTCCGGGAATTTATCGTGTCCACAGAGATCGGTGATATTGAACTGCCGTTCGACAATTTAAATGTTATTGAGTTTGATTTAAAATGTTTCAAACATAGAAATTGAAAAGTAAATATTAACACAAAAAGAATTCATTCTTCAGAGAGAAGAAACTTATCCGGCATGGATATAATCCACTAGTCACAAACTTAAACCTATCGACCAGTTATACTCAACCTACAATACTCCTTAATATCATCCAGCATCACTCACAACAATGTTCATCTCTGACACACTGAGCTGAGAGAACAACCGTATTACTCTCGTCGACACTCTCGCACCTGACTCAAACAACACGGAGGCATTAAGCTCCGATACCCATAAAAATTGTTAGCTCTAAATCTATCTCTAGCATCCAGAAACTAACAGATAGTCATCCCTAATCAAGATTTGTGATATTTATCTCTAACACAACCCAAACCCCGAGCATAAAGCAAAAAATCAAGGACAATCACCGATAAAGATTTGTAAAGCAGATTTTATACAAGGACATGGACGATAAATATACATTAGATAAAAGTAAATACATATACAAAACCCAACAAATGAAGAATACACAAAGAAGAAGAGAAATAAACCAAAAATCTCATGGTTTGTCGGCGCCGATCGATGACCAATCCAACCCGGATCATCCGTGTGCAAGCTCCATAGTTGTTTTCTAAGCTAATCCTATGGAAAAATGATGTTTGAAGGAGTGGGAGCAAAAAAAATACCCAAACCATACCCTAAAAAATGCTGAAAAGTGACTTAAATAGGGGCTGAAATGACGCAGACCGCGCTATGAGGGCGCTTAGCGCCATCAGCAAAACCACAATTCTTATTTTCTTCATAACTTTCGAACCATAACTCCGATTGACGCACGGTCGGAAACGATGGAAAACTTATTCAATGCTCTATACAACAATGAAAAAATATCCTTGCTAGAATACCTACAAAAATGAAATAAATTAAAATTAAAATAAATAAAAACAAAATTTGTTACAACCGCGCTAAGCGTGCTCAGATCGCGCTATGCGCGATCTCACATAATATACACTTAAACCGCCTTAAAGCGCGCTAAGCGCGGTCCTGCCCGCTCTAAGAGCGGTCAAGGAACTTTAGCTACTGCCTCTGGAAGAAAATGCGCGCTGATACCGAGCTGAAAAGCTCGCTTAGCGCGAGTTACCGACACGAACTTCTCGAAAATCAACTTTTAGGCCTTCTTTCCTTCACCAATTGTTCCTATCATCAAATATAAGCTAGAAGACCTGTCAAAGAACATCAAAATGATGAATATTTACAATATTTACAATAAAATTGGAAACTTGCATATTTACACTAAAACTAATAGATTTACTACTAAAATATCAAGGAAACCATTGAAAAGGGCCACAAAATACTATCTAAAATATGCACAATTGGGCACTTAACAACTCTCCCCAACTTAAACTTGTTTGTCCTCAAACAAGAATCTAACAACTCAAAGAAACAAAAGTAACAACCAAGCAATCACAAGTCAACAAGTTTTGAAAAACAAAAACAAATGTATGGTTCAACACAAAAACGTACATGCAAAGCAAAACTTACCACTAAACTACAACGATAACATAACCATGAAACGAACGCTATGTACAAAAATCATGCCAAACATTCCAAAACAACACGAGTTCAATCATGAATCACACCCAGCAAAAACAATCATCAGTAGATGAAAAACACAAAATGAGGTATCTTTCACTCACACAACAATCTTGCAAACAAAAGACTAAATTATGCAATCATCCAAAAATCATATTGAAAACATAAAAGCAAGAATCACAAGGGCTTTCAAGGTTGTAGCGTGGTCGGGTAAACAAACAAGGGGTGATTTCTAAAGGTAATTAAAACAAAAACTTGCCTAAACCTAAGGGAGTGATCAACTCACAAAGACTCAAAACAAAATTCCAATCAACTTCTTCCAAAATCCCAAGTGTTACACAAAACACAATACTTATTTAGCACAATTATTTGAACTCTTTTTGTTTCCTTTCACAAGGATTTTCTTTTTCTTTATTTTTGTTTTTATTTTTCTTTTCTTTTTCATATTTTTCTCTTTTTTCTTTTCTGTTTCAACCTCATAGAAACCAACCAATGAGTAAACAATCATTCTCTCCCCAACTTGAATTCAACCACATCATCATGTGAATACTCCCTACTTTCTAAGGCAAGGTAAAAATTCATACAACAACACAAAGTTGAGGGTTCAAGAAAAAACAATCAATCAAAATCTATACAAAAAGTGAATTCAATACTCATAGACAAGCATTAAGTTCAAACAACATAGATAATGATAGAAAGGCACAAAGGGGTTTAACAAATGCTCACACACTCATAGGGTGAATTGACTATTAGGCTAGGTAGTTGTGCTCAAAATGAAACAAAATGCCTTGATCCTTTTCATGCTTTCATATAATCAACACAAACAAAAGATTAAGCATAATAAAATCCAGTTAGAACAAGAATGTTGGTACTCCGCCCATATATGAACAATGGAAAGCTACCTCACAAAAAAGGGTGGGAACTAAAGTGATTCACATCAAGAACAAGTATACAAAAGAATGAACGGGATGGAAGTTTGTAAAAAGCCTAAGTATCATGAATATGCTAAAGTCTAGAAAGCGATAAACACATACGTTGGACGTGTACAAAACTTAACAATATCATCTCCATACATTCGCAAGTTGAAACGATCAAACTTGGAAAATCACAAAATGCATCTTCAAGCTAATCAAAAACAAACTTGAGAGCAAACACAAAATTTTATTCTAACAACCTAACAAAATTGAATTAAAACTAACTAAACACAAAGACCAAAATTGGTGAAAGTGGATGGAAAATGAGATTTTTTTTGTTGCAAAACAAGGCGCGCTAAGCGCCCTTTGCGCGGGCAGGAAAATTTTGTTTTTCAAAATTGGTTCTTTCTCTCATTCACTCCATCCATTGTCACTTTATATTAACTATACTACTAGACATAAAACTGTACAGACTCAAGAATTATTGGGTTGCCTCCCAACAAGCGCTTGTTTCACGTCATTAGCTCGACGCCTTATTTACGTACAAGCTCCTCCATGTTGCTTCAGATGGGCCAAATGCTTTCACTCCCGCCTTTGCTCTCATCTCTTCGAGCTCTAACCAGAACTACACATCTAACCACACTTTTGGCAAATGTGAAGAGAAACAAATATATACACTATATTCACAAGTATGCAAAACATGTAAAATTCACACATATGGTAAACATATACAAGTATCAATATAAACAAGTGAAAATAGATAATATATACGATATCTACAAAACTAAAAAAGCAAAGAAACTATTGCAGTGTGATCCAATAAAAACACCAATCCCTGGCAACGGTGCCATTTTATTGAAGCAGTAAAGCGGCAAGCAACAAAAGTTTTTTGGAAGTATTTTTCCGGGAATTTATCGTGTCCACAGAGATCGGTGATATTGAACTGCCGTTCGACAATTTAAATGTTATTGAGTTTGATTTAAAATGTTTCAAACATAGAAATTGAAAAGTAAATATTAACACAAAAAGAATTCATTCTTCAGAGAGAAGAAACTTATCCGGCATGAATATAATCCACTAGTCACAAACTTAAACCTATCGACCAGTTATACTCAACCTACAATACTCCTCAATATCATCCAGCATCACTCACAACAATGTTCATCTCTGACACACTGAGCTGAGAGAACAACCGTATTACTCTCGTCGACACTCTCGCACCTGACTCAAACAACACGGAGGCATTAAGCTCCGATACCCATAAAAATTGTTAGCTCTAAATCTATCTCTAGCATCCAGAAACTAACAGATAGTCATCCCTAATCAAGATTTGTGATATTTATCTCTAACACAACCCAAACCCCGAGCATAAAGCAAAAAATCAAGGACAATCACCGATAAAGATTTGTAAAGCAGATTTTATACAAGGACATGGACGATAAATATACATTAGATAAAAGTAAATACATATACAAAACCCAACAAATGAAGAATACACAAAGAAGAAGAGAAATAAACCAAAAATCTCCTGGTTTGTTGGCGCCGATCGATGACCAATCCAACTCGGATCATCCGTGTGCAAGCTCCATAGTTGTTTTCTAAGCTAATCCTATGGAAAAATGATGTTTGAAGGAGTGGGAGCAAAAAAAATACCCAAACCATACCCTAAAAAATGATGAAAAGTGACTTTAATTGGGGCTGAAATGACGCAAACCGCGCTATGAGGGCGCTTAGCGCCATCAGCAAAACCACAATTCTTATTTTCTTCATAACTTTCGAACCATAACTCCGATTGACGCACGGTCGGAAACGATGGAAAACTTATTCAATGCTCTATACAACAATGAAAAAATATCCTTGCTAGAATACCTACAAAAATGAAATAAATTAAAATTAAAATAAATAAAAACAAAATTTGTTACAACCGCGCTAAGCGTGCTCAGATCGCGCTATGCGCGATCTCACATAATATACACTTAAACCGCCTTAAAGCGCGCTAAGCGCGGTCCTGCCCACTCTAAGAGTGGTCAAGGAACTTTAGCTACTACCTCTAGAAGAAAATGCGCGCTGATACCACGCTGAAAAGCTCGCTTAGCGCGAGTTACTGACACGAACTTCTCGAAAATCAACTTTTAGGCCTTCTTTCCTTCACCATTTGTTCCTATCATCCAATATAAGCTAGAAGACCTGTCAAAGAACATCAAAATGATCAATATTCACAATATTTACAATAAAATCGGAAACTTGCATATTTACACTAAAACTAATAGATTTACTACTAAAATATCAAGGAAACCATTGAAAAGGGCCACAAAATACTATCTAAAATATGCACAATTGGACACTTAACAGTTACCATGTTTAAACATATATTTGTTAACTCTTTTTATAAACAGTCCCATATCTTTTTCGTTAGATTCGTTGTCATCATTTGATTCACAATCCCTTTGCTCATTATGAGAAGGCCTTGAGCTAGAAGTCTTTAGAGTTATGGACTTCTTCCCTTCTTCTTTGTTTTTCCCTTTCTCTTTCTTTACTTTATTTTCACATTCTTTCTCGTATTTTGCTAAGCAAGTGAGCTCTTGCTCATGCTCTTCCAACTTACCAAACAAAGTCGTGAGATCAAGCAACTTAAGATCATTTTCCTGCTTGATGGCGGTGAACTTGGGCTTCCATTCCCTACTTAAACCTCTCAAAACTTTGTTAGTAGCAAGTTCATTGGAAACATGACTACCTAGGACATTTAACAGATTTATGAGATAAGTGAATCGTTTTCACATATCCGCAATGGTTTCACTATGATCAATACGGAACAACTCAAACTCTTGATTTAATGTGTTGATCCTAGCTTGTTTGACATCATTAGTTCCCTCATGGGCAATCTCTAATGTGTTCCACATAGCTTTGGTGGTCTCACAATGAGAAACACAATAAAACTCATCAATATCGAAAACGGATGTGAGGATGTTTTTCACTTTCCAATCATGTGACCACAATTTCCAATCATTAGTATCCCATTGTGCTTCTAGTTTAGGTAATGTAACACCCTCCGCATTGGTCGTATTTATATCATTCGGACCATTTTGGATAGTGTCCCAAATATCTTTGTCAACGGAGTTGACATGAATACGCATAAGAGCTTTCCAATAGCCATAATTTTCGTCGGTGAAAATTGGTGTTTTATTGTAAGCTCCATTAAGTTCGGTAGCCATTCTTCTAAAGAATAAATCTTAAGCACGGAATTAACCAGAGCTCTTGATACCACTTGTTAGACGATAGGTTTTGATTTAAAGGGAGGGGGTGAATAGATCGAAGCCCATCGTCTAACACATTCGCCTTGTATTTTTTCTTCATGGCAACACAAAGTAGATCAACTTCAAATCATTCCACGAGTCTTTTCAATAAAAGGTATGTTGTTGCCATTTTGTTAATGTTGTTGTTGTTGATAAATATTGTTATTGTTGATGTATGTTATTGTTGAGTTTATTAAAATGTATGTAGATTGTTTGTTTCACTAATCCTTCATTGAACATGCATTCATTTAAAGTGATTTAGAAAATAATAATTTGAAAATTAAGTTAAATTTCAAATGCAACTTAGATCAAACATATTTTTCGAATTGCATCCATCTCGTAATTCATTTATATTGCTCTTTAACACGTAGAACTTGAGAGGGCGAGATTCCTTAGTACTTTGTTTTAATGATGTCAAAACTAGGAAAATTTCGTACTTGTGTATTTTAAACGGTATCATCTCGTATTAGCTTGCATTCATCCTTTTAATATGCGTATAATGATCCACATACATGAATCTAGGCATATAGGATCATCCCCTATGTGTAAATTGTTCATTAGATCTTTTTGGATGCATTAGATTGACCCATACAGGGCTTAGGTCGACTAAAAAAAATGATAAATATGTGTTTGTGGCATTCTGGCACCCTTGCGTCGACGCATACTAATGGAAAAACAATCTTTTGCTCCCGGGTGCTCTTGCGTAGACGTATGGCTAGGTTCAGGTTGACGCACAATTTGATTTTATGTGCAGAATTGCTTTCTAGTATGTTCAGGTCGACTTATAGGATGTTGAGGTCGACCTGTCACAAATTTAAGCCTATTTTTCTACATCTTTGTGATTCAAAAACCTGTTAATTCTATTATATCTTCATAGTCACACACACACACACACACACATACACACACACACATATGCATCATCTTTTGTATACAACCAACAAGAAAATTGAAAATAGACATTGAATTTGCTCATCATCTTCATTCTCACACTTTCATTCTTCAACAATCACACATAATCATCTTTGTTGATATGTGCATTGTCGAGGTGATAACGTTTAAACGTAGGATTTTTATATCTAGTTTGGGTTGAGATTTCAGTGGGATTTTCTTGAATAAAACCGTTAGGGTTTTGTTTTCCAAGATCTTGAGGGATTTGGGGGGTTTTTGTCTTTGCTTCACAGATTCAGCCGAGTGAAAGGCTTGAAGAATGATGGGTTCGTTCAAGCAAGTAGCGGTAACCAGAGGATTGTGTCGAAAGATTTGGGTTTGAACGTCTTGCGATCGAAATCAGCCGAGTGAAAGACTTGAAGATTCAAGTGAGTAGTGGTAACCAAAGGTTTGATCGAAGAGTTTGATGCACTTGATTCAGATAGAATCAAGGGGAGAGAAGTGGATAAAATCAACATCAATAATTAGGTTTGAGTGTGTGGTGGCTATAACTTCTCTTGTACAAAACTTTGCAACTTGATATTATACATATCTCAATTCTAGTTCTAGAATTAGGGGCAGACGTACCCGAAGCGAGGGCGAAAGGGGAACTGCCTAAACAAATCGAGTGTCGTTCTCTCTTTGTCTATCTCTTTACTTTGTGTTGTTAACGTTTGTGTGATATCAACTGTTCGATAAATTTCTACTGATTTATAGTACTGAAAATCTGTTTTGGAAATTCATTAAAATCACTTGGATTGTAATTGTGAAAAATTATGCACTATCATTTCGTAGGAAATTGAACTTGGGGGGTTGTGCACACCAAGTGTTCGACATGTTGATTGTACACAAACTGTTCGCAAAATTGTCAAATCGATTTTACCATTTATAATTCATTGGAAACCGGTTAATTCAAAGTGGTTATTATTTGAAATGGTTGATTGGCAACTTTGTTGAATCAATTTTCTCAGCACTATTATTCCATTTGATTTCGCATATCCGATCTTACCAATAACGATTTGTTTAGACGATTTTAAATCCAAGGCCACTTCCGCACATTTTTGAAACAATTTTTTAAGCGCCGATTTTTATTAAAAATTATTGATCTATTCAACCCCCTTCTAGATCATTTCCATCGTCTAACAAGTGGTATCACGAGCACCGGTTCATCTAGTGCTTCGCATATAAATTTTTAGAAAATGGCTAACGAACCAAAATGGGCGTACAATAGAGCACCGATTTTTTAATGATGAAAACTATGATTATTGGAAAGATTGTATGCGGGTGCATATAAATTCTATTGATAGAAAGGTATGGAACGTTATTCAAAATGGTCCTATTAAAATAACTATGACCAATGCGGATAACGTTGTTGTGCCTAAGTCGGAAGTACAATGGAACGAAGAAGATGAGAAAAAGTATAACTACGATTGGAAAGCTAGAAATATTCTCATATCCTCTTTGGGAGTTAATGAATATTATAGAATTTCCCATTGTACTACTGCTAAGGCTATATGGGACGCATTACAAGTTGCCTATGAGGGAACTAATGACGTCAAAATTGCTCGAATCAATACTTTGACACAAGAGTTTGATATCTTTCACATGAAGCATGGTGAAACCTTTGCTGAAATGAAAAAGAGATTTACTCATCTAATCAGTCGTTTAAATTTACTTGGTAGTCCCATTTCCAATGATGTTACTACTAACAAAATTTTAAGATGTCTTAATAGGGAATGACAACCTAAGGTCACGACCATAAAGGAAGCTAATGATCTTATGACTTTGGAAATTACAACTTTGTTTGGCAAGCTTGAGGAACATGAGCAAGTGCTCATAAGTCTCGACCAACACGAGAAAAAGGAAAAGAAAGAGAAGTTGAAAGACACAGACATGAAGTCTATAACTTTAAAGGCTTCTAGCTCAAAGTCCTCCATAAAAGAGCTAAGTGAAAGTGAGTTGAGTGATGATGATGAATATACGAATGAAGATATATGGCTGTTCGTGAGAAGATATAATAGATATATAAGGAAAAATGGAATTCAACATTCGGACAAGAATCTCATCAACTTTCGACGACAAACAAAGTCCTCTAAGCATGAAGGAAATAAGAATACTAAATCAAAAGGTTCAAGCTACAATCGTGGAAAGGTCGGTCACTACAAGCCGCATTGTCCATTGATGAAGAAAGACAAATGAAAAGAAAAGAATCGTCAACAAAATAAAACGAGCAAACCTAGAAAGGCATACATTGATTGGTAAAGTGATAATGAGTCCTCTAGTGAAGATAGCTCAAGTGATGAAGACGAATCTGTCAATATTTGTCTCTCGGATCATCAAAAGAAGAAGAAAAAGGTAAGACATTCTAAGTATGAACAATATAAATAAATGTCTCATTATGAATTGCAAAATGCTTTTGATAATTTACACTATGAGGCTAAAAAAGCTTTTAAACTCTTAGCTTCAAATAAGAAATTTTTTTCACATTTAGAGAAAAAAATTTCCGATTCCGAAAAGGAATTAGAAGCTCTTAAGAACTCAATGGTGGAAGCAACAAAAGCTAAAATTGAGGATGACAAGTGTACTTGGTTAAATTAGGCAGGTTGTGAAACTTGTCACATTTGCCAAAAGGAGGTAAGAACTCTTAAAGTCAAACTAGACAAGGCTTTTGAACCTAAAGTCACATTTGCTATTGATCGATCACATTTTAGAAAAAGCATGAATAATCCTTATCAAAAATATACATATGTGATTAGAGATCAAGATAGAAAAAGTAACACCAATGTTAATCTAACTTGTGTATATTGTTGCAAGAAGGGTCACACCATTGCTAAATGCCGATTTAGGAGATTCTTAGTTCCTAAAGGTATTTTCCAATGGTTTCCTAAATGCAACCAAAGATTCACTCACACCCAAGGACCCAATAAAAATTGGGTGCCTATTTCCCTTGTTTGATTATATAGGTACAATGTCTTGAGTCTATGGAGAGAAGATGGGTTCTCGATAGTGGATGCTCAAGACACATGACGGGAGACATTTCCTTATTCATTGACTTTGTGATGTTTGCCAAGATTTCTCAAAATAAATTAAATACAAGCATTGTCACAATTCGAAGCGATCATGAGGGTAAATTTGAAAACCACCTATTTGAAGAATTTTGTGATAAGCATGGAATTGATCATAATTTTTCGCGCCACGTACTCCTCAACAAAATGGAGTAGTGGAACATAAAAACCACATTTTGGAAGAGTTAGGAAGAACTATGATCAATGAGAGTGGCCTTCATAAATACTTTTGGGCCAATGCTATTAGTATGGCGTGTTATGTTTTAAATAGGGTGCTTATCCGTCCTATTCTCAACAAAACTCCATATGATCTTTTAAAAGGAAGGAAGCCTAATGTATCACATCTTCATGTTTTTGGTTGTAAATGCTTTGTGTTAAATAATGGTAAGGAGAACCTTGGTAAATTTGATTCAAAGACCGATGAAGGTATCTTTCTTGGATACTCTCAAACTAGTAAGGCATATAGAGTATACAATAAAAGGTTACTTACTGTAGAAGAATCCGTACATGTTACTTTTGACGAATCTTATCCGATAAATGTCGGGAAAGGTATTTATTTTCATGGTGCAGGTGTATCTTCAGAAGACATACTCAAAGACATTGAAAAAGGGACTGATCAACCTGAATCGGTGAAAGTTGAGGAGGAGGAAGATCACAACTCTGAAAAGATTGAGGAGGATCATCCAATTAGCAATGATGACCTTCCTATAGCTTGGAAATCCTCTAAGGATCATCCCATCGATAATATACTCGAAGACATATCAAAAGGAGTGACTACGCGATCCAAGTTAAGTAACTTTTGTTATCACTTTGCTTTCGTCTCTCAAATTAAGCCTAAAAACTCCAAAGAGGCCTTACTCAATGAACATTGGTTTTTATCAATGCAAGAGGAATTAAATCAATTCAAACGAAATGAGGTTTGGGACTTTGTCCCCCCTCTGCGAAGCCATCGAGTAATTGGTACCAAATGGGTGTTTAGGAACAAACTTGACGAAAACGGAGTTATAACTAGGAACAAGGTCCGTTTAGTGGCACATGGCTATAACCAAGGGGAGGGCATAGACCATGAGGAAAGTTATACTTTTGTTGCCCGACTTGAGGCTATACGCCTTTTGCTAGCCTATGCTTGTTCTAAGAATTTCAAATTTTTTCAAATGGATGTTAAGAGTGCTTTCCTAAAAGGATACATTAATGAAGAGGTCTATGTATCTCAACTTCCCGGTTTTGAAAGTCATGAGTATCCTAATTGCGTTTATAAGCTTAAATGTGCTTTGTACGTCTCAAACAAGCCCCTAGGGCTTGATATGAGTGTCTTAGCGAATTTTTACTCGACTAAGGATACTCAAGAGGGAAGGTTGATACTACCCTCTTTATTAAGCGTCAAGGAAAACACTCTATTTTAGTACAAGTTTATGTAGATGACATTATCTTTGGATCTACTAACATGCATTTGGTCAAGGAATGTTCTAAGTTGATGCAGGGTGAGTTTTAGATGAGCATGATGGGGGAGGTAAACTACGTCCTTGGACTCCAAATCAAACAACTCGAAGAAGGAACGTTTGTGAGTCAAAAGAAGTATTGCTATGAGCTACTCAAGCGCTTTGATATGGCTAACGCAAAAGTAATTGATACTCCAATGCCTACATGTGTAAACTTAGATCGAGATGAGAATGGTAAGGTCGTTGATGTAAAGAAGTATAGAGGTATGATAGGTTCTCTTCTCTATCTCACCGCATCTCGACCGAATATCATGTTTAGTGTATGTATGTGTGCTAGATATCAATCATGTCCCAAGGAATCGCATTTAAAAGTGGTCAAACGCATACTTAGATACCTATGTGGTACTCCAAAGTATAAGCTTTGGTTTTCCAAGGGAAGTGATTTTACTTTGGTTGGCTATTCTGATTATGATTTTTCTAGTTACAAATCGGATAAGAAGAGCACTAGTGGCACTTGTCATTTCTTCTCAAATTCTTTAGTGAGTTGGCATAGCGAAAAGCAAGTTTCCGTTGCTTTGTTAACAGCCGAGGTGGAATACGTCGCAGTCGGTAGTTGTTATGCCTAAATATTGTGGCTTAAGCAACAATTACTCGACTTCAACGTTAAACTTGGTCATATTACTATTTTGTGTGACAACACGAGTGCCATTAACTTAACCAAAAATCCAGTACTACATTCACGCACGAAACATATTGAAATTCACCATCATTTCCTTAGGGATCATGTAGAGAAAGGTGATTTTGTATTCGAGCACGTTGATAGCAAAAATCAACTTTCCGACATTTTTACAAAACCACTTGCGACGGAGCCCTTCTTTAACATTCGTGGGGAACTTGGAGTTCTCGATATCTCATATCGTGTTTAAATGAAACTGTTGTATGCTCTCTATCTATGCTTGTCTATACATTGATTAACAATATTGAAAAACGCAAGCTACGTGAGGGCATTCATCGTTCGTCACCATTGGAGGTAATATCGTTCATATATATTTGACTTATCTTGACTACATATATGTTTGTACTAAGTTTGGAGTGCTCTCTTGATGTTTAATTGATAGTTTAGATGCTCTTTCTAGTCCATTTTGATGTTTTGAAAAAGTGTGGGTTTGCTATTTATGTTTGTGTGCTGCATTCATATCATGATTTTTCAAATTTTCCATGTTTTTACTACATGCGTCGACCTAAACATGGTATAGGTTGACTCATGATCTTCCCAATTCAACAATAAATGTTTCTGCCAGTCATGCGTCGACCTGAGGGATCCTCATGCGTCGACCCATACTGAATGTTGCAATTTTTGGAAATTTAACACGCATGCGTCGACGCATTCCAAGCTTGAGGTCGACACATCGCTTCGTAAGTCTATTTTTTTTTTGAAAAATGAAGCGTAACTATTTGCATTGGGAATTACTTGTTATTCATTGTGTCTTTTCATTTCATATTTTCATTTTCATTCATTGCATCTTATCATTTCATCTCTCTACACCGACAACTCTCTCAATTCTTCAACAAACCTTAAAACCCATTTCAAGAACTCTCTCAAATTAGGGATTTCAAGTCCAAATTAGTGAAAAATTTGGTCTTTCTCCATTAATTTCTACTACGAGTAATGTTCATCATCCCCAACCAAGGAGCCTCAATGACATCTTCAAGGGTAACTGGTAAGAGGTCAACTAGAGCTTCTACTTCTCGAGGATCCACTTCACAACCTCCTTCTGATATTTTGGTAAACGTTATGTCTCTTCTCTCTGATGAACTTGTCGAGTCTTATGAAAAAGATTTTAAGAAACGGTAAGTTATAAAGCAGTTTGTTTACTATCCAAAAGTTGTTGAACACATGCACATTATGGAATTTATTGACATGCTTAATCATCAAAAGTTCAATAATTTCTTAGAATGTAGTGCCAATTACAATGAGGACATGGTTAGGCTATTTTACACTGGTGTGCACGGAAAGCTTATTGATTATGACTATGGTTACCAGATAGGGAATAAAAGTCTAGTTGTTGGTAGCACTGATTAGAGAGACCTATTTGGTATGTGTCCACGTCTGTCTCCTGATTTTAAAATAACCAATACTAAATTGGCTCCGGGTTATGAATTTAAATCTGCTCTGAATTCTATGCTGAAAGACCCTTACCCAGAGGAATTTGTTGCAAGTGATTTGTTCCCAAAATCTATCACTATCGGTCGGTTGAAGCGGCAAGATAGAATCCTATAGTGGCTTATTTATCATATTCTCCAACCAAAGAAGGGAGGATATTCTAGAGTTGATCAAGCCGAAGTGCACTTGATTTATCTGCTCTAGAATAAGAAGAAAGTTAACTGGCCATACTATATTGCTAGTCGAATTTTTGCTGTGAAGGAATCAGGTAGAGGAACTTCCTTATGTTACGGGTCATTTATTCAAATCGTATTGGATCACGCTGGGATTGTTGTTCAGAATATTCCTTACATCTCCATTTCTAGTGATCAAGAATTTAGTCCGAAGACCATGACTCTAATAGGTTACATTTCAGATCATCAAGTGAAAAGGTATGTAGTCAAGACTAAAGGCTCGGGTGCAAGGATTCAGGATCTAGATGAGGAAGAAGAGGAAGACTAAGAGGAAGATGATGAAGCTCCTCATATGGAGACTGACCCTCCTTTTGACGGTCATGATGATAGTGGTTTGTTAGGTGATTCACCTGTGTAGGATCCTTATGCTAACCAAGGTTGGGGAGAATAACAACAAACTGGTTGGACTAACCAAGGCACCTCTTATATGCCTCAGTCTCCACCTCAATATCAAACTGATAATTTCAAAGTCCTTAATATGTTACGGAATATGCAGCTTCAACAACAGATTTTTGCAACTCTCCAAGAAGAAAGGTTTACAACTATGCAGGGTCAGATTCAAGCACAAAATGATAATTTTGATTTGTTTGCTTCCAAAGTTTTGAGCAGGTTTGATGATATGGCTGAATCAACGACAAGTCAGCATCGAGCTCTTTCCCTTAGCTTCAACACGCTCAACATGAGTGTTCTCAGTTTCACTGAACGCCTAGATGCACAAGGAGCACCAAATCAGGATTATTCCTTTAAGGGGAGAGGTCACCCACATAGGGGGAGAAGACCTTAGATTGTTGAGTTGTGTTGGTGTCGTGCATGTCATTTAACATTCTGTTTTATGTTTGGTTTTTTTTATTGACTTGAGACATGTAATGAACTAATTCGGGTGTGTAATGCATTAAGTTTACTTCTCTATGTTTCTTGTGTTATTTAATTCTATATCTCTTGCATTAGCAACAATATATGCGAATGTTTGTTGATGACTTATCTGTTGAAAAGCATGTCTTTGCGTACATATGAATATGATTTAATTACAAATGACCTTTGCTTTACTCTTTTTGATGTTGTCAAAGGGGGAGAATGCAAAAGTAAGTGTTTCACAAAGAAAGATCAGAATTTCACAAAAGGAAAAATGTATACAGTCAGGGGGAGGATGCTCTTCACAAAGTACTCAATGCGTGGAAGGTTTTCCAAAGGTTTTGCCATCATAAAAAAGGGGGAGTAATTGAGGGCAAGGTTCCCTAGTACTTTGTTTTAATGATGTCAAAACTAGGAAAATTTCATACTTGTGTATTTTGGACGGTATCATCTCGTCTTAGCTTGCATCCATCCTTTTAATATGCGTATAATGATCCACATACATGAATCTAGGCATATAGGATCACCCCCTATGTGTAAATTGTGCATTAGATCTTTTTGGATGCATTAGGTCGACCCATACAGGGCTTAGGTCGACTCAAAAAAATTGATAAAACTGTGTTTGTGGCATTCTGGAACCCTTGCGTCAACTCACAGATGTGTGGAGGTCGACGCATACCGATGGAAAAACAATCTTTTACTCTCGTGTGCTCTTGCGTCGACGCATGGCTAGGTTCAGGTCGAAGCACAGTTTGATTTTGTGCACAGAATTGTTTTCTGGTATGTTCAGATCGACTCATAGGATGTTGAGGTCGACCTCTCGCTCATTTAAGCCTATTTTCTGCATCTTTGTGATTCAAAAAGCTATTAATTCTGTTATGTCTTCATAGTCATATATATATATATACACATCATCTTTTGTATACAACCAATAAGAAAATTGAAAATAGACATTGAATTTTCTCATCATCTTCATTCTCACACCTGCATTCTTCAACAATCACACATTATTATCTTTGTTGATCTGTGCATTGTCGAGGTGATAACTTCCAAACGTAAGATTTGTATATCTAGTTTGGGTTGAGATTTCAGTGGGATTTTCTCGAATAAAACCGTTAGAGTTTCGTCCTCCAAGATCTTGAGGGATTTATGGGGTTTTTGCATAAATCTTTGCTTCACTGATTCAGCCGAGTGAAAGGCTTGAAGAAAGGTGGGTTCGTTCAAGCAAGTAGCGGTAACCAGATGATTGTGTCGAAAGATTTAGGGTTGAACGTCTTGCGATCGAAATCAGTCGAGTGAAAGACTTGAAGATTCAAGTGAGTAGCGGTAACCGGAGGTTTGATCGAAGAGTTTGATGCACTTGATTCGGATAGAATCAAGGGGAGAGAAGTGGATAAAATCAACATCAACAATTAGGTTTGAGTGTGTGGTGGCTATAACTTCTCTTGTACAAAACTTTACAACTTAATATTATACATATCTTAATTCTAGTTTTAGAATTGGGGGCAGGCGTACTCGAAGCGAGGACGAAAGGGGAACTGCCTAAACAAATCGGGTGTCGTTCTCTCTTTCTCTATCCCTTTACTCTGTGTTGTTAACGTTTGTGTGATATCAACTGTTCGATAAATTTCTACTAATTTGTAGTGCTTAAAATCTGTTTTGGAAATTCATTGCAATCACTTGGATTGTAATTGTGAAAAATTATGCACTATCATTTCATAGGAAATTAAACATGGGGTGTTGTGCACACCAAGTGTTCGATGTATTGATCGCACACAAACTGTTCGTATAATTGTCAATTCAATTTTACCATTTATAAGTCATTGGAAACCGGTTAATTCAAAGTGGTTATTATTTGAATTGGTTGATTGGCAACGTTGTTGAATCAGTTTTTTCATCACTATTATTCCATTCGGTTTCGCATATCCGATCTTACCAATAACGGTTCGTTTAGACGATTTTAAATCTAAGGCCGCTTGTGCACATTTTTGAAACAATTTTGTAAGCGCAGATTTTTATTAAAAATTAGTGATATATTCAACCCCCTTCTAGATCATTGCCATCGTCTAACAAAACTTGGTTTATTGCCCCAAATTATTCAAAGCAACAATTCGTTCCTTATTAATTTATATTCCAAAACATCAAATTTGTTGAGAAATGGAATCATCTTCATCATTGTCATCACAATGGTCTTCATCGTTGATTAAAATAATGATGATGATAACAATGATAATGATTATGAATTGATTAACATATTGATGCTTTGCAAACTAAATTAGGAATGAACCCTTACTTTAAAGAATTTGGAGCATTGAATCAAATACTACGTGTTAAGAAGCAAGAGATGAATTACGGTCTGAATGCAATTTGAAAAATAGTGGTTCGTTTAAGTTGTTTTTCACGAATAATTTAATTTTTCGAATTATTATCTTCTACATCAATTTTAATGGTTATATATATTTAGTGAGGTGTAAGAAAAAACAAGCAATCTACATATTTTTTTATAATAAACTCGGGAAACCTTTCACAATGGTTATCTTCTCTAATCGAGTGAAATGTTAATTATATTCCAAATAAATTGTTGTTGCTGCTGGGTTTCGAATCCATGACCTAAATATATATCACAACGGTTGTTTAATATAACCGCTGTCATTGGTAGCACGCTACCTAACTTATAACCACGGTCACACGCCCGTTGTGGAAACCACCATACATACAATCACACGTTACCTAATAACGGCTGTGAAACCGTCATTATGTGTGTTTTGCAACCGTCCTTATGTGTTTTCCGTAATAGTAAATAAAGCACCTTAATATTGATTGTCACCTTGATATTGACTGTAACCTTACTAACTTTAGATAGATGCATGTTAGTAAGGTTACTTGCTAAGCAAGTAAACCAATCTCCATGTTAGTTGGAAAAATTAGTTTGAAGCTTGTATCCATAATGATTAACTATGATTGAGTGATCATCAGAGCAATGTCTTGCTCTGTTATAACAAATTAAAAGTCTTCTAGTGAATCATCCATAGATCATTTCATATTGAGCTATCTAAACGAAGGGCCACATATGCTGATCATAATCTACCATTATTCGAGGTAAATTGTATCCATTGTGTATCCAGATAAATAGGCTGATAAGCATTCGTTTAGAGTAAGAAACCATCAATCAGATTTTAAGGTAGCATTAATGCTAGAATCTTGTATCATAACACATCCAGTGCCACAATCAGATTTATTCTTTTTCTGCATATCGACTTGTTACAACAGAATCCATTGCTCAAAAGGTTTATAGATTACAACTTGTGCTGAAATACTAATGTCTAATTTTTACAAGATTACCTCGAACCGTACCCGACAAGACTCATCACACATTCTGATTATTTTTAAACTTCAACCATTGCAAGGCTTCACAACATGAACTTCAACAAACATAAAGTTTCCTCCATTCTCATTTCCATTGAGTAAACTCATCTTTGAAACTCCACAAGATTCATCTTTGTTTTCTTTTGAAGTTTCCACATGATGAGTAACATTTATACAACACTCTTTACCACACTCTTCACCACCAATAAGTCCTTTTTCTTCATCAATATTACTTTGCTTGTTAAGTAATGGTTTAGTCTTATCTTCCAAAAACTTGCCATATTTAGACCTAGCTGATTCCCTGTCTTCATATTTGCGATTCTCTTGTAAAAGCAACATGCTATTGAGAATCACAAGTAAACATGTTCCAACATCAGTCAATACAGCAAGCCAAACTAATGGATATCCTGCAATTGCCAATGCAAGTATGCCGCATTTAAATCCAACAGAAATAACAACATTCTCAATGAGCTTTCTAGTTGTTTTTCTTGCTAGACGGATCGCTTCGGGTACTTTTCGGATGTCGTTTGACATGAGAATTGCATTGCTTGTCTCATTTGCAAGAGCTGAACCTGATATTCCCATTGAAATGCCTATGTCAGCGGTAGCTAATGCTGGAGCATCGTTTATGCCGTCTCCTATCATTGCTGTTGGCCCTTCTTTTTTCAAATTCTCAATGATTTTTGCCTTATCATGTGGTAGAAGCTCTGCGTGAACAATGTCTATAGCATTGTTTAACTGCAAAGAATAAGTCTAAGTTCAAATCTATAGAAATACGAAACGACAAAGTCTAATAGAATTTCTATAAGCATACCTGACTCTGAACATACATAGCAACTTGAGAGGTATCTCCTGTCAACATGACCGATCTCACACCTAATAACTTCAACTCTTCTATTGCCTCTAAAGCACCGGTTCTACAAGCATCGACTAGGCTGAACACTCCAACTAGAGTTTCTCCACCGTATTGTTTCTTCGACGTAGAAATCTCATGGCTTTGAATACAATCACCTCTTTCACAGACAGCTCTGAGACCAATTCTCCTATTCCCTATGTAGATATCCTTCCCATCTATTGTGCCAAAAATTCCTTCACCCGGAAAATTTTGAAAATTCTCCACATTTTCTGGGACTGGTTTGATAGAGTGCAACATTGCATATTCGACTAGTGCACCGGCTACTGGATGACTTGATTTACTCTCAATACTCGAAATCCTACAAAAGTTTTCATTATTAACCAAATTAAGTTATTCTTCAAAAGCACTTTTAAACCATGAATATAGAAGCATACCAGTACAATAAGGTTTCGTTGTTAAATTCATCTGCAACACTAAAATCAGTTACGACGAACTCTCCTCTTGTTATGGTGCCTGTTTTATCAAAAGCCACAGTCTTGATTCTAGAAAGTGTTTCAAGATAATCTCCACCTTTCAATAGTAATCCACTTATTGCAGCTTTTGTGAGAGCGCAAAAGATTGCAACAGGTGTGGAGAGAATAAGAGCACAAGGGCATCCACTCAATAAAACAACAAGTGATAGATGAAACCAATTCTCAATATCAGTAACGTTTAATGCAGCTGGAATCACTGCAATGCTAGCTGATATCAACACAACCGCTGCAATACAACATAAACAGAAGAAGAAAAAATTATTTTCTCGAGTTCCACAAGAAGAAGAATGTTGATGTACATGATACATACCAGGAATATAGTATTTTGCAAAATTATCTATAAATCTTTGTGCTTTTGATTTTCTGCTAGACGCTTCTTCAACAAATCTTGACATTCTCGCCACTACAGTGTCTTTTGCCAATACCGTAGTTCTTACACTTATATATCCTGAAAGTTATGTACTCAAAATGATGAAAGACTCTTGGAGTGAAAATGACAACATATAACATGAAAAATGAGGGCTTAACCATTCATATTAATAGTTCCAGCCCAGACAAGTGAATCTGATTCTTTGGTGACAGGGAATGATTCTCCTGTTAACATTTTTTCATCAACTTCACACTTTCCTTCCACCACAACTCCATCAAGAGGAATAGCATCACCGGCCTTGACAGCAAGGATGGTGTTGATCTTAACATCATTGACATCGACGCGTTCCCCGGTCTCGAAAACAATGGCCATTTGAGGAGCCATGTTTGTTAAAGAGGACATTGCAACCATTGCCTATGAATTTAAATAATGTAAGATATAGAAATTATTGCTAGTTTGCATGTAGTACCACATTTCTGATAAAAAATGTGTCTGGTGTCTGACATGTGTTAGTGATATCGACACATGCTGATACTCTCGATCATTATATCTTTTGAATTATTACCAGTTTTGACATGTTAGTTTCAAGGAGAAATTAAGAGGAAAATAATATCAGAAAACCTTGTGAGTTGCTCTTGTTTCAAGCCACTGAGCAATGGAGAAGAGAAAGATTATGACTCCACCATCTGTAAAATCTTGTAAAGCAACAGTTCCACATACTGCAAGAATGAATCATGAGACATAAACCGAACATTCAATCAAATTCACAACTTGCAAACATGGTAGAAAACAATACCTGCCAATATAACTAAAATGTTGATATTAAGTGTAAGAGCTCTAATCGAAGCTATAGCCCTTAATAGAACTTTAGGGAATCCAATAACAACAGAACAAAGAGCCAACCATTCCAAAGGAGGATATATATACTTCAAAAATGAAAGTAAAAGTAACAAGCCACATGCCATCGTAAGTATGTCTGGCCATTTCCTTTCATTGTTGGTCTCTCCCTTTGGCCTATAACTAGCTTCAAGCCTTGCCTTATTCAGTGCATCAACTGAAATAATCACAGAAATGAAAGATCATAAGGTGAAGGAAGTTATGATCCATCATATATAGAACAAGTCAACTTCAATATCCTAGTAATATATCATTACCAATTCATGTTGTATAAATTTAGATGATAAAAAACATAGAATTAACCTATTTGCGATTCGGAAATGAGGAGAAGATCATGAACCACAGTAACTGTTCTGGTAGGAACAATGACTGAGACATGTTTGACACCAGGAAGAGGGTTCAGAATTCTTTCAACCAGTGTTGCTTCTGTAGCACAACACATTCCCAACACTTCAAAGTTGCTTCTATTCATATTCTCAACCATCATGTCTCTTCATTCACTCTATTTCTAAAACAAAGAACAGAACAAGACACAGTTTTGAAGACCAAATAAAAAGCTAATTCACCTTTATTTTTTAGCAATTTATAAAATAAGAAATCAATAGTTGACTTTGTGGGAGGAAAATGTTGCTGACTTTTAGATAAATTTGAAGTTCATTGCATGATATCATAATTTATTTAGTGTAAATATATTTTGTATAGCTTTATTAGTCGATTACTATAAACAAGGCATGTTTAAGGCTTCATCATAGTCATATGATATGATTGACCCAAAAAAATAATATGAAATAAAAGTTACACGATATGTCCCCACTTCACACATAATGAAAATTAAAATTTAATATTTTTCAACATTGAATCAAATTTCTAATAGTTCATTCAGTTGGATGGCTCATTGATGATTTTGCATCAAGCACACCACATGACACAAAGTCAGCTGGCCTTCTAGCATGATGGAGGGAACAAATATTACAGG
Source organism: Lathyrus tuberosus (assembly GCA_022829125.1). Lineage (NCBI taxonomy): Eukaryota > Viridiplantae > Streptophyta > Magnoliopsida > Fabales > Fabaceae > Lathyrus > Lathyrus tuberosus. Next base: position 14,134,078 of record JALAZF010000028.1, on the reverse strand, counting down.
TTGAGCTAAAATTCAACATCTAGTTTTCTTTCTCTCTTTTTTAAAGATGCATGTGAAAAAGGAAGAATTCTTTCTCTCTTCGAAGTTGGCTAGGATTCAAACGAGATTCCTTTGGAGAGCGGTAAAAGGGATTTCTAAGATTCTCCGGATTAGGTGGTCTAAAGTTTGGAAGCCCAAGAAGTAAGATGTTTTTGTGTTAAAGATCTCTGACGGGTTAACTTAGTCCTTTTATCCAAGTGGATATGGAGACTTTTGACGGGTTCCTCTGGTCTTTGAATAGACAATCTTTATGCCTGTTATGGTGCTTCTAGGTATGTTAGCCCAGGGGATAGGGTTATTCTCATTAACTACGTGCTTAACACTACTCCAGTTTTCTTTCTCTCTTTTCTAAAGATGCATGTGAAAATGTAAAAGTAGTTGGTTAAGATTTAAAGACGATTCTTTTGGGGAAGGTTGAAAGGGATTTCTAAGATTCCCTAGGTTAGGTGGTGAGAAGTTTGCAAGCCGAAGAAGTACGGGGGTTTTGGTGTTAAGATCTCAGACTGGTTAATTTAGTCCTTTTTGCTAATAGGAGATGGAGACTCTTGATGGGTTTCTCTGGTCTTTGGACTGACATTCTTTCTGCCCATTATAGTGCTTCTACTGTCTCCTCAGGGTGTGGGGGAAGGTTCTTGGGACGTGGTAATATTTCCACTCGGTGGAAAGAAGTGTCTATGCTTGTATCCAAGAAAGATGATCCTCTAAATTGGTTTGGGATGAGTTTGACTAAGAAGGTTGGGACTGGTCTTTCGACTTTCTTCTGGGGAGACCTTTGGCTTGAAAGTATTCCTCTTAAGATTAGATTTCAGAGACTTTTTTCTATTTTCGAAATTCAAGATGAGATTGTAGGTGAGTTTGGGAGATATGATAAGGGGAGGTTTATTTGGGACCTTAGATGTAGACGATCATTTTTTGTTCATGAAGAATATATGGTTTTTAAGTTTTTCTCGGCTCTCCGAGAGGTCCAATTTAATGCGTAATTTCATTGGTGGATCTAGAGATATGCTAGAGATGGCTACTTCTCTATGGGGTCTGCATATCATGTCCAATCTGGTTATGGTCCTATCTCAGAGGAGAATGGAGATAATGTGTTCCCATTTTTTCTTGTTATTTAGGAGAATTGATCCCCTTCTAAGGTGGTTGTTTTTTCTTGGCAACTTTTGCAAAATAGATTTCCGTCGAATGAGAATCTATTCCAACGGAAGGTCATCACTAATGTGGAGGGAACCTTATGAACCCTTTGTTGGGAACCTTCTATTCATGACTAGTAGTTTAACTTTCAGTGTCTGATATAAAATTTTTAAGTGGTTAGGGGTACAATTGGCTCTTCCCAATAATCTTAGGTTATTTTTGAGTTTTTTTCTTTCTTTAGGTTTTAAGTTTAAACGAGGGGTATGTTTATAATGGTTTGACATGTTGTGGTGTGGTTATCTGGTCTGTTCGTAATGATAAGCTTTTTGCGTGGAGATGGTTTATCAATAAAGCCCCTCTGGACTCTTTCACCCTCTCATATTGGCTTCAAAATCCTATCGTGTGTCTGAATCAATAGCGGATCGAGATTACTGGCCTGGCCCTTGGTGTTTAGTGACTTGTTGATGTTTCCTTAAAATTTTTATTTTGTTGTTGGTGGATTTGGTGTTTGAGCTCTAGCTTGATCCTTGTTGGGTTGTGTCTCGTTCTGTGAGTCGTTGTAAAAGCTTTCTCTTTATTCTTTTTGTTTTTTCTTTGTTATTGGTGATTGTTTGTAGTTGTATTTTTCTTTCTGTTTGTTTAGTATACAATCCTTCAAAAAGCGTTCGCACGCTCGCGAAAAAGATGTTCGAATAGAGTCGCCACCGAACTTTATTTATTCCAAAGCAGGAAAGGGAAAATATCGATAAAACCCTTAAAAGAAAAAGAAAAAGAAAAAGAAAAAGAAAATTGTCGTCTCAACAAAATTCGGGTTCAGGAGTCGATTACGTAAGAGGAAGGTATTAGCAGCCTTCATGTGCGTTGTACTCAACGGGAATCTCTTAGTTACATTTTCGATTGAAAGTTAGCTATATTAATTGTTTTCTTCTACTTAAATGAGCGAGAAAAAGAAAGAAAGGATGGTTTTAAAATAAAGGGGGTGTTTTTTATTAAAGGGATGCCTGACAAGATTTCAAAATCCTGCTCCTACGTATCATTAGGTGCTATGAAGAACTCAAGGTTACCTAGTTCTACTAAGAAAGAATTAATGGGTTGATTGCTTTTAAGAAGTGATGCTTTAGACATATCGAGTGATTAAACCTTTGCTTGTTGCTCTCTCTTGGAGACCAAAACCTTTGTTTCTTTCACATCAATATGCATAAAACATACTCATTTCTGAAAATATTTTTGAAGGCAAGGGGGAAAACAAGTTTGATTGGTTTGAGTATTTTGTTGGATGACAATTACCTGAATGGACGAGTAAGGATACTCGTATCTAAATAATCGAGAAGAGGAATAGAAGGATATATAACAACTCCCTTTTCATCCTTAATTGTAAAAGAATTTAGATAAGGTTAATGTATTTTGGACGAACGACAAATACTCGAATGACCGAGTAAGGTTACTCGTATACAAATACTCAGGGAAGAGAATAGAAGACTCTAAACCACCTCATTTTTCATCCAAGTTATTACGAAAATGAATTTGACCTAAGTTTGATTATGTAAGTTGTTTGAGGTGAATCAGATTAAAAGTTTTTAACGGGTGACAATTGTTTGAATGGCCCGAGTAAGGCAACTCGCATCTAAACAATCGAGGAGAGGAATCAAAGGCTTTATACCATCTCCCTTTTCACCCTTTTTGAAACGCTATTTAAGTATGATTAGGTATTTTAGTTTGAAGTGTATAAAAAGCGCTCGACGTTGGATCAATGCTTATATTTTCGTTTGAACTGAAACGGGATGAAATGATTTGTGGGTTTGAAGATGCTTAAGAAGTGGGAATGATTTTGATTTTGGGAAAAAGACTCGACGTTGGATTGAGCGTTTTTTTTGTTCTTTTTTGAAAGTTGTTGATTTTAATCTTTGAATTAACAATCAACTAAGATGATAAAACGGTAAAGGAAATCAGTAAACTGATTACATGGGAATGGTTGTAAAATTTGATATATGGGGATATATAATATGTTAATTAACAATGCAAGCTTAATAAACAACCATAAACAACAAATGTGAACAACAATGAAATCAATGTGAAAAAATAAATCAGAGAAAGACAAGAGATTGAAAATAAATCAGTGTTTTAAATTATTGAAATTTAGCGTTATGTCAAGAAATCGTAAAACGATTCATGTAGGAATCACTCTATTAGAGACCGATCAACAAAACTCTATGCATTTGAGCAATTTCTCAAGTTAAATTGAGTTTTAACTCCAAAATTGCAACACATGTGTGAAAAAATGATGATCGTAAAAGACATTTTTAACGGTAAATAAAATAAAAAACAAATAAATTTAGCGTTATGTTAAGCAATTGTAAAGTGATTCATGTAGGAATCACTCTATCTGAGACCGGTTAACAAAGCTCTATGCATTTAAGCAGTTTCTGAAGTTAAATTCAACTTAACTCCGAAACTGCAACGCATCTGTAAAAAACCGACGAGACCAAAATGTTTTTTTCTTTTTAAGTAATTTAAAATAAATAAATTTATCAATAAATAATAATAAAAATGATAATAATAAACAATAATACTAAACAATATAAATAATAATAATAATAATAATAATAATAATAATAGTTAGTAAGAATAATCAACAAATAATAATAATAGTAAATAATAATAATAATAATAATAATAATAATAATAATAATTGTAATGATAATATAAATAATTAATAATAATAATAATAATAATAATAATCAATAATTAATAATAATAATAACAATAGCAATAATCATAATAATAATAATAATAATAATAATAATAATAATAATTATAATAATAGTTAGTAAAAATGATGATAGATAGTTAGTAATAATAATAATTAGTGATAATGATAATAATAATAATAATAATAATAATAATAATAATAATAATAATAATATTAATAATAATAATAATAATTTGTCTTTAAGAATAATAATCATAAGAATAATTAATAAATTAAGAAAGAAATTAAAAATATTAAAAAAAGTATAAGCAGCAACAAAGAAAGAGGAAGCGATGCATCTAGGGGTGGACAACGGTCGAATTCGGTCGGTGACGGACCAAAAACACCGATCTAATTGAAACCACGATTACATAATCTAGACCCATTTTCAACCATCCACACTTTCGGTTTTTTCGAATGACGGTTTGGACGGGTTACGGTTTGTCTCGGGTGGTTTGTTTCGGGTGTTAATCATCTTCATTATCATCAACAACCAAAATCCATCAAGAACAAAAACTGAGCAAAAAATTGAGAAGGAAGTAGTAAGTAGAAAAATAAACTCAGCGATAAATATAGAGAGCAACTTGTCATACCCTAATTTTTAACCCTAAGATCCCACATATCATTTGCATTTTAGTACACAAACAAGATCACATGCTTGGTCTTCTCCCCCTCTTAGTCTTTGGTTTTTCTTGGGAAGAGGTCACCAATCACCCTTTTTGTGTGTATTTATCTTTATGCTTATATGTTCATTGTTTATCTAACCACTTATATATATATATATATATATATATATATATATATATATATATATATATATATATATATATATATATGTGTGTGTGTGTGTGTGTGTGTGTGTGTGTGTGTGTGTGTGTGTTTGTCTTGTCTCTAAAGTTTATTGTGCAAGGTAGAGCATCTCATAAAGTGCCTCAAGTTTGGTTCCTTACCTAAGGCTTTGTTCCCCTCAAGTCAAAGTGTGAACATCCATTAACTCCCAAAGACTTATTTCTCAATAAATGGCTTCATATATCAAGGTCTATGCTCTCAAGCATCATCCTATATCATTTTGAGCAAGGATACCTCAAGGTTGTGTAGCTTTGGTTCTCAAGAAAGTCAAAGGTTCATGTGTTTATTTGCATGCATTCTTCAACAATTTATCTCAACCCTTGGTCAATTTAATCAAAAGAACATTCAAGGACATCTTATTTTAGGTTCATATGATCATCCATGTGCCTTGAAGTGCAAGAAAATCTCAAGTATACAAGTTGGTTTAAGAATATTTGACCTAAAAGTCAACATTTTCAAATCAAAGTTCCAAGGACTACAACTCCTTCATTTCTCCATATTTTTTAATGCTTCTTTTTGCTTGTTACTCTTCTCAATATCCTCTACAACTTCTCTTTACATGACAAGAGCCAATTATGCTTGGAGGATCATCGAAAGTTTGAAGATATTATAGGTCATTTGTGGGCTTAGTGAAATTTGACCTATTTTCAAGTGACTTTTTCCCAACTTTCAAGGATCATAACTTCTTCAATTCTTATCATTTGAGGCTGATTATTTTCTCTATCTATTCTTTTTTATGCCCTCTACAAGTTTGCTTCAATGATCAAGATCAAATTATGCTTGGAAGGCCTTAGAAAGTGTTGGAACATTATAGGTCATTTTCTGCCTAAAAGACTTAGAACTTTTCTAAGTATGGTGACCAGTTTTTTATGCCAACTTCAACACATCATAAATTTATCCTTAGATGTCCAAATGAATACTTTCTTGGCACATTGTAAACTAGGCCATGAAGACTACTCATTGCAAGAAGAATGGGATCAAAAAGCCTCTTGAGTAGGATGCCACATTGGGTTGAACATGGTGACTTGAAAATGAAGAAAGCTCCATGATCAGAATTTTGATTCATCTAATCTCCAATTACAGGTCAATTTGGCACGAGTTAATCACTTAAACATGTTTAGTGAAGTGTCCAAAGTTAAATTGAGCCTTGAAACACACGTTTTGGCTGAGTTTTGAGTGATCTCAAGTCACACTTTTGATATGATGATGGTGTGCACGAATTCAATCAGTTTCCACTTATTTCACCCCCTCTCAGCATTCCATCATCTTCAGCTATAAATATAGGAAATCACTGCCTTCATTTCCAAGCTTTTGAGAGGCATTGAACCTCTTCTTGAACTTTAAATTTTTCCAGAAATTTCCACCATCGGGTTTTGAATTCTAGACAGTTTCAACCCAATTTCTTTGTTCTAATATCTCCATCGTCATCCTCTGAGGGGAGAATGCAAAAGCAAGTGTTTCACAAAGAAAGATCAGAATTTCACAAAAGGAAAAATGTATACAGTCAGGGGGAGGATGCTCTTCACAAAGTACTCAATGCGTGGAAGGTTTTCCAAAGGTTTTGCCATCATAAAAAAGGGAGAGTAATTGAGGGCAAGGTTCCCTAGTACTTTGTTTTAATGATGTCAAAACTAGGAAAATTTCATACTTGTGTATTTTGGACGGTATCATCTCGTCTTAGCTTGCATTCATCCTTTTAATATGCGTATAATGATCCACATACATGAATCTAGGCATATAGGATCACCCCCTATGTGTAAATTGTGCATTAGATCTTTTTGGATGCATTAGGTCGACCCATACAGGGCTTAGGTCGACTCAAAAAAATTGATAAAACTGTGTTTGTGGCATTCTGGAACCCTTGCGTCAACTCACAGATGTGTGGAGGTCGACGCATACCGATGGAAAAACAATCTTTTACTCTCGTGTGCTCTTGCGTCGACGCATGGCTAGGTTCAGGTCGAAGCACAATTTGATTTTGTGCACATAATTGTTTTCTGGTATGTTCAGATCGACTCATAGGATGTTGAGGTCGACCTCTCGCTCATTTAAGCCTATTTTCTGCATCTTTGTGATTCAAAAAGCTATTAATTCTGTTATGTCTTCATATATATATATATATATATATATATACACATCATCTTTTGTATACAACCAATAAGAAAATTGAAAATAGACATTGAATTTTCTCATCATCTTCATTCTCACACCTGCATTCTTCAACAATCACACATTATTATCTTTGTTGATCTGTGCATTGTCGAGGTGATAACTTCCAAACGTAAGATTTGTATATCTAGTTTGGGTTGAGATTTCAGTGGGATTTTCTCGAATAAAACCGTTAGAGTTTCGTCCTCCAAGATCTTGAGGGATTTATGGGGTTTTTGCATAAATCTTTGCTTCACTGATTCAGCCGAGTGAAAGGCTTGAAGAAAGGTGGGTTCGTTCAAGCAAGTAGCGGTAACCAGATGATTGTGTCGAAAGATTTAGGGTTGAACGTCTTGCGATCGAAATCAGTCGAGTGAAAGACTTGAAGATTCAAGTGAGTAGCGGTAACCGGAGGTTTGATCGAAGAGTTTGATGCACTTGATTCGGATAGAATCAAGGGGAGAGAAGTGGATAAAATCAACATCAACAATTAGGTTTGAGTGTGTGGTGGCTATAACTTCTCTTGTACAAAACTTTACAACTTAATATTATACATATCTTAATTCTAGTTTTAGAATTGGGGGCAGGCGTACTCGAAGCGAGGACGAAAGGGGAACTGCCTAAACAAATCGGGTGTCGTTCTCTCTTTCTCTATCCCTTTACTCTGTGTTGTTAACGTTTGTGTGATATCAACTGTTCGATAAATTTCTACTAATTTGTAGTGCTTAAAATCTGTTTTGGAAATTCATTGCAATCACTTGGATTGTAATTGTGAAAAATTATGCACTATCATTTCATAGGAAATTAAACATGGGGTGTTGTGCACACCAAGTGTTCGATGTATTGATCGCACACAAACTGTTCGTATAATTGTCAATTCAATTTTACCATTTATAAGTCATTGGAAACCGGTTAATTCAAAGTGGTTATTATTTGAATTGGTTGATTGGCAACGTTGTTGAATCAGTTTTTTCATCACTATTATTCCATTCGGTTTCGCATATCCGATCTTACCAATAACGGTTCGTTTAGACGATTTTAAATCTAAGGCCGCTTGCGCACATTTTTGAAACAATTTTGTAAGCGCAGATTTTTATTAAAAATTAGTGATATATTCAACCCCCTTCTAGATCATTGCCATCGTCTAACAGAACTTGGTTTATTGCCCCAAATTATTCAAAGCAACAATTCGTTCCTTATTAATTTATATTCCAAAACATCAAATTTGTTGAGAAATGGAATCATCTTCATCATTGTCATCATAATGGTCTTCATCGTTGATTAAAATAATGATGATGATAACAATGATAATGATTATGAATTGATTAACATATTGATGCTTTGCAAACTAAATTAGGAATGAACCCTTACTTTAAAGAATTTGGAGCATTGAATCAAATACTACGTGTTAAGAAGCAAGAGATGAATTACGGTCTGAATGCAATTTGAAAAATAGTGGTTCGTTTAAGTTGTTTTTCACGAATAATTTAATTTTTCGAATTATTATCTTCTACATCAATTTTAATGGTTATATATATTTAGTGAGGTGTAAGAAAAAACAAGCAATCTACATATTTTTTTATAATAAACTCGGGAAACCTTTCACAATGGTTATCTTCTCTAATCGAGTGAAATGTTAATTATATTCCAAATAAATTGTTGTTGCTGCTGGGTTTCGAATCCATGACCTAAATATATATCACAACGGTTGTTTAATATAACCGCTGTCATTGGTAGCACGCTACCTAACTTATAACCACGGTCACACGCCCGTTGTGGAAACCACCATACATACAATCACACGTTACCTAATAACGGCTGTGAAACCGTCATTATGTGTGTTTTGCAACCGTCCTTATGTGTTTTCCGTAATAGTAAATAAAGCACCTTAATATTGATTGTCACCTTGATATTGACTGTAACCTTACTAACTTTAGATAGATGCATGTTAGTAAGGTTACTTGCTAAGCAAGTAAACCAATCTCCATGTTAGTTGGAAAAATTAGTTTGAAGCTTGTATCCATAATGATTAACTATGATTGAGTGATCATCAGAGCAATGTCTTGCTCTGTTATAACAAATTAAAAGTCTTCTAGTGAATCATCCATAGATCATTTCATATTGAGCTATCTAAACGAAGGGCCACATATGCTGATCATAATCTACCATTATTCGAGGTAAATTGTATCCATTGTGTATCCAGATAAATAGGCTGATAAGCATTCGTTTAGAGTAAGAAACCATCAATCAGATTTTAAGGTAGCATTAATGCTAGAATCTTGTATCATAACACATCCAGTGCCACAATCAGATTTATTCTTTTTCTGCATATCGACTTGTTACAACAGAATCCATTGCTCAAAAGGTTTATAGATTACAACTTGTGCTGAAATACTAATGTCTAATTTTTACAAGATTACCTCGAACCGTACCCGACAAGACTCATCACACATTCTGATTATTTTTAAACTTCAACCATTGCAAGGCTTCACAACATGAACTTCAACAAACATAAAGTTTCCTCCATTCTCATTTCCATTGAGTAAACTCATCTTTGAAACTCCACAAGATTCATCTTTGTTTTCTTTTGAAGTTTCCACATGATGAGTAACATTTATACAACACTCTTTACCACACTCTTCACCACCAATAAGTCCTTTTTCTTCATCAATATTACTTTGCTTGTTAAGTAATGGTTTAGTCTTATCTTCCAAAAACTTGCCATATTTAGACCTAGCTGATTCCCTGTCTTCATATTTGCGATTCTCTTGTAAAAGCAACATGCTATTGAGAATCACAAGTAAACATGTTCCAACATCAGTCAATACAGCAAGCCAAACTAATGGATATCCTGCAATTGCCAATGCAAGTATGCCGCATTTAAATCCAACAGAAATAACAACATTCTCAATGAGCTTTCTAGTTGTTTTTCTTGCTAGACGGATCGCTTCGGGTACTTTTCGGATGTCGTTTGACATGAGAATTGCATTGCTTGTCTCATTTGCAAGAGCTGAACCTGATATTCCCATTGAAATGCCTATGTCAGCGGTAGCTAATGCTGGAGCATCGTTTATGCCGTCTCCTATCATTGCTGTTGGCCCTTCTTTTTTCAAATTCTCAATGATTTTTGCCTTATCATGTGGTAGAAGCTCTGCGTGAACAATGTCTATAGCATTGTTTAACTGCAAAGAATAAGTCTAAGTTCAAATCTATAGAAATACGAAACGACAAAGTCTAATAGAATTTCTATAAGCATACCTGACTCTGAACATACATAGCAACTTGAGAGGTATCTCCTGTCAACATGACCGATCTCACACCTAATAACTTCAACTCTTCTATTGCCTCTAAAGCACCGGTTCTACAAGCATCGACTAGGCTGAACACTCCAACTAGAGTTTCTCCACCGTATTGTTTCTTCGACGTAGAAATCTCATGGCTTTGAATACAATCACCTCTTTCACAGACAGCTCTGAGACCAATTCTCCTATTCCCTATGTAGATATCCTTCCCATCTATTGTGCCAAAAATTCCTTCACCCGGAAAATTTTGAAAATTCTCCACATTTTCTGGGACTGGTTTGATAGAGTGCAACATTGCATATTCGACTAGTGCACCGGCTACTGGATGACTTGATTTACTCTCAATACTCGAAATCCTACAAAAGTTTTCATTATTAACCAAATTAAGTTATTCTTCAAAAGCACTTTTAAACCATGAATATAGAAGCATACCAGTACAATAAGGTTTCGTTGTTAAATTCATCTGCAACACTAAAATCAGTTACGACGAACTCTCCTCTTGTTATGGTGCCTGTTTTATCAAAAGCCACAGTCTTGATTCTAGAAAGTGTTTCAAGATAATCTCCACCTTTCAATAGTAATCCACTTATTGCAGCTTTTGTGAGAGCGCAAAAGATTGCAACAGGTGTGGAGAGAATAAGAGCACAAGGGCATCCACTCAATAAAACAACAAGTGATAGATGAAACCAATTCTCAATATCAGTAACGTTTAATGCAGCTGGAATCACTGCAATGCTAGCTGATATCAACACAACCGCTGCAATACAACATAAACAGAAGAAGAAAAAATTATTTTCTCGAGTTCCACAAGAAGAAGAATGTTGATGTACATGATACATACCAGGAATATAGTATTTTGCAAAATTATCTATAAATCTTTGTGCTTTTGATTTTCTGCTAGACGCTTCTTCAACAAATCTTGACATTCTCGCCACTACAGTGTCTTTTGCCAATACCGTAGTTCTTACACTTATATATCCTGAAAGTTATGTACTCAAAATGATGAAAGACTCTTGGAGTGAAAATGACAACATATAACATGAAAAATGAGGGCTTAACCATTCATATTAATAGTTCCAGCCCAGACAAGTGAATCTGATTCTTTGGTGACAGGGAATGATTCTCCTGTTAACATTTTTTCATCAACTTCACACTTTCCTTCCACCACAACTCCATCAAGAGGAATAGCATCACCGGCCTTGACAGCAAGGATGGTGTTGATCTTAACATCATTGACATCGACGCGTTCCCCGGTCTCGAAAACAATGGCCATTTGAGGAGCCATGTTTGTTAAAGAGGACATTGCAACCATTGCCTATGAATTTAAATAATGTAAGATATAGAAATTATTGCTAGTTTGCATGTAGTACCACATTTCTGATAAAAAATGTGTCTGGCGTCTGACATGTGTTAGTGATATCGACACATGCTGATACTCTCGATCATTATATCTTTTGAATTATTACCAGTTTTGACATGTTAGTTTCAAGGAGAAATTAAGAGGAAAATAATATCAGAAAACCTTGTGAGTTGCTCTTGTTTCAAGCCACTGAGCAATGGAGAAGAGAAAGATTATGACTCCACCATCTGTAAAATCTTGTAAAGCAACAGTTCCACATACTGCAAGAATGAATCATGAGACATAAACCGAACATTCAATCAAATTCACAACTTGCAAACATGGTAGAAAACAATACCTGCCAATATAACTAAAATGTTGATATTAAGTGTAAGAGCTCTAATCGAAGCTATAGCCCTTAATAGAACTTTAGGGAATCCAATAACAACAGAACAAAGAGCCAACCATTCCAAAGGAGGATATATATACTTCAAAAATGAAAGTAAAAGTAACAAGCCACATGCCATCGTAAGTATGTCTGGCCATTTCCTTTCATTGTTGGTCTCTCCCTTTGGCCTATAACTAGCTTCAAGCCTTGCCTTATTCAGTGCATCAACTGAAATAATCACAGAAATGAAAGATCATAAGGTGAAGGAAGTTATGATCCATCATATATAGAACAAGTCAACTTCAATATCCTAGTAATATATCATTACCAATTCATGTTGTATAAATTTAGATGATAAAAAACATAGAATTAACCTATTTGCGATTCGGAAATGAGGAGAAGATCATGAACCACAGTAACTGTTCTGGTAGGAACAATGACTGAGACATGTTTGACACCAGGAAGAGGGTTCAGAATTCTTTCAACCAGTGTTGCTTCTGTAGCACAACACATTCCCAACACTTCAAAGTTGCTTCTATTCATATTCTCAACCATCATGTCTCTTCATTCACTCTATTTCTAAAACAAAGAACAGAACAAGACACAGTTTTGAAGACCAAATAAAAAGCTAATTCACCTTTATTTTTTAGCAATTTATAAAATAAGAAATCAATAGTTGACTTTGTGGGAGGAAAATGTTGCTGACTTTTAGATAAATTTGAAGTTCATTGCATGATATCATAATTTATTTAGTGTAAATATATTTTGTATAGCTTTATTAGTCGATTACTATAAACAAGGCATGTTTAAGGCTTCATCATAGTCATATGATATGATTGACCCAAAAAAATAATATGAAATAAAAGTTACACGATATGTCCCCACTTCACACATAATGAAAATTAAAATTTAATATTTTTCAACATTGAATCAAATTTCTAATAGTTCATTCAGTTGGATGGCTCATTGATGATTTTGCATCAAGCACACCACATGACACAAAGTCAGCTGGCCTTCTAGCATGATGGAGGGAACAAATATTACAGGTTGAGCTAAAATTCAACATCTAGTTTTCTTTCTCTCTTTTTTAAAGATGCATGTGAAAAAGGAAGAATTCTTTCTCTCTTCGAAGTTGGCTAGGATTCAAACGAGATTCCTTTGGAGAGCGGTAAAAGGGATTTCTAAGATTCTCCGGATTAGGTGGTCTAAAGTTTGGAAGCCCAAGAAGTAAGATGTTTTTGTGTTAAAGATCTCTGACGGGTTAACTTAGTCCTTTTATCCAAGTGGATATGGAGACTTTTGACGGGTTCCTCTGGTCTTTGAATAGACAATCTTTATGCCTGTTATGGTGCTTCTAGGTATGTTAGCCCAGGGGATAGGGTTATTCTCATTAACTACGTGCTTAACACTACTCCAGTTTTCTTTCTCTCTTTTCTAAAGATGCATGTGAAAATGTAAAAGTAGTTGGTTAAGATTTAAAGACGATTCTTTTGGGGAAGGTTGAAAGGGATTTCTAAGATTCCCTAGGTTAGGTGGTGAGAAGTTTGCAAGCCGAAGAAGTACGGGGGTTTTGGTGTTAAGATCTCAGACTGGTTAATTTAGTCCTTTTTGCTAATAGGAGATGGAGACTCTTGATGGGTTTCTCTGGTCTTTGGACTGACATTCTTTCTGCCCATTATAGTGCTTCTACTGTCTCCTCAGGGTGTGGGGGAAGGTTCTTGGGACGTGGTAATATTTCCACTCGGTGGAAAGAAGTGTCTATGCTTGTATCCAAGAAAGATGATCCTCTAAATTGGTTTGGGATGAGTTTGACTAAGAAGGTTGGGACTGGTCTTTCGACTTTCTTCTGGGGAGACCTTTGGCTTGAAAGTATTCCTCTTAAGATTAGATTTCAGAGACTTTTTTCTATTTTCGAAATTCAAGATGAGATTGTAGGTGAGTTTGGGAGATATGATAAGGGGAGGTTTATTTGGGACCTTAGATGTAGACGATCATTTTTTGTTCATGAAGAATATATGGTTTTTAAGTTTTTCTCGGCTCTCCGAGAGGTCCAATTTAATGCGTAATTTCATTGGTGGATCTAGAGATATGCTAGAGATGGCTACTTCTCTATGGGGTCTGCATATCATGTCCAATCTGGTTATGGTCCTATCTCAGAGGAGAATGGAGATAATGTGTTCCCATTTTTTCTTGTTATTTAGGAGAATTGATCCCCTTCTAAGGTGGTTGTTTTTTCTTGGCAACTTTTGCAAAATAGATTTCCGTCGAATGAGAATCTATTCCAACGGAAGGTCATCACTAATGTGGAGGGAACCTTATGAACCCTTTGTTGGGAACCTTCTATTCATGACTAGTAGTTTAACTTTCAGTGTCTGATATAAAATTTTTAAGTGGTTAGGGGTACAATTGGCTCTTCCCAATAATCTTAGGTTATTTTTGAGTTTTTTTCTTTCTTTAGGTTTTAAGTTTAAACGAGGGGTATGTTTATAATGGTTTGACATGTTGTGGTGTGGTTATCTGGTCTGTTCGTAATGATAAGCTTTTTGCGTGGAGATGGTTTATCAATAAAGCCCCTCTGGACTCTTTCACCCTCTCATATTGGCTTCAAAATCCTATCGTGTGTCTGAATCAATAGCGGATCGAGATTACTGGCCTGGCCCTTGGTGTTTAGTGACTTGTTGATGTTTCCTTAAAATTTTTATTTTGTTGTTGGTGGATTTGGTGTTTGAGCTCTAGCTTGATCCTTGTTGGGTTGTGTCTCGTTCTGTGAGTCGTTGTAAAAGCTTTCTCTTTATTCTTTTTGTTTTTTCTTTGTTATTGGTGATTGTTTGTAGTTGTATTTTTCTTTCTGTTTGTTTAGTATACAATCCTTCAAAAAGCGTTCGCACGCTCGCGAAAAAGATGTTCGAATAGAGTCGCCACCGAACTTTATTTATTCCAAAGCAGGAAAGGGAAAATATCGATAAAACCCTTAAAAGAAAAAGAAAAAGAAAAAGAAAAAGAAAATTGTCGTCTCAACAAAATTCGGGTTCAGGAGTCGATTACGTAAGAGGAAGGTATTAGCAGCCTTCATGTGCGTTGTACTCAACGGGAATCTCTTAGTTACATTTTCGATTGAAAGTTAGCTATATTAATTGTTTTCTTCTACTTAAATGAGCGAGAAAAAGAAAGAAAGGATGGTTTTAAAATAAAGGGGGTGTTTTTTATTAAAGGGATGCCTGACAAGATTTCAAAATCCTGCTCCTACGTATCATTAGGTGCTATGAAGAACTCAAGGTTACCTAGTTCTACTAAGAAAGAATTAATGGGTTGATTGCTTTTAAGAAGTGATGCTTTAGACATATCGAGTGATTAAACCTTTGCTTGTTGCTCTCTCTTGGAGACCAAAACCTTTGTTTCTTTCACATCAATATGCATAAAACATACTCATTTCTGAAAATATTTTTGAAGGCAAGGGGGAAAACAAGTTTGATTGGTTTGAGTATTTTGTTGGATGACAATTACCTGAATGGACGAGTAAGGATACTCGTATCTAAATAATCGAGAAGAGGAATAGAAGGATATATAACAACTCCCTTTTCATCCTTAATTGTAAAAGAATTTAGATAAGGTTAATGTATTTTGGACGAACGACAAATACTCGAATGACCGAGTAAGGTTACTCGTATACAAATACTCAGGGAAGAGAATAGAAGACTCTAAACCACCTCATTTTTCATCCAAGTTATTACGAAAATGAATTTGACCTAAGTTTGATTATGTAAGTTGTTTGAGGTGAATCAGATTAAAAGTTTTTAACGGGTGACAATTGTTTGAATGGCCCGAGTAAGGCAACTCGCATCTAAACAATCGAGGAGAGGAATCAAAGGCTTTATACCATCTCCCTTTTCACCCTTTTTGAAACGCTATTTAAGTATGATTAGGTATTTTAGTTTGAAGTGTATAAAAAGCGCTCGACGTTGGATCAATGCTTATATTTTCGTTTGAACTGAAACGGGATGAAATGATTTGTGGGTTTGAAGATGCTTAAGAAGTGGGAATGATTTTGATTTTGGGAAAAAGACTCGACGTTGGATTGAGCGTTTTTTTTGTTCTTTTTTGAAAGTTGTTGATTTTAATCTTTGAATTAACAATCAACTAAGATGATAAAACGGTAAAGGAAATCAGTAAACTGATTACATGGGAATGGTTGTAAAATTTGATATATGGGGATATATAATATGTTAATTAACAATGCAAGCTTAATAAACAACCATAAACAACAAATGTGAACAACAATGAAATCAATGTGAAAAAATAAATCAGAGAAAGACAAGAGATTGAAAATAAATCAGTGTTTTAAATTATTGAAATTTAGCGTTATGTCAAGAAATCGTAAAACGATTCATGTAGGAATCACTCTATTAGAGACCGATCAACAAAACTCTATGCATTTGAGCAATTTCTCAAGTTAAATTGAGTTTTAACTCCAAAATTGCAACACATGTGTGAAAAAATGATGATCGTAAAAGACATTTTTAACGGTAAATAAAATAAAAAACAAATAAATTTAGCGTTATGTTAAGCAATTGTAAAGTGATTCATGTAGGAATCACTCTATCTGAGACCGGTTAACAAAGCTCTATGCATTTAAGCAGTTTCTGAAGTTAAATTCAACTTAACTCCGAAACTGCAACGCATCTGTAAAAAACTGACGAGACCAAAATGTTTTTTTCTTTTTAAGTAATTTAAAATAAATAAATTTATCAATAAATAATAATAAAAATGATAATAATAAACAATAATACTAAACAATATAAATAATAATAATAATAATAATAATAATAATAATAATAATAGTTAGTAAGAATAATCAACAAATAATAATAATAGTAAATAATAATAATAATAATAATAATAATAATAATTGTAATGATAATATAAATAATTAATAATAATAATAATAATAATAATAATCAATAATTAATAATAATAATAACAATAGCAATAATCATAATAATAATAATAATAATAATAATAATAATAATTATAATAATAGTTAGTAAAAATGATGATAGATAGTTAGTAATAATAATAATTAGTGATAATGATAATAATAATAATAATAATAATAATAATAATAATAATATTAATAATAATAATAATAATTTGTCTTTAAGAATAATAATCATAAGAATAATTAATAAATTAAGAAAGAAATTAAAAATATTAAAAAAAGTATAAGCAGCAACAAAGAAAGAGGAAGCGATGCATCTAGGGGTGGACAACGGTCGAATTCGGTCGGTGACGGACCAAAAACACCGATCTAATTGAAACCACGATTACATAATCTAGACCCATTTTCAACCATCCACACTTTCGGTTTTTTCGAATGACGGTTTGGACGGGTTACGGTTTGTCTCGGGTGGTTTGTTTCGGGTGTTAATCATCTTCATTATCATCAACAACCAAAATCCATCAAGAACAAAAACTGAGCAAAAAATTGAGAAGGAAGTAGTAAGTAGAAAAATAAACTCAGCGATAAATATAGAGAGCAACTTGTCATACCCTAATTTTTAACCCTAAGATCCCACATATCATTTGCATTTTAGTACACAAACAAGATCACATGCTTGGTCTTCTCCCCCTCTTAGTCTTTGGTTTTTCTTGGGAAGAGGTCACCAATCACCCTTTTTGTGTGTATTTATCTTTATGCTTATATGTTCATTGTTTATCTAACCACTTATATATATATATATATATATATATATATATATATATATGTGTGTGTGTGTGTGTGTGTGTGTGTGTGTTTGTCTTGTCTCTAAAGTTTATTGTGCAAGGTAGAGCATCTCATAAAGTGCCTCAAGTTTGGTTCCTTACCTAAGGCTTTGTTCCCCTCAAGTCAAAGTGTGAACATCCATTAACTCCCAAAGACTTATTTCTCAATAAATGGCTTCATATATCAAGGTCTATGCTCTCAAGCATCATCCTATATCATTTTGAGCAAGGATACCTCAAGGTTGTGTAGCTTTGGTTCTCAAGAAAGTCAAAGGTTCATGTGTTTATTTGCATGCATTCTTCAACAATTTATCTCAACCCTTGGTCAATTTAATCAAAAGAACATTCAAGGACATCTTATTTTAGGTTCATATGATCATCCATGTGCCTTGAAGTGCAAGAAAATCTCAAGTATACAAGTTGGTTTAAGAATATTTGACCTAAAAGTCAACATTTTCAAATCAAAGTTCCAAGGACTACAACTCCTTCATTTCTCCATATTTTTTAATGCTTCTTTTTGCTTGTTACTCTTCTCAATATCCTCTACAACTTCTCTTTACATGACAAGAGCCAATTATGCTTGGAGGATCATCGAAAGTTTGAAGATATTATAGGTCATTTGTGGGCTTAGTGAAATTTGACCTATTTTCAAGTGACTTTTTCCCAACTTTCAAGGATCATAACTTCTTCAATTCTTATCATTTGAGGCTGATTATTTTCTCTATCTATTCTTTTTTATGCCCTCTACAAGTTTGCTTCAATGATCAAGATCAAATTATGCTTGGAAGGCCTTAGAAAGTGTTGGAACATTATAGGTCATTTTCTGCCTAAAAGACTTAGAACTTTTCTAAGTATGGTGACCAGTTTTTTATGCCAACTTCAACACATCATAAATTTATCCTTAGATGTCCAAATGAATACTTTCTTGGCACATTGTAAACTAGGCCATGAAGACTACTCATTGCAAGAAGAATGGGATCAAAAAGCCTCTTGAGTAGGATGCCACATTGGGTTGAACATGGTGACTTGAAAATGAAGAAAGCTCCATGATCAGAATTTTGATTCATCTAATCTCCAATTACAGGTCAATTTGGCACGAGTTAATCACTTAAACATGTTTAGTGAAGTGTCCAAAGTTAAATTGAGCCTTGAAACACACGTTTTGGCTGAGTTTTGAGTGATCTCAAGTCACACTTTTGATATGATGATGGTGTGCACGAATTCAATCAGTTTCCACTTATTTCACCCCCTCTCAGCATTCCATCATCTTCAGCTATAAATATAGGAAATCACTGCCTTCATTTCCAAGCTTTTGAGAGGCATTGAACCTCTTCTTGAACTTTAAATTTTTCCAGAAATTTCCACCATCGGGTTTTGAATTCTAGCCAGTTTCAACCCAATTTCTTTGTTCTAATATCTCCATCGTCATCCTCTGAGGGGAGAATGCAAAAGCAAGTGTTTCACAAAGAAAGATCAGAATTTCACAAAAGGAAAAATGTATACAGTCAGGGGGAGGATGCTCTTCACAAAGTACTCAATGCGTGGAAGGTTTTCCAAAGGTTTTGCCATCATAAAAAAGGGAGAGTAATTGAGGGCAAGGTTCCCTAGTACTTTGTTTTAATGATGTCAAAACTAGGAAAATTTCATACTTGTGTATTTTGGACGGTATCATCTCGTCTTAGCTTGCATTCATCCTTTTAATATGCGTATAATGATCCACATACATGAATCTAGGCATATAGGATCACCCCCTATGTGTAAATTGTGCATTAGATCTTTTTGGATGCATTAGGTCGACCCATACAGGGCTTAGGTCGACTCAAAAAAATTGATAAAACTGTGTTTGTGGCATTCTGGAACCCTTGCGTCAACTCACAGATGTGTGGAGGTCGACGCATACCGATGGAAAAACAATCTTTTACTCTCGTGTGCTCTTGCGTCGACGCATGGCTAGGTTCAGGTCGAAGCACAATTTGATTTTGTGCACATAATTGTTTTCTGGTATGTTCAGATCGACTCATAGGATGTTGAGGTCGACCTCTCGCTCATTTAAGCCTATTTTCTGCATCTTTGTGATTCAAAAAGCTATTAATTCTGTTATGTCTTCATATATATATATATATATATATATATATATACACATCATCTTTTGTATACAACCAATAAGAAAATTGAAAATAGACATTGAATTTTCTCATCATCTTCATTCTCACACCTGCATTCTTCAACAATCACACATTATTATCTTTGTTGATCTGTGCATTGTCGAGGTGATAACTTCCAAACGTAAGATTTGTATATCTAGTTTGGGTTGAGATTTCAGTGGGATTTTCTCGAATAAAACCGTTAGAGTTTCGTCCTCCAAGATCTTGAGGGATTTATGGGGTTTTTGCATAAATCTTTGCTTCACTGATTCAGCCGAGTGAAAGGCTTGAAGAAAGGTGGGTTCGTTCAAGCAAGTAGCGGTAACCAGATGATTGTGTCGAAAGATTTAGGGTTGAACGTCTTGCGATCGAAATCAGTCGAGTGAAAGACTTGAAGATTCAAGTGAGTAGCGGTAACCGGAGGTTTGATCGAAGAGTTTGATGCACTTGATTCGGATAGAATCAAGGGGAGAGAAGTGGATAAAATCAACATCAACAATTAGGTTTGAGTGTGTGGTGGCTATAACTTCTCTTGTACAAAACTTTACAACTTAATATTATACATATCTTAATTCTAGTTTTAGAATTGGGGGCAGGCGTACTCGAAGCGAGGACGAAAGGGGAACTGCCTAAACAAATCGGGTGTCGTTCTCTCTTTCTCTATCCCTTTACTCTGTGTTGTTAACGTTTGTGTGATATCAACTGTTCGATAAATTTCTACTAATTTGTAGTGCTTAAAATCTGTTTTGGAAATTCATTGCAATCACTTGGATTGTAATTGTGAAAAATTATGCACTATCATTTCATAGGAAATTAAACATGGGGTGTTGTGCACACCAAGTGTTCGATGTATTGATCGCACACAAACTGTTCGTATAATTGTCAATTCGATTTTACCATTTATAAGTCATTGGAAACCGGTTAATTCAAAGTGGTTATTATTTGAATTGGTTGATTGGCAACGTTGTTGAATCAGTTTTTTCATCACTATTATTCCATTCGGTTTCGCATATCCGATCTTACCAATAACGGTTCGTTTAGACGATTTTAAATCTAAGGCCGCTTGCGCACATTTTTGAAACAATTTTGTAAGCGCAGATTTTTATTAAAAATTAGTGATATATTCAACCCCCTTCTAGATCATTGCCATCGTCTAACAGAACTTGGTTTATTGCCCCAAATTATTCAAAGCAACAATTCGTTCCTTATTAATTTATATTCCAAAACATCAAATTTGTTGAGAAATGGAATCATCTTCATCATTGTCATCATAATGGTCTTCATCGTTGATTAAAATAATGATGATGATAACAATGATAATGATTATGAATTGATTAACATATTGATGCTTTGCAAACTAAATTAGGAATGAACCCTTACTTTAAAGAATTTGGAGCATTGAATCAAATACTACGTGTTAAGAAGCAAGAGATGAATTACGGTCTGAATGCAATTTGAAAAATAGTGGTTCGTTTAAGTTGTTTTTCACGAATAATTTAATTTTTCGAATTATTATCTTCTACATCAATTTTAATGGTTATATATATTTAGTGAGGTGTAAGAAAAAACAAGCAATCTACATATTTTTTTATAATAAACTCGGGAAACTTTTCACAATGGTTATCTTCTCTAATCGAGTGAAATGTTAATTATATTCCAAATAAATTGTTGTTGCTGCTGGGTTTCGAACCCATGACCTAAATATATATCACAACGGTTGTTTAATATAACCGCTGTCATTGGTAGCACGCTACCTAACTTATAACCACGGTCACACGCCCGTTGTGGAAACCACCATACATACAATCACACGTTACCTAATAACGGCTGTGAAACCGTCATTATGTGTGTTTTGCAACCGTCCTTATGTGTTTTCCGTAATAGTAAATAAAGCACCTTAATATTGATTGTCACCTTGATATTGACTGTAACCTTACTAACTTTAGATAGATGCATGTTAGTAAGGTTACTTGCTAAGCAAGTAAACCAATCTCCATGTTAGTTGGAAAAATTAGTTTGAAGCTTGTATCCATAATGATTAACTATGATTGAGTGATCATCAGAGCAATGTCTTGCTCTGTTATAACAAATTAAAAGTCTTCTAGTGAATCATCCATAGATCATTTCATATTGAGCTATCTAAACGAAGGGCCACATATGCTGATCATAATCTACCATTATTCGAGGTAAATTGTATCCATTGTGTATGCAGATAAATAGGCTGATAAGCATTCGTTTAGAGTAAGAAACCATCAATCAGATTTTAAGGTAGCATTAATGCTAGAATCTTGTATCATAACACATCCAGTGCCACAATCAGATTTATTCTTTTTCTGCATATCGACTTGTTACAACAGAATCCATTGCTCAAAAGGTTTATAGATTACAACTTGTGCTGAAATACTAATGTCTAATTTTTACAAGATTACCTCGAACCGTACCCGACAAGACTCATCACACATTCTGATTATTTTTAAACTTCAACCATTGCAAGGCTTCACAACATGAACTTCAACAAACATAAAGTTTCCTCCATTCTCATTTCCATTGAGTAAACTCATCTTTGAAACTCCACAAGATTCATCTTTGTTTTCTTTTGAAGTTTCCACATGATGAGTAACATTTATACAACACTCTTTACCACACTCTTCACCACCAATAAGTCCTTTTTCTTCATCAATATTACTTTGCTTGTTAAGTAATGGTTTAGTCTTATCTTCCAAAAACTTGCCATATTTAGACCTAGCTGATTCCCTGTCTTCATATTTGCGATTCTCTTGTAAAAGCAACATGCTATTGAGAATCACAAGTAAACATGTTCCAACATCAGTCAATACAGCAAGCCAAACTAATGGATATCCTGCAATTGCCAATGCAAGTATGCCGCATTTAAATCCAACAGAAATAACAACATTCTCAATGAGCTTTCTAGTTGTTTTTCTTGCTAGACGGATCGCTTCGGGTACTTTTCGGATGTCGTTTGACATGAGAATTGCATTGCTTGTCTCATTTGCAAGAGCTGAACCTGATATTCCCATTGAAATGCCTATGTCAGCGGTAGCTAATGCTGGAGCATCGTTTATGCCGTCTCCTATCATTGCTGTTGGCCCTTCTTTTTTCAAATTCTCAATGATTTTTGCCTTATCATGTGGTAGAAGCTCTGCGTGAACAATGTCTATAGCATTGTTTAACTGCAAAGAATAAGTCTAAGTTCAAATCTATAGAAATACGAAACGACAAAGTCTAATAGAATTTCTATAAGCATACCTGACTCTGAACATACATAGCAACTTGAGAGGTATCTCCTGTCAACATGACCGATCTCACACCTAATAACTTCAACTCTTCTATTGCCTCTAAAGCACCGGTTCTACAAGCATCGACTAGGCTGAACACTCCAACTAGAGTTTCTCCACCGTATTGTTTCTTCGACGTAGAAATCTCATGGCTTTGAATACAATCACCTCTTTCACAGACAGCTCTGAGACCAATTCTCCTATTCCCTATGTAGATATCCTTCCCATCTATTGTGCCAAAAATTCCTTCACCCGGAAAATTTTGAAAATTCTCCACATTTTCTGGGACTGGTTTGATAGAGTGCAACATTGCATATTCGACTAGTGCACCGGCTACTGGATGACTTGATTTACTCTCAATACTCGAAATCCTACAAAAGTTTTCATTATTAACCAAATTAAGTTATTCTTCAAAAGCACTTTTAAACCATGAATATAGAAGCATACCAGTACAATAAGGTTTCGTTGTTAAATTCATCTGCAACACTAAAATCAGTTACGACGAACTCTCCTCTTGTTATGGTGCCTGTTTTATCAAAAGCCACAGTCTTGATTCTAGAAAGTGTTTCAAGATAATCTCCACCTTTCAATAGTAATCCACTTATTGCAGCTTTTGTGAGAGCGCAAAAGATTGCAACAGGTGTGGAGAGAATAAGAGCACAAGGGCATCCACTCAATAAAACAACAAGTGATAGATGAAACCAATTCTCAATATCAGTAACGTTTAATGCAGCTGGAATCACTGCAATGCTAGCTGATATCAACACAACCGCTGCAATACAACATAAACAGAAGAAGAAAAAATTATTTTCTCGAGTTCCACAAGAAGAAGAATGTTGATGTACATGATACATACCAGGAATATAGTATTTTGCAAAATTATCTATAAATCTTTGTGCTTTTGATTTTCTGCTAGACGCTTCTTCAACAAATCTTGACATTCTCGCCACTACAGTGTCTTTTGCCAATACCGTAGTTCTTACACTTATATATCCTGAAAGTTATGTACTCAAAATGATGAAAGACTCTTGGAGTGAAAATGACAACATATAACATGAAAAATGAGGGCTTAACCATTCATATTAATAGTTCCAGCCCAGACAAGTGAATCTGATTCTTTGGTGACAGGGAATGATTCTCCTGTTAACATTTTTTCATCAACTTCACACTTTCCTTCCACCACAACTCCATCAAGAGGAATAGCATCACCGGCCTTGACAGCAAGGATGGTGTTGATCTTAACATCATTGACATCGACGCGTTCCCCGGTCTCGAAAACAATGGCCATTTGAGGAGCCATGTTTGTTAAAGAGGACATTGCAACCATTGCCTATGAATTTAAATAATGTAAGATATAGAAATTATTGCTAGTTTGCATGTAGTACCACATTTCTGATAAAAAATGTGTCTGGTGTCTGACATGTGTTAGTGATATCGACACATGCTGATACTCTCGATCATTATATCTTTTGAATTATTACCAGTTTTGACATGTTAGTTTCAAGGAGAAATTAAGAGGAAAATAATATCAGAAAACCTTGTGAGTTGCTCTTGTTTCAAGCCACTGAGCAATGGAGAAGAGAAAGATTATGACTCCACCATCTGTAAAATCTTGTAAAGCAACAGTTCCACATACTGCAAGAATGAATCATGAGACATAAACCGAACATTCAATCAAATTCACAACTTGCAAACATGGTAGAAAACAATACCTGCCAATATAACTAAAATGTTGATATTAAGTGTAAGAGCTCTAATCGAAGCTATAGCCCTTAATAGAACTTTAGGGAATCCAATAACAACAGAACAAAGAGCCAACCATTCCAAAGGAGGATATATATACTTCAAAAATGAAAGTAAAAGTAACAAGCCACATGCCATCGTAAGTATGTCTGGCCATTTCCTTTCATTGTTGGTCTCTCCCTTTGGCCTATAACTAGCTTCAAGCCTTGCCTTATTCAGTGCATCAACTGAAATAATCACAGAAATGAAAGATCATAAGGTGAAGGAAGTTATGATCCATCATATATAGAACAAGTCAACTTCAATATCCTAGTAATATATCATTACCAATTCATGTTGTATAAATTTAGATGATAAAAAACATAGAATTAACCTATTTGCGATTCGGAAATGAGGAGAAGATCATGAACCACAGTAACTGTTCTGGTAGGAACAATGACTGAGACATGTTTGACACCAGGAAGAGGGTTCAGAATTCTTTCAACCAGTGTTGCTTCTGTAGCACAACACATTCCCAACACTTCAAAGTTGCTTCTATTCATATTCTCAACCATCATGTCTCTTCATTCACTCTATTTCTAAAACAAAGAACAGAACAAGACACAGTTTTGAAGACCAAATAAAAAGCTAATTCACCTTTATTTTTTAGCAATTTATAAAATAAGAAATCAATAGTTGACTTTGTGGGAGGAAAATGTTGCTGACTTTTAGATAAATTTGAAGTTCATTGCATGATATCATAATTTATTTAGTGTAAATATATTTTGTATAGCTTTATTAGTCGATTACTATAAACAAGGCATGTTTAAGGCTTCATCATAGTCATATGATATGATTGACCCAAAAAAATAATATGAAATAAAAGTTACACGATATGTCCCCACTTCACACATAATGAAAATTAAAATTTAATATTTTTCAACATTGAATCAAATTTCTAATAGTTCATTCAGTTGGATGGCTCATTGATGATTTTGCATCAAGCACACCACATGACACAAAGTCAGCTGGCCTTCTAGCATGATGGAGGGAACAAATATTACAGGTTGAGCTAAAATTCAACATCTAGTTTTCTTTCTCTCTTTTTTAAAGATGCATGTGAAAAAGGAAGAATTCTTTCTCTCTTCGAAGTTGGCTAGGATTCAAACGAGATTCCTTTGGAGAGCGGTAAAAGGGATTTCTAAGATTCTCCGGATTAGGTGGTCTAAAGTTTGGAAGCCCAAGAAGTAAGATGTTTTTGTGTTAAAGATCTCTGACGGGTTAACTTAGTCCTTTTATCCAAGTGGATATGGAGACTTTTGACGGGTTCCTCTGGTCTTTGAATAGACAATCTTTATGCCTGTTATGGTGCTTCTAGGTATGTTAGCCCAGGGGATAGGGTTATTCTCATTAACTACGTGCTTAACACTACTCCAGTTTTCTTTCTCTCTTTTCTAAAGATGCATGTGAAAATGTAAAAGTAGTTGGTTAAGATTTAAAGACGATTCTTTTGGGGAAGGTTGAAAGGGATTTCTAAGATTCCCTAGGTTAGGTGGTGAGAAGTTTGCAAGCCGAAGAAGTACGGGGGTTTTGGTGTTAAGATCTCAGACTGGTTAATTTAGTCCTTTTTGCTAATAGGAGATGGAGACTCTTGATGGGTTTCTCTGGTCTTTGGACTGACATTCTTTCTGCCCATTATAGTGCTTCTACTGTCTCCTCAGGGTGTGGGGGAAGGTTCTTGGGACGTGGTAATATTTCCACTCGGTGGAAAGAAGTGTCTATGCTTGTATCCAAGAAAGATGATCCTCTAAATTGGTTTGGGATGAGTTTGACTAAGAAGGTTGGGACTGGTCTTTCGACTTTCTTCTGGGGAGACCTTTGGCTTGAAAGTATTCCTCTTAAGATTAGATTTCAGAGACTTTTTTCTATTTTCGAAATTCAAGATGAGATTGTAGGTGAGTTTGGGAGATATGATAAGGGGAGGTTTATTTGGGACCTTAGATGTAGACGATCATTTTTTGTTCATGAAGAATATATGGTTTTTAAGTTTTTCTCGGCTCTCCGAGAGGTCCAATTTAATGCGTAATTTCATTGGTGGATCTAGAGATATGCTAGAGATGGCTACTTCTCTATGGGGTCTGCATATCATGTCCAATCTGGTTATGGTCCTATCTCTGAGGAGAATGGAGATAATGTGTTCCCATTTTTTCTTGTTATTTAGGAGAATTGATCCCCTTCTAAGGTGGTTGTTTTTTCTTGGCAACTTTTGCAAAATAGATTTCCGTCGAATGAGAATCTATTCCAACGGAAGGTCATCACTAATGTGGAGGGAACCTTATGAACCCTTTGTTGGGAACCTTCTATTCATGACTAGTAGTTTAACTTTCAGTGTCTGATATAAAATTTTTAAGTGGTTAGGGGTACAATTGGCTCTTCCCAATAATCTTAGGTTATTTTTGAGTTTTTTTCTTTCTTTAGGTTTTAAGTTTAAACGAGGGGTATGTTTATAATGGTTTGACATGTTGTGGTGTGGTTATCTGGTCTGTTCGTAATGATAAGCTTTTTGCGTGGAGATGGTTTATCAATAAAGCCCCTCTGGACTCTTTCACCCTCTCATATTGGCTTCAAAATCCTATCGTGTGTCTGAATCAATAGCGGATCGAGATTACTGGCCTGGCCCTTGGTGTTTAGTGACTTGTTGATGTTTCCTTAAAATTTTTATTTTGTTGTTGGTGGATTTGGTGTTTGAGCTCTAGCTTGATCCTTGTTGGGTTGTGTCTCGTTCTGTGAGTCGTTGTAAAAGCTTTCTCTTTATTCTTTTTGTTTTTTCTTTGTTATTGGTGATTGTTTGTAGTTGTATTTTTCTTTCTGTTTGTTTAGTATACAATCCTTCAAAAAGCGTTCGCACGCTCGCGAAAAAGATGTTCGAATAGAGTCGCCACCGAACTTTATTTATTCCAAAGCAGGAAAGGGAAAATATCGATAAAACCCTTAAAAGAAAAAGAAAAATAAAATTGTCGTCTCAACAAAATTCGGGTTCAGGAGTCGATTACGTAAGAGGAAGGTATTAGCAGCCTTCATGTGCGTTGTACTCAACGGGAATCTCTTAGTTACATTTTCGATTGAAAGTTAGCTATATTAATTGTTTTCTTCTACTTAAATGAGCGAGAAAAAGAAAGAAAGGATGGTTTTAAAATAAAGGGGGTGTTTTTTATTAAAGGGATGCCTGACAAGATTTCAAAATCCTGCTCCTACGTATCATCAGGTGCTATGAAGAACTCAAGGTTACCTAGTTCTACTAAGAAAGAATTAATGGGTTGATTGCTTTTAAGAAGTGATGCTTTAGACATATCGAGTGATTAAACCTTTGCTTGTTGCTCTCTCTTGGAGACCAAAACCTTTGTTTCTTTCACATCAATATGCATAAAACATACTCATTTCTGAAAATATTTTTGAAGGCAAGGGGGAAAACAAGTTTGATTGGTTTGAGTATTTTGTTGGATGACAATTACCTGAATGGACGAGTAAGGATACTCGTATCTAAATAATCGAGAAGAGGAATAGAAGGATATATAACAACTCCCTTTTCATCCTTAATTGTAAAAGAATTTAGATAAGGTTAATGTATTTTGGACGAACGACAAATACTCGAATGACCGAGTAAGGTTACTCGTATACAAATACTCAGGGAAGAGAATAGAAGACTCTAAACCACCTCATTTTTCATCCAAGTTATTACGAAAATGAATTTGACCTAAGTTTGATTATGTAAGTTGTTTGAGGTGAATCAGATTAAAAGTTTTTAACGGGTGACAATTGTTTGAATGGCCCGAGTAAGGCAACTCGCATCTAAACAATCGAGGAGAGGAATCAAAGGCTTTATACCATCTCCCTTTTCACCCTTTTTGAAATGCTATTTAAGTATGATTAGGTATTTTAGTTTGAAGTGTATAAAAAGCGCTCGACGTTGGATCAATGCTTATATTTTCGTTTGAACTGAAACAGGATGAAATGATTTGTGGGTTTGAAGATGCTTAAGAAGTGGGAATGGTTTTGATTTTGGGAAAAAGACTCGACGTTGGATTGAGCGTTTTTTTTGTTCTTTTTTGAAAGTTGTTGATTTTAATCTTTGAATTAACAATCAACTAAGATGATAAAACGGTAAAGGAAATCAGTAAACTGATTACATGGGAATGGTTGTAAAATTTGATATATGGGGATATATAATATGTTAATTAACAATGCAAGCTTAATAAACAACCATAAACAACAAATGTGAACAACAATGAAATCAATGTGAAAAAATAAATCAGAGAAAGACAAGAGATTGAAAATAAATCAGTGTTTTAAATTATTGAAATTTAGCGTTATGTCAAGAAATCGTAAAACGATTCATGTAGGAATCACTCTATTAGAGACCGATCAACAAAACTCTATGCATTTGAGCAATTTCTCAAGTTAAATTGAGTTTTAACTCCAAAATTGCAACACATGTGTGAAAAAATGATGATCGTAAAAGACATTTTTAACGGTAAATAAAATAAAAAACAAATAAATTTAGCGCTATGTTAAGCAATTGTAAAGTGATTCATGTAGGAATCACTCTATCTGAGACCGGTTAACAAAGCTCTATGCATTTAAGCAGTTTCTGAAGTTAAATTCAACTTAACTCCGAAACTGCAACGCATCTGTAAAAAACCAACGAGACCAAAATGTTTTTTTCTTTTTAAGTAATTTAAAATAAATAAATTAATCAATAAATAATAATAAAAATGATAATAATAAACAATAATACTAAACAATATAAATAATAATAATAATAATAATAATAATAATAATAATAATAATAATAGTTAGTAAGAATAATCAACAAATAATAATAATAGTAAATAATAATAATAATAATAATAATTGTAATGATAATATAAATAATTAATAATAATAATAATAATAATAATAATAATCAATAATTAATAATAATAATAATAATAGCAATAATCATAATAATAATAATAATAATAATAATAATAATAATAATAATAATAATAATAATAATAATTATTATTATTATAATAATAGTTAGTAAAAATGATGATAGATAGTTAGTAATAATAATAATTAGTGATAATGATAATAATAATAATAATAATAATAATAATAATAATTTGTCTTTAAGAATAATAATCATAAGAATAATTAATAAATTAAGAAAGAAATTAAAAATATTAAAAAAAGTATAAGCAGCAACAAAGAAAGAGGAAGCGATGCATCTAGGGGTGGACAACGGTCGAATTCGGTCGGTGACGGACCAAAAACACCGATCCAATTGAAACCACGATTACATAATCTAGACCCATTTTCAACCATCCACACTTTCGGTTTTTTCGAATGACGGTTTGGACGGGTTACGGTTTGTCTCGGGTGGTTTGTTTCGGGTGTTAATCATCTTCATTATCATCAACAACCAAAATCCATCAAGAACAAAAACTGAGCAAAAAATTGAGAAGGAAGTAGTAAGTAGAAAAATAAACTCAGCGATAAATATAGAGAGCAACTTGTCATACCCTAATTTTTAACCCTAAGATCCCACATATCATTTGCATTTTAGTACACAAACAAGATCACATGCTTGGTCTTCTCCCCCTCTTACTCTTTGGTTTTTCTTGGGAAGAGGTCACCAATCACCCTTTTTGTGTGTATTTATCTTTATGCTTATATGTTCATTGTTTATCTAACCACATATATATATATATATATATATATATATATATATATATATATATATATATATATATATATATATATATATATATATATATATATCTGTGTGTGTGTGTGTGTGTGTGTGTGTGTGTGTGTGTGTGTTTGTCTTGTCTCTAAAGTTTATTGTGCAAGGTAGAGCATCTCATAAAGTGCCTCAAGTTTGGTTCCTTACCTAAGGCTTTGTTCCCCTCAAGTCAAAGTGTGAACATCCATTAACTCCCAAAGACTTATTTCTCAATAAATGGCTTCATATATCAAGGTCTATGCTCTCAAGCATCATCCTATATCATTTTGAGCAAGGATACCTCAAGGTTGTGTAGCTTTGGTTCTCAAGAAAGTCAAAGGTTCATGTGTTTATTTGCATGCATTCTTCAACAATTTATCTCAACCCTTGGTCAATTTAATCAAAAGAACATTCAAGGACATCTTATTTTAGGTTCATATGATCATCCATGTGCCTTGAAGTGCAAGAAAATCTCAAGTATACAAGTTGGTTTAAGAATATTTGACCTAAAAGTCAACATTTTCAAATCAAAGTTCCAAGGACTACAACTCCTTCATTTCTCCATATTTTTTAATGCTTCTTTTTGCTTGTTACTCTTCTCAATATCCTCTACAACTTCTCTTTACATGACAAGAGCCAATTATGCTTGGAGGATCATCGAAAGTTTGAAGATATTATAGGTCATTTGTGGGCTTAGTGAAATTTGACCTATTTTCAAGTGACTTTTTCCCAACTTTCAAGGATCATAACTTCTTCAATTCTTATCATTTGAGGCTGATTATTTTCTCTATCTATTCTTTTTTATGCCCTCTACAAGTTTGCTTCAATGATCAAGATCAAATTATGCTTGGAAGGCCTTAGAAAGTGTTGGAACATTATAGGTCATTTTCTGCCTAAAAGACTTAGAACTTTTCTAAGTATGGTGACCAGTTTTTTATGCCAACTTCAACACATCATAAATTTATCCTTAGATGTCCAAATGAATACTTTCTTGGCACATTGTAAACTAGGCCATGAAGACTACTCATTGCAAGAAGAATGGGATCAAAAAGCCTCTTGAGTAGGATGCCACATTGGGTTGAACATGGTGACTTGAAAATGAAGAAAGCTCCATGATCAGAATTTTGATTAATCTAATCTCCAATTACAGGTCAATTTGGCACGAGTTAATCACTTAAACATGTTTAGTGAAGTGTCCAAAGTTAAATTGAGCCTTGAAACACAAGTTTTGGCTGAGTTTTGAGTGATCTCAAGTCACACTTTTGATATGATGATGGTGTGCACGAGTTCAATCAGTTTCCACTTATTTCACCCCCTCTCAGCATTCCATCATCTTCAGCTATAAATATAGGAAATCACTGCCTTCATTTCCAAGCTTTTGAGAGGCATTGAACCTCTTCTTGAACTTTAAATTTTTCCAGAAATTTCCACCATCGGGTTTTGAATTCTAGCCAGTTTCAACCCAATTTCTTTGTTCTAATATCTCCATCGTCATCCTCTGAAGCTTTTGGTTCAAGTCTTAAGCTCTCATACCTTCTGAATTGCTCTGACCAGATCAAGCTTCTTCGACCTCCGGTAACCATCTCAATTAGGTAGTTAGAAGCTTCAAATCACTTGAAACAAGTTATCACAATGTAGCTCTTGGCTTGCTGATCATTTCCCCTAATTTATCTACTGTTGATTGCTTGAGTTCATCATTTAATTTTTGTTTGAGTGTTCGTGTTCATTTATGCATTTCTCCAAAATTCTCCTCACTCCTTTTCAATAAATGAAAATAAAGTATGAAGTTGAGTTTGCCTTGATGAGACAGACATAATGCCATAGGTCTCATGACCTGAAGTAACTGTTTTCTAGAGCTCCGATGAGAGCTCACCGAAGAAGATGGTCGGAGAGGCTGAGAATGATGACCTGCGTGGCGCCACGTTGGAGATTTGAAATGTTTTATTGCCTGATTTTAAATGTGATCTTGTGTTGCACTATGCACGTGTTCCATGGTGTTCTATCACCTCAGGTGCGTTGGATCTGCCACGTCAATTAATGAGGCTTGATCCAACGTGCCTTGTTTTTTCTCTTTTATTATTTTCTAATTTTATTTTCTAAATTGTATTTAACTTCAAAAATTCATAAAAAATATCTACATTAATATTTTTCACTCCAATTTTTTTCATAGCTTCATAAATATATTTCCTATTTTTTGAGCATTTTTGTGCATTTTTATTTCATCATTTTCTATTTTTAATGATTTTCTTCTTTTTGTATTTGTTTTAAATAATTAAAAAATATTTTTATGTATTTTAAAATTCTGAAAAAATTGTATATGATTCTTGAGTTGTTTTTGATTTTTTGGATTTTTCTTGGTCTCTTGTGATCTTGTTTGATGCATTATTTGCATTTTCATTTTTATTTTCATTTTAAAATTCATTTTAAAAATCATTTTTATGCATATTATTCCATTTTATTGCATTTTAATATTGATTGACCTTGGTTGACTATTGTTTGACTTGAATATTGGTTGATTTGGCCAAGTTTCATCAAGGTCAATGGATCTTGGGTGTTGATGGGGTGAAAACTCAAATCCACCAAAATGGATGATTGATCTTGATAATAACTTGATCAATTCTTTGATTCAATTGTTGTTTTGGTTTCGTTGCTGCGTCTTCTTCATCTCATTTCTTCTTTTTTCTTTTGGTTAATGAAAATCTTTAGCATTATGGTTTGTTGATAATCAAAGATGTGTGAATCTTCATTACTTCAAACATGTTGTTGAAGTGATCATTTAGATCACTCACTTCACTTTGGAGTAGTGATATGTTGCCTTTTATCATTGATGGATGTCCTTGATTAAGATGAGACCACTCCTCTGTTTCTTTTTGGTGTGGCAAGCTTTAGGAGGATGACTTATATGTCATTTCTCTAGCTTGTATTAACACATAAATTGTTATTGACCAACCTCAGATAGTTGTGACTTCTACATAAGTCCAATTTCGATTGTTTAACATAGCGCTAAATTTGTCTCGAATCAGAAACTAAGTCATTTTTGTAAGTGAGATTGTCAGCCTCCTAGTCTCCATGGTATTGTGTGAAATAGATTGGATCTCTTGTTATCAAAGAGAGCTAGTGGCATACTTGTTAATTTTAATCCAAGCAAAAATCCTCCATCTTAAGATGATGCAAATGTTAGTTTCTCATAATTGTGGGTGACTAGTTGTAGTTTTTCTCCTTAAAATGACAACTTGTCTTTTCATTTAAAATGAATCATAACATACCATTTTTTTTATTTTTACCACAAACTACGAGGTTTTGATCCTCCATTGCACTATGTGGGTATGTAGGCACGAGACTCAGGAAGTCTTGTCAAACACAAAATTATAAAAAATACTTCTTTCGCACCTCCCGAATCTTTTACAAGCAAACCATTTTCAAACCAAAAAGCGTAGATATTTCAAAGGGATCTTATGGAGTACCATAGACGTTTTGGGTGCTAATACCTTCCCTTTGTGTAACCAACCTCCTTACCATTGTCTCTGTTTTTATTTGTTCTTGTTTTAGAAATTCTTTAGGTTTCGTTCGCTCTGTTCCATTCCTTTGGATAAAATAAAGGTGCGGTGACAACTCTTGTTTTATGAGTTAAGTTAATCAATAGCTTATACTCATAATTTTTACCGCTACACAACTAAAACTCAGATAACAAATACAAACTCAAAAAAAATATTAGAGCAATAGAGAACATATTAATTATTTGTAGTGAAATTTGTGAGAGACATTGCAATTGAAGGTAAATGAAATAGTTGTTTGTAGTGGAATTGGTGAGAGGGTGAACAAAAGAGCTAGATAAGTGAAGTAACATATATTTGATGGAGAGTAACACATTGTTTGTCTAGCTTCACTATTTTTCCAAGAAACCCAGTATGTGTTGGTTTTAATTTTTCAACATAGAGATGACCCATTTCAATGAGTGAATGTCCTGGTAGTTTTCTAAGGAGAGAGATGATTAGGTGATTTATTTTAGCAAAGAGAGCAACTAAAATTTTAGGAGTGAAAGTTTAAGATACACACGTTCACTTAATCATAACCATTCATTTAAGCAATCTATGTACATAATCCAACAAGATGTATGTTTTCCAGTTGTTAAAATTGTTTTCACTTTTATGCTACATATTATTACATGCTGACAAAAAGTGAGTTTCAAGACAAAATATATGCATTATTAGTGTTATATCCCATCAATGTTTAGTTAATTATTTTTAAGTAGGTCGGTGTTAGTTATAAATGGATTCATTTTGTATATCCGAGCCCGACCATGCCTACTTATAAAGAACCGAAAATTCAAACCCGACAACCCGCACAAACCCAACCGTTTGGCCATTTTCTTATTCAGTTTTTTCGGTTTCGATCGGCTATCAGTTTCTTTTCCACACCTAGACGCATCCATTTGTCCCTCAGCCAACTCATTAAAACAAAACAACATTTTGAATTTTTCTTTTAAATTCAACAAACACTCAATGGTGTTGTGACAACCGGCATGGATTAAATATTAAAATAAAAGCATAGACCTCTTCTTCTCATCCACGCGTAGAAATGCAATAACAACAAAAAATGAACCTCATTTCTCATCTTATGTTCTCTTATCTCTCACTTAACAAACTCAAATAAAACTCCCTCCTAAAATCTTCTACACTCTCTCAATATCATTCTTGTAAAACAACCATAACAAAAATACTCACAGCACAAACAAATACATAAACTTAAATGAAAAAGAAACTAAAAAAGGTAATGCAAACAAGAGGGTATCGGAGGACGTGCGAAGCCAGTGGTGAGAGGTGATTCGTCGGAACAAACAGTGGTCGTATGGTGGTGGTCATTTATGGTTGTATGACAAAGTTAAGTGTTGATTTGTTGAAGCTTGTTGGAAAAGAGTTTATGGTGAGTTTGTTTATGTTATATGGTTATGGTTTGGTTTTTTTTTTATGAAGTTTGAAGTTTTATGTTGATGATGTAGAATGAAGAAGATGAGATGGAGGATGTAATACCCCATATTTCCTAAAATGCTCTAAATAATATCATTTGAGATCAGGTGAGTTCATATGTGCTCTGAGAGTTACCAGTTGGGATAGTTATAGTAACTAGTGAGATCAGATTGACTTAATTAATATTATTCAACACTGACATTCTATCAATTGGTACAATTGAGACATTTTGATAACATTGATAATGAGTCATTTTGCTCTAGTAGAACAAATGTTAAGCATTGTTCCACTTAATATTTATTCTTCTACTAAACTTATCACTTTCTACCACATATGGCTATTTGGAGTTACTAAATATTCAAGGATATCTCAATGTATCATAATTGGATTCCAAATTTGTGGGAAAATGAAGAATAGAAAGGAAGATGAAAAAGAATAGAAAGAGAAAGAAGAAAAACATAGTAGTTGGAAAAGGAGAAGAAGAAACTTGGAATCTTCATTGTCCATCATCAACATCATCTCATCTTCATAATCCACAACTTCTTCTTCATCATTTCAAGGTAAGTTATAGGTAGAAGCATTAGGTTAGGGACTTTAGATAGAAATGTTGATATTGAATTTTGAAGTGTTTATTCCACTTCCATGAAATATTATGATTATTGTTGTATTCATGTTGTTGTGATGAAATATTGTGTTCATGTGTTGGTGTTTGGTTAGGAATGAATCATGTTTGAGGGTTGAGGGAAAAACACCTCTTGTTTGCAGTCTGCTCTGCTTGTCTTTTTGCAGAAAACGACACGGTCTCCAGGCGAGCTTAGGCGAGCCAGGGGCGACCTATTTTTCTGCTACCGTCGTTGGGCGAGGTTTGGAGAACAGAAAGCGAGCTACCTCGATGATGCTCGCCAGACGACTATGCAACATTTTTGGTTCTGTCTTTCCCTCGCCTGGGGTTCGTCGGGCGAACCAAAGGCGAGCCAGCGTCGCTGGCTGTTCGCCAGGCAACCGTGGCAGGTCTTTGGCAATATGTTTTGGTAGTTGTTTGGTTTACTTCATATACATGTTTAACTATATTATGAGTTGCTTTATATTGATTATTACAGTTATTATGCATGCTTTATATCCATGAATAAGTTCTTGTATATGTGGGATAACATGACTAAAAATGATTAAGAATGGTGAGGAAACCCTTAAAGTCAACTAATGAAATGAACTAGTAAGATAATTATGGCATGATAAATGACTTAGATGGAAATGCTTGTGCAAATGATGCCTAGGTGCGTGTCTTTGACAAGTAGTTGTCTAGTGGAGAGGTGAGGTATTATATGGAGCATGTGGTATTGTTGTGAATGTTAAGGTGATGCGTTCGCCTTGTGATTGTCGAATTCAATCACGATATCCTTATTGACCACGTAATCGAAATCAACCCCCTATTTGGGCCATCCCAAGAGTGATTCTTATATAGAGCTCCTTTGGGATGTACGCACCATTATTTTGACAAGTTAGAGTCTCATATGGTGGGAAGGCTTGAAATGGGTATTAGACCGAGTCCCATAGGAAGCGACGAATGGAAGGCGTGAAATGGGTATTACACTGAGTCCCATAGGAAGCGACGATTCTTAAGGTTGGGGAGTCCCTTAGAATCCGAATCCATTCGTATGTTAAAGTAAGATATAAGGATCCGTGACCCGTGTCGAGAGTCCTAGACGTAGGATCGGACGAAGAAAGATGCCTTGGTACGGTTTCCGATTAGTGATGGTTTGAGTTGTTGAACTCAAGCAACATATTACCACATAGTGCAAAGATTGAGGACTCAATTCTACTCTTTCCCTTTCGTGACTTGAGCTAGTGTCTAGTTAGAACCTTGTAAAGCTGAGAGAACGCATAAGATAGGGAATCCACTAGGTTTATTATCTCACCCCATGTTGTTGATTATTTTTCAAGTGGTACCGATTTGGCGAAGGGTAAGGACAAAGTAGCTTGATGTCCTTACTTATCTTATGTTTTTGGATGGCTTTCCGTTGTGAAGATGTTATTTTGAGATCATTCCAATAATGATCTAGTTCTTAGTTTCATTTTGGGCATCTTGTATACATTGTGCCACTTTTAGTTGTTTTATTTTGGGTATATAATATGTACAATTTGTCACTAGGAACTTATGTATTTCAATACCAAATTTGCAACTATGTATAATATGTACAATTATAGACATGTATTATATATGGGTGTTACAGTTGGTATCAGAGCAGGTCGTATCCTTGACCTAGCCATGATATATTATAAGTGTTTCTTTCTACCTCATATGTATGTTGTCATCATTGTCCTGGATGTTATATTTATAGTATTGAGCTTGATCAACTTGATTGTATTTATACGGCGTTTAGGATCATGGTTGATGGACGCAGAGGTCGTAGTAGGCCCAAAGCTCAGGCTTCTGATTCGGATCCACCAAGTGGCAGTGAATGTGTTCTGTGGCCTCAGTTTGTGCAACAAATACAACAACAACAAAACCAATTCATGCAGCAGATAATGCAACAATTGAATAGTGGTCCTCACCCTCAAGGGATTCCACAAGAAGCTGCAGGTGGGAGTTTTCGAGATTTCTTTCATATGAATCCTCTAGGATTTCATGGCGAACTAGATCCTGTGAAGGCTCATGAATGAGTGTCTGGCATGGAAAGAATCTTTCAGATAGTGCACTATAGTAAGGAGAACAAGGCTGTGTTTGCTTCCCACATGATGAGAGGTCCTGCTATGAGGTGGTGGGAAATTGCTTCAACTTTGATGACTAATCCAGGAGTACCTAAGGTGTAGGAGTATTTTAAGACTACTTTTCTGGACAATTATTTTCCTTGCTCTTTGAGGACTCAGAAGGAGTTTAAGTTTCAACAATTGAGACAAGGTAATATGATCGTGGCTACTTATGCTGAGAAGTTTGGCAACATGGCTGCTTATTCTATGCACGCAATGTATGCCCCGGATGAGATGTGGAAGATTAATCAGTTTCTATTTAAATTAAAGGCTGCAATCTCTCATAGTGTGTCTAAGAGGGAATATACTACCTATGCTAAGTTTCTAAGGCAATGTTATGTGGCCGAGAATAGCTTAAAGAAAGTTCAAGAAGAGAGGGATCTGAATAGGGTTGGCCAGAAGGACCAGGGAAGACCAAGTCACCAGTTTAGGCCTAGACCTTAACCATTCAAGGGAAAGCATGTGTAGAATGCTAGACCTAACCCTTTACCTTTTTGTCGTAAATGTAACAAGGAACATTTCTGAAGGTGTGCCATTGGGGGAGTGAGATGTTTTCAATGTCAGAGAGAAGGTCATATAGCTAGAGGTTGTCCTCAGAATAAGAGTCAGATGTAAGGGAAGAGTACCGGCCGGGTGTATACCTTGGATGCGTAGAAGGCTAAGGGTAATAACACTTTGATTTCTAGTACGTGTTTCGTGAACGGTCATCCTTGTTTTGTACTATTTGATTGTGGAGTAAAACACTCCTTTGGGTCGATATAATGCATGAAGCGACTTAGCTTGCAAGCGATTCCTTTGTCTTCTCCCATGGTGGTTACTACTGCCATGGAAGATGTTATCGAGACACTGTTGATTTGTGAAAATTGTTCGCTATCGGTGGATGGTAGAG
The DNA here is from genome assembly GCA_022829125.1 of Lathyrus tuberosus. Lineage (NCBI taxonomy): Eukaryota > Viridiplantae > Streptophyta > Magnoliopsida > Fabales > Fabaceae > Lathyrus > Lathyrus tuberosus. The sequence continues at coordinate 14,094,840 of JALAZF010000028.1, read as the reverse complement.
TTTTCCAGATTGAATTTATCTGTTTTCCACTTAAGAAAGTTGATGTAGTCTTAGGGATGGATTAGCTTTTTGCTAATTCGGTGATTATTGGGTGTGAGGAGAAGTTAATCATCATTCTGTCTAGTGAAGCTACTTCAGAGGAAGTGTTAACTACTATTTTGGAAGGTACATTTGACATGATTAATTTCTTGTTTGAGAAGGAAACGTTTGCTCTCTTGGTTCTCACTAAGGAAATAAGTGACGACCTGAAGGTTTCACAAATCCCTGTAGTCTGTGAGTTTCCAAAAGTTTTCCCACAGGATGTCACTTCTCTTCTTCCGGAAAGGGAAATGGAATTCTCTATTGATCTGATACCTAGAATGGCTCCCATGTCTTTTTCTCCATATTGTATGGCACCGCTTGAGTTAAGAGAATTGAAGGAACAATTAGAAGAGTTGCTGGCTAAACATTTCATTTGACTTAGTATCTCACCCTAGGGAGCTCCAATACTGCTAGTAAAGAAGAATGATGATAATATCCGTTTGTGTATTGATTACCGCCAGTTGAATAAAGTCACGATCAAGACCAAGTATCCCATACCTGGGATAGACGACCTGTTATATCAATTGAAAGGAGCCTGTGTATTCTTGAAGATTGATTTATAGTCGAGATATCATCAAATTTGTGTAAAGAGTTCTGATGTACCAAAGACCGCATTTAGGAAACTATATGGCCATTATGAATTTCTTGTGATGCCTTTCGGTGTGACGAATGCCCCAACTGTTTTCATGGACTATGTGAATCGGGTATTCCAATCTTACTTGTACCAATTTGTGGTTATCTTTATTAATGAAATTCTTATTTATTCTCGTACTCCACAAGAGCACGGAGAGCATCTAAGGATTGTCCTATTAGTGTTGCAAGAGAAACAACTTTTTGCCAAGTTAAGCAAGTGTGAGTTTTGGATGACGGAAGTTAAGTTTCTTGATCATATAGTATATCAAGGAGGTGTAGCAGTAGATATGTCAAAAGTTGATGCGGTGAATAATTAGGAGAGACCAAAGAATGCTTCTGAAGTTAGAAGTTTCTTAGGTTTGAAAGGTTACTATAGGAGGTTCATTAAAGGCTTTTCTCAGGTGGCTTTACCAATGGCATGATTACCCAGAAGGAGATTCCTTATAGTTGGGATTCAAGTTGTGAACAAAGTTTTAGGAGTTTGAAGAAAAGGTTGATGACTACTCCTGTTTTGATTATTCCTGATCCTAGTACGTCGTATGAAGTATTTTGTGATGCATCTAAGAAGGGATTAGGAGGAGTATTGATGCAGGGTGTTCAGGTTGTATCTTATGCCTCTCGTCAGTTGAAGGTTGATGAAGAGAACAATCCGACTCATGATCTGGAATTAGCGGCTGTTGTTTTTACACTAAAGGTGTGGCGACACTACTTGTATGGAGTGCGTTTTGAGATGTTTAGTGATCACAAGAGTTTAAAATATTTGTTTGATCAGAAGGATTTGAACATGTCTCAAAAGAGGTGGATGGAGTACTTAAAATATTTTGACATTGAATTGAAGTACCATCTAGGTAAAATCAGGTGGCGGATGCGTTGAGTCGGAAAGAGTTACATAAAGCCGAGTTGATGATGTTAGAATATTCATTGCTGGAAAAGTTTCGAGATCTTAATCTTCATTTTGTTTAGACTCAGAGTGGTGTGATAATGGGAAATTTAAATGTTACTTCCACTCTAAGAGAAGAAATTCAACAAGGGAAAATGATAGATGCGAAGTTGCAAGAGATGTTGATTCAACCAGGTTTCACTCATGCCGCAGATGAAGTTTTTCTTTTTAATCAAAGAATATGTGTGCCGGATGATGTAGAGTTGAAAAGGAAGATTTTGGAGAAGCTCATAAAGGTGCTTTTACTATACATCCTGGTTCCTCAAAGATGTATCAAGACTTAAAGAAGGACTATTTGTGATCTAGAATAAAAAGAGATATTGCGAAGTATGTGTCTGAATGTGTAGTGTACCAACAGGTGAAGATTGAGCATCAGAGACTAGGGGGTTTTTGCAACCCTTAGAGATTCTGGTGTGGAAATGAGACAATATTTCTATGGATTTTGCTGTTGGGTTACCTCATACACAAGGTGGTTATGATTCTAAATGGGTGAGGTGGATCGGTTGACAAAGTCTTCACATTTCCTAGTAGTGAAAACTACTTACAAGGCAAGTCATCTTACAAGGCAAGTCCCCTATAGTATTATGTCCGATAAAGATCCAATGTTTACTTCAAGATTTTGGAGAGCCTTTCAACAAGCCATTGGATCTAAGTTGTGTTTAAGCATGTCGAATCACCCTAAAAAAGATGGTTAAACGGAAAAGATGATATAGACGTTGGAAGATATGTTAAGAGCTTGTGTGCTTGAAAATGGAGGAAATTGGAAAGAGATTTTGCCATTGATCGAATTTGCATACAACAATAGTTACCACGCTAGTATCATAATTGCTCTTTATGAAGCTTTGTACGAAAGGAAATGTAGAACACCTTTGTGTTGGACAGAAGTTTGTGAAGAATGGATTTTAGGACCGAAGATTGTTCAAGAAACTACAAAAAAGATAAGAATGATTCGTGATAAGGTAAAGAAGGCACAAGACTGTCAGAAAAGTTACGTGGATAACTGAAGGATACCTTTAGAATTTGAGGAAGGTGATCATGTATTTTTGAAATTCACTCCAAGATTGTGATTAAAAGGACAGTTTAAGTCGTGGAAGTTAAGTCCGAGATATGTGAGACCATATCAGATTATAGAAAGGATTGGTGAAGTACCTTACAGATTATCCTTACCCCCTTCTCTATCCGATATGCATGATATTTTTCACGTGTATCAACTCCGGAAGTTCATTCCTGATCCTCTTCAACCGATTCTTCCAGACTCGGTGGAGATAGAACCAGATCTAACATTTGAACCTCTCAAGCCGTATTGTAGGTAGAGAGACTAAGGTGTTGAGAAACAAGGAAATTCGTGTTGTTAAGGTTCAGTGGGACGAATCACATCCGGGTGATGTTACTTGGGATCTTGAGTTGGAGATGCGGGAAGCTTACCCTCACCTTTTTCAGGTAATCTTTAAATTCTAGGAATAATTTTTATTTAAGAGGGGAGGATGTAATACCCCATATTACCTAAAATGCTTTAAATAATATTAGTTGAGATCAACTAAGTTCCTATGTGCTTTGAGAGTTATCAGTTAGGATAATTAGAGTAACTAGTGAGCTCAGATTGACTCAATTAATATTATTCACCACTGACATTTTGTCAATTGGTACAATTGAGAAATTTTGATAACATTGATAATGAGTCAGTTGCTCTAGTAGAACAAATATTAAGCATTATACCACCTAATATTTATTCTTCTATTAAACTTATCACTTTCTACCACATGTTTCTACCACATATGCCCATTTGAACTTACTAACTCTCCAAGGATATCTCAATGTATCATGATTGGGTTCCAAATTTGTCGGAAAAGGAAGAATAGGAAGGAAGAGGAAAAAGAATAGAAAGAGGAAGAAGGAAAACCTAGTAGTGGGAAAAGGAGAAGAAGAAACTTGGAATCTTCATCATCCATCATCAACATCATCTCATCTTCATCAACATCATCAACAACATCATCCATCATCAACTTGGAAACTTGTATGCCCAGTTGGAAGGCTTGAAATAGGTATAACACTAAGTCCCATTGGAAGCGACGAATGGAAGACTTGAAATTGGTATTACACTGAGTCCCATAGGAAGTGACGATTCTTACGGTTGAGGATTCCCTTAGAATCTGAATCCATTCGTATGTCAAAGTAAGATACAAGGACCCGTGAACCGTGTCGAGAGTCCTAAACATAGGATCAGATAGGGTAAGATGCCTTGGTATGGTTTGCGATTAGTGATGGTTTGAGTTGTTGAACTCAAGAAACATGTTGCTATATAGTGAAAAGATTGAGGACTCAAGTCTATTTTTCCCATTTTGTGACTTGAGCTAGTGACTAGTTACAACCTTGTAAAGTCGAGAGAACTCATAAGATAGGGAACCCATTGGGGTTATTATCTCACCTCATGTTGTTGATTATTTTTCAGGTGTCACCGATTCGGCGAAGGGTAAGGACAAATTAGCTTGATGTCCTTACTTATCTTATCTTTTTGGATGGCTTTCTGCTGTGAAGATGTTATTTTGAGTTCATTCCATAATGATCTAGTTCTTTAGTTTCATTTTGGGCATCTTGTATATGGTGTGCCATTGTTAGTTGTTTATCTTAGGCGTGTAATATGTACAATGTGTCACTGGGAACTTATGTATTTCAATACCAAATTTGCAACAATGCATAATATGTACAATTCTAGACATGTATTATATATGGGTGTTACAGAGGGAGATGGAGGATGTATTTGTTGGTGGTGTCATGACAGAGAGAGTATAGTTTCATTTAAGTTTTTTTTTTGTGTTTTTCCAAGAGTGAAGTGAGATGAAGATATGTTATGTTGCATTGTGATGTATGAGAGGAGGAAAGATATTTGTCTTGGAAAGTTGATGAAGAAAGATATGGAGTTATTTGTCCTTGTAGTATATGGTATAGAGGAAAGAAAAAGAGAAAAAAATAGAAATGAATTGTCACATGGGGGCGGTTTTGGATCTCTCTCTCTCTCTCTCTCTCTCTCTCTCTCTCTCTCTCCCCCCCCCCCCCAATTTTACAACATAAATTATATATATATATAAAATTCAAATTTCTAAAACTACCCTTTGGACATTACTTAGTGTTAAAAAATGTTAAAATTAACTAAACTAAATAAAATCGAAATGAAAATGCAGTAAATTCTATTTATTTTTTCTGAACAATTTGATAAAAAAGATAAAAATAAAAGGGATTAAAATAAATAAAAATCGAGCACGAAAGATCTCAAAAAATTAAAATGAATGTATTAAAACGATCAGTGCGAAATAAACTTCTAGGAATCATACAAGTTTTGATCAAATTTGGAAATAAAAATTGATCGGTTAAAAGGCTCATATAGACAAAAATGCGTCCGAAAAAGCAGTTGATAAAATAAAACGAGAACATTAGGTTAAACTATGTGAAACATAGATTAAGAATACTGACGTCTGCAAGCTCGATTTTGAAAATTTTCGCCTTCTAGTTTGACGTACAGTTGAGAAACGATTCGACCATTTGTCTGTAAATCCTAAAAATTTTTTTGGTTGATATTTTAAGCATTATACGGAAAAAAAAGCATACCATGATAAGTAAAAAATGCAGTTGTCTTGTAAATGCGTTGAATTACTGATAGAATAATCATGAATAGACAATCAGATGCAAATGAATTGCTCTTGGACCATTTACTTCTAATTCTTAATCACAATTAAAACCCTACAGAGATTCAGATGATGAAAATACTCTTGATTGTCACCCTTTGGACCTTTTAAACAAGATGAAATGGAATGAACGATGCAATGTGATTGAGAAATCAAGCCTTTTGACTTCTAAATCAACAGGTGACTGAATGAATGTCATAAAGACAAGATAAAATGCCATAACTCCTAACTTTTCATCTAATCCCTGATGAATGCTTTTGACTGAAAGAAATATATGAAAAAGTGAACGCTTGCACTATGAAGATGCAAGTAAAAGACTCTGGGTAAAATTTAGGGTATAACAATATAACCATTAAAAAAATTGTTGAAAAAATCAATCATAATATCTTTAACATAAAGTGAATGATTTTATATGCAAAACCCTCCTTTAGAAGGCTAAGTATATGATATGGTTTTTAAGTAAAATGATAATGCATTGATAAAAATACTCCAAAGCTCTTTTTTTTACATTTAAAAAGAGAACACTTTTTAATGGTAAATATGTTATATGTATAATAGAAAAGGGTTGCTCTTTAAATCTTATGGGGTGTTTCTTCACAACTATGAAATTTCACAAATGTCTTTAACGTTTAGAGATGCATATTCAGACACATTTTTTTCACACCCATCAGGACAAATTGATGAGACACCCTTATTTTTCCAAAATTTAATTTGGAGATGTATCTCTGTATCAACATAAGGGTGAGTCTAGAGATACATTTATGTAAAAACCCTTAATTCAAAATTCAGAGAGTATTTTAGAGATGCATCTCCGGTCGCGTTTATTTCATATACATGCGCCAGACCCTTCCTTCTTCTTTCTTCATTTCATTCAAAGTCACAAAAACTCCATTTGAGCTCTTTTGCTGCAAATAATTTCCAAACCCCATTTGAGCAAGTTTCTTCAAGTTCACTCACTACATTCTACTTAATTTACTGTAAAGTCACTCACTCTATTCAAGCTTGTCATCCACAACTCTAATTTGGTAAGGTTCTCATTTAATTTCTTTTTTTGATATTTGAATGAAGTGTTTGGTAACATATGTCATTTAAGATGCATTAGATATTAGTACAGTCAAAATATGTAGCTGATATAGACATGCATTTTTAATTTGGTTGGAGTTTAGGGCATCAATGGGGTTTCTACTCTTTATGAAAGTCGCGAGTTTATCCAGAGATTCATCTCCGAATTTTTTCTAAATAGTTTTCGGAGACGTATTTCCGGATTTGGGCCTGAATGCATTTTCTGGCTGGTTTTATTACATTTACAATGGCTATAAACAACCATGATAGATTGAGGATTGACCACGTGTCCCAACACGCATCTGTACAACGTGAGAGGGCCAGGGGCAGGCCCACGAGGCCACGAATCGATGCTACCTCGTTTGATGGTTCATAAGGCTAAGGTTCACAACCATATTCTACTACTACCTAGAGTCTTCTTTTTCAAGCATCTACATCACGGGAAGCATTTGAAGCTTATGAAGCTAATTACGAGGAACCCACTACTGATGTTGATGCCCTTGTAGATTGTTATCCAAGAGGACTATTTGACACCTCCTTACTTCATCTCTATGGAGACCATACTAATAGACATGTCTTGGAAGGAAGGTATATTTATTTAATTTTTCATTACATATGTTTTATACTAATTTAACCGCGATTGATGGTGATATATTTATTTTTACACGAGCGGCTTTGTCCAAAACCTATAATTAGGGTCTGTTACTATAGGTTCAGGAACATCACCACTAAGAAAACTATAATTTACACTGTCCTCTAAGATAAGTCACACACTTTAGGACCAATCTATGTAGTTTGAGCCATCTAGTTTTTGAATATTAACTTGAAGAAATTTATTTTGACCCCCACCTCTGGAGTTGAATGATCCAATGCTACTATAACTACCATCATAGTCATAACCATAATTATTACATGGAATACCTCTATCTAAATTGAATCCTTCATAAACATTGTTATGTACAATGAACTCTGATAGAACAAATCCTCGTCCACCACCTTGGTCCAACTCAGGTAGAACAATTCCTTGTCCATTACCTAAGATAAACTCTAGTGTAATAAAACTCTGTTGACTATCGCGTCTTATAGCTTGCAATTCAGGAATGGCACAGTCGGTGTTACCTTTTTCTGGGGTTCCACGACTACCAGCAACACTAAGTTCCTTGTGACGCAGTCGAAAACACTACAAATTAGCAAGCGATAGGCCTATTATGAAAGCACAGGTTTGCAAGCGAAAAACCTGTTAGATAAAACGTTAGAATCTACCATATAAAGAAAAGTGTTGAATATTATTATGATGAAAGATAATCCTGAAAGCCACTTCCAAGAGTGTTTAAAAAATAAACCCTAATGGGATTTTAATCCAAAAGAAGAAATAAAACAAAGAAAATTGCGTAAAATATTATAATGCTTTCTGACACGCGACTTCTTCTTCAGTACACACAGCTAACCTTCCTACATCTGTCTCATCCACCTTTGAAGAACTAGACCCCAGGTTCTCTTCTTGATAAATATCCTCATTTTCTTGATATTCATGAATGTCAACAACATTGAAAGTATTGAAAATATTCATAGAATCCGGAAGTGCCACCACATAAGCAATGCCATTGATCTTTCGGGTCACATTGAACGAACCATACTTGCGCGATTACAGTTTTCTATAAGTACCAACTAGGAACCTCTCCTTACACAAAAACACCAACACATCCTTTCCTATATTTGAAAGCTGTAACTCTCATGCGTTTATCAGGTAGTTGCCTTATTCTTTTGCCTAATATCCTTTAACTTAGCCTTGATAGCTTCTTTAACAACTACCATCTTCTCACCCATATTATTAGCATCTGCACTAACTTCAGGAACCTTAGGCAACTTAACCAAATCAATTACATGTTTAGGAACAAAAGTATAAACCATAGAAATGGGTGATTTCCATGTAGTTGAGTGCACAAGGCTGTTGTAAGAAAAATTGACCTGAGGCAAAATTCAATCCCATTATTTTGGCTTGTCCTCGCAAACACTCCTAATCATATTCCCCAAAGTTCAATTGGTTACCTCAATTGGCCCATATGTTTGAGGAAGAGCCGTGGAACTCATGTTCAACACGGTTCTAAACAGTCTCTAGAGAGTAATCCAGAAATGACTGAGAAATTTGGTGTCCCTATCCAAAGTAATTGTCGTAAGAACCCCTTGAAGACGCATAACCTCCTTGAAAAATAATTTGGTTATGTTGGACGCATCATCAGTCTTCTTACAAGCAATAAAGTGTGTCATCTTAGAGAATCTTTCTAATACAACGAGCACAGAGTAGACACCTTGCTATGTACGAGGCAAGCCCAATACGAAATCCATGGTTAAATCTAGCCAAACAACATCAAGAATAGTTAAAGGCATATAAAGACCAGTATTTTGAGACTGGCCTTTAGAAACCTGACAAGTATAACATCTATTGATTATAGCACCAACATCCCTCCTCAAGTGTGTCCAATAATATCTCTCCTCCAGGCTAACGCTGGTCTTGTCTCTACCCAAATGATCACTAAGACCACTACCATATAGATCTCAGATTAAATTCTCTCTTAAGGACGAGCAAGAAATGCATAATCGATCCCCTTTAAAAATATAGCCATCTCAAATACGAAAATTTTCACAAGGATGCTTTCCACTGCATTTGGTCCATAAATCCTTGAATTCATCATCTCTTTCATACAACTCTTTCACGCACTCAAAGCCTAATATTTAAAGAGAAAAGGTAATTAGAAACGAATCCCTCCTACTCAATTCATCCACTACCTTGTTAAGAGCCCCTAGCTTATGTGAATAATAAAAGGAATTTTTTTATAGAAAACTCACCCACCAAGCATGCATCGCGTTTATCACCTTCTAGATGTGAAGAAACTTCAAAGCTTGAAGGTTAGTGAACATAATGAACTCCTTCTAAATCAAATAATGTTTCCACATGCGCATATATCTAAAGACTGCATAGAATTACTGTTCATAAATACTCCATTTCTGGTGAGAATTGCTTAATTTCTAGTTTAAAATGGCCATTGGTTTCTTCTTTGTTTTTCCATTGTTGTTTATTCTTTTTATATTGGTAGATGAAGTTTTAAACATTGTTGTGTCTGTCTCATCCTACATTCATTATAATATCCTGGATTCTCCATTATTGACAGAAGAATCATAGAATGTTTTGTTCATAAAAGCTAGAAAAGAAGGAAAATAATAAGAACAAACATACATAATTTAAGTTTAAACTTCCAACTAAATTAGTGTTTTATACCATTATAAGCTCATGTATAGCCTTTTATGTGTTTGTCTTATTGCTTCATTAAGTATTGTTCCCACTCTATTTTTTTTGGCAAAAGTTATCTTCACTGTATGATTTGTTAATAGTTCATAAAAGGATGTTTTGGTTCTTTTAGTGCATATCTATGAAGCACAGACTTTGACACAGATACCAGATCTAGAACAGAACACGACACGGACACTCCGACACTAATAATGTTAAAACATAAGACACAGACACCACTATATATACAAGAATATTTCACCTTTATTTATCCATTTACGATATAAATATTTGAAAATTTTCATTAGAATATTAATGTCTTTAATTCTTTATTGATATCATTCCTTAAATACACGTTTAACAATTTTAAACAATTTTAAATTTGTGTGAGATTTGTAAAAGTGTATTAAAACAAAGAAAAAACAAAATGTTGTTTTAAACACTTGTCTGAATTGTATGACATATGTGTTATGAGTGTCTTATGGATGTCAAACATTGATTTGAAGAGTGTCAAAACAAAGAAAAAAACTATTTTTTAATGGATACTCATATGACTTTTCCAACATTTCTTTGACTTTTCTGACACGTGTCGTACGGGTGTCATACAAGTGTCGGACACCAACGCGTTTCAAACACCGCGACACACCTACTCTTAAAGGTGTTCGTGCTTCATAGGTGCATATTATATGATGCGGACTTTTCATTGCTACAAGTAGTATCACTAGTTCGGGTAGGATTAACATATTAACAATGGACTTTTTAGGAACAACTTAAGATATATAATGTTTTGTAAAAGTAAAAAAAAAGTTTGTTTCCTCTGTTTTAGTTTCCAAATTTATCTTCTGCATATGATATCGTTTTTTTTTAATGTTTTTTTTCTCCATATGTTCTAGTGTTACTGAAACTTTATACACATTATTCACATATAATGGAATGCTTGTAAGTTACAATTAACATTCACTAAATAATTATGCTTGCTTTCTCTGTAACTTTATACAATTTAACATTCACTAAAACTTTATACACATTATTCACATATAATGGATGAATGTTAATAGATTAAGTGTGGGTGTATGATAATGGAATGGTTGAACTTATTCAATTTGCTAAAAGAAATATTTCAGACAGTAATGAATTTTTTTATTGCTCTTGTATTTTTCTTGGGAATTAGGGCTGGAAATGAGTCGAGTCAAGTCGAACTCGCCTCAGTTCGGCTCGACTCGTTAAGAATTGGTTCAGCTCAAATATCGGTTCGAATTCAACACAAACTTTATTTTAAGCTCAAACTCGGCTCGTTATAAGTTTACGAACAGTTCGGTTCAACTCATTAAGTTCATCTCATTAGGTTCAGCTCACATCATTCACAGACCTAAAAGCTATTTTTTTAAATCTATTTTTTTTAATATATTTGACATTTTAAATTAATATTCTTTTAAAAAATAAAATATTAAAATAAAATAAAAGTTATCAGATTGAAATTTGACTTTATCTCAAAAATCTACTAATTCAAAACCTACACAACTTTCAAGAGATACATTTGAGAGTCTAATTCAAAAACTACTAAATTGAAGTTTAAATTTGTCTAAGATTTGGAGTAAATATTTAAACCTAATATTAAAGACAATATAATCATTATCATATGTAATCGAGTTGACTCATGAACCTAACGAGTCAAACTATGTATAGTTCAAGTTCAGCTCATTTAGTTAACGAACTTAATTTTTCGCTCATATTCAGCTCATTTGGTTCATGAACCCAGTTCAGCGATTTAATTGCCGAACCGAGTTCCGAACTATTTTTGTGTTGGTTCGGTTCATTCTCAGCCCTATTGGGAATACAAAATAAATATGAAGAAAAAAATTGAATAATCTATATTGTATGAAAAATTTTCAACTTTATACGACAGGGATGTGATATGGTGAAATGACAAACCCTCAACTACGTTACACAGAAAGAAAGTTAATGTAGATATGGATAATATACTAGAATATATGATATGTAATTATTGAAGTATAACAGAGTCACATAAAGTTAAATAAATTGTGTATTTGAAAACACTATGAAGACTGTATTATATATAGAGAGGAAGTTGATATCTTCTCGGGTCTTTCAATGGCTCCGCCTGATCCAGAAGAAACTTGACGTTGGGATCCATAGGTGTATCAATAGGAAGAAAATAAAGGATACCAGTTTCATTGAGAATGTCTAAGATATACTTGCACGAGTTGATTGTAATGTCGGATGACGATTGGGAAACTTCAATGCCTAAGAACTATCTAACTGGCCCGAAGTCTTTTCTTTGGAAATTTTTGAAAAGATGAGTTTTGAGATGCTGGATACCCTCAGTATCATATCTAGTGATACCAATGTCATCAACATAGACCACAAGAAAAATGCGTCCACCGGTGGAAGAATGAAGGAAGAAAATAGAGTGATATGCTTCACATATCATCATACCAAATTCTATCAAGATAGAGTGGAAGTGACCAAACCAAGAACGTGTGGATTGTTTTAGCCCATAAAGAGAACGACGAAGTCGAAAAACAGCTCTAGAACTTCCAGGAACAAAAAAACCTAGAGGTTGATCCATAAAACTTCTTCCTTTAATTCTTTGTGTAAAAAAGGCATTTTTAACGTCCAAATGATGAAGCGGGCAATGAAAAATAGACGACATAGCAAGAAAGCGGTGGAATGAACTTATCTTGGCCACAAAGAAGAAGTGTCTCCATAATCAAGACCAAATATCAATGTGTATCCTTTGGCTACCAAACGAGCTTTTAAAGGATCAATATAACCATCTGGTCCAACTTTTATTGTATAAACACATCTACATCCCACTATAGTTTTGTCTGGAGGTAAAGTAATAATGTCCCAAGTGTTATTTGAATGTAATGTATCCATTTCTTCCAACATCGCCTGAGACCAATTGGGATAAGTCATAACTTCACCTGTGGACTTAGGAATAAACACGTAATACAAAGAATAAACAAAAGAGACATACAAAGTAGAGATATAGTCATATGTAAAACACAAGCATATTTAGGATTAGGATGATGAGACCTAATACCTTTTTGTAATGCTATTGGAAGGTTAAGTTCAGGTGATGTAACGGGAGGAACAGTTGGAGCAGGAGATGGTGCTGGTGAATCAATATCAACGGTTACATCCGATGAACGATGTGTCTATTGCTGGTAGACCTACAGGTTACCGTGAAAATTGGTAAAAAATCGCTGGTCTTCCAAAAATTGGTTTACTTGCAGGATCAACCAGTGAATCCTAATGACATATCTATTGTTTAATTTCTTATTGGAAAGTTGAAGAACACTTCGACAATATTCATGTTTGTAAAGGTTTATATTAAAGTTTTCGAAAAGGATAAACTTTGTATAAATTGGTAAAGAAAATGCAATGAAGAAAAAATTCAGAGTAAAAGTGTGTAGCGAGCGATTTTGGACGCGGTTCTTAAGCGCTGGTCGCTCTCTGCGGTTTGAGCTTAAACTACAGGTCGATTCATTTTTTATCCTATTGTGAGCTGAATAAGGAAGGGAAATAGATGTCTCCAATTAACCCTGCTTTGCATACTGAGTTTAAACAGCGGTCTGTTAGGTTACAGATGCTATCAATGTGGGGGGGCCTTTGTACTGGTTATTTGTATTTTCACCAATACGGTTTTCTTTCTTTCTAGGACTTTCAAGCGGGGAACAAGGATTAGGATGTTAGGACTGATGCTTTTGAATTACTGCTTTTGATTGATGGAGATATGGGATTTGGGTTTTTTTTGTTTTGTTTAGTGTGCTCGCTAAGATCTTTTCTTTCGATCTTATGCCTACGTATTCCCGTTTACCGAAACAGGGAAATCAGAGCGTTCGTAGTTCCTCCTATTCTATGGGAGGAAATGGGTGTTTTTGTGTCTTGTTCAAAGCCCAAGACGTGAAGCGATAAGTGATTTGTATCTTGTTCAAAGCCCAAGATGTGAAGCTGAAAGGTCTATTTGTGTCTTGTTCAAAGCCCCAGACGTGAAGCTGAAGGACCTCGACTTTAGAGAGAATTTGTCATCTCTAAAGAAGGATTAAAGGAGAATTACTTTAACCGGGATACACGGATCCTAGCAATGCCATAATTTCCTAAGAAGGGGTTTTATCCTGAAGGAGAAGACTTTAACTCAGTGTAGAGCAATGCTATCCTTCCTTAAGAATTTCTCATACTAAAAGAGGGACAGTGGCATGGATGTAGATGATCCAGAGGCTTGCCGCTTACAGCCATTAGATGAAGGGGAAGGAGTGTACTGTGTTTGGGTACTGTGAACGAGGCACATCTTTGATGCTAAAAGGTTGATTGGATCAACCAGTGGTTTTCTTATACAAAGCCTAAGAGGAGGCTAATATGTGTCTCGTACAAAGCCCGAGAGAGAGGCTAAAAGGTTTTGACCCGACGATGGAGTCGTTTGGTATCTCGTATAAAGCCCGAGATAGAGGCTGTTTGACTCAACAAGAGAGATTTTTTGTATCTCGTACGAAGCCCGGGATGGAGGCGAATATTTGTTTGGTTCAATAAGAACCTTTTTGTATCTCGTATAAAGCCCGAGATGGAGGCGAAAGGGGTGATTGACTCAATGAGGGAGTCTCTTATGTGTCTCGTACAAAGCCCGAGAGAGAGGCTAAACTTTGTTTGACTCCGTTGGGGAGAATCATTGTACAAAGCCCAAGAGGGAGCCTATGGTTACTGTTTCATTTGAGTGACAGGTCCAGTATACTGATTTTTACAGAGAAAATCAGTTCTTATATGAGCAACACTGTACTCATGGATTTGATTCAAGGATCCGGGTTATTCCTGTTCTTTAAGGAAGCGGGAAATCCGAAGGGTATTGAGACTGTCCGAGTCTACGGGTTTCCTTCCTATTTAACGAAGGGGTGCTTGAGAATGTCTTTGAGACTCAAGGAAGTAAGACTATCCAAGTCTAGAGTGTCATCTTTTGTACCATGCTTTGAGAAACAGTAGTAGACTCTATGAAAGGACTATTCTATGAAGATGATTAAGTTCTGTTCCTATACCTCTAGGAGGTCGTCGGGACAATTTGTATGAAGCCCAAGAGGAGGCTAGAATCTTTTAAGAAGCCGATCGGTCCTTGTACGAAGCCCAAGAGAAGGCTATCATTCCCGGAGGAAGAGATCATTATACGAAGCCTAATAGGAGGCTGTGATTACTTCTAAGAAGCCGTAGGGTCCTTGTACTAAGCCCAAGAGGAGGCGGGGTTGCTTTTAGGAAGCCTGTGGGTCCTTGTACGATGCCCAAGAGGAGGCCGATGCTTTTAAGAAGCCCGTGGGTCCCAAACCAAAGAAACGTTCAAGAAAAGTTTCACCGAGAATAATTCATTTAGTGAACAGTTCTGAGGTTTGAAGAAATTCAAGAGAAGTTTCACCGAGAATAATTCATCTCTGGGGAATAGAATTTCTTGACAATTCCTAGTGAGGACAACCGAAGAGAAGACTGTATCTGGTAATCCTATTGGGGATCTAGTTCAGTCTATTTCTAAGAGTGACAGTCTGAGAAAGGGTTCAAAAAGAATCTGCCTTTCATATCTCCATATTGTTTAACCCCAAGAGGAGGGAAGACTGTGTCTGGTAATCCTATGTGGATCTAGTTTTGACTGTAAGTTCAGAGTGATCAACAGGGCTTTACCTAGTGCTAGACGTAGTTGTCGGGGAAACTCGAAATATCTATACTATTATTACACAGTTGATATGAGTTTATGAAAGGAGACTTACAGCGAAACAGCCCCACCATACAGTATATATATATGAAAGCGGTAAATGAAAGCAATAACCACTTACTCGGTTGTAGAGCTTCCATGCTGTTTGGTTAGTTGTTCAACAAAGAAAGATTGAAAACAACGGTATATACAAAATCAAAGGAGAAAGTGCTTTGAAAAAGAAAGATTTGGGGTTTACAGCTCAAGGAGAGGCCCAGGGTTTTATCAGTGAGCGCACTGTTTGAATTTGTACAGAGGGACTTATACAAGTGACTGAGGCCCAAAATGTTTTTTGTACAAAGGGATGGGTCTTACACTCTCTCAAGAGGCCCAAAAAGTTTAAAGAAAAAGAGTGGGGCTTATAACACGAGGGTAGGCCCAGTTGTCTTTTCGCTTAAAAATGGCGATCACGCCGATGTTTTCTTTTAACGCAGAGGGACTTATACAATAAGTGAGGCCCAAATGATTTTGGTTAAAAGGGGGATGGGTCTTACACTCTATTAGAGGCCTAAAAGTTTTGAATGGGTCTTATAGCTCGAGGAGAGGCCCAAGGTTATTTTTCAAAAAAGGCGACGATCGCGCCGTTCGTTTTTTGACGGTATCGGGACTTATACAATACACTGAGGCCCAAAATGTTTTGGTCAAGAAAGGATTGGGTCTTACACTCTATTAGAGGCCCAAAGTGTTTTGAAAATGATTTATGAGGGTTAAATTAATCCAAAAACCCTAATTTGTTTTCAAAAAAATGTATTTAATTGAATAAAAATTCAATTAAAATGATCAAAATTGTTTAACATGTGAAAAACAAATTTTGATTTTGGATTAATGCTTCAAAAATTAAGTATTGACCTACAAAATAATTAGAAAGCATCAAAAGTTGCAAAATCAATGTGGAAAAAATATTTAAAATGTCAAAAACAATTAAAATATTAATTCTTTGCAAAAATATCAATTATATGAAATAAATAATATTTTTGGGATTTTTTGATAAAATAAAATATTTTAACATTTTTATGAATTATCAAAAAAAGAATCAACTCAAAATCATTAAAACTCAGAGAGAAATTAATTTTTGAATCAATTAAACAAAATCACAAAATTCAAATATTTGAATTTGGAAAAAAGGCGCCAAGAACAAGCTGAAGAACACGCGCGTGTTCTTGGATTCTCAGATTTGTTTTTTCTCTCCAATCTCACTGAATACTTAATCATATCATGCAATCCACATATCATTATGCTCGTCTCAACCTCACGATCTTGTTTATGTCCATTAATTTCATTTAAATTAAACATACAACAAGTAATCACGAAAAATCCTCAAGAACCCTAATTTTTGCATGAAGGCTAGGATTTTTGATACACGATTCAAACAATGCAATTAATTGAGGGAAAACATTCCATACATGATTATGAACATATGGCCAAATTATTGTGCGAGGAAATATGCATAGATTGAGAGATGACCAAGTATGTGCTTACCTCCAAGCCGTGACAGCAAGTGCAAAGTGATTTTTTATTTGGAGGTGTTACAGATGAGTGGTGATGATCTGAACAGCTTCCCTACACCCTATGGATTGTGTTTGAATGCTTGGACTTGATTGAAATTGGCTGGATCACTTTGTGGTACCTCAGCTGCAACTTGTTTGAAATTTTGAGCAACCAGCTGGTGATTTTGTGAAATTGGTGTTTCAGAAGTGATCTAAGTGTTTGGATCACTTCTATATGATGTATGTGAGGTGTGTGAGTGATTGGTTTGATTGGAATTGCTCTCAAACTCAAAACCCGATAGCTACCTTGCTAAGAAAGGCATTTTTGCCAAGAGAAAGAGATTTTGAGGAAAGCATCTGTTAGATGGATTTGGTGTACTCAAACTGATCACAATTGAGCTCTATTTATAGTAGAGAAAGTTTGTTTTGCAAGGAATAGTGAATGGCAGTTGCTAAGTAGGTTTGACCAATGTTGGCAAATGAAAATCCAAGTATCCTCTAGCCATTGACTAGAGGTTAGGGCACAGAGCTTTGGTTCCCTTGGTCTTGGATAAGTCTTGACTGATTTCAGATGAGAATGGCTCAGTCCATGCCACCTTGATGATTCCATTGAATGCTTCAATCCAAATTTGGAGTCTTGTCCCTATTTTGGCCATTCTAGGTTTAACATGCTATTTCTAGTTCCATGGACTTTGGAGGCTTGGCTCAGTGATTGTCCCCTTTAGATTCAATCCTCTGAGGTGTCCAAGTGGATAGGAGCATTTGAATTTGGCTGATTTTGGCAAATCGAGCAAAGTTGCAAATTCTGCCTTGCCTTTGACAGATTTCAGCAAGGCAACTTGCCAATGTCATATCCCATGATGTAAGTTGAATTTGGTAATGTTCTTGGCCATTTTGGAAAGCCCTTACATGATACAGCAACTGTTTGAACAAGTTTGGTTTTGATCTCTTTTGATTCCAAGTGAAAAACCCCTCTACATTTGGCAAAAAGTGAGGTCAAATCTGACTTAGTGAAATTTTCACTAAGTGTTTTAACAAAGTGTGATTTCTTGATTTTGATCACTCCATAACTCAAAATCCTTAATGAATTGGACTTAGGTCTAGTTGAAGTTTTTGTAGAGGGTAATGAGGGCTACAAATCCATATTTGGATGAGAAAAAATGGCCATATGGTTTAGGAGTTATGACCCTCCAAAGTTAGTGTATTAGTGGTACTTTTTCCATAACTTGGAAAAATTTCTAAGTTTTATGGTTACCCCTTTTACAAGTTATCCCACTTTCTTTGGTTTTTCTTGATGAATGATGATTCAAATCATACATTAACATCATTTTAGGGTTAAAAATCCATTTTGGTGAAAAATCTCAAAAAGTCAAAGTTGACTTTTGTGCACAGTTGACTTTTTATCAGATGAATTCCAAACTGTGCAATTCTTTAGGAAATCATGTCCTTGACCTAAATCAAACTTGATGGACATGTTCCATGGGTGTCATAGGGTGTATTGAGGCATGTCCTAGGGTTTGGGAGCATGTCCTGGTCAAAAGTCAAAGTTGCAGTTGACTTTCCTCGCGAAACCCTAATTGTGGTGCAGATGAAATTGAGACTTGTTGCTCAAGCTTCTTGGATTAATCCATTGTTCCAAATGGATCAATATAGTTCATTTGAGACCCTCAAACCCTCTCTTGAGGTCTTGGCTCATGATTTGCCCTAAAAGTCAACTTAGGGGTGAATTAGGTCAAGAAACCCTAATTCCTGATTTTTGATGTATGCATCCCCTGAGGTCAAATTGACTTGATGTTTGAGTCCATGAGGTTCCATGGAGTATATTAGGTTATGTTTTGGATCATTGGCTTGTGCCCAGATGAAAAATTTCCATCTGGAGGCCCTGGTCGACCAAAACCCTAATTTGGTGACACTGTCGATCTTGAGACTTAATCCACCTAAAAGGGAGCAGCCTTGTGCTTAATCCTTGAAGTCGGAGTCCTTTTGATCCTTTGTGGATGCTTGAGAGGTTATACAAGTTGAAGATCATGTCATTCCTTGATTGATCCCTTGTCTAAGCACTCAGAGAGGGCTTGAAACCCTAATTTTGATTGTAGTGGATGCTCACCCAACTTTGGGGAGACTGGTGAAGTATGATGGTTCCTCCATATTGTGATGATGATTTGCACAATGATGGGAAATCTTAGTGGTCAAAATTTGGGGTATGACAGATGCCCCTATTTAATCTTCTTGGACACGAAGGTGTGAATGGCGAAGGTATTCGGGCATTCGGGGTGCAAGAGGATTAAATATCGGAATACCCAAAATTTTGATGGCGGTTATGAATGGTAGCTTGCGCATTCATCTTCTTTTGCTAAGCAATGATGCTTAGAAAAGGTAAACTTCCCCTCGATCCTGGTTTCTTACCGAGGACCTGGTCTTAGTTGTGGAGACGAACTTCCCCTTGATCCTGGTTTCCTACCAAGGAACTGGTCTCAGTTTCTGATTTAAACTTCCCCTCGATCCTGGTTTCCTACCAAGGAACTGGTCTTAGTTTTTGATTTAAACTTCCCCTCGATCCTGGTTTCCTACCAAGGACCTGGTTTCAGTTTCTTTTGTCAATAAACTTTATTGACAAGGAACGCTATTTGTAGCGGATTTTTCTCAAACTTCTCGCCGAATTTTCCTGGAGAGATGCCATTTGACGGAAAAAGCTTTGATGTCTGAGTTGTAGAGGTGTACAAACTTCTCTGTTTTGGAGACGCCATTTGTCGATTCTATTGGGGGAATGCGAGTCCCCGGAGAGACTGTTTTCGTTTGGGATCTTACATCATACTTTTCTCGGGATCTTCCCGGAGATATGCCATATGATGAGGTCCAATTTTGAGGTGCCGATGACCTTTTCATCAGCGGTCTTTTTGGAGAAAAACTGCTGTATTGCTGACTCTCTGTTTAAGAGGCTTCCTCTAGGGATTTTCCTTAATCCGGGAAAGCAAAAATATCATCTTCAATGGCGAAGAGTGACATTTGTTGAAGGTTCTCTGGTCTTTCAGAGGTTCAAGTTATCAAAGTGGTCGAAGGCCAACTTCCTCTCAGAAATAAACTGGAGGCGAGGTTGTTCAAACGCAGCGTTTCCTGACGAGGCAAGAACTGACAACTCGATTGAGAGGACTGTTATCACTAGGGGACGAGACCGACTAGAGTGATAGTGACGCAATATGAAATGTAAATGCAAATCAATAATGCATGATGTATGTATGTATATGCTGACAAAACTGACGCGACATACAAACTAAAAGATGAACATGACTGGATACTCGGCCATCGCGGGGCGTGTAAAAATATCGCTGGTTCAAAATAGAAATTCCACCTTACTTAGGAGAGATAATCCCTGTTGGGGAGCTACCGTTGGTCGGGCTTAAGAGATAAGAACTCGGTCGAGGCCTGTCAGATGAAACGAGGTCTCTGACATAGTTGATCCTTCATTTAGGCGTACTGGCATAGAAGGAGTACTTTGATTCTGTACTTTGAAGTTCGCTTACTTCTGAAGAAGTGGTTGACGCTCTTTCGATGTTCAACAGTCAAAAGAAATTGCCATCTTTGTTTAAAATTAGAAAAAGTTTTAACAAGTAAATTCATTTTGTTTTATTTCAAGAATCGTTAATCATGTTAACAACGTCGTTCTGTAAAGCTAAAACAAATAAGAATTACAAACAAAAGCACAAAGGCTCAAATTTTATTGATAGGATGGAGATCAGCCAAACACGTGATTCCAAAGAGTATTTACAAAGTTAGAAAATGGTAATTTACAGGGAAAAGGGCTACGTTGAAACATGACGACCACTATCCTTCTACCAACTTTGAATTCGGGGCATCCTGAGCTTCCGTCGAAGATGACCTTGACTGGAGTTTTCTGACAGATGATGTAACTGCTACTGCTGAGGGATTTGCCTCTGTTGAACATAGTTACTTGCCATTATCCCTAATTTTCACCTAGATTGTACTATGAGATTTCCAATCCATCGGGATGATTTTTTTTCATGTCTCTAACTTTTGCCTGGACCGCCCTTTCGGGTTTTCAATCCACCGAGACGTTTTTTTTTTAGTTTAGGCGAAGTATTTCTTGACTACATCAACAATCGTGGGGTAGGCAAATTCCTCTCCATCCATGGTTGCAAGTCTCAAGGCACCGCCTGAGAAAGCTTTCGTGACCACATAGGGGCCATCATAATTCGGAGTCCACTTGCCTCGCGAATCAGTGAGAAACGATTGTATCTTCTTGAGCACAAGGTCTCCTTGTCTGAAGACACGAGGTCGGACCTTTTTGTCAAACGCCCTCTTCATTCTTTGTTGATACAACTGACCGTGGCATAGTGCCGTGATTCTCTTTTCTTCGATCAGATTGAGTTCGTCGTGTCGGCTTTGACACCACTCAGCTTCGGTGAGCTTCGCTTCCTTCAATACCCGGATTGATGGGATCTCTACTTCTATGGGGAGCACTGCTTCCATGCCATACACTAGAGAGAAAGGGGTAGCCCCTGTTGAAGTGCGGACAGATGTACGATAACCGTGAAGAGCAAAGGGTAGCATTTCGTGCCAGTCTTTGTAGGTCACAACCATCTTTTAAACGATCCTCTTGATGTTCTTGTTAGCCGCTTCTACCGCTCCGTTCATCTTAGGTCGGTAGGGAGATGAGTTATGGTGTTCGATCTTGAACTCAATGCACAACTCTTTCATCATCTTATTGTTCAAGTTAGATCCATTATTAGTAATGATCTGGCTCGGAACACCATAACGGCAAATGATATTGTTTTTGATAAATCGGACCACCACTTGTCGGGTTACATTGGCGAATGACGCTGCTTCGACCCACTTGGTGAAGTAGTCAATGGCTACTAGGATGAACCGATGTCCGTTTGAAGCCTTGGGCTGAATCAAGCCAATCATGTCGATTCCCCATATGGAAAAAGGCCATGGGGAAGAAAGAACTTTGAGATGTGATGGCGGTACATGAATTTTTTCGGAGTATATCTGACACTTGTGACACCTCCTCATGTACTTGTAGCAGTCGGATTCCATTGTCAACCAATAGTACCCTGCTCTTAGAATTTTTCTCGCCATTGTGTGTCCATTGGCATGAGTGCCAAAGGATCCTTCATGAATTTCTTTCATAAGCATGTCTGCTTCTGGTCTGTCGACGCATCGGAGCAAAGCCATGTCAAAATTCCTCTTATAAAGAGTATCCCCGCTCAGGAAGAAGTTTCCAGCCAATCTTCTGAGGATTTTTCTGTCTTTTCTGAGTGCCCCAGATGGGTACTCTTGTTTCTGAAGGAAGCATTTGATATCGTGATACCAAGGTTTGTCATCTATGACTGCTTCGATCGTGAAGATGTAAGCGGGCCTTTCAAGGCGCATTATGTCGATCTTAGGTATATCATTCCATTAACCTACACTAATCATAGAAGCGATAGTGGCTAATGCATCAGCCATGTGATTCTCCTCACGAGGGATGTGATGAAACTCGATTCTATTGAAGAAGGGTAACAACCTTCTTGCATAGTCTTTGTAAGGAATCAATCCTGATTGGTATGTGTTCCAATCTCCTTTTATCTGATTGATAATCAGGGCTGAGTCGCCGTATACGTCCAAGTTTTTGATCCTTAAATCAATCGCTTCCTCGAGACCCATGATACATGCTTCGTATTCGGCCTCGTTGTTTGTACATTTGAACGTAAGTCTAGTAGTGAAAGGAATGTGGGTACCCTGAGGGGTAACAATGATTGCCCCAATTCCATTTCCATAATGATTAACTGCTCCGTCGAAGATAAGTCCCCATTGGGAACCTGGTTCTGGCCCTTCACTGGGTAACGGTTCATCGCAATCTTTCATTTTCAAATACATGACATCTTCGTCTGGGAAGTCAAACCCGATTGATTCTTGATCGTCAATCGGTTGATGGGCCAAATGGTCGGCTAAAATAATTCCCTTAACGGCTTTTTGAGCGTGGTACTCTATGTCATATTCTGATAATAGCATCTGCCAACGGGCGATTCTTCCCGTGAGAGCAGGTTTTTCGAAAACGTACTTGATCGGATCCATTTCGGAGACCAACCAAGTAGTATGACGAATCATGTACTGACGAAGACGTTTGGATGCCCAAGCCAAAGCGCAACAAGTTTTTTCAAGCATCGTGTACCGAGTTTCACAATCGGTGAACTTCTTGCTCAGATAGTAAATGGCAGACTCTTTCCTTTTGGTTTCATCTTGTTGGCCAAGTACACACCCCATTGAGTCCTCTAGGACTGTGAGGTAAATGATCAGTGGTCTTCCTTCCACTGGAGGTGATAGAATCGGCGGATTCAACAGGTATTCCTTGATACTGTCGAAGGCAGTTTGACAATCTTCTGACCAAACGCAATCCTGGCTCTTTTTCAGTAATTTGAAAATCGGCGCACAAGTGGCGGTCATAAGGAATATGAATCTGGAGATGTAGTTCAACCGTCCCAGAAATCCTCTGACTTGTTTTTCAGTTTTCGGAGAAGGCATTTCTTGAATGGCCTTGACCTTGTCAGGATCAACTTCAATCCCTTTCTGGCTGACGATGAACCCTAGTAGTTTCCCTGAACGGACACCGAAGGTGCACTTGTTGGGATTCAAGCGGAGCTTGAATTTTCTTAGACGTTTGAACAATTTTGACAGATGTTCGACGTGCTCTTTCTCTATTTTTGATTTTGCAATCATATCATCGACATACACTTCGATTTCTTTGTGTATCATGTCATGAAACAGAGTAGTCATGGCCCTTTGATAGGTTGCCCCAGCATTCTTCAAACTGAACGGCATTACCTTGTAACAAAAGGTGCCCCATGGGGTAATGAACGAAGTTTTCTCCATGTCTTTCGGCGCCATTTTGATCTGGTTATAGCCCGAGAATCCATCCATGAAGGAGAAAACTTTGAACTTTGCTGTACTGTCTACCAGCATGTCAATGTGTGGTAAAGGAAAGTCGTCCTTTGGACTTGCCTTGTTCAGATCTCTGTAATCTACACACATTCTGACCTTTCCATCCTTTTTGGGAATGGGTACGATGTTGGCTAACCATTGAGGATATTCAGATGTGGCGAGGAAACCCGCGTCAATCTGTTTCTGCACCTCCTCTTTGATCTTGATGGCCATGTCCGGGTGAGTCCGTCTCAACCTTTGCTTTACTGGTGGACATTCCGATATTAACGGTAAGTGATGTTCCACGATGCTGGTATCCAACCCTGGCATATCCTGATAGGACCAAGCGAACACATCGGGGAATTCTTTGAGAAGCTTTATCAAACTCTCTTTGGCAGTTGGACTGAGCAGTGCACCAATCCTGATTTCTTTTCTCTTTTGCTCTGAACCAAAGTTTACCATTTCCAACGGTTCTTTGTGAGGTTCAATGGACCTTTCCTCTTGTCTGAGTAATCGGGAGATCTCTTTTGGAATTTCGTCGTCATCTTCTTCTTCAGCCCCAAATACCGGGAACTCAAAGTCGGGAGAAGGCATCAGATCGTATGTTTCAACGGGATGTAAAATAAGAAATCTGCATGACGTGATGATTCGTGTTTAGAAGAGATAGAGAAAATGCAAGTGTGTGCAGTGTTTTATTTTACCGCTTGTTTTTATTTGAATTGTTTTTTAGGATTACCATTTTCTGAAAAAGCAAAAAGAGAAAACAACAATTAATGCAAAAATTACAGAACGATGTTATTTTATTAATGAATAAGTCGATCCTTGAAACTACAGCCCTATAAAACAAAACTCTGTCGCTTCGGGTAAAGCGAAGAGGGAAATTTACAGAAAACGAGCCCTATCAAAACATCCGTTTCACCTGGGCAGGGTGAAAGGTTAAAAGATGGCAATTACTTTGACTGATGAACGATCTTCGGAACCTTGACGGAAACCCATTGGCGGCGAACTCCTCGGTGAATCACAAAGTCTGGCACCTTCCTTGATTTGTCTTCAGAAATAAAGCTGATTTCTGGCAGAGCAGGATCATTGGAATCTGTCTCCCAGGCAGAATTGTCGTGGGAGGATTCCTCTGTTACATTTCGCATAGCATTTGTGCTCTCAGCTGTATCTCCCTATCCAGTTGGCTGGATATCTTCGAGCCTGATACGAGAGCTTTCGGGAGTGGTATACTTGACCATGAAGTCGTATTTTCCACTTGGTTCTCCCAGAGTGTCCCAAACTTCTTTGGAACTGGAGGAGTCATCCCTCTCGATGACGTTGACCTCGGGAAGAGCATAGTTGATGAATTTAAGTCTTGCAAACGTTGCGAATTCATCTTCATGTTGAGTAGTTTCCGAATGACCTGAGTGTTGATCCCATGACATGGTGGGGACACAGGTATTCTGTTCAATGATGCTCAACTGAGTTTCATTACTCGGCTGACTTTCTTGCCCCAAGTTTCCTGGGTAAGGTTGCCACATTGGCAGGCCATCCATTGGGCCATAGTAATTGTAGTCAAAATTGTCTTTCATCGGAGTGTCTTCCTCTAATGAATTTGGCGGAGCACGGCATCCTTCCGGATCACAATCCCCGTATATCATTTCGACGTCTGATCTAGGTATAAATCTCGGACTTTCTGTAGGAAAGCAAAAAGGGGTAGGCACCTCTTCCTGAGACATATAACCGTCCTTGTTAAGGTAGGACTTCCATTCTTCATCCGTGTCAGAGGGATCTTCCTCATTGATAGCATGAACTGTTTGAGACACCGAGTGAAGGAAACCTCCACTGTGGAAGAGATTTTGAAGGGGATGAAGACTTTCATCGCCGGCAGTTGTATGGGTGCAGGTTGCAGAAAAACCAAGACCCTTCTTTGTTTTATTGTCAATGGGAATGACAAGCTGTCCCCATCCTTTTGTATCGGTACTCTCGACTGCTTTGATAGCATCTTTGTATGAGGAAATCGAGGTTCCTCCTTTGAAATGATTGTCCTTGCTCACCGACAGTGCTTGGAATTGCGTTCCAATAACCTCCTCAGGTTCTATACCAGCAGATGATGACAAGTTACTCACCAGCAAGGCCTGTTCTCCACAGACTGTGATGAGTTGGCCGTTCTGTACGAACTTTAGCTTTTGGTGGAGGGTGGAAGTAACCGCCCCAGCCTGATGTATCCAAGGTCTTCCTAATAAACAACTGTATGTTGCCCGGATGTCCATGACCTGGAAAGTGACTTGGAAAGTATGAGGACCGATAGTTATGGGAAGATCAACTTCGCCGATAACCATCTTTCTGGATCCGTCGAATGCTTTGACGACAACCTCGCTGATTCTCATCGGAGGGCCTTTGAATGATAATTACATCAAAGTAGACTTTGGCATAACATTCAGGGCTGACCCTGTGTCTACCAGTACGCTGGCTAAAGCATCGTCCTGGCAGTTAACTATGATATTGAGCGCCATGTTATGGAGACGACCCTCTTCAGGTAATTCCTCATCACTAAATCCCAAATTATTGCAGGAAGTGATGTTAGAGACAATGCTATCGAACTGTCTGATGGTTACATCCTGTTCCACAAAGGCTTGCTCTAAGACTTTCTGTAGAGCCTCCCTATGCGCTTCTGAACTGAGTAACAGTGATAATACCGAGATCTTTGAAGGAGTCTGTAACAGTTGATCGACAATGTTGTATTCACTCCTTTGGATGAGCTTCAGCATCTCATCGTCATCTTTTGAAAGGTCGGGATTACCGGATTGACCGACTGGTGGATCGGGAGCTTCTGTCTGAAGTTCCATTTCCTTGTTAGGTTCCCCAACTCCTCGGTTGAAGATTCACTCCGTGTTACAGGACTGATGTCTGCAATATTCACGACGGAGGGTAATGGAATTTCCTTTCCATTTTCAATTGTTGTTGCACCGTATCTGTAAGGGATCGCGTTAGTTGATTCATACGGTAATGGTCCCGGTAAATAGATGACTACGGGAACCTTCTGATTTTTCTGACCATCATAAGTAATCTCGATCCGTTCCCGGTTGGGAACCTTAGATTCGTCAAGTAGGGGGATAATGGCAAAAACATCCCTGGTCCTATGATGACCGGAGATCCCGACAACATCCCCAACTTGCTCGGCAAGGTAGTTCGGCGTCCAGTTGATGGGTCCAGAACTCGGATATGGACGAATTTCTCCACGATCGACCTGACCCTGAAGAGCTGCTCTCACGAGGTAACACCCTTGGTTACTTTCCGAACAGACGCCGCAACGTTCATAGTTGTGTGATGGCACCTGGCCACGTCCACTTTGAATACAATTTAACCTCACTAGGTTAGCTTCCACAGATCGGACATCCTGACTCTGACGCCAAGTGGGGTTTCTGTTATTGATACTAATTTGCTGAGTATCTTCATCCATATAGATTGGCATCCACCAGTGATTTAACAAGTGCTGAAGTGCCTCCTGGACAAGGGTACAACCTCGATCGTTTTCGCAACCCGCTTTACAGCTTTGATAGTCATGTGATGTTAAGAATCTGAGTCGGACCTGCTCAGCATGTAACTCTACCAGGTTGGTATTCATCACGCGAATATCGAAGATCTGAACCATGTTGATCTGATAAGGGTTCCTATCATGGTAGTCTTGGATCCATCCAAGATCCATCTGACGCTGGAGGGCCTCTTGTATGAAAGAGCATCCCTGTTTGTTTACCGAGCAAGTCAGACAGGAATTGTAATAGTGCCGCGGCAGATTATGATACTGGCTTTGCCTTGAGTGCATCGCCACCAAGTTGACATTCATTGCACGGATATCGTGGTTCTGAATGACGTTAGAATTTGTATAGACCATGTTAACTCCACGAACTCGGTGCTCTTGGATCCATCCGAGATTCATCTGTTCCTGTAGAGCTGATTGCACTACCGAACATCCTTGGTTGTCTTTAGAGCATATATCACACTGATGATAGTTATGAGGTGGCACATGGCCATATCCACTCTATCTACAATGTATCTTGACCAGATTGGTCCTCAATAAGAGTACATCGTGAATTTGATAGACATTATTAGTCTCCTTCTCAATGAGATTGACTGTAGCTTTCTCATGTTGAGGCAGCGGGTTCGTAAGAACATTGGGGTTCGTATCCTTGAAAGATAAGAGCCCGCTCCTAACAAGCTTTTGCACGTCGGACTTGAAATTGAGACAAGTCTCTATGTTATGCCCTGGACCTCCTTGATGATAAGGGCAAGTTTGATCCACCTTAAACCAAAAAGGCAGATTTTCCAGTACTGCAAGAGGGGATTTAGTCTGAATATGCCCCTTGGCTAGCAGTAATGGAAACAACTCTGTGTACGACATGGGTATAGGATCAAACCCTGATGGTCGTGTTGTACGGTTACTGTTATATGGAGGACGAGCCTGCGGAAGAGGCTGTTGTGTCCTTTGTTGATCAGGTTGGCTCTGCGCAACTTGAGGTTGATACGTAGGAACAGGCGCAGGGCTGATAGCAGGAATTACAGCTGCTACTGGTTGATAACGTCTCCTTTGCTTTCCGAGAGAGATATTCCCAATATCTTGCTCCTTTTTCTTAGGGAGAGCACTACCATATTTCTTGGTACCGCTCGTCGATCCAGCGTCTTTTATCAAACGTCCTTCTCGGACGGCTTCCTCAAGACGTACGCCCATGCCGACCATCTCGGTGAAATCACTGGGCGCACTGGCAACCATTCGGTCATAGTAAAATGAGCTTAAGGTTTTTAAGAAGATCTTTGTCATTTCTTTTTCCTCAAGAGGTGGACAAATTTGAGCGGCAATTTCACGCCACCTTTGAGCGTACTCCTTAAAGGTTTCCTTGTCCTTTTGTGACATTGATCTGAGTTGATCTCTGTCGGGTGCCGTGTCCAAATTGTATTTGTATTGTTGGACGAAGGCTTTTCCAAGATCTCTGAAAGTGCTGATCGTAGCACGGTTTAAACCTATGTACCATTTGAGTGCGGCACCGGTTAAACTACCCTGGAAGTAGTGAATCAGTAGGTCCTGATTCTCCGTCTGAGCTGACATTCGTCGAGCGTACATTGTCAAGTGACTTTGAGGGCAAGAGTTACCCTTGTATTTTTCAAAGTCGGGCACTTGGAACTTGTGCGGGACTTTCACATTGGGGACCAAGCAGAGATCTGCGGCGTCCTTTCCAAATAGATCCTGACCGCGAATGACCTGCAGCTCCTTCTGCATTTCCAGGAACTGTTCCTGGAATTCATCCATTCGGTCAAACATAGTTTCCTTTTTACCAGAAAGTATTGGCGAAATCTGTCCTCCCGGGACAGTGTGCACCACTGGGGGTGGTACCGTGACTACGACGGTGAATATTGGCGTTTCCTGAAGTTTGTAACCTTCAAGAGTCTTCAGTATGCCCCTGGCATCTTCGCTTTCCCGAAGTTTGTAACCTTCAGGCCCAGCGGCTTCTGTTGTGATTCCCTGATCCTCAGTGATCGGCGGAACATATCCTTCCGGGATATAGTTAACAGGCATACCCCAAGGGTGATCTTTCGGTATCTGATACCTAGGATCATACTTCTCCACTATGGGCGTTGAGGTGATCTCTGAGATCACAGTCCTTTGTAGCTGAGCTTCTGCCATGGCTTGCATGTCGTTACGAAGCTTTCTCATATCCTCTCTCAGAGCGTCAATCTCTTCTTTCAACTCTCTGTTTTCTTCCTCAAGATCATCCATCTTTTTCTGACGATTGGCCCGAGTGTTATACGAATGAGACAGTTTGACTCTAGAATCGAGACACAAACGTGAGATTCGTAGGTAAGAAGAATACGCGATGTGAGAATGATGAATGCAATGATTATATTAATTGTTTTTTGGTTTAATCAAAATAAACTTCGACAATTAGATTACAAATATCAAACGGTGGGGAAACCCCCTTTTTATTGAAGTTCAAAGGATTACAGAAATGGAAATACAGTAGATTACAAAGTGCAGAAATAGAAGCCTAAGCTAATGGGTCCCGAGTCTTCTCTGAAGAGAAATCGGGTGCTGACTCTGGTACTTTCCTTTTCTTTGACCGGGGCTCTTGGGCCGTTGTCGGGTTGTCATTCCTTTGCCAGGTGAAAGGAGCGAGCAAATTCCTTTGGTCATCTTGATTCTCTACAGCGTGTTGCTCCAAAATTTCAATCAGAGCATCTTTTTCTTTCAGTAATTGCTGTATTTTGTTGCACTCTATGTCGAGGGTGCGGTACTTGTTCTTCTAAGACCTTCTCTCCTTCTGGACTTTGTTGAGAGTAACCTGAAGCTTTTCAGTCTCAGTCATGAAGTACATGACAGATTCCCTCGGTGGAAGAATCCCGTAACGAGGATAAGGCATCTTCAACTTGAGAGCTCTAGTTTGTACCCAGTGGAGATATGGCTCCACCGAGACACAGTCTGGTTTTCCTAGAGACTCTCGTCCTTTCTTATGAACGCGTTTCCAAGCGTGCACTATTTACATCTTTAGTGCTCTGTCGTTTTCTCCTTCTTTGAAGAAAAGACCTTCCAGATGAACACCCAGTGGGATGTGTCTCATCGGGTATCCAAATTGACGAAGAACCAATATCGGATGGTAGTTGATTCCTCCTTTAGTTCCTATGAGGGGTACGTTGGGGAAGTTTCCACAACGATCGATGATTCTGATTCCATCATAAATCCTATTACACCAATCTATATCAGAGTTGGTAAGAGACATGATCTTCTGCGACCAACGTAAGACACTCTTGCAATCCCAAAAAGCGGCAGACTTGGGCAAGTGAGATATAAACCATTTATAAAGCAGAGGTACACAACATGTGATCTCCCCTCCACTGTACAAATTTCCCAAGTGTACAGAATGATACGCATCTGCGAGCAAAGTTGGCACAGGGTTTCCAATGAGAAAAACCTTAATGGAGTTTATATCGACGAAGTTATTGATGTTGGGAAACAAAAATAATCCGTAGGTGAGTAAAACAAAGATGCTTTCAAAAGCAGTCCCGTTCCCTATACTAGCAAAGTACAGAGCTTTCTTTGTTAAGAACTGGGCTGGCAAACCTTGGATGCCACCCTTAGAAGTCATGTGAGTCCTGACCTCAGACTCATCCAAATGAATTGCTCTCCCGATAGCCTGATTCTTTGGAATTTCTTCCAGTCCAGAAAATGGAGCTCGATCTGTAATATGTAGATCGATCAGATGAGAATACTCCTCCAGCGTTGGTGCTAGCTGGTAATCTGGGAATGTGAAACAGTGATAAACCGGATCGTAGAATTGAATGAGCGCATCCATGATTCCCTCAATCATATGGACTCTTAACAGTGGTAGCAGACCTCCGTGCTTGGCTCTAAAAGCCTCAGGGCTTGTGATCATCCTTGCTAACCTTCTCAAATCTCCTAACTTTGGAACCTTGAAGGTATACTGGTGAGTTCTCCTTCTACCGAAATCCATTAGCGTAATCCTCTTCTCTGATATTTGCAATCACAGTCTTAGTTTAATTTGAAAAATGGAGATACTAGAAGAGAAGTTTTTTGAATGTTTTAATGTTTTATTAAATGAATGCATGAATGCAGCACATAAAAACATAGAAAAAACATGGGGTCAAAGGGTCGTTGTCATGAAGTCAAGGCTCTACCCATCCCCAAAGGTTTATACTAGGGTGATTTTTGTACCTGTACTCATTAACATCAGCTCCTCCCAGGAAGGCAGACAACAAGCGGATCACCAGTGAGTTGTATGCAATCTTAGAGTAAGTGCCATTCACCGAGAATAGATCACCAGCCTCAAATGAGGGTAGTATCGCGTAACAACTATTTCCGATAGTTTCCGCACTACAAAAAAGGTTGGCTTTTCTTAAGTGTATACTCAAACTCACCACATGCGGCATCACAGGCATTCCCAGTAGCAGAAAAATAAACACATACTCAATTAGGAAAAGCAGTATATATATTTGTCCTAATCATCCTAGACTTATAAAGCTAAGAATCCTAAGTTCTTGACAGATATGGGTTCCCCGGCGGAAGCCCCAATCTGTGGTTTTCACACAAGAGATGAAAAGAAGAAAAAGTTTGACAAAGACCGGCCCCACGGTGGGCGCCATTTTTTTCTGTAGCGAGCGATTTTGGACGCGGTTCTTAAGCGCTGGTCGCTCTCTGCGGTTTGAGCTTAAACTACAGGTCGTTCATTTTTTATCCTATTGTGAGCTGAATAAGGAAGGGAAATAGATGTCTCCAATTAACGCTGCTTTGCATACTGAGTTTAAACAGCGATCTGTTAGGTTACAGATGCTATCAATGTGGGGGGGGGGGGGCCTTTGTACTGGTTATTTGTATTTTCACCAATACGGTTTTCTTTCTTTCTAGGACTTTCAAGCGGGGAACAAGGATTAGGATGTTAGGACTGATGCTTTTGAATTACTGCTTTTGATTGATGGAGATATGGGATTTGGGTTTTTTTTGTTTTGTTAATGTGCTCGCTAAGATCTTTTCTTTTGATCTTATGCCTACGTATTTCCGTTTACCGAAATAGGGAAATCAGAGTGTTCGTAGTTCCTCCTATTCTATGGGAGGAAATGGGTGTTTTTGTGTCTTGTTCAAAGCCCAAGACGTGAAGCGAAAGGTGATTTGTATCTTGTTCAAAGCCCAAGACGTGAAGCTGAAGGACCTCGACTTTAGAGAGAATTTGTCATCTCTAAAGAAGGATTAAAGGAGAATTACTTTAACTGGGATACGCGGATCCTAGCAATGCCATAATTTCCTAAGAAGGGGTTTTATCCTGAAGGAGAAGACTTTAACTCAGTGTAGAGCAATGCTATCTTTCCTTAAGAATTTCTCATACTAAAAGAGGGACAGTGGCATGGATATAGATGATCCAGAGGCTTGCCACTTACAGCCATTAGATGAAGGGGAAGAAGTGTACTGTGTTTGGGTACTGTGAACGAGGCACATCTTTGATGCTAAAAGGTTGATTGGATCAACCAGTGGTTTTCTTATACAAAGCTTAAGAGGAGGCTAATATGTGTCTCGTACAAAGCCTGAGAGAGAGGCTAAAAGGTTTTGACCCGACGATGGAGTCGTTTGGTATCTCGTATAAAGCCCGAGATGGAGGATGTTTGACTCAACAAGAGAGTTTTTTTGTATCTCGTACGAAACCCGAGATGGAGGCGAATATTTGTTTGGTTCAATAAGAACCTTTTTGTATCTCGTATAAAGCCCGAGATGGAGGCGAAAGGGGTGATTGACTCAACGAGGGAGTCTCTTATGTGTCTCGTACAAAGCCCGAGAGAGAGGCTAAACTTTGTTTGACTCCGCTGGGGAGAATCATTGTACAAAGCCCAAGAGGGAGGCTATGGTTATTGTTTCATTTGAGTGACAGGTCCAGTATACTGATTTTAACAGAGAAAATCAGTTCTTATATGTGCAACACTGTACTCATGGATTTGATTCAAGGATCCGGGTTATTCCTATTCTTTAAGGAAGCGGGAAATCCGAAGGGTATTGAGACTGTCCGAGTCTACGGGTTTCCTTCCTATTTAACGAAGGGGTGCTTGAGAATGTCTTTGAGACTCAAGGAAGTAAGACTATCCATGTCTAGAGTGTCATCTTTTGTACCATGCTTTGAGAAACAGTAGTAGACTCTATGAAAGGGCTGTTCTATGAAGATTATTAAGTTCTGTTCCTATACCTCTAGGAGGTCGTCGGGACAATTTGTATGAAGCCCAAGAGGAGGCTGGAATCTTTTAAGAAGCCGATCGGTCCTTGTACGAAGCCCAAGAGAAGGCTATCATTTCCAGAGGAAGAGATCATTATACGAAGCCTAAGAGGAGGCTGTGATTACTTCTAAGAAGCCGTAGGGTCCTTGTACTAAGCCCAAGAGGAGGCGGGGTTGCTTTTAGGAAGCCTGTGGGTCCTTGTACGATGCCCAAGAGGAGGCCGATGCTTTTAAGAAGCCCGTGGGTCCCAAACCAAAGAAACGTTCAAGAAAAGTTTCACCGAGAATAATTCATTTAGTGAACAGTTCTGAGGTTTGAAGAAATTCAAGAAAAGTTTCACCGAGAATAATTCATCTCTGGGGAATAGAATTTCTTGACAATTCCTAGTGAGGACAGCCGAAGAGAAGACTGTATCTGGTAATCCTATTGGGGATCTAGTTTATTCTATTTCTAAGAGTGACAGTCTGAGAAAGGGTTCAAAAAGAATATGCCTTTCATATCTCCATATTGTTTAACCCCAAGAGGAGGGAAGACTGTGTCTGGTAATCCTATGTGGATCTAGTTTTGACTGTAAGTTCAGAGTGATCAATAGGGCTTTACCTAGTGCTAGACGTAGTTGCCGGGGAAACTCGAAATATCTATACTATTATTACACAGTTGATATGAGTTTATGAAAGGAGACTTACAGCGAAACAGCCCCACCATACAGTTATATATATATGAAAGCGGTAAATGAAAGCAATAACCACTTACTCGGTTGTAGAGCTTCCATGCTGTTTGGTTAGTTGTTCAACAAAGAAATATTGAAAACAATGGTATATACAAAATCAAAGGAGAAAGTGCTTTGAAAAAGAAAGATTTGGGGCTTACAGCTCAAGGAGAGGCCCAGGGTTTTATCAGTGAGCGCACTGTTTGAATTTGTACAGAGGGACTTATACAAGTGACTGAGGCCCAAAATGTTTTCTGTACAAAGGGATGGGTCTTACACTCTCTCAAGAGGCCCAAAAAGTTTAAAGAAAAAGAGTGGGGCTTATAACACGAGGGTAGGCCCAGTTGTCTTTTCGCTTAAAAATGGCGATCGCGCCGATGTTTTCTTTTAACGCAGAGGGACTTATACAATAAGTGAGGCCCAAAATGATTTTGGTTAAAAGGGGGTTGGGTCTTACACTCTATTAGAGGCCCAAAAGTTTTGAATGGGTCTTATAGCTCGAGGAGAGGCCCAAGGTTATTTTTCAAAAAAGGCGACGATCGCGCCGTTCG